>CM061530.1:23881600-24630049 GCA_030068015.2 Neoceratitis asiatica | reverse complement strand
AGGAAGCGTCTACTGTTCTCGAGGAAGAGTTAAGAGAGATGCATGCTCTTGTGAGGCAGCGAACTCAAATTATGAGTAACAAAATGAAGGCTAGATATGACAAGGCGATGAACTCCGAAGGCTTCCAAAATGGAGATTTGGTGTTGCTGTACAATCCACAACGAAGGAGAGGTTTGTCCCCAAAACTTCAATGCAATTGGGAAGGTCCATACAAGATAATCAAACGACTAACCGACGAAGTGTATCGAATCCAAACCGTTGGGAGGCCGATAAACAAGATGAAAGTGGTCCACCTAAAGAGGCTTGCTGCGTTTGGACAGCGAATGTGTCTGATCGGGACGATCAGACTTAGGTGGAGGGCAGTGTGGCGAAAATGCGAAGCGAATGACAGATGAAAGAGAGGAGCCGACAACTGGCATGTTCTAGACCGTATTTCAGGGTTTCGTTTTCAAGCAGCAGACAAGTATATAAAGGCGACACACGACAGCAAAAGCAATCAGTCGTAAAGTAAACGCGTTGGTAATTACATAACATTGAAGTAATGAAAACAGTACATTGTGAAGGTTGTATACAAGTGATTGTAAATAGTAAAGTGAATTGTAATTGAATTGTGAATTACTGAGTAATAAAAGGACATTAAATAAATTCTTTATAAATAAAGAAACTGTGAATTAGGTTGGCGATTTTTATTTAACAATCCAGAGATCGCACCAGAAGGATTTGGGAAATCATAGAGGTTTAATCAGCAAGATCGTAACAATATATATAATTACTTGTGTATAATTAACCTCTTCGAATATTTGCCTTACAAATACACGTGGGTGCCAACAGTACAGAAAAATATACAGGGATTTTTTTATATGAAGATAAGTGGAGAAATTCTGGAATATAAAGAAGAGAGCGAATTGTTTATGAAACAAACTAAAGTAAAACAAGTGAAAGAAGAGAAATAGCAAAAATGAATATTTAAAAGAGATTGACAATAAAGTTACAATTAAAGATATTAATAACAATTTTCTATAAAAAACATGATTCCCCTGGGCTACAAACAGATCCTTAGCATGGTGTATCCCGATCTTTTTCCCTGACGAATCTCCTACTTCGTACATGGTTATCTATTTCCGAACTTTGTTTTAAATTGCGTCGATATACCACTTGTCGCGGCGACCGCATTAGCCGAGTGGTTAGCATTTCGTACTGTCATTCGAAAGGCTTGGCTCCGAGTCCAAGTTCGACCAACATCCAAAAATATATTGCGGTCGCCCCTCGACAGGGAATTTCCAGCCCTCCGAGTGTAGTTCTGGCATGAAATAAAACTCCTCATAAAAATCCATCCGCCGTTCAGAGGCGGCTTAGAATAAACTGTAGGTCCCTCCATTTGTTTGTAAAAACATTAAGAAGCAAAACCACAAATTGGAGGAGGAGCTCGGCCGAAAATCGCTTCAACGGTTACAAAAGCGTCAAATATATATATATACCACTTGTCAATTTTTGAATTTAATTTCTCTACTTCTAGTATTCTAAGTTTTACTGCTTTTGTCATGTGATAATTTTAATTCCTTAACTATTTTATCTCTAATTCATTGTAATTTGTCAGTTCCTACTATTATTTCACTGTTCGTGTCTTTTACTGACTCTAGTTTACGCAGGACGTCGTATGATGCCCCACGTTGCACCATAGGTATACCGAAAACGGCATGGTATGGGGATTGTCGATTGCGTTGTGTACTACACTTCGTAATGAAAATGCTGCATCGCTCAAGTATTTATCGCAATTTTTTTTTTGATTTTCGCCCTTGTCATATCGTGTGATTTGAAGTATTGAGCGATTCACCCTTGAAGTGAATAAAAGGCCGTTCGTAATGCGTTGCTCTCCCATGGGTGGCTTGTGAAATGAGTTTTGGGTTTTATTTTCTTGACAAACTTTACAGTTCGTACATATTATCTAAACATCGGTCACCATAGCAGACCAGTATTTTTTGACTCGGTTACGTGATAGTCTTTTGTGGATTCCACCATGTACTACCGACAGCGCCTCCGTTAAGCATTGACATAGCTCCCATGGTACTCATAGTTCCCACAGTTGGTCTTCTTGTTTGTACACATATCCGTCTGATAGTTTGTCTTGGCTTTCTGTAATGGTCTTTTTAAGTTCGGTATAGTCTGCGGACTACAATTCGGAAGGCCTAGGTTCGAGTCCAGGTTTGAGCAACATCTAAAATTATTAAAAAAAATTTTCTAATTGCGGTCGCCCCTCGGCATTGAATGGTAAGCCCTCCGAGTGTATTCCTGGCATGAAATAACAAGCTCCTCATTAAACTCCATCAGCCGTTCGGAGGCGGCTTAGAATAAACTGTAGGTCCTTCCATTGGAGGAGGAGCTCGACCGAAAATCGCTTCAGCGGTTACAAAGTGCCATATATAGTCTGCGGACAAAAAATATGGCGACTCCATACAAATATCTAGCACTCTTTCGCTCTTGCTTATTTCGTTCATTTGAACCCTGTGCTGGATTTCGAAGTCCAATGCTTGTAATTTTAGGCTCCATCTTGCCAATCTTCCCGACAGGTCCTTCTGATTCATCAACCATTTCAAGTTGGCATGATAAGTGATTATCGAGAAAGGTAGGTTTTACGCTTAGCATGACCACGTAACATTTCAGCTCGGTGGTACTGTAATTTTTCTGCGCCCTATTAAGTTTCGCCAACATAAATGCTATGGGCCGCTCGTTATCGTCATTGTTAAAGACTGGGTGAGTCAGTACTGGAGCAGAGATTAGGCTCTGCTTTAGTCGTTTGAAAACTCTTTCGGCTTCATCTGTCATTGTAAACTGTTTGATTTTCTCCTTTCTAATCTACTTAAAATCCCTTCGATATGTGGTAATTGGTGGGTATGGTTGATTGTTCTTTAATCGACTTTATGATCGCCTCAACATAACCTTTTTTCATTCCTTTTATGACGGAACAGACAACGGAGCTCCAATTACTATTACTCTCCTCTACCACCCCCATGCCTAACATTCTTTCGAGTTCTGCATATACTAAATTCTGAACCGGAGATGATATAGGGTAGTGGCACTGTTTGCCGGGAAATTCTTATTTGTCACCTCAATAATATGTTGTTCAAGGTCGGTTTTTCCTAGTCCCAAAACAGCGAATAATGGGAATTAAGCCTTGACTTTCTCCAAAGCTGCATTTTGTTCTTGGGTTAACTGGTGTTACACTGAATCTGATGGCAGGCCACCCTCGGCGGGTACGATGCCTGCGACGGCCATAGTATTGGCAACAGTATTTCCACCCCTACTCACTACATCTAAAACAAATTATTTCCAAAAGTCTATTCCTTGATACAATTCCATTTGTAGACTTCGTGACACTCCATCCCAAATCACGGGTAAGTTTTACCACCATTGGCTTTTCGAATTTTTTGCCCTCGTACGCACACAACTTTATCTTCTTTGCCTTTCAGAAATTTCAGAGCACTCTTACCTAGACAGCATGCACCAGAACCAGAATCTAACAGAGCTATCATTTCTTGTCCACCAATACATATTTTAGCAAAGAACCGGCTATCTCCTTGAACTCTCACGATTGTTTCTGTAATTTTATTTCTTATCCTTATATAATTTCTTTTTTCTCTCTCATTTTTGGTATTTTTTTAAAGTTTCTACTATTTTTATTTTCCTGTCTTACTTCTTCGCAGAAAATTCCTCCTAGCTTCTTCATATTCGATTTTCCTCTGATGAAGACCTTTCCTGAATTCCACCTTTTCTTAATTTTTACTCAACTTTTCCTAGACATCTCCGCCACACTCTTATTTTCCTGTCAACACAGAACCAAAGTTCTCTTTACGTGCCTCTGCTGTTTTTTTGGCATAATAGTCGACTGGCATACCACACTTGAAACAAATCATCAAATGAAAGGGAGATGGACAGAACGTATTTCCAGAAATAGTTGGGACACTCGATGGATTGCTGTTGTGAACAACTTTTGACGCGGTATTTTGAATGTGCGTTGTATTCTCATATTGCTTCACTGGCTTGTCGCTCGACCGTTGCTCAATGCCTCAGCGCGATCGCGGTGTTCCAATTTCATTAATTGCTCTTGAGCGTACACGGTTTTCGCGGATGACTTTCTCAGCTCTCTTATAAACTGAGTTTAAATCTGCCAGTGTATCGACAGCAAATGTCATGTTTGCCAACACAGGCCCAAATTTGACCTAAGAATTCCGACCAACTCTTTCTCCTGCATTTTTCGACGCAAGCAGTACGTTAAATCGTGGTCTGTAGAAGTCATCAAAACTTTCCATTGTCATCTGCTTTCTCTCCAAGATCTCGTATATAATTTCGTTGTCCAATTCAGATATCCTGTAGTGGCTTAGCAACTCAGCCTTCAGTTTAGAATAACCGAAACTTTCGTCTTTTGCATAATCTTCTATCATTTGTCATTACTACTTCATGGCATTACCTGCTAACAAACAGTAGAAATCGGACAGCAGTGGATTATACGGAACATCTAATTAAGCTCTCATGCGCTGAACGCAAAAGATGAAACTTTTCCAGTTCCATCGAACTTGAGGTGACACTTGTCCAAATCAATGCTTTTTATTCTGTCGACCTCTCGTGCACTAGAAGGAAATTCGGTTCCTCTTGGCTGCCTTGGAATATCGCATTTTTTGTTGGGCCATCAGCTCCATCATCTGTTCCATTTCCTTTGATGCTGAGTTTGGATCGTGGTCAGGCGCTTTTGGTGCTCCATCATCGCGAGACAAGTGTGGCTCATTCCTATCCATTGTTTCTTTCAAAGCCTTTTCACCTACTGACCTCGCGCTTCGATCAAGATTACTAATTTGAATATTATTGGTGACGGATAGGGTCGTAGCAGGGGCGTTAGCACTTGAACCAAAAATTCGAGTCGGGCACCAATTAAAAAAAAATAGGTAAAATCAACTGGATACTCTATACCAGTATCAATCTGGATGAGAATTGCCCCCTCAATTTGATTTCGTAACACTTCTGGTCACCATTATGTTGTTAATAATGCCTAGGCCAACATGGTTTATTTCTTCGTGGTTTATCCCTATCCATAAATTCTCAGCAAATTGGGGTATTGATAAAAAATGTTGACCTTTATTTCATTGACTGAGCAAAGAAGGGAAACTTAAAACTACTCATATACCGCACTCAAAATAAACAAGGTAAGAAAAAAATATATGTATATATCTAAAAGCTGGCAAGGAAAGGTTAATGTAATAGAAAATAATATATGTATATGTATATTCAAAAAATTCATGTAAAATAATAAATTGGCAAATCAATGTACGATATGTAACTGAAGCACACAAATAAATTATGATAAATATAATACAATAATGTAATAAAGAGTATAATTTTTAAACGCTATTAAATAAACGATAGTAATATTTTCCAAAAAAAAAAAAAATCAAAACTTGTATTTATAAAAAGGATTATTCGAAATGTGTAGGTTGATGTTATTTAGGGTATTGCCTTCATCAGAGGTCCCGATGGGTGTGATTAGTCCGTAGGCCTTCAGTCTATTGTCTTAGTTAACTAAATTCTCATCAAGCGGTTTTACACGTCAAAATCTTAGATGATCTGTCAAAGCTTGGTTGCAAGATCTTTTTACCAGAAATTCTAAAGCCCACACCCACTATAAACTGAGATAAGCCTCACAAGTCATAATTCGTGGTAGCATACATATGCTTGGTAGCTTTAACCTCTTATTCAAACTATAAAAATTAAAACAGGTATTTACCCCCTTTTTGTAAAACCAATCTCTTTGGATGTCACTGCTGGGATCCTCCTAATCTTCAACAGGAACTGGGTAGTGATAGTCAGGTAATTCTGAACCATGATACTTTGATATAAACATATACATCTAATCAGTAATATAGCTGAAAAATAACAATAACTATTACAAACACAGGGAAAGCTAAACGGTTTGTGCTATTGCCTCCGTTGGGCGCCATTGTTGCGTAACTGGCTTTTGGGGCAAGAAGGCGATGGCTGTGGTGGCATGCTGGTTGGTCCAGGCTAGCTCGACATCCTATGGAGCGGGTCTTTCGCCATTTCACCTTGTCTACAGATAAAACAAACAAATTTAAGGGTTCATGACCAAAAGGGTTGTGTTGGGAAGGAGGAAGAAATGGGAATAGGAAAGGGAAAGAAAAGGTCCTGTCCGTGTCAGGAGGGGCCCTCCATCCCTAACTAGTCCACCTGTCCTTGGACTTAGTCATGTCCTCGAGTATCATCAGGCGGAGTCCCCTTATCCCGACTTAGTTCGTTATTCGTTAGTCGTCTGTCAGTAAATCGTGTCTGGTAGTTTACCCATATCCTCTTGTATGCTGCAGCAAACCCGACATCAATCTACAAAGAAAATGTGCCTAATTCATTAAAAAAAATTAAACTGAATTTCTTATTTTGTATGTTTTTTTTTGTTTACTATAAAATTTAAAAGGAATTTACAATTTGAATATTTACTTATCTAATTCTTATTTTATATAATACTAGCGAACCCCAGCGTGCTTTGCTACCCCTATAGAAAATTTTTTTTAAATCTAACTGAATTTTTTTTTTTTGGAAAAGCAAACGAAAAAAATTGATTTTAAATTTTTTCCCAAACTTTTTTCTATTAATTCAATTTTTTTTACAATAATTGTCATTTTCATTTCTTCATTCTTTCGCTCTCCTTCAACATCACATACAACGTAATATACGCGTAATTTGGAATTTTCACATGGATTTGTTGTTGTTGCATGTATTTTGTATGGGTATCGACCAATGGTCACTGAAATGGTCATATCTCTGGAACGGCTGCGCCAATCTCATGAAAACACATTAACCTTCTCCTAATATCCCTCTATAACTAAAAAAAATTTGGTACAATTTGATACAGTGGCTATCAAGTTATAGGCGTTCATCAAAATTTGCATTGATATACACATATATACATATATATAGATATCTACATACATAACTAGCTGTATTTCACTTTCTTTTTAATGTTCAGTTTCTTTTATTTTCATTGCTATAATTTTTTTGTCTGTTTGTTTTTGAATCATATTTTTATATTTTTATATCTTTACATTTATTTATTTATTTATTTATTTATTCAGTATAATCTAGGATATACAAACTCCTTACAGACTATTTTCGATTGAAAACTTAAATACGCCAAAACTAAATAATTACTTAGTAAATAATTACACAAAATCAATTAATAATAGTTTAAACCTACACTTTGTTATTGAAAAATCAATATCTCTCGAGTTAGGAAGCAAGTTATATTCCCTCATAGCCCTTGCAATTGGTGAGTTGGATGCATAAGTTGTTCTAGCTTTATCAATAGCGAAAAAGTCATGATTTCGTAGTGCTCGAGACGGTATATTAAAGTGTATACGATCCAAAAGAAATGGCGAGTCAATGTATAATATCATAAACAAGTATCAGCGATAAGATTGACCTTCTACTATTTAAAGACTTTAAGTTGATCAACAGACACCTAGAACTATATGACGGGACTGGATCCTCAAAATGTAACGAACGAAGAGCAAATCTGAGAAGCGTTTTTTGAATCCGCTCAAGTCGTCCAATATGACAAGCATGGTATGGCCTCCAGATGAACACTCCATATTCCAGCTTGGATCGCACTAAAGATGAGAAAAGTAATTTTAGAGTATAAGGATCACTGAAATCCGTACTGAAGCGACGAATAAACGAAAGCATGGAATAGGATTTCGCAATAACATAGTTTATTTGACTATGAAAAAGAAACTTAGAATCAAAGATTATCCCGAGATCAGATATTTCATCAACATTTCTCAATATAGATTCACTAATACTGTGCGAGGCCGGAATGAGATTTCGAGATTTCGAAAAAGAAATGGGAAAGCATTTGCTGGCATTTAGGTATGGCATTTTTACTGCACCAATCAATTACATTGTCAAGATCGGATTGAAGCATAACGGAATCAGTGAGACTAGTGACTGTTTTAAAAAATTTCAAATCATCAGCGTAAAATAAAAAATTAGAGTGTATAAAGCAATGACTTATGTCATTGATAAAAATAACAAATAAGAGCGGTCCCAGAACACTTCCCTGAGGTACGCCCGACGTTGCAATAAAAGGGCGAGAGCAGGCACCATCTACCCGAACAAAACAGTGTCGAAAGGACAGGTACGACTTCACCCATGATAATATACTGGAGTGAAAACCCAGAATCCCCAACTTAGATACCAACAATGAATGGTTCACTTTGTCGAAGGCTTTCGAAAAGTCAGTGTAGATGGTATCCACTTGTGCTTTCATATTAAATGAAGAAAAACAAAATTCCGAAAATACTGCAAGATTTGTTACAGTAGATCTTCCAGGCATAAAACCATGCTGGTTAGCACAAATTAAACTCTTTACAGCAAAATATATCTTGTCCTTAACTACTATTTCAAACAACTTAGATATAGTGGACAGTTTGGCAATGGGACGGTAGTTGGCGAGATTGCTTTTATTACCACTCTTGAAAATCGGGGTAATAGAAGTTATCTTCCATGCGTCTATAAAATCACAACACATAAGAGAGTTATTAAAAAAAAGTAGAATAGGGTAGGCAAGTGCAGTGATGTTTTTGAACAAAAAAGAGCAAAACCCATCAATGTCCCTTTGTGTTGACCACTTAATCACGGAAATGCCTCGAGTGATATCATCAATGGTTAAAGAAAGTTCGCCAAAATTGACAGAGGTATCAATATTAGTTCCCGCCTCTTCACAAATGATATCTTCAGACTCAAAATTGGAACTAAAAAAGTCAGCAAAAAGGTTGACAGCCTCAGATAAAGATTGCGCAGATGTTTCATTATAAAAAACTTGAGCTCGATTTTTTAGCCTTGACGTAGCGCCAAAACGACTTTTGGTTTAGCTTAATATCACGCTCAAAATTAGCGACATAATTTCTGTGAAGTGCCTTACTTAACTTAACTCTCTGGAGTAAAAAAGATACTTTTCTTTATGACAAGGTAAGTTCGATAATTTAAACCTTTTAAAGAACTTGTTTCTCAAATTTTTTAGTTTTTTCAAATTCTTGGTATGCCACAGAACTTTATAACACCTTTTTTTCACTCTAGGGATCGTATTGGAAAAATTTGATTCACTTTGTTCCTGAAAAGATCAAAGCACTCATTAACGCTGGCCCCAGCGAAAATATTTTCCCAATGCCGATTCTATTAGTAATAGCATCAAAATTGCAATTTTTGAAGCAATAATTTTCAGGGTGCGATTCTCCGACAAAACTTTTAAAATAATAAAACCCTAACTGCAGGACAAGAGGGACATGATGTTATCCTGGGCATGACAGAGGGTCTAGACATTCCTCAAGGGAAAAGCTCTTATTATCACTAATAAAAATTAGATCTAATATTCTTGAAAACTTATTTATAATTGCATTAATCTGGGAAAGGTTAGCGCTCAGTAAGCTGTCAAAAACATAAGTTTCAGGAGTACTGATTACATTGTTGGGATACAAAGCTAGGCTCTCACCTACAGTCGCCCAACGGTCATTTCCCAGATTAAAGTCACCTAAAATACAAAAATTGGATTCAGAATTCTTAGAGACTAAGTCTACAAGATTATCTGTGTGAGCCTTATACAAGCACTCTAAGCTACCCGGCGGAATATAGGATGTACATAGAATCAAAGACGATAATCCATTTATACAAACCCATAGTTGATCCAGGAGTGTGTCCCATTCTTCTGCACAGCTATTAAGACACCACCCTCACGAGTTAACCCAGTTTGGTACTATCCCGGCCTTTCCTGTAGACATTATTGGGATCAAAAAATTCAGCATTATAAAAATTTTCATTGAGCCAGGGCTCAACAAAAACGAGAATATCATAAATCATATGAGAACTAAAATCATGCAAAGTCTTCGATTTACTTTTAAGACCAGAGGCATTTTCATAATATGTTTTAAGCGCCTTAGCGTCGTGGGCTTCAACATTCCAGCTACTGCTACGGGGCTTGCTGGATTGCACCGCTCCTTGGAAAAAAACGGAACGGCCGAACTATTACATTCATAGGCCAAATATTCGCATCAACCACTTTGTCATAGTAAGTCTCCGTTACACCGAGTTTGAAAGTAACTCTTCTTAGTTCCGCTAGATTTGTTTCTTTTCTAAAGAGTATGACGCATTTCATATAAATCGTCCTGATGCCAGTATGTTTAGAAACATAGCTTAGGAATCTTTTTTTGTTTTCATCACTAAATCATCATCTTGGTTCGTATGCTAACCACGCTTATCATAGAGTCTAAAAACATTCAAATTTATAAGTTCTTGTGGCGCTTGGGTGAAAATACTTGTGATATAAACGTTTTATAAAGTGCTATTAACTACTGGCATGTGAACTAGTGCCTTTCGGTGGTGTTTTGTTCTATTCTCCAAAAAATTGTGCGAAAGTCAGGCATTTGGTGCTCCAGTTTTTTTTGTTGCTGATTGGCGATTAGCTGTATAACAAGCTGCCAACAAAAACCTTTGTTTGTGTGGTCTGTGCCTTAGCTAGAGTTATACGCTAGTGTCATCTGCGGTGTTTCAACGAAACTGAAAAAACCAATTTACTTTCGTGCTGCCACCCGGTTTTTTCGCTAATTTATTTTGGAGGATTTTATATTTTAATGACTCAAACTTAAAAACACTAATAAGGCAGAACGAGTGAAAATCTAGAACTGTAGAAATGACTAAGTGTGCGAAATGCAATAATTATATCAGAGGAGAGACAGGAATCAGCTGTGAGGGTGTGTGTGGTAAGGTTTATCATGAAACGCTATCATGCTCCGGTATTGACAAATACAGCGTGAAACTTATTGGTGAAAAGAACATGGTGCGACTAATGTGTGATGGGTGTATGACATACATACAAAATGTCGATTTGGTTATCCAAGACATGCAAAACAGTGTCAATAAAAATAACTCAATTCTTAATGAGTACAAAAGTGAGTTTGAAGAGGTCATGTTAAAGAGCCAAAATGAAATAAAATCTTTATTGGAGGCTGTTGAGAGTCGTTACACTCAACGTGTTGTGTCATTAGAAAAATCGCTAATGCTTTTTGAAAAGAAAATCGGGGAACTGAAAAGTTTATTCGCGATGGTTGAAGAGGTAAAAAATAAGACTGTTGACATTGGTAATGACAGTGAGAAGGTCCATAGTGAACTAAAAAAGATAACCAATGGAAAACAAGTGTCATATGCAGATATTATGAAAAATAATAAGAAAAATGGGGTGCCAAAACTAAAGAAAGATGTAGCATTAATTGTGAAGCCTGTAGCTAAACAAACGGGTGAAAAAAACAAAGCAGGACTTAAATAAAAAAGTGGATCCTAAGAATTTGAAAATTTCAAATATTGCGACAAGAAAAAATGGAACGATGGTGATGAATAGTGAGAATACTGATAAGCGTGAAAAAATTAAAATTGCCCTTGAAGAAAATATAGTCAAGAATACGAAATAAAAGTGCCAGAGATGAGTCGCCCAAGTTTCATTATTAAGGGGGTAAATTTTAAATATGAAGATGATACATTGATTGACCCGATAAAAAAAACAAAATTTGATCTTAAGGGAGAGTTCGTTGTAATTCAGAAAATAATTGAAAGGAAGCAAAGCAATAGAACGGTTTATGACATGATTATTGAGATAGACAAAGATGATTTTTCTAAAGTTCTTGCGGCAGAGAGAATAAATATAGGATGGGAAAGATGTAAAGTGTACGATGCCATCACTGTGCTAATGTGCTACAAATGTAAAGGCTTTAATCATAAATCGTCTGAATGCAAAAATGAAGATGAATTGTATTAAAGCCATAGAAAATTTGAAATTACCATTAGACGTTAATCATGACACATTCGACAGAGACTGTCCGTGTTATCTGAACAAGTTACAGATAAGAAAGCAAAGGCTTGGTTATTAGCAACTAAATGAAGAAGTCATAAATGAAGAATTCATCAATGTAAATACTAACAGTAAGCTACATAAGAAACGAAAAAATTAGTTGAAGTGCATATATCTAAACAGCAACAGTATTACGGCCAACAAAAGAGAAATTGACATAATGGTTGAAGATGAAACTCCACATATTGTGTTATGCGCCGAGACTCATACCCCGGAAAATATTAGTGAGTCAGAGCTAAATATTGTTGGCTACAATCATGTCAGGTGTGATTCATATAGCCGACACACAGGTGGTGTTCTAATTTATATCCGTAAATCGGTTGACTTCAAAGTAATATATAATAACAGTAGAAGCAATAATACTTGGTGCACGGTGATAAAAACGACAAAAAATACGATCAAGTGGCAAATAGGGGTGGTGTACCACTCACCAAACACAAGCGACGCTGAATTCATAAGAATTATGGGCGAAATGATCGAAGAATATTTTAATGAAAATGAAAACAAGTCATTGTTGGCGACTCTAACATAGATATGAATGTACTATCGACATACTCGAACCAGCTTGTTCAAACTTTTGCATCGACGTCAATGCACCAATTAATTCAATTTGATACAAGATTAACGGAAGTTTCGCAAACTAAAATAGACCTTCTTTTTAGCAATGATGATGATATTGAAATACGAAATCTTCAAACGCATAAAATTTCTGATCACGAAACGATCTGCTTCAAGCTGCCGGTTAGAAAAATTTACAAAATGAGAACTTATGCGAATCGCTTATGCTGGGATAACTACGCGAAAGAGAACTTGATAGATCTGCTTAGGAGATATAATCTGGAAGAGATTTCAATCTGCGAGATCGGACAAAAGGTCCAAATTATACATAATATCTTGGGTGACATAATGGCAACTATAACATATGAGAAACGGGTTCAAATAAAATTAGTGAATAGGTGGTATGATCGCGAACTAACTGAGCTAAACAAATTAAAATACGAAAGCTTAGAATTGGCAAAAAGAACGAATGAATGGGAAAGGTATAAATACATAAAACGTTCTTACAAAAGATTAGTTAAAATAAAACAAAAAAAAATATATGGCGAACAGGATTACGAGAAACTGCAATAATCAAAGATCAATGTGGAAATGCCTAAAAGATATGGTAAATATGAATAATGAGACAGCGGAAATAAAACGAGTCTATTTGAATGGCATCTATATCGAAGATGATTATGAAATAGCAAAAGAATTAAATCAGTTTTTTGTTGAAAGTATAATAAGAATTCGTGATAGCATAGAGACAATTAATCTTGATGAAGTCCAAGTAGAAAATAATAGAAGCCTGTTTGAATTTAAACAAATAGATGTGGAACAATTACTACGGGTAGTAGGAACTTTACAAAATAAGTATGGTGGGAAAAAATGTCTAACAGAAGGTGTTATAAAAGACAGTGTGGACTATTTAGGTTACATCTACACGTGTATTGCTAACGAAAGCCTCAATAGGGGGATATATCCTGAATGCTGGAAAACATCGACAATTGTACCTGTTGAAAAAGTGAAAGGAACGGTCAAACCAGATGAAATTCGTCCTATAAATACATTGTGGAGCGACGAGAAAGTAATGGAGAAAATCATTAAGGAGCAGCTACTAGAATATCTTAATGAACACGATATTATTATTAAGGAACAATCCGGGTTTAGGTCCAAGCACTCTTGTGAAACCGCACTCAACTTTGTATTAGCAGATTGGAAAGAAAGCATGTTGAATAAGCAAGCTACGGTTTCAGTTTTTCTTGACCTCAAGAGGGCATTTGAGACTATTGATAGGGACATCCTATTGATGAAGCTATATAAAATAGGTGTACGGAATACAGCTCTTAACTGGTTCAAAAGCTACCTTACTGGAAGGTAACAAAGAACTATAATACGAAATACACTATCACCTGAAATAGATGTCGAAATTGGCATACCGCAGGGTTCTGTACTAGCAGCGATTCTATTTAGCATATATATAAATGATATAAAAGATTGTCTCAATCATTGCAATATAAGGCTGTTCGCGGACGACGCACTGTTGACCGTAAGATGCCCGTCGATATCGGAAGCGATTTCCAAAATACAAAGTGATTTAAATTCCCTATACAAGTGGCTATGCCAAAATAAACTTAAAATTAACATAGATAAAACAAAATGGATGGTCATGAAGAAATCATTAGCTGAAGTTGATAACGCTACACCAAAAATAGCAGATAGCCCGATAGAAAGAGTGGGCTATATAAAATATCTAGGAGTAATGATCGATGACGGACTTAAATTCGATGAACATTTAAAATACGTAGAAGGGAAAATATCAAAAAAAAAGGATTCATGTATCGAACGTGCAAGCATGTGTCCATCATAGAGCCCCATTTCATATATTGTCCAACGATTCTATTCACACTAGCTGACTCAAATATATCTAAGCTGCAGGTAAAACAAAATAAAGTGATGCGATTTATACTTAAACAACGATTCGATACTCCTATACAGGATCTAGTAGATAGCATGGATTGGCTTAGTGTGAAACAACTTGTATTATACTATACACTGAAGTTTATACATAATATGAAATTAGGAAACTTGCCGAATTACTTAAATGAGCGTGTGGTATATAATAATGAGGTGCATAACTATCGAACAAGAGGAAGAAATAATTTTCATTTACCAATGGTACGATCTGAATATGATAAAAAAAATATTTACTCCGAGGGGTTAAAGGAATATAATGAACTACCATGTTATATAAAAGGCTGTACAAATATAACAAAATTTAAAAAAATATTGCACAATTACTGCAAAGCACTGCCAATAAGATAATATAAAGTGTTGCCAGACAGACTGTTATACATAAATGTGATGCAGCCCTCATTCATTGGGCATCTAGTTAAGCATAACTTTTTATATATTTAAGCATAATTTAAAGAAAATTTAATTAAGTTGATATGCTAGTTTAATTGAATAAAGATACAAAAATGTGATCTCATAGATTTAATCTAAGTCAAACATGACTGTAATAAATAAATAAATAAATAAATAAATAAATAAATCATGTTCGAACACACTAGGGTGGAAAGATGAGACGTTCAGCCATTTCATACCATCCGTTACACAAAGTTCGGAATTTTTATTCACACCAAGAACCAGTGGATCCTTTAGATTTTTCCGGGTAGTTTTTACAGTAGACCGTGACCCAGGCTCTTTGTTCACAGCCCGTTGTAGCTGTTGTTGCTGTTGATGTTGTTGTTGTTGGCAATTCACAATCGGTGGGGGAGTATTATGAGCAGCCACCTCAGCATAAGATTGTGGCAGCGGGCAACTGAAGCAGCGGAAGTGGACGCCAGTTTATTGGACCTTTTTCTATTACCCTTTTTACTCTGCTTAGACTGCGCTGTGGTCTCTGAGGATGTTGATCTCGTATCACAATCCGTACAGGGTACTGGAAGACTAGCCATACCTTTGTTACTATCATTAGCAGCACTAACATGTATCACCATCGGAGTAGGGAAAACATTTGTTGTCATATTCAAATAAACAACATTCGTGGCAGCACCAGTAGAACTTGAAAAGACGTCAACAGCGGCAGCGGCAGAGGCATCGGCAGCAACAGCATCATGCGCGCCCACAGCAGAGGATAAACATGTAGGAGAACTATTAGCGTTTTTATTCAACTCTATTAGTTTATTAGAATTAGGTCCAAAACCTGAGAGTAGGTCACGCAAATCAGAAACAACACTTTTCAAATCTCTTACTTCGGCGGAAAGAGCAGTGAAAGCCCCGTCTCTAGTTTGTAGTTTCGCAGAGAGTAGCTTAATTTCAGCTTGTAGATCAACACACTTTTTCGAGAGTTCAGTGTTGACATCACGAACAGAGCACAAAGAAGAAGACACATTAGCACACTCAGAATTAAGTTTATTGACCACTGAATGCAGATCAAAAGCATGGACATTGTTATTGTCACAAGAGTTGTTAATTTTTTCATAGTGACCAACAGATTCGTGAGAAATGCTAAGAGAAGCACTTGCAGTACTTCCACTTGCCAAGTCATTGTTTGTGCTTATATTTACTGGCGAATTTTCGACAGCACGAGCACCCGTTGCAACGGGGGATGGTGGCGGGCGAAGAGATGAACGACGTTCTGCCAAACATTTGTTACAGAAAAAAGACTTACTAGCCGAAAGCAAATGGAAAATTTCAGCGCACTTTTCACACTGTATTTTTTGATCTTTTAATCTATCAACTCTTCGTCCACATAAACACGGCATTATTATAAGTATTATAAATTGCAAGTTAAATTTTTTTGAAAACTAAGAGACAATATCTCTATGAAAAATAAAGTTAGTCATCATAAAGCATATTATGAGCACAAAATTAGCAAGTTAGAACGAATAAAGCGGAGTAAAAAGAAACACGTCCGCACCTCGCGACAGTCACATAGAGCAACTTGTGACATACATTTATATACCTTTATTCTCTCCTTTTTTGTTTCGGCACTTTCAAGTTTATCCTAATATGTATATAGTGTGGCGAAAGTGCGAAGCGAATGTCAGATGAGAGAGAGAAGCTAATAACTGTCATGTTCTAGAGCGTAAAACGAGAACATTTGTTATCAAAGACGATTCGACTATTCCAGGCGGTTTGTTACGAACAACTGACAAGTATATAAGGGCGACGCACAGCTGCAAAGCTAATCAGTCGTAAAGTAAATGCGTTCGTGATTACACTACAGTGAAGTAATAAAAATAGAACACTGTGCAAGTTGTAATACAAGTGATTAAAAATAGTGAAGTGAATTATAATTGAATGAACTACTGAGTAATAAAATGACATTAAATAAATTCTTTATAAATAAAGAAACTGCAAATAAAGTTGGTGACTTTTATTTAACAATCCAGTGGATTTGGGAAATCATTGATTGATTCAGCAAAATCGTTACAATTGGTGTCAGAAGTCGTATTGTTAAATAAATCCCAAAGTATAAGAATTGAAAAATGGTCAAGATACTGGATTTGACGATACCTCCCCTCAAAAGCGTGGATTATTTACAACAGAAAATGAAGCGGAGTTGTAATCACGGCTGCGAGAAGCAATGGAAGTCGAAGACATCGACTTGAGCCAATACAAATTCCGTCGCGAGGACGAAGAAAAGGACATAGACAAGGAAGAGGCTGTTGATTCTGCGAAAGAATTGGAGCAGACATCAAGTTAGATTCAGGAAAAGGCTCCTGGCTCATCTACAAGTATGGACATGAACATATTGTTTGCTGCAATTTTACAAATCAATGCCAACATGTCACAAAAGTTGGATGCACAGGATGCCGTAATTAAAAAAAAAATGTCGGCAATGAAAGCCAGCATCTCACAAAAGCCGGATGCACAGGATGCCAAGCTGTCACAAAAGTTGGATGCGCAAATGCTTGAACAAAGAGAGCAGATATCATTCTTAGAAGGAACAATCGCACAAATACAGCAAAATCTGGTGAAAGCCATGGCGGAACTTAAGGAAAGGCAGGATAGAATCGAAGAGCGACAAGATAAGATAGAGGAGCTAATTGAAGCCAAAATAAACGCCTTGGAAGGTTGTGTTCGGAATTTGCAGTTAAATCGTCCAACCACTTCAGTGAACGCTCCCAAGGTAAAAACACCATCTTTTGACGGTAAAATTTCTTTCCAAGTCTTTAAGCTCCAGTTTGAGCAGACGGCTGAAACAAATAACTAGAGGATAGAGGAAAAATCTGCTGCGCTATCCGTTGCGTTGGAAGGACCTGCAGCAGAACTTTTGCAAACTATACCCGAATATGAGAGAAATGATTACGAGGGATTGATGCGAGCCCTGGAAAGACGCTATGGTAGCGAACACAGGAGACAAATTTACCAGATGGAGTTGGAGAAGCGCGACCAAACACCCAACGAATCTCTACAAGAATATGATTCGGAATTAGAGAGATTGGCTCATTTAGCTCTTGGGGACGCATCGGATGAGCATCTCGAAAGGGTAAAAATGCAAAGATTCATCAGTGGAATAAAAGACATTTATACCAAGCGGAAACTGTTGCGTATGCTCAAACACGTGAAACGGCGGCACTCATAAGCAGACCAGCATACAAAGTCAATAAAGTGGAGATAGAAGCACCAGATGTGATGACAGAAATATTGAGAACTTTGAAGTCGATCGAAGGAATTAATCGTTCTGGTGGCAAAAATCAAGCTGGAAAATGCTTTAAATGTGAAAAACCTGGTCACTTTGCACGCGAATGCAACACGCGAATGCAAACGAAAGGCTGAGGAAGATGATCCATCAACTTCTCAGTCGTTAAACTAAAACGAGCCAGTCTAAAGGGGCGTATGCTATCTGCTGCAACTGAATGCCCCCATAATCTCCGTTTCGCAAATTAGTAGAAAAAGCAACTTTACTATTGGCGGATATGTGGATGGACGAGAGTGAATACGGGCGCATCACACTACATCATTCGAGCTGACCTGATCGCTAAAGAAGTGAGACCATTACCTGGAGCAAAATTGAAAACGGCGACTAGTGAGGACACCCAATTGGTGGGAGAAGTAACATGTGAGGTCACAATACGGATGTGACGGCGTTATACAGCTTTATAGCCGCGGAAATTGTAGATGAGGTAATCATAGGAGTAAAATTCTTTATGGATCAGGATATCAAGATCGACTTGAATAACAAAATGATGGAGTATAAGAACATGGAACTAAGCATTGGCTATAATTCCACATACAGTAGCAAGCAAGTAATCCTTGAACACAACGAACTGATTCCACCAACCTCAGAAGCTGTTGTTTGAGCAAAGATTGATGGAGATTGTGGGACAAACAAATTGTGGGTTATCGAAACAGCACAAAATTCTACACCGGACGTACTTGTTGGTAAAACCCTAGCTAAGCCACAAAAGAATGGACGCATCCCAGTGAGAGTATCAAATGACTTCAGATCACCAGTAAAAATTCCTAGTGGAACTGTATTAGGGCAATGTCATGAGGTAGAAGCCATCATCAGCTGCAATGATTCATCTGAAATCGGTTCTATTGGCAGCAAGGACATGGATGAAGATATAAATACATGGACGTAGCGGTTGGAAGACAAGTACAAGCACAAGGCCAGCCGACTTATCCGCAAATACTCCGACATATTCCACAAGTATAGCAACAAACCAGGCAGGACCAACGTAGTGAAACATTACATTGATACTGGTGATGCAAGACCAATTCGTCAAGCTCCTCAAAGTGTTTCACTAGCCAAACGTGACGCTGTTGGCCAAATAATTAAGGAAATGAGCGAAAGTGGAGTTATCGAACCATCGGCAAGCCCATGGAGCTCTCCGGTAGTGCTTGTGAAGAAGAAAGTTGGCCAGTTGCGGTTCTGCGTTATTCTTTGCCCAGGATAGATGATACTCTAGACTCGTTAACTGGCACAGAATGGTTCTCAACACTCGACCTTAAGAGCGGGTATGGGCAAGTTGAATTGAGTGAAGAAGATAAAGAGAAGACAGCCTTTAGTATTGGCAACGTTCTATGGCAATTCACGGTAATGTCATTTGGATTATGCAACGCTGCTGCCACTTTTGAAAGGCCAATGGACCATGTGCTCCAAGGACTACATTGAAAGAATTGTTTATCTGGATGACATCATCGTATTGGGAAAAGCTTGGATGAACATCTGAGTAATTTGCTCTTTAGTCAAGAAGGAGGTGAATTACTTAGGTAATCAAGTAATCACGAAGGCCGTTTGTACTGCGAAGGAAAAAATGAAAGCAGTGAAAGATTGACCAAGACCCAGACCCCTACTGTGTACTTACTATCGCCAATTTGTTCCGAATTTCGCCAGCGTAGCTAACAGTCTCCATGAGCTCACTAGGAAAAATAGATCTTTCGAGCGGAAAACTGTAGGAGGAGGCTTTCCAAACTTTGAGAGAACGGCTATGCACTGCGCCTATGCTAGCGTACCCGGTTCCAGGTGCAACATTTATTCTGGACACAGATGCTTGTGGTTATGGCATAGAAGGTGTACTTTCGCAAGTGATTGATGGGCAGGAGAAGATAGTTTCCTACTATAACCGGTCTATTGGGAAACCAGAGCGGAACTACTGCGTAACTCGGAGAGAACTATTGACGTTGGTGGATTGCATTAAACACTTCCACAAATATTTGTATGGTCAACATTTCCGAGTTAGAACGGATCACGCAGAGCTGAAGTGGCTACTATAGTTCAAGAATCCCTAAGGGCAGCTAGCTCGATGGATTGAGAGACTGCAAAGATATGACTTCAGCATCGAGCACCGCAAGGGTAATACGTAAGGAAATGCTGACCCTATGTCCCGTCGGCTATGTAGTTTGGAATGTAAGCATTGCTCAAAAGCCAAGTGTAAGGAAGACATAATAGATGTCCGGCTTATGACAGTTACATCAGCAGAAGAGTGGGAGGCAAGTCACTTAAGGAAATGTCAGCAAGAAGATCCGGACTTGGAATTATTAATGCACGGATTGGAAATGAATAGACGGCCAAGTAAGGAACAAATGGCAGCGGAAAGTCCCATCGCGAAGGCATACTGGGCACAATGGGATAGTTTAGAATTGATATCTGGCTGTTTGCATAGAGTATGGGAAAGTGAAGATGGCCAGTGCTCGCGAACGCTAATACTACTTCCGAGGTTAAGAATTCCGGATGTTCTCAAGGAATTCCATAATGGTCCTAGTGGAGGACACCTAGGCATAAGATCAAGCAGCGGTTCTATTGGGTGGATGTCGGATTGCTAAGTGCAAGGAGTGCATAGCAGCTAAATGGCCAAAATCACGAAATCATGCGCAGATGAATCAGTATAACTCTGGTGCACCATTTGACCGGGTTGAAATGGATGTAGCCGGTCAATTCCCTATGAGCAGACAAGGAAACAAATACGTTCTTGTGGTTATGGATACTTTAGTAAATAGCCTGAGGTTTATGCAATTCCAAACCAGGAAGCAAAAACAGTTGCAGATGCATTCACTCACAATTGGGTTACCAGATACGGTGCGCCTATACACTTGCACTCAGATCAAGGAAGAAACTTTGAATCGGCGGTGTTCCAGGAGATGTACCAGATACTTGGTATTCGGAAGACACGAACGACAGCCCTGCATCCTCAATCAGATGGCATGGTAGAGTGATTCAACCGGACCCTGGAAGAGCACTTGCGGAAAGTAGTGGTCCGCAGTGCATGTAACAACAGGTCAAACACCTGCGATTATACTGTTTGGTAGTGAACTTCGGTTGCCCAGTGATTTAAAATTTGGAATAACTGGTGATGCGAGAAGAATTGGGAAGGAAGCGTCTACTGTTCTCGAGGAAGAATTAAGAGAGATACATGCTCTTGTGAGGCAGTGAACCCAAAATATGAGTGACAAAATGAAGGCTAGGTATGACAAGGCGATGAACTCCGAAGGCTTCGTAAATGGAAATTTAGTGTTGCTGTACAATCCACAACGGAAGAGAGGTTTGTCCCCAAAACTTCAATGCAATTGGGAAGGTCCATACAAGATAATCAAACGACTAAACGACGAAGTGTATCGAATCCAAACCGTTGGGAGGCCGATAAACAAGATGAAAGTGGTCCACCTAAAGAGGCTTGCTGCGTTTGGACAGCGAATGTGTCTGATCGGGACGATCAGACTTAGGTGGAGGGCAGTGTGGCGAAAATGCGAAGCGAATGACAGATGAAAGAGAGGAGCCGATAGCTGGCATGTTCTAGACCGTAAAACGAGACGTTATCGTACCGACCCGATTATTCCAGGGTTTCGTTTTCAAGCAGCAAACAAGTATATAAGGGCGACACACGACTGCAAAAGCAATCAGTCGTAAAGTAAACGCGTTGGTAATTACATAACATTGAAGTAATGAAAACAGTACATTGTGAAGTTTGTATACAAGTGATTGTAAATAGTAAAGTGAATTGTAATTGAATTGTGAATTACTGAGTAATAAAAGGACATTAAATAAATTCTTTATAAATAAAGAAACTGCGAATTAAGTTGGCGATATTTATTTAACAATCCAGAGATTGTTACCCGAAGGATTTGGGAAATCATCGAGGTTAATCAGAAAATCGTAACAATATTGTTACGATCGCCAACTTAATTTGCAGCTTCTTTATTTATAAAGAAATTAATTAATGTACTTTTGATTACTCAGTAATTCACAATACAATTACACTTTACTTTACTATTTACAATCACTTGTATACAACTTTCACAATGTACTGTTTTTATTACTTCAATGTAATGTAATCTCCAACGCTTTTACTTCACGACTGATTACTTCTGAAGTCGTGTGTCGTCCTTATATACTTGTTTGCTGCTTGAAAACGAAACCCCGGGAATAATCGCGTCGTTACGATAATCGTCTCGTTTACGATAATCGTCTCGTTTTACGGTCTAGAACATGCCAGTTGTCGGCTCCTCTCTTTTATCTGTCATTCGCTTCGCATTTTCGCCACACTGCCCTCCACCTAAGTCTGATCGTCCCGGCCAGACACATTCGCTGTTCCAAACGCAGCAAGCCTCTCTAGGTGGACCACTTACATCTTGTTTCTCGGCCTCCCTACAGTTTGGATCGATACACTACGTCTATAGTCGTTTGATTATCTTGTATGGACCTTCCCAATTGCATTGAAGTTTTGGGGACAAACCTCTCTTTCGTTGTGGATTGTACAGCAACACCAAATCTCCATTTTGGAAGTCTTCGGAGTTCATCGCCTTGTCATATCTAGCCTTCATTTTGTCACTCATAATTTGAGTTCGCTGCCTCACAAGAGCATGTATCTCTCTTAACTCTTCCTCGAGAACAGTAGACGCTTCCTTCCCAATTCTTCTCGCATCACCAGTTATTCCAAATTTTAAATCGCTGGGCAACCGAAGTTCACTACCAAACAGTACCCTGGCAGGTGTTTGACCTGTTGTTTCATGCACTGCGGACCGATATCCTATAAGGAAAAGCGGTATGTGTACATCCCAATCATCTTGATGCTTGTCCACTACTTTCCGCAAGTGCTCTTCCAGGGTCCGGTTGAATCGCTCTACCATGCCATCTGGTTGAGAATGCAGGGCTGTCGTTCGGGTTTTGCGAATACCAAGTATCTGGCACATCTCCTGGAACACCGCCGATTCAAAGTTTCTTCCTTGGTCTGAGTGCAATTGTATATTCGCACCGTATCTGGTAACCTAATTGTGAATGAATGCATCCGCAACAGTTTTCGCTTCCTGGTTGGGAATTGGATAGACCTCAGGCCATTTACTAAAGTAGTCCATAACCACAAATACGTATTTCTTTCCTTGTTTGCTCATAGGGAATGGACCAGCTACATCCATGGCAACCCGCTCAAATGGTGCACCTGAGTTATACTGCTTCATCTGCCCATGACTTTGTGACTTTGGCCATTTAGCTGCTATGCACTCCCGGCAGTTAGCAATCCACTCAGCGATGGACTGACGACAGCCAACCCAATAAAACCGCTGCTTGATCTTCTCCAGCGTTTTTGTAATGCCTAGGTGCCCTCCACTAGGACCATTATGGAATTCCTTGAGAACATCCGGAATTATTAACCTCGGAACTACTATAAGCTTCCGAGAGCACTGGCCATCTTCACTTTCCCATACTCTTTGCAAGCAGCCAGATATCAATTCTAAATTGTTCCATTGTGCCCAGTATGCTTTAGCGATGGGACTTTCCGCTGCCATTTGTTCTTTACTTGGCCGTCTATTCATTTCCAACCCGTGCATTACCAATTCCAAGTCCGGATCTTCTTGCTGACATTTCCTTAAGTGACTTGCCTCCCACTCTTCTGCTGATGTAACTGTCATTAGCTGGACGTCTATTATGTCTTCCTTACCCTCGGCTTTTGAGCAATGCTTACATTCCAAGCTAAACTTTACCGCTGCATGATCTGTTCTAACTCGGAAATGTTTGTCATACAGGTACTTGTGGAAATGTTTGATGCAAACCACCAACGCTAATAGTTCTCTCCGAGTTACGCAGTAGTTCCGCTCTGGTATCCCAATAGACCGGCTATAGTAGGCAACTATCTTCTCCTGCCCATCAATCACTTGCGAAAGTACACCTTCTATGCCATAACCACTAGCATCTGTGTCCAGAATAAATGTTGCACCTGAAACCGGGTACGCTAGCATAGGTGCAGTGCATAGTCGTTCTTTTAAAGCCTGGAAAGCCTCCTCTTGTTCAGTTTTCCACTCGTAAGATCTGTTTTTCCTTGTGAGTTCATGGAGACTGTGAGCTACGCTGGCGAAATTCGGAACAAAGCGGCGATGGTAAGTACACAGCCCAAGGAAACTTCTTAATTCATGCAAATTTCTGGGTCTCGGCCAATCCTTCACTGCTTCT
The DNA here is from genome assembly GCA_030068015.2 of Neoceratitis asiatica. Taxonomy (NCBI): domain Eukaryota; kingdom Metazoa; phylum Arthropoda; class Insecta; order Diptera; family Tephritidae; genus Neoceratitis; species Neoceratitis asiatica. Next base: position 24,605,660 of record CM061530.1, on the reverse strand, counting down.
ATTTTTTCCTTCGCAGTAATAACACCCTTCGCGGTTACCTGATGACCTAAATAATTCACCTCCTTCTTGAATAACGAGCACTTCTTAGGACTTAGTTTGAGACCAGCGCCAGCTATTCTCTGGAAAACTTCTTCCAAATTACTCAGATGTTCATCGAAGCTCTTTCCCAATACGATGATGGCGTCCAGATACACCAAAAAAGTCTTCCAGTGTAGTCCTTTGAGCACATGGTCCATTAGTCTTTCAAAAGTGGCAGGAGCGTTGCATAATCCAAATGGCATTACCGTAAATTGCCACAGACAGTTGCCAACACTAAAGACTGTCTTCTCTTTATCTTCTTCACTCACTTCTACTTGCCAATACCCGCTCTTAAGGTCAAGTGTTTAGAACCATTCTGTGCCAGTTAACGAGTCTAGTGTATCATCGATCCTGGGCAAAGGATAGCTGTCTTTTTTTGTGACATCGTTTAATCTCCGATAGTCCACGCAGAACCGCAACTGGCCATCTTTCTTCTTCACAAGTACTACCGGAGAGCTCCATGGACTTGCCGATTGTTCGATAACATCGCTTTCCCTCATTTCCTTGATTATTTGGTTTCACGTTTGGCTAGTGGAACGCTTCGAGGAGCTTGACGAATTGGTCGTGCGTCACCAGTATCAATCTAATGTTTCACTACGTTTGTCCTGCCTGGTTTGTTGCCATCCTTTTCGAATATGTTGGAGTATTTGCGGATTAGTTGGCTGGCCTTGTGCTTGTACATGTCTTACAACCCTTGTGTCCATGCATTTATATCTTCCTCCATGCCCTTGCTGCCAATAGTGTCGATTCCAGATGAATCATTGCATTTGATGATGGCTTCAACCTCTTGACATTGCCCTAATACAGTTCCACTAGGAATTTTTACTGGTGATCTGAAGTCATTTAATACTCTCACTGGGATGCGTCCATTCTTTTGTGTCTTAGCCAGGGTTTTACCAATAAGTACGTCCTGTGTAGAATTTTGTGCTGCTTCGACAACCCACAATTTGTTTGCCCCACAATCTCTATTAATTTTCGCCCAAAAAACTGCTTCTGACTTTGGTGGGATCAGTTCACTGCCTTCTAAGACCACTTTTTTGCTGCTGTATGTGAAATCATAGCCAATGTTTAGTGGTACCTTCATGTTCTTATACTCCATCATTTTGTTATTCAAGTCGATCTTGATACCTTCATTCATCAAGAAGTCCACTCCTATGATTACGTCATCCACAATCTGCGCGACTATAAAACTGTGTAACACCGTCACTCTCCCAATGGTTACCTCACATGTTACTTCTCCCACTACTTGGGTATCCTCACCAGTCGCCGTTTTCAATATTGTCTCACTTCTTTAGCGATCAGATCAGTTCGAATGATCAAGAGTGTGATGCGCCCGCATCCACTGTTAATATTCGCGCTCGTCCATCCACATGTCCACTAATAGTAATATTGCTCGTTTTTCTGCCAATTTGCGAGACGGAGATTATGGGGCATTCAATTGCAGGAACCAGCATACGCCCCTTTAAACTGGCTCGTTTTAGTTTAACGACTGAGAAGTTGATGGTTTATCCTTCTCAGCCTTCCTTTTGCGCTGTCCTTCCTGTATGCTGGATCCCGTTTTGCATTCGCGTGCGAAGTGACCAGGCTTTCCACATTTAAAGCATTTCCCAGCTTGATTCTTGACACCAGAACGATTCATTCCTTCTAACGACTTCAGAGTTCACAATATTTCGGTCATCACATCTGGTGTTTCTATCTCCACTTTATTGACTTTGTGTGCTGGTCTGCTTATGAGTGCCGCCGTTTCACGTGTTTGAGCATACGCCACTGTTTCAGCGAATGTTAACTTTGGATTCGCATATGTCTCTCGCTTGGTGTGAACGTCTTTTATTCCGCTGATGACTTTTTGTATTTTCACCCTTTCGAGATACTAACCCGATGCGTCTCCAATGGCTAAATGAGCCTATCTCTCAATTTCCGATGCATATTCTTGTAGAGATTCGTTGGGTTTTTGGTCGCGCTTATGTAGCTCCATCTGGTAAATGTGTCTTCTGTGTTCGCTACCATAACGTCTTTCCAGGGCTCGCATCAATCCGTCGTAATCATTTCTCTCATGTTCGGGTATAGTTTACAAAAGTTCTGCCGCAGGTCCTCCCAACGCAACGAATAGTGCAGCAGATTTTTTCTCCATGCTCCATTTATTTGTTTCAGCCTTCTTCTCAAACTGGAGCTTGAAGACTTGGAATGGATTTTTACCGTCAAAGGATGGTGTTTTTACCTTGGGAGCGTTCACTGAAGTGGTTGGACGATTTAACTGCAAATCCCGGAAACGACCTTCCAATGTGTTGACTTTGCTTTCAATTAGATCCTGCCTTTCTCTAAGTTCTGCATTGTCCTTCTCCAAGTTTTGCTGTATTTGTGCGATTGTTCCGATTTGTGCATCCATTTTTTGTGAAATCTCTGAAATTTCAGCCAACTTTTGTGAACTACGGGCATCGATTTGTGACACGTTCGCGTTCATTACAGACATATTTTGTGAATTACGGGCATCCTGTGCATCCATCTTTTGTGATATCTTGGCATCCTGTGCATCCATCTTTTGTGAGATTGCAGCCAATAACATGTTCATGTCAATACCCGCAGATGAGCTATGGGCCTCTTCTTGAATCTTACTTGATGGCTGCTCCAACTCCTTCGCAGAATCAATAGCCTCTTCCTTGTCAACATCCTTCAAGGATACATCTTCATCCTCACGGCGGAATTCGTATTCGTTCAAGTCGATACCTTCGACTTCCATTGGTTCTCGTAGTCTCGATTGCAGCTCTGCCTTATTTCCTGTTGTAGATAATCCTCGCTTTGCCAACTCCTTCTTGAGAGGAGGTATCGTCAAATCCTGAATCTTCAACATTTTTCAATTATTAACCTTTGGGACTTATTTACCAATCCCACTTCTGACACCAATTGTTACGATCTTGCTGAATCAACCTCGATGATTTCCCAAATCCTTCGGGCACGATCTCTGGATTGTTAAATAAAATCGCCAACTTAATTTGCAGTTTCTTTATTTATAAAGAAATTAATTAATGTACTTTTGATTACGCAGTAATTCACAATTCAATTACAATTTACTTTACTATTTACAATCACTTGTATACAACTCTCACTATATACTGTTTTTATTACTTCAATGTAATGTAATCTCCAACGCTTTTACTTCACGACTGATTACTTCTGAAGTCGTGTGTCGTCCTTATATACTTGTTTGCTGCTTGGAAACGAAACACCCGGAATAATCGCGTCGTTACGCTAATCGTCTCGTTACAATAATCGTCTCGTTTACGATAATCGTCTCGTTTACGCTCTAGAACATGCCAGTTGTCGGTTCCTCTCTTTCATCTGTCATTCGCTTCGCATTTTCGCCACAATATATATAATTACTTGTGTATAATTAACCTCTTCGAATATTTGCCTTACAAATACACTTGGGTGCCAACAGTACAGAAAAATATACAGGGATTTTTTTATATGAACATAAGTGGAGAAATTGTGGAATATACAGAAGAGAGCGAATTGTTTATGAAACAAACTAAAGTAAAACAAGTGAAAGAAGAGAAATAGCAAAAATTGATATTTAAAAGAGATTGACAATAAAGTTACAATTAAAGATATTAATAACAATTTTCTATAAAAAAGGAATACGAAATAAAGGTGAGTTCTAGTTTTCGTGTTTACAAGTACTTGTAACTTATCGGTTTAGGAATGTGTGCTGGTTGTTGGTGTTATTTTGTGGTGCATCGGTGTGATTTCTTGTGGTTGCTGATGTTATTATGTGGTGTATGTTTATATGATCTCGTTGTAGATGTCATTGTTGTATGATGTGTTAATGTAGTTTTGATGATGGTATACTCTAGGTACGTTCTGGTGGTCTACTGATGTATGATGTTTGATTTTTTGATATGTGTGCTCGTGCGAATAGTGTGAATGTGTTCGTTGGAATGTAGATATTCAATTTCCCCTAGCGTGGGCGTGTGCTTAATATCCACCGCATCGAGGAACTGTTTACCTATATATATTTTTTTAAAACGTTCGCTTTCACGAATTTTTTATTTCTTTTTTTTTATATTTCACTTTAAACTATTGTTTTTGGAGTGGTTATATGCAGTATCAACTCTCACGTAGTAAGTCTCTGGAGTAAAATCAATCTCTATCTGAATATCTAGCGCTAACACTTAAATTTCTTTTATACCACTGTCTTCTATTTTTTTGCTTTTGATTTTTGTCGTAGCGGAGTTTTCTAACGCACTTAATTTATTTGTTTCTATTCTCCTTATTTCTCTAGTATGTGCGGTTAGTCGTAAACATTTGTTTACTTTACACCCGCTATTTATTTCCACATTTTACTTACTGGTATAAAAGAGGGGAAGTGTACCCAATATTTTAGTCCCCTACGAACAAACTATGAACAAAGATATCTTAGGAATAGAGTGTTTTGATTAACTTTTATTATGACTGCATAAATCTGCCACAAGGCGGTCGTTACAGGCTCGCCCACATCGATGTTGCCAGCCTGTTGGAACGTAAAAAAAATGGAGGAGTAAAAAAAATTCTAGCGCAGCCTTCAAATTTATAGATCCCTTGTTCGCGCCCAATGTGCGGTCTCGATCCACCTCAAAAGCCGGGCTCAGACTATTAGTATGTTATCGATGTATCCACCACCTTTAGTGAAGTAGCAACGCCTTGCACCTATTCTAGTCTATCACGATACTCACAAGCATTGTTAGTCATCTGAACATTTAGGTAAATATATACCTATTTAGAGACAAAAAAATTTCATAGGATTTCGTAGTTATTATGGTCAATAGATGATTCCCCTAGGCTACAAACAGATCCTTAGCATGGTATATCCCGATCTTTTTCCTGACGAATCTCCTACTTCGTACATGGTTATCTATTTCCGAACTTTGTTTTAAATTGCGGCGGTATACCACTTGTCGCGGCGACCGCATTAGCCGAGTGGTTAGCATTGCGTATTGTCATTCGGAAGGCTTGGGTTCGAGCCCAAGTTCGACCAATATCCAAAATTATAGAAAATAAATTTTTATAATTGCGGTCGCCCCTCGGCAAGGAATTTCCAGCCCTCCGAGTGTAGTTCTGGCATGAAATAAAACTCCTCATAAAAATCCATCCGTCGTTCAGAGGCGGTCCCTCCATTTGTTTGTAAAAACATCAAGACGCAAAACCACAAATTGGAGGAGGAGCTCGGCCGAAAATCGCTTCAACGGTTACAAAAGCGTCAAATATATATATATACCACTTGTCAATTTTTGAATTTAATTTCTCTACTTCTAGTATTCTAAGTTTTACTGCTTTCGTCATGTGATAATTTTAATTCCTTAACTATTTTATCTCTAATTCATTGTAGTTTGTCAGTTCCTACTATTATTTCACTGTCCGTGTCTTTTACTGACTCTAGTTTACGCAGGACGTCGTATGATGCCCCACTTTGCACCATAGGTATACCGAAAACGGCATGGTATGGGGATTGTCGATTGCGTTGTGTACTACACTTCGTAATGAAAATGCTGCATCGCTCAAGTATTTATCGCAATTTTTTTTTGATTTTCGCCCTTGTAATATCGTATGATTTGAAGTATTGAGCGATTCACCCTTTCGGCCGCGTACCTTGAGGTGAATAAAAGGCCGTTCGTATATGCTTTGTACCGAATTTGTCCAAAAATATCTTAAACTGTTTAGAAACTAATTGTTTGCAATTGACTTGATATATCCTTTCATATTATGGTACCCCGAGCACAAACACAAAACAATTACCATCACAAGAACGTGGGAAAAGGCCGATAAAACCAATATATAGACGTTGACATATCTACGACGGTACCCATAGTTCCCACAGTTGGTCTTCCTGAAGCCCTAAACTGTGCCTGTTTGTACACATATCCGTCTGATAGTTTGTCTTGGCTTTCTGTAATGGTCTTTTTAAGTTCGGTATAGTCTGCGGACTACAATTCGGAAGGCCTAGGTTCGAGTCCAGGTTTGAGCAACATCCAAAATTATTTAAAAAAAATTTCTAATTGCGGTCGCCCCTCGGCATTGAATGTCAAGCCCTCCGAGTGTATTCCTGGCATGAAATAAGAAGCTCCTCATTAAACTCCATCAGTCGTTCGGAGGCGGCTTAGAATAAACTGTAGGTCCCTCCATTTGTTGGTAAAAATATCAAGACGCAAAACCACAAGTTGGAGGAGGAGCTCGGCCGAAAATCGCTTCAGCGGTTACAAAGTGCCAAATATATACATATATATATAGTCTGCGGACAAAAAATATGGCGACTCCATACAAATATCTAGCACTCTTTCGCTCTTGCTTATTTCGTTCATTTGAACCCTGGATAGTGCGTCTGGGACTACGTTCTCAGTGACTTTTCTGTGCTGGATTTCGAAGTCCAATGCTTGTAATTTTAGGCTCCATCTTGCCAACATAAATGCTATGGGCCGCTCGTTATCGTCATTGTCCTTTTGATAAAGTACACCCACCACCCCCTCTGTTGACGTCACATTGGAGGAAAAATCTTTTGTTAAAGACCGGGTGAGTCAGTACTGGAGCAGAGATTAGGCTCTACTTTAGGCGTTTGAAAACTCTTTCGGCTTCATCTGTCATTGTAAACTGTTTGATTTTCTCTTTTCTAATCTACTTAAAATCCCTTCGATATGTAGTAATGGGTGGGCATCGTTGATTGTTCTATCGTCGACTTTACGATCGCCTCAACATAACCTTTTTTCATTCCTTTTATGACGGAACAGACAACGGAGCTCCAATTACTATTACTCTCCTCTATCACCCCGATGCCTAACATTCTATCGAGTTCTGCATATACTAACTTATGAACCGGAGGTGATATAGGGTAGTGGCACTGTTTGACCGGGACATTCTTATTTGTCACCTCAATAATATGTTGTTCAAGGTCGGTTTTTCCTAGTCCCAAAACAGCGAATAATGGGAATTAAGCCTTGACTTTCTCCAAAGCTGCATTTTGTTCTTGGGTTAACTGGTGTTATACTGGATCTAATGGCAGGTCACCCTCGGCGGGTACGATGCCTGCGACGGCCATAGTATTGGCAACAGTATTTCCACCCCTACTCACTACATCTAAACCAAATTATTTCCAAAAGTCTATTCCTTGATACAATTCCTGTTGTAGTTCGGGTACAATCAAAAATTTTAGACTTCGTGACACTCCATCCCAAATCACGGGTAAGTTTTACCACCATTGGCTTTTCGAATTTTTTTGCCCTCGTACGCACACAACTTTACCTTCTTTGCCTTTCAGAAATTTCAGAGCACTCTTACCTAGACAGCATGCACCAGAACCAGAATCTAACAGAGCTATCATTTCTTGTCCACCAATACATATTTTAGCAAAGAACCGGCTATCTCCTTGAACTCTCACGATTGTTGCTGTAATTTTATTTCTTATCCTTATATAATTTCTTTTTTCTCTCTCATTTTTAGTATTTTTTTAAAGTTTCTACTATTTTTATTTTCCTGTCTTACTTCTTCGCAGAAAATTCTTCCTAGCTTCTTCATATTCCATTTTCCTTTGATGAAGACTCTTCCTGAATTCCACCTTTTCTTAATTTTTACTCAACTTTTACTACTATTACTACTATTATTATTACTATTCGCTCGGATGAGGTTTCCCGGACATCCCCGCCACACTCTTATTTCCCTGTCAACACAGAACCAAAGTTCTCTTTACGTGCCTCTGCTGTTTTTTTGGCATAATAGTCGACTGGCATACCACACTTGAAACAAATCATCAAATGAAAGGGAGATGGACAGAACGTATTTCCAGAAATAGTTGGGACACTCGATGGATTGCTGTTGTGAACAACTTTTGACGCGGTATTTTGAATGTGCGTTGTATTCTCATATTGCTTCACTGGCTTGTCGCTCGACCGTTGCTCAATGCCTCAGCGCGATCGCGGTGTTCCAATTTCATTAATTGCTCTTGAGCGTACACGGTTTTCGCGGATGACTTTCTCAGCTCTCTTATAAACTGAGTTTAAATCTGCCAGTGTATCGACAGCAAATGTCATGTTTGCCAACACAGGCCCAAATTTGACCTAAGAATTCCGACCAACTCTTTCTCCTGCATTTTTCGACGCAAGCAGTACGTTAAATCGTGGTATGTAGAAGTCATCAAAACTTTCCATTGTCATCTGCTTTCTCTCCAAGATCTCGTATATAATTTCGTTGTCCAATTCAGATGTCCTGTAGTGGCTTAGCAACTCAGCCTTCAGTTTAGAATAACCGAAACTTTCGTCTTTTGCATAATCTTCTATCATTTGTCATTACTACTTCATGGCATTACCTGCTAACAAACAGTAGAAATCGGACAGCAGTGGATTATACGGAACATCTAATTAAGCTCTCATGCGCTCAACGCAAAAGATGAAACTTTTCCAGTTCCATCGAACTTGAGGTGACACTTGTCCAAATCAATGCTTTTTATTCTGTCGACCTCTCGTGCACTAGAAGGAAATTCGGTTCCTCTTGGCTGCCTTGGAATATCGCATTTTTTGTTGGGCCATCAGCTCCATCATCTGTTCCATTTCCTTTGATGCTGAGTTTGGATCGTGGTCAGGCGCCTTTTTACCTACTGAACTCGCGCTGCGATCAAGATTACTAATTTGAATATTATTGGTGACGGATAGAGTCGTAGCAGGGGCGTTAGCACTTGAACCAAAAATTCGAGTCGGGCACCAATTGAAAAAAAATTGGTAAAATCAACTGGATACTCTATACCAGAGATGATGAGAATTGCCCCCGCAATTTGATTTCGTAACACTTCTGGTCACCATTATGTTGTTAAGAATGCCTAGGCCAACATGGTTTATTTCTTCGTGGTTTATCCCTATCCATAAATTCTCAGCAAAATGGGGTATTGATAAAAAATGTTGACCTTTATTTCATTAACTGAGCAATGAATGGAAACTTAAAACTACTCATATACCGCACTCAAAATAAACAAGATAAGAAATATATATATATAAATATCTTAAAGCTGGCAAGGAAAGGTTAATGCAATAGAAAATAATATATGTATATGTATATTCAAAAAATTCATGTAAAATAATAAATTGGTAAATCAATGTACGATATGTATCTGAAGCACACAAATAAATTATGATAAATATAATACAATAATGTAATAAAGAAGTATAATTTTTAAACGCTATTAAATAAACGATAATAATATTTTCCAAAAAAAAAAAAACCAAAACTTGTATTTATAAAAAGGATTATTCGAAATGTGTAGGTTGATGTTATTTAGGGTATTGCCTTCATCAGAAGTCCCGATGGGTGTGATTAGTCCGTAGGCCTTCAGTCTATTGTCTTACTTAACTAAATTCTCATCAAGCGGTGTCACACGTCAAAATCTTAGATGATCTGTCAAAGCTTGGTTGCAAGATCTTTTTACCAGAAATTCTAAAGCCCACACCCACTATAAACTGAGATAAGCCTCACAAGTCGTAATTCGTGGTAGCATACATATGCTTGGTAGCTTTAACCTCTTATTCAAACTATAAAAATTAAAACAGGTATATACCCCTTTTCGTAAAACCAATCCCTTTGTATGTCACTGCTGGGATCATCCTAATCTTCAACAAGAACTGGGTAGTGATAGTCAGGTAATTCTTAACTATGATACCTTGATATAAACATATACATCTAATCAGTAATATAGCTGAAAAATAACAATAACTATTACAAACACAGGGAAAGCTAAACGGTTTGTGCTATTGCCTCCGTTGGGCGCCATTGTTGCGTAACTGGCTTTTGGGGCAAGAAGGCGATGGCTGTGGTGGCATGCTGGTTGGTCCAGGCGAGCTCGACAGCCTATGTAGGGGGTCTTTCGCCATTTCACCTTGTCTACAGATAAAACAAACAAATTTAAGGGTTCATGACCAAAGGGTTGTGTTGAGAAGGAGGAAGGCATGGGAATAGGAAAGGGAAAGGAAAAGGTCCTGTCCGTGTCAGGTGGGGCCCTCCATCCCTCACTAGTCCACCTCTCCTTGGACTTAGTCATGTCCTCGAGTATCATCAGGCGAAGTCCCCTTATCCCGACTTAGTTCGTTATTCGTTAGTCGTCTGTCAGTAAATCGTGTCTGGTAGTTTACCCATATCCTCTTGTATGCTGCAGCAAACCCGACATCAATCTACAAAGAAAATGTGCCTAATTCATTAAAAAAAATTAAACTGAATTTCTTATTTTGTGCGTGCTTTGCTACACCTATGGAATTTTTTTTTTAAATCTAACTAAAATTTTGAATCTTCGATTTTTATTTTTTTGGAAAAGCAAACGAAAAAAATTGATTTTAAATTTTTTCCCAAACTTTTTTCTATTAATTTATTTTTTTTTTTACAATAATTGTCATTTTCATTTCTTCATTCTTTCGCTCTCCTTCAACACCACATACAACGTAATGTACGCGTAATTTGGAATTTTCACATGGATTTGTTGTTGTTGCATGTATTTTGTATGGGTATCGACCAATGGTCACTGAAATGGTCATATCTCTGGAGCGGCTGCGCCAATCTCATGAAAACACATTAACCTTCTCCTAATATCCCTCTATAACTAAAAAAATTTGGTACAATTTAATACGGTGGCTGTCAAGTTATAGGCGTTCGAGTCCGATCACTGGATTACTAAACAAACTCCCAAGATTTATTTGTTCGGCTTTTTAACCGTCAGGAATTTATTTCTACGGTAATTACAATTTTCTTATTTAAAAAATCTTTATCATACACAATTATTATCTGCTTCACTCAGCTTATCCGTTTCTCAAACACACGCTAGGACTGAGTCTTCAACTTCATTCATTTCAAATAGTTGCTGCAGCTCCTTTTATACCTCAACAGCGTGTATTTGCTGTCTACCCTTTTGTTTGTCCTTGGTATGGGTAATTTGCATTATACGGCCGCTTCTTTATTTTCTGTCCTCCCGGGAAATTTCATTTACATTGTCAACAGTTTTGTTTGTCCTTGGTATGGGTAATTTGCATTATACGGCCGCTTCTTTATTTTCTGTCCTTCCGGGAAATTGTATTCACAGTTTTGTTTGTCCTTGGTATGAGATTTTCGTCACAATATAGATATCTACATACATAACTAGCTGTATTTCACTTTCTTTTTAATGTTCAGTTTCTTTTATTCTGTGTCTTTGTCTGTTTGTTTTTGAATCATATTTTTATATCTTTACATTTATATACCTTTATTCTCTCCTTTTTTTGTTTCGGCACTCTAAGTTTATCCTAATATGTATATAGTGTGACGAAAGTGCGAAGCGAATGTCAGATGAGAGAGAAGCTAATAACTGGCATGTTCTAGAGCGTAAAACAAAAACATTCGTTATCAAGGACGATTCGACTATTCCAGGCGGTTTGTTACGAACAACTGACAAGTATATAAGGGCGACGCACAGCTGCAAAGCTAATCAGTCGTAAAGTAAATGCGTTCGTGATTACACTACAGTGAAGTAATAAACATAGAACATTGTGCAAGTTGTAATACAAGAGATTATAAATAGTGAAGTGAATTATAATTGAATGAACTACTGAGTAATAAAATGACATTAAATAAATTCTTTATAAATAAAGAAACTGCAAATAAAGTTGGTGACTTTTATTTAACAATCCAGTGGATTTGGGAAATCATTGATTGATTCAGCAAAATCGTTATAATTGGTGTCAGAAGTCGGATTGTTAAATAAATCCCAAAGGATAAGAATTGAAAAATGGTCAAGATACTGGATTTGACGATACCTCCCCTCAAAAACGTGGATTATTTACAACAGAAAATGAAGCGGAGCTGTAATCACGGCTGCGAGAAACAATGGAAGTCGAAGACATCGACTTGAGCCAATCCAAATTCCATCGCGAGGACGAAGAGAAGGACATAGACAAGGAAGAGGCTGTTGATTCTGCGAAAGAATTGGAGCAGGCATCAATTTAGATTCAGGAAAAGGCTCCTGGCTCATCTACAAGTATGGACATGAACATATTGTTTGCTGCAATTTTACAAATCAATGCCAACATGTCACAAAAGTTGGATGCACAGGATGCCGTAATTCAAAAAAAAATGTCGGCAATGAAAGCCAGCATCTCACAAAAGCCGGATGCACAGGATGCCAAGCTGTCACAAAAGTTGGATGCGCAAATGCTTGAACAAAGAGAGCAGATATCATTCTTAGAAGGAACAATCGCACAAATACAGCAAAATCTGGTGAAAGCCATGGCGGAACTTAAGGAAAGGCAGGATAGAATCGAATAGCGACAAGATAAGATAGAGGAGCTAATTGAAGCCAAAATAAACGCCTTGGAAGGTTGTGTTCAGAATTTGCAGTTAAATCGTCCAACCACTTCAGTGAACGCTCCCAAGGTAAAAACACCATCTTTTGACGGTAAAATTTCTTTCCAAGTCTTTAAGCTCCAGTTTGAGCAGACGGCTGAAACAAATAACTAGAGGATAGAGGAAAAATCTGCTGCGCTATCCGTTGCGTTGGAAGGACCTGCAGCAGAACTTTTGCAAACTATACCCGAATATGAGAGAAATGATTACGAGGGATTGATGCGAGCCCTGGAAAGACGCTATGGTAGCGAACACAGGAGACAAATTTACCAGATGGAGTTGGAGAAGCGCGACCAAACACCCAACGAATCTCTACAAGAATATGATTCGGAATTAGAGAGATTGGCTCATTTAGCTCTTGAGGACGCATCGGATGAGCATCTCGAAAGGGTAAAAATACAAAGATTAATCAGTGGAATAAAAGACATTTATACCAAGCGGAAACTGTTGCGTATGCTCAAACACGTGAAACGGCGGCACTCATAAGCAGACCAGCATACAAAGTCAATAAAGTGGAGATAGAAGCACCAGATGTGATGACAGAAATATTGAGAACTTTGAAGTCGATCGAAGGAATGACTCGTTCTGGTGGCAAGAATCAAGCTGGAAAATGCTTTAAATGTGAAAAGCCTGGTCATTTCGCACGCGAATGCAACACGGGTTCCAACAGACAGGAAGTACAGAGAAAACGAAAGGCTGAGGAAGATGATCCATCAACTTCTCAGTCATTAAACTGAAACGAGCCAGTCTAAAGTGGCGTATGCTATCTGCTGCAATTGAATGCCCCATAATCTCCGTTTCGCAAATTAGTAGAAAAAGCAACATTACTATTGCCGGATATGTGGATGGACGAGAGTGAATACGGGCGCATCACACTCCATCGTTCGAGCTGACCTGATCGCTGAAGAAGTGAGACCATTACCTGGAGCGAAATTGAAAACGGCGACTGGTGAGGACACCCAAGTAGTGGGAGAAGTAACATGTGAGGTCACAATACGGATGTGACGGTGTTACACAGCTTTATAGCCGCGGAAATTGTAGATGAGGTAATCACAGGAGTAGAATTCTTTATGGATCAAGGTATCAAGATCGACTTGAATAACAAAATGATGGAGTATAAGAACATGGAAGTACCACTAAGCATTGGCTATAATTCCACATACAGCAGCAAGCAAGTGATCCTTGAACACAACGAACTGATCCAACCAAAGTCAGAAGCTGTTGTTTGAGCAAAGATTGATGAAGATTGTGGGACAAACAAATTGTGGGTTATCGCACAAAAATTCTACACCGGACGTACTTATTGGTAAAACCCTGGCTAAGCCACAAAAGAATGGACGCATCCCAGTGAGAGTATCAAATGACTTCTTTTTTTTCAATTTTATTGTTACAGTAACATACATTTTTACAATAATTTAACTTTTAATTTTAAGAGATCAATTTATAATCAATTTTTCTACTTAATCAGTTACAGCAATATTTTATAAATATATATGTATTATTTTATCATAATTTATTTAGAGAAAAATATATCAAAAAAAAACCCCATAAGTAGAGCAGTTTAAGTTAAATTAGATGGTAAAAACAAAAGATAAAAGTTATCAAACTAATGCATTGATGTGTAAATAGTTAGAGTATCTACAGCGATTTTTAAAGTTTAGAGACAATATATTGAGTTTATATTTAACTAATTTTATGTTAGACATAGAGTGCAAAGTTTGTGTGGAAAAACGTATTGGCAAATTATATATCATTTTGAGTAGTTTATTTTAACATATTTGTAGTTTTTTTAAGATGACATTCAGATGTGACATACCAAGCAGGCGCCGCATAAAACATTATAGAGTGGAATATTGTTTTTAAAATAAGAAGTTTGTTGTGTGTATTTAGTTCAGACTTTCGGTTTATTAACGGATACATTATTTTAATTGTTGTATTAATTTTGTGTACTATATATTTTATATGTTCGTTAAATAAAAGTTTTTTATCCAACATTACGCCAAGATATTTAACCTTGTCATTCCATGGAACAGATTCGGTACCAACAATGATGTTGGTTTGTGCTAGAAATATACTTTTCCTTCTTCTTGTAAAGAAGATAGACTAAGTTTTTGAGGGGTTTAACATTATTTTCCATTTCTTAAAATAGTCGGTAACTATTTTAGTTGATTCCTCCAAGTTTTGTACTATGTCCGGTAATATTTCTGAACTAAGTATTGCTGTGTCATCGGCAAAAATAGATAATTACATCCATGTAAAGCTGAAAAATCATGCGTAAAAAGATTGTATAAAATTGGGGATAGACATGATCCTTGCGGACATCCGGCAGGAATATAATAGTTCTGTGAACAAATGTTTCCAATATGAACTTTGAATATTCTTTTTGATAAAAAACTTTTAATTATTTTGACAATCGCAGGATCCAGTCCAATTGTTTATAGTTTATGAATTAGGGCATCGTGCCAAACAGAATCAAAAGCAGCTTTTATATCTATTAGGACCATTCCTGTGGACTTACATTCATTGAAGGTGTTGTTGACAATATTTCTTATTCTAACAAGAGGCTGAATTGTGTTGTGTTCCGAACGGAATCCGAACTGTTGTGGAGGTAAAATATTGGTGTCTTCCATGAAACAAACTAGTTTTTCTTTAATAATTTTTTCTAGTATTTTAGACATAGTGTTTAATAAGCTTATTGGACGAAAGCAGTTAGGATTGCTGCTGTCTTTTCCAGGTTCGGGTATTGCAATGGTTTTTGATTCTTTCCAAATTAATGGGAAGTAACAAAACTGCCATCAATTCCTGGCGCTTTTTTGTTTTTTAACTTTCCAATAATATTTTTTAGAGTATCAATGCAAACCGTTGTATGACTTAGGTTTTGATCATTATTAATCGTATTTAAGGTACTTCTTACTACACTCTCTGTACCCAAGTCACTTAAATTTGAAGAAACATTATGATTTGTAAAGAAATTTTTAGCCAATATTTCAGCTTTCTCATTATTTGTTACATACAATCTATTATTTTGCTTTAGTGTAGGGACGCACTTGGTTTTTTTCTTAAGAGCTTGAGATATCCTCCAAAATTTTGACGAACCTTATTTAAAATTAGATAGAACGTTGTTCCACTGCTTATTTTTGAATTCTGAAATTTGACTTTTAATGACATTATTTTTAAAGAAGTTCATTTGTGATTTAAAAAGTGGGTTTTTTAATCTTATCCACTTCTTACGTGCACAGTTTCTTAATTTAATAATTCTTAGAATCGATTCTGGTAATCTTTTCACGTAAATATTTCGAATTGAAATTTTCGGTACACCAGCATCTATAGCGTCTTTTATAACATTCGTAAATTGTTCAATTTGGCAGTCAATATCATTTTCAGAACTAATATCCATTTGCAAAAGCGAATCAGCATTATTATTTACATGGTTTGCAAATATATTCCAATTAGCGTTTTTGAAATCATATTTTTCAGCAACTAAGCGATTACATGAAAAATTTATAGAAATATGTACTGGCATGTGATCAGAATTCAAACTGTGAAAAATTTGTGCTCCAGATACTTTTTCGGGAATATTCGTTAAGAAAAAATCGAGAACTGAGGCCTGATATGTACTACTTGTGGGAACTAAAGTTGGATCTGGGGGGAAAACCATGCTGAAAGTATTAGTTGTTATTAAATTGTGCACTATTGATTCCCAACAGTTTAGTCTTAAACAACCCCAGCTATGATGTCTGCTATTAAAGTCCCCACCGATTATAAAACTACCATTTATTCTTGTAAACATATTTAAATCAGCTTTAAATAGGTTTTTTTTTAATATCGTTAGGTTCTGCGGTCCCTCCAGGAAAATAACAACTGTAGATTTTAATAGAGTAGTTATCGGAAGTATATAATTTGATTCCAATGTTTTCTATCAGTTTTGTTTGCAAAGAGTAAATTGGATCATGCTTTATATTTTTTCTGATTACAATTGCAACACCCCAACCCCCCCCCCCCCCCCTCCTTGAGCTGGATCTATCCTCTCGGTAACAAAAATAATTTGGATGTTTCATAATTATTTTCCCATTCAGCCACGTTTCACAAACTAATGCAACATCTATATTTTCTCTAATAAGATAATCAAAAAACTCGTTAAATTTATTACGAATACCTCTAGCGTTCCAAGTAATTATTTTTATATTGTAATCCATATTTACGACAAGAATTTAAATGCTAATGAAGTTATAACATCAAACTGCTCTAATTTATTTTGACAATTTTTTAAGTTATTTATTATTATTAGAAGAAGAAGAAGAAGAACTACAGCACTAGCCCAGCTTCTGTTACCATAATTTTGTTGAGCAAAATTAACATTTTGTTGAGCATTAGCATTTGACAGTTCAGTATGAGAAGCCTGTTGATTATTTCTGCCTTGTCGACTTGCAAAACGCTGCCTCAAACCAATATAAGCTGATCTACTTGGGCAGGTATTATCAGTTGATTTATGATCTCCATGACAGTTAGCGCATTTAACTACATCTGTTTTACACTCCGTTGTTTTGTGAGGACCAGCACATTTAGAGCAAAACGTAGTTATATTACAATTGTCTGAACCATGACCAAACATCTGGCAATTGTAACATTGAGTAAGCTTGTGTGGTTTCCTAGCTTGATAGCTCCATTTAACTCTAACATAATTAATACTTTTATATTTTTCACGCAATTCTTTAAGCGTTATATCACCTTTTTTGAAGTATACGACGTTATTTTCTGTTTTTCTATGAACAAGTTTAACATCTATGCACTGCAGCCCAAGGTTCAATAGGGTGGCTTTTAGTTGGATTGGATCGGTTTTGTCCAAACCAGATAGAACAACTTTGTATGGCCTACTATTTTTTGGAGTATATGAAAAATACTCAACTTTGTTTTCTTTAAGATATTTAATTGTACAATCATAGTCATATTGGAGCTCACAGAAGAGTTTGTGACCAATAGTCATTTTTCTGATTGAGTAACTTGTAATCGATAGCTTTTTACAGATTTGGTGTATTTTTTCGATATCACATTTCACTAAAGTAATAGGTGGCACATTAATTTTAGTTTCTTTTGTTGGTAGATCATCCACATTATCATTGTCTGCTTTATCCATTAATGTTTGTAATGGAAAAAAATAATTTGTGTTAACAGTTGTTTTAGAATTTTTAGATGTGGAAGCAACTCCATCATGCACCCTTTTTCTCTTACTCGAACTCATGTCCGAATAAGGGAGCGTTTTACACTCGCTCACTTGTTTACAAAAGTCCCTCCAAATGGTGAGAAAACAAAATCAGAAAAAAACAAAAATAATAAAAACAAATAATGCAAATTGCATTTATTTTGTTATTGTTAATTTGGGGGGGAAAAAATAACTGTATAATAAAATGTTTTCAAATATAGAATTTATGCGCGATCTTGTCTGTTGTCTTTCAATAGCCAAGAGAGACTGATCAAAAGACATCAGATCACCAGTAAAAATTCCTAGTGGAACTGTATTAGGGCAATGTCTTGAGGTAGAAGCCATCATCAGCTGCAATGATTCATCAGAAATCGGCTCTATTGGCAGCAAGGACATGGAGGAAGATATAAATACATGGACGCAACGGTTGGAAGACAAGTACAAACACAAGGCCAGCCGAATTATCCGCAAATACTCCGACATATTCGACAAGTATAGCAACAAACGAGGCAGGACCAACGTAAGAAACATTGCATTGATATTGGTGATGCAAGGTGACAAGCACTGGTGACCAATTCGTCAAGCTCCTCAAAGTCTTTCACTAGCCAAACGTGACGCTGTTGGCCAAATAATTAAGGAAATGAGCGAAAGTGGAGTTATCGAACCATCGGCAAGTCCATGAAGCTCTCCGGTAGTGCTTGTGAAGAAGAAAGTTGGCCAGTTGCGGTTCTGCGTGGACTATCGGAGATTAAATGATGTCACAAAGAAGGACAGTTATTCTTTGCCCAGGATAGATTATACTCTAGACTCGTTAACTGGCACAGAATGGTTCTCAACACTCGACCTTAAGAGCGGGTATGGGCAAGTTGAATTGAGTGAAGAAGATAAAGAGAAGACAGCCTTTAGTATTGGCAACGTTCTATGGCAATTCACGGTAATGTCATTTGGATTATGCAACGCTGCTGCCACTTTTGAAAGGCCAATGGACCATGTGCTCCAAGGACTACATTGAAAGACTTGTTTATCTGGATGACATCATCGTATTGGGAAAAGCTTGGATGAACATCTGAGTAATTTGCTCTTTAGTCAAGAAGGAGGTGAATTACTTAGGTAATCAAGTAATCACGAAGGCCGTTTGTACTGCGAAGGAAAAAATAAAAGCAGTGAAAGATTGACCAAGACCCAGACCCCTACTGTGTACTTACTATCGCCAATTTGTTCCGAATTTCGCCAGCGTAGCTAACAGTCTCCATGAGCTCACTAGGAAAAATAGATCTTTCGAGCGGAAAACTGTACAAGAGGAGGCTTTCCAAGCTTTGAGAGAACGGCTATGCACTGCGCCTATGCTAGCGTACCCGGTTCCAGGTGCAACATTTATTCTGGACACAGATGCTTGTGGTTATGGCATAGAAGGTGTACTTTCGCAAGTGATTGATGGGCAGAAGAAGATAGTTTCCTACTATAACCGGTCTATTGGGAAACCAGAGCGGAACTACTGCGTAACTCGGAGAGAACTATTGGTGTTGGTGGATTGCATTAAACACTTTCACAAATATTTGTATGGTCAACATTTCCGAGTTAGAACGGATCACGTAGCGCTGAAGTGGCTACTACAGTTCAAGAATCCCTAAGGGCAGCTAGCTCGATGGATTGAGAGACTGCAAAGTTATGACTTCAGCATCGAGCACCGCAAGGGTAATACGCACGGAAATGCTGACCCTATGTCCCGTCGACCATGTAGTTTGGAATGTAAGCCTTGCACAAAAGCCGAGGGTAAGGAAGACATAATAGACGTCCGGCTTATGACAGTTACATCAGCAGAAGAGTGCGAGGCAAGTCACTTAAGGAAATTTCAGCAAGAAGATCCGCCAAGTAAGGAACAAACGTTTAGAATTGATATCTGGCTGTTTGCATAGAGTATGGGAAAGTGAAGGTGGCCAGTGCTCTCGAACGCTAATAGTAGTTCCGAGGTTAAGAATTCCGGATGTTCTTAAGCATTTCCATAATGGTCCTAGTGGAGGGCACCTAGGCATCAGATCAAGCAGCGGTTCTATTGGGTTGGCTGTCGTCAATCGACCGCTGAGTGGATTGCTAACTGCAAGGAGTGCATAGCAGCTAAATGGCCAAAATCACGAAATCATGGGCAGATGAAGCAGTATAACTCAGGTGCACCATTTGAGCGGGTTGAAATGGATGTAGCCGGTCGATTCCCTATGTGCAGACAAGGAAACAAATACGTTCTTGTGGTTATGGACTACTTTAGTAAATAGCTTGAGGTTTATCCAATTCCAAACCAGGAAGCGAAAACAGTTGCGGATGCATTCACTAACAATTGGGTTACCAGCTACGGTGCGCCTATACAATTGCACTCAGACCAAGGAAGAAACTTTGAATCGGCGGTGTTCCAGGAGATGTGCCATATACTTGGTATTCGAAAGACACGAACGGCAGCTCTGCAACCTCAATCAGATGGCATGGTAGAGCGATTCAACCGGACTCTGGAAGAGCACTTGCGGAAGGTAGTGGACAAGCATCAGGATGGTTGGGATATCCACATACTTGCTCCTGATGGGATATCGGTCGGCAGTGCATGAAACAACAGGTCAAACACCTCCCAGGATACTGCTTGGTATTGAACGTCGGTTGCCCAGCGGTTGCGAGAAGAATTGGGAAGGAAGCGTCTACCGTTCTCGGGGAAGAGTTAAGAGAGATACATTCTCTTCTGAGACAGCGAACTCAAATTATGAGTGACAAAATGAAGGCTAAGTATGACAAGGCGATGAACTCCGAAGGCTTCCAAAATGGAGATTTGGTGTTGCTATACAATCCACAATGGTAGAAAGGCTTGTTCCCAAAACTTCAATGCAATTGGGAAGATCCATATAAGATAATCAAACGACTTAACGACGTAGTGTATCGAATCTAGACCGTTGGGAGACCAAGAAACAAGATGAAAGTGGCCCACCTGAGGAGGCTTGCTGCGTTTGGAACAACAAATGTGTCTGATCGGGACGATAAGACTTAGGTGGAGGGTAGTGTGGCGAAAGTGCGTAGCGGATGTCAGATGGAAGAGAGGAGCCGACAACTGGCATGTTCTAGACCGTAAAACGAGACGTTATCGTAACGACCCTATTATTCCAGGGTTTCGTTTTCAAGCAGCAGACAACTTTATAAGGGCGACACGCGACTGCAAAAGCAATCAGTCGTAAAGTAAACGCGTTGGTAATTACATTACATTGAAGTAATAAAGACAGTACATTGTGGAAGTTGTATACAAGTGATTGTAAATAGTAAAGTGAATTGTAATTGAATTGTGAATTACTGAGTAATAAAAGGACTTTAATAAATTCGTTATAAAAAAAAAGACTGCGAACATATTTGGTGACTTTTATTTAAAAATCCAGTGATCGTACCCGAAGGATTTGGGAAATCATTGAGGTTTATTTAGCAAAATCGTAACAGTACATACAACACTGTATAGCAGAGCACTTTTATTTCTATGCCGTAAGGCAACACCCACTTATTGTTATTGTTGGCCATTTCAGTTGCAATTTGTTTCGATAAAAATATACAAAGATTAAATTTCTTTTTCGACCTTAACAAAAATGGGCATACATACATATAAAAGATGATAGTGATTCCCCGAAATAAGTGTAGTTTTTAAGTAATGTGTTGTTAAACTATGAATGTTGACCGACCGAATATGTCGAATATAAACGAACATAAGCTCACAAAACAAACAAATATCACTTATAAG
Source organism: Neoceratitis asiatica (assembly GCA_030068015.2). NCBI lineage: Eukaryota > Metazoa > Arthropoda > Insecta > Diptera > Tephritidae > Neoceratitis > Neoceratitis asiatica. Next base: position 24,584,256 of record CM061530.1, on the reverse strand, counting down.
GTCGGTATGAAGCTCTTACGTAAACCAAAAACTTCATATAAAAAAAATTCAAAAAAGCAATGCACAAAAGTTTTCTTACGAGGCAGTACGCACCTCGAAGGAAAAAAAATCCATTTCTACCGCCTATTTCTAAAGTTAAAAAATATGAAAGCACGGCAACACAGGTTTACGAGGAAAATAAATATTATCACATATATTTCTCGACAAACTTATGTAATATTTTTAGTTTTTTCATCAATTTCTGAAAAAAAATTATTTTTAGCCATGAAAAACGTATGTACCACGCTTTACTCATGTTTTTCGTTTTGTTTATTTACGTTTGCATATATTCTTCCTATGTAAAGAGCTGCTCACAATAAAAAACCTATCTATCAAATTTCCGTGCCTACTACATTTTCCCATCCACGAAATATATTGTTTTTTTCGTTAGGCCTGCGTACCGACGTTAAAGCTGTGTAACACCGTCACATTCCCTATTGCGACCTCGTATGTTACTTCTCCTAAAATTTGCGTTTCCTCACCAGTCACCGTTTTCAATCATGCTCCAGGTCTTACTTCTTTAGCGATCAACTCAGTTCGAATGATGGAGTGTGATGCGCCTGTATCCAGAGTTAATATTCGATCTCGTCCATCCAATATTAAGGTAGCTCGTTTTTCTACTAACTTACGAGGCAAAGATTATGGGGCCTTCAATTGCAGAGTTAGTCTACGCCCCTTTCGGCTAGCTCGTTTTAGTTTAACGGCTGAGAAGTTAATGATTCATCTTCCTCAGGCTTTCGTTTCCGCCGTCCTTCCTGTCTGTTGGAGCCCGACTTGTATTCACTTGTGAAGTGGCTTGCATTCCCACTGTTAAAGCACTTCCCGGTACTGATCTTTTTCCCGGCTGCACCATTACATATATTCTCCTTGATTAATCTCAGCGTCTCCATCATCTCGATCATCTTATCTGGACTTTCCACTTCCAAACGGTTTGCTCTGTATGCTGGTCTGCTTGTGAGTGTCGCCGTTTTCCATGTCTGAGCATACGTGACAGTTTCAAAGAGTGCTGACTTTGGATTCGCGTCTCTCGCTTGGCGTAGATGTCCTTTATTCAGTTGATGAACTTTTGGATTTTTACTCTCTCAAGATGCTCACCTGTTGCGTCCCCAATTGTTAAATGAGCCAATCTCTCAATTTCAAAAGCATATTCCTTTAGATATTCGTAGAGTTTTTGGTCGCTCTTTTCCAGTTCCATCTACTAAATTTAACTCTTGTGTTCGCTACCATAGCGTTTTTCCACTGCTCCTTAAGTTCTGAATTGTCTTTCACCTAATTTTGCTATAACGATTGCCTTTTATAAAGATGATATTTTCGCCTCCTGTTCAACCCCTTGTACATCCAACTTTTACATAGTGGTGGCTTTCATTTGAGAAATTGCAGTCAATAGCATGTTCATGTCCATACCCGTGGACGAGCCATTTCTTGAATCTTACTTGTTGGCTGCTCTAACTCCTTAGCAAAATCAACAGCTTTTTCCTTTTCTAGTTCCTTCGTTGATGTGTCTTCGTGCTCGTGATGGAATGCGTATTGGCAGCCGTGATTGTAGCTCCGCCTTATTTCCGGTTGTTGATAATCCTCCCTTTGCCAATTCCCTTTTTAGAGGAGATATCGTCATATCCTAAATATGGACAATTTTTCAATTCTTAACCTTGGAGATTTATTTAGCAATCCTAATTCTGCCACCAGTTGTTACGATTTTGGTAAATAACCTCGATGATTTTCCAAATCCTTCGAGTCCGTTCCCTTCATTTTTAAATAAAAATCGCCAACTATGCTTGCAGTTTCTTAATTATAAAAAATTTACTAAATGCTAGTTTATTACTTAAGTACTTACAATTCGCGTCACTATGTCACAGTCGTGTTATAAGTAACGAGTTTGCTTTACGTCTCGTTAGCCCAGCAGTTATCGGCTTCTCTCTTTCTTCTGTCATTCGCTTTGCCCTTTCGCAAGACTGCCCTCCACCTAAGTCTGATCGTCCCGATCAGACACATTCGCTGTTCCAAACGCAGCGAGCCTCTCTAGGTGTGCCACTCTCCTATTGTTTCTTGGTCTCCCAATTACGTCGTTTAGCCGATTGATTATCTTGTAGGGACCTTCCCAATTGCATTGAGGTTTTTGGTGCAAATCTTTCTTGCGTTGCGGATTGTATAACAATGCTAAATCTTCATTTTGGAATTCTCAATTCTTCCTCTTTCAATACTTTCTTTTCAATTCTCCTCGCGTCACCATTTATTCCAAATGTTTAATCTCTAGGCAACCGAAGCTCACTACCACATAGTATTCTTGCCAATCAACCTGATGTTTGTACACGACCTGCCGCAAGTGCTCTTCCAGGGTTCGCTAGAATCGTTCTACCATGCCGTTAGTGAGTATGCAGAGCTGGCGTTCGGGTTTTTCAAATACCCTGTATTCGACACAACTCCTGGAATACAGTCGATTCAAATTTTCTGCCGTGGTCAGAGTGAAATTCTATGGGCGCACCGTATCCAGTAACCAAATTGTAAGTGAATTCATCCGCTACTGTTTTGGCTTCCTGGTTTCGAATTGCGTAGACCTCCGGCCATTTACTACAGTAGTCTCATAGGAAATGGCCCGTCTACATCCATGGCAACACGCTCAAATGGTGCACCTGAGTTATACTGCTTCATCTGCCCATGACATCGTGATTTTGGCCCTTTAGCTGCAATGCACACCTTGCACTTAACAACCCATGCAGCGATCGGTTGACGACCACCAGCCCAGTAGAACCGCTGCTGGATCTTTCCAGCGTTTTCGTAATGCCTGAGTGCTATCCACTAGGACCTTAACCTCGGAACTGCTATTAGCTTTCGGCAGCACTGTCCGTCTTTACTTAGTGCCCAGTATGCCTTGGCGATGGGAATCTCCGCTTCCTTTTGTTTCTTATTTGGCCATTTGTTCATCTCTAGTCCATGTATTAACAGTTCTTAGTCCGTATCTTAATGCTGATATTTCCTTCAGTGGATTGCAGGTATGAAGCAGGTGGCAGCAGACAGGACAATTTTTCGGAAGGTTTTCCCTACAGTGAGGACGTTGGTAGGAGTGGGGAAAGCACTGAAGGCGTTCTCAGTAAATTCTGCAAAGTCGTGCCAGTTATCTTTATTAAAGTTAACAAATGTACGGTGGTCCACGGAAACAAAGTCAGGAGGCCTGTCAATCGAGATGACTATGGACAAATGGTCTGATGAGAGTGTCAGTATAGGTCGCCAAACTATGCAGTTTATCAGACCAGCGCTAGCAATTGTTATATCAGGCGACCTATGGCAGTTGCCCACAATCCTGGTAGGGGCTTCGTCGTTCATTGTGCAGAATGTCGAATCGTCTATCTGTTCCGCCAGCTCCATTCCTCGACGATCATTTGACAGGCAGGAATGCCGAAGATCGTGGTGCGCGTTTAAGTCACCCAAAACCAAACGATTTTCGCCTCTGAGTAGAGCACTTACATCAGGACGGTATCCAACTGGGCAACTTGTAACGGAAGGAATGTATATACTAAATATTCTAGCTCGACACCGTCTGACCAGATAGCTATGACCTGAAATTCTAGGGTAGTATCCCTGCGGTCAATTTCGCCGTAGATGAGACTGCACAGTGTTATGTAAAATGAACGCCAATCCTCCACCATGATTTCACTCGCGATCCTTTCTTATGATGTTATAGCCAGCACGGCTCAGAAGATCTGAGCGGGCGCTCAGTTTTGTTTCTTGGATCGCAGCTATTGGCATGTGCTTCCGGCTCTTGAAGTTGGCTATTTCGTCGATCTTTTCTTTTAGTCCGTTGTAGTTAAATTGAGTTAGTCGAAAATGTCTCGGAGGGACATTCGTGACACGGGGGGTGAGGGAGTTGTGCATGGGTCTTGGTTGTTGCAACTGTGTAACCCACTGTGGTGGTTGTCGCACATTGGTGGTGGTTAGCGGTTGTGTAGTATTTGCAAGCGGGGACAGACTCCTACAGCAAGGGGAAACGAATGCAAGACTACACTCAAGAGTGGTGCGCAGACCAGAGCACGACCGAAAGTGGCACTAGCCAGTGCATGAGTTGCATTTTACTGATATCGCATTCCGCCGTACTATGGTCTGACACACGGAACAGGCAGTGCGGGGTACTAGGAGCTGCTGATTATCCCCCGCACAGGAGGTGGAGCTGGATGGGGGTGGGGGATGGTTGGGTAAAGAAGGTTGCACCGCGCCTATGCTAGCATAGCTGGTTACGGGCTCAACATTTATTCTGGACACAATCCTGGTGTCTATGGCATTTCCGAGTTAAAACGGATCATGCAGCGTTGAAATGGCTACTATAACTCAAGAATTCCGAAGTAAAAAATTATAAAAAAAATACTGCTACATCGTCAAAATTAGTTAAATAAAATCGTTATAAACGATTATAATAACGATAATTATGTATGAGACTGGTATGTTTTGTGAACTTTTATTCGTTTAGATTCGACATATTTGGTCGGTCAATATTAAACGTTTAACAACAAATTACTAAAAGCTATAAATTGCCTTGGGGAATGACGATCATTTTTGGGATACGTATGACCTAGTCTACCCCTCTAAGAGCGCGGCGCTTTGAAAAAATAACCCTGGGCCGGACCAACACCGGCTTCACCTTGCACAGTATTTTTAAGTGAATACCTTTTAAAATTGACGATGCTTTGAAAAAATAGCCCTAGGCTGGACCACCCCCGCCTTGTATAATTTTTTAATTTGCTATTACAGCAATCCAGCAACATCAAGCTTGATGCTATTGTTCATTACATTTTGCAAACAATAAAATTAAAATTAAAAAATACCCAAAATATTTCCGATATTTCCGCCAGCGACTGAAAACTAAAATTTTCCCAAATTAGAAACGCTACACCGAAGGAAAGCACTGCTGAAACAAAATTTTATAGCATAATTAATAAGTAAAATAATGATATTAGGTGTGTTTTTCCATTGCAATAAGTGATTAAGACATACATAGATGAATTTCCTGCTTTTAGGTACAAGTATAACAAAAGCCGAAGGTCTGCCCTTCTAAATATTTATATAATCGTGATCTCTTAACTCACTTCTTTCATTTTTCTGATATCTCTTTTGGTATTGTAGCTAGATAATTCACAATAATGTCAAAAAACTTGCGAAAAATTTAATTTTGACAGATGGTTGGTAATTAAAGTTGTATTATCCTTAAATAAAAGACGCCAATTATATTTGCAGTTTCTTATTTATAAAGAATTCATTCAATGTCCTTTCATTACTCAGTAACTCACTCAATTCACAATTCACTTGTATTACAACTTCCTTGGTCTCAGTGCAATTCTATAGGCGCACCGTATCAGGTAACCCAATTGTGAGTGAATGCATCCGCAACAGTTTTGGCTTCATGGTTTGGAATTGTCATTTGTTCGTTACTTGGTCGTCTATTTATCTCCAATCTGTGCAATCCGGATCTCCTTGCTGACATTTCCTTAAGTGACTTGCCTCTCACTCTTCTGCTGGTACCATTCTCATTAGCCGGACGTCTTCCTTACCGTCGGCTTTTGAGCAGTGCTTACATTCTAAATTAATTGGTCGACGGGACATAGCGTCAGCATTTCCGCTCATATTTCCCTTGCGGTTCTCGATGGCGAAGTCATAATTTTGAAGACTCTCAACCTAACTTTTCGTTCTAACTCGGAAATGTTGACCATACAAATATTTGTGGAAGTGTTTAATGCAATCCACCAACGCTAATAGTTCTCTACGAGTTTCGTTCTGGTTTCCCAGTATACTATCTCTTCCTGCCCATCAATCACTTGCGAAGGTACACCTCCTATGCCATAACCACTAGCATCTGTATCCAAAATAATTGTTGCACCTGGAACCGGTACGTTAGCATAGGCGCAGTGCATAGTAGTTCTCTCAAAGCTTGGAAAGCCTCCTCTTGTTCAGTTTTCCACTCGAAATATATATTTTACCTAGTGAGCTCATGGAGACCATGAGCTACGCTGGCAAAATTCGGAACAAATCGGCGATAGTAAGCACACAGCCCTAGAAAACTTCTTAATTCATGCAAATTTCTTCGTCTTGGCCAATCCTTCGCTTCTTCTATTTTCTCCTTCGCATTATAAACGCCCTTCGTAATTACTTGATGACCTAAGTAATTCACCTCCTTTTTGAGAAAAGAGCACTTCTTAGGACTTAGCTTAAGACCAGCGCCAACTATCCTCTGGAAAACTTCTTCAAAATTACTCAGATGTTCATCGAATTGGCAGAAATGTTTCATAATCCAAATGACACTCCCGCGAATTGCTATAGACCGTTGCCAACACTGAAGGCTGTCTTCTCTTTATCCTCTTCACTCACTTCTACTTGCCAATACCCGCTCTTAAGGTCAAGTGTTGAGAATCATTCTGTGCCAGTTAACGAGTCTAGTGTATCATAGATCCTGGACAAAGGATAGCTGTCTTTCTTTGTGACATCGTTTAATCTCCGATAGTCCACGCAGAACCGCAATTGGCCATCTTTCTTCTTCGCGAGTACTACCGGAGAGCTCCATGGACTTGCCGATGGTTCGATAACACCGCTTTCGCTAATTTCCTTAATTATTCGGCCAACAGCGCCACGTTTGGCTAGTGGAACGCTTCGAGGAGCTTGACGAATTGGTCTTGCGTTACCAGTATCAATGCATTGTTTCCTACGTTGGTCCTGCTTGGTTTGTTGCCATCCTTGTCGAATATGTTGGAGTATTTGCGGATCAGTTGGCTGGCCTTGTGCTTGTACCTGTCTTCTAACCCTTGCGTCCATGCACTTATATCTTCTTCCATGGCCTTGCTACCAATAGAGTCGATTCCAGATGAACCATTGCATTTGATGATGGCTTCTACCTCTTGACATTGCCCTAATACAGTTCCACTATGAATTTTTACTGGTGATCTGAAGTCATTCAATAGTCTCACTGGGATGCGTCCATTATTTTGTGTCTTAGCCAGGGTTTTACCAATAAGTACGTCCAGTGTAGAATTTTGTGCTGCTTCGACAACCCATAATTTGTTTGTCCCACAATCTCCATTAATTTTCGCCCAAACAACTGCTTTTGACTTTGGTGGAATCAGTTCGCCGCCTTCTAAGACCACTTGTTGGCTGCTGTATGTGGAATCATAACCAATGCTTAGTGGTACTTCCATGTTCTTATACTCCATAATTTTGTTATTCAAGTCGATCTTGATACCTTGATCCATAACGAATTCTACTCCTATGATTACCTTATCTACGATCTGCGCGACTATAAAGCTATGTAACACCGTCACATTCCCTATTGTGACCTCACATGTTACTTCTCCCACCACTTATGTGTCCTCACCAGTCGCCGTTTTCAATATTGCTCCAGGTAATGGTCTCACTTCTTTGGCTCGTTTTAGTTTAACGACTGAGAAGTTGGTGGTCTATCCTCCTCAGCCTTCCGTTTTCGTTGTCCTTCCTGTATGCTGATACCCGTTTTGCATTCGCGTGCGAAGTGACCAGGCTTTCCACATTTAAAGCATTTCCCAGCTTGATTCTTGCCACCAGAACGATTCATTCCTTCTATCGACTTCAGAGTTCTCAATATTTCTGTCATCACATCTGGTGTTTCAACCTCCACTTTATTGACTTTGTATGCTGGTCTGCTTATGAGTGCAGCCGTTTTACGTGTTTGAGCATATGCTACTGTTTCAGCGAATGTTAACTTTGGATTCGCATGTGTCTCTCGCTTGGTGTAAACGTCTTTTATTCCGCTGATGAAGCTTTGTATTTGCACCCTTTCGAGATCCACACCCGGTGCGTCTCCGATGGCTAAATGAGCCAATCTCTCAATTTCCGATGCATATTCCTGTAGAGATTCGTTGGGTTTTTTGGTCGCGCTTTTCTAACTCCATCTGGTAAATCTGTCTCCTGTGTTCGCTACCATAGCGTCTTTCCAGGGCTCCCGTCGTAATCACTCCTCTCATAATCAGGTATAGTTTGCAGAAGTTCTGCTGCAGTTCCTTCCAACGCAACGAATAGCGCAGCAGATTTTTCGTCCATGTTCCAGTTTTTTGATTCAGCCGTCTTCTCAAACTGGAGCTGAAATACTTTAAAAGGAATTTTACCGTCGAAGGATGGTGTTTTTACCCTGGGAGCGTTCACTGAAGCGGTTGGACGATTTAATTGCAAATCCCGGACACGAACTTCTAATTCATTGACTTCGGCTTCAATTAGCTCCTCTATCTTATCTTGCCGACCTTCCAATTTGTTGACTTTGCTCTCAATTAGATCCTGTCTTTCCTTAAGTTCTGTATTGTCTTTCTCCAGATTTTGCTGTATTTGCGCGATTGTTCCCTCTAATCCATCAAACTTTGCATCCATCTTTTCTGATATCTTGACATTCATTGCAGAATTACGGGCATCCTGTGCATCCATCTTTTGTGATATGCTGGCATCGATTGCAGATATATTTTATGAATTACGGGCATCCTGTGTATCCATCTCTTCTGATATCTTGGCATCCTGTGCATCCAATTTTTGTGAAATTGCAGCCAATAACATGTTCATGTCAATACCCGCAGATGAGCTAGGAGCCTTTTCTTGAATCTTACTTGATAGCTGCTCTAACTCCTTCGCAGAATCAATAACCTCCTCCTTGTCAATATCCTTAAAGGATACCTCTCCATACTCGCGGCGGAATTCGTATTCGTTCAAGTCGGTACCTTCGATTTCCATTGCTTCTCGCAATCTCGATTGCAGCTCTGCCTTATTTCCAGTTGTAGACAATCCTCGCTTTGCCAACTCCTTCTTGAGAGGAGGTATCGTCAAATCCTGAATCTTCAACATTTTTCAGTTATTATCCTTTGGGATTTATTTAACAATCCCACTCCTGACACCAATTCTTACGATTTTGCTGAATCAACCTCGATGATCTCCCAAATCCTTCGGGTACGATCTCTGGATTATTAAATAAAAATCACCAACTTAATTTGCAGTCTTTTTATTTATAAAGATTTTATTTAATGCCCTTTTATTACTCAGTAATTCACAATTCAATTACAATTTACTTTACTATTTACAATCACTTGTATGCAATTTTCACAATGTACTGTTATTACTTTACTGCAACGCGTTTACTTCACGACTGATTACTGACTGACTACTCTGCAGTCGTGTGTCGCCCCTATATAAAACTCCCGGTTGCTCGCAACGAACCGTCTAGAATAATCAAATCTCTCTCTTTACGAATGTTCTCGAATTCGCTTTAGCACATGCCAGCTATCGGCTTCTCTCTTTCATCTGATATTCGCTTTGCATTTTGGCCACAATATAAAAGATGATTGTGATTCCTCGAGGTAAGTGTAGTTTTTAAGTAATGTGTTGTTAAACTTTGAATGTTGACCGACCGAATATGTCGAATATAAACGAACATAAGCTCACAAAACAAACAAATATCACTTACAAGGTCGGTATGGAGCTTTACCGTAAACCAAAAACTCCATATAAAAAAAATTCTGAAAAGCATTGCGCAAAAAATTTCTTTACGAAGCAGTACGCACATCGAACGAAAAAAAAATCCATTTTCTACTGCCTATTTATAAAGTTTTTAAACAAATAGGAAAGCACGGCAACACAGGTTTCCGAGCGAAATAAATAGTCTCATATATATTTCGCGAGAAACAAGAGGATGACTAATTTTCAACTTTCTTATGAAGCTATTTATGTAAAGTTTTTAGTTTTTTTCATCAATTTCGACATCTTTTATTTATTTTTAGCCATAAAAATTTAGTAATACATAATTAGCGACAAATATTTACCGCGCTGTACTCATGTTTTTCGTTTTGTTTATTTACGTTTGCATATATTCTTCCTTTGTAAATAGCTGTTCAATATAGAAAATCTTCTGTCAAATTTCCGTGCCTACTACAATTTTCCATCTACGAAATATATGAGTTTTTTTTCGCAAGAGGTGCATACCGGCCTATAATTATGACGAAAATCGTGCTCAAAGATTTTATTTTATAAATTTTATCGATTTAGCAGTATTTTCTATAATTTTAACACATCAAAAATCAGTTTACCAATTTGTTTACTTAAGTAAGTAGAGTAAATTATAAATGATTGCTCGAATCATTTTATTACCACATCTTCACGATGTAAGTATATTGTGGCGAAAATGCGATGCGAATGTCAGATGAAAGAGATAAACCGATAGCTGGCATGTTTTAAAGCGTAAATCGAGAACATACGTTATCGAGAACGATTCGATTGTTCCAGGCGGTTGGCTGCGAACAACCGAGTTGTGTATAAGAGCGACACACAACTGCAGAGAGTTAGTAAGTTAATCAGTCGTAAAGTAAACGCGTAGGTGATTACACTACAGTGTAGTAATAAAAATAGAATATTTAGCAAGTTGTAATACAAGTGATTAGAAATAGTGAAGTGAATTGTAATTAAATTGTGAATACTGAGTAATAGAACGACATTAAATAAATTCTTTATAAATAAAGAACTGCAAATAAAGTTGGTGACTTTTATTGAACAATCCAGAGATCGTACTCGAAGGATTTGGATACGAGGTTGAATCAGCAAGGATAATAATTGAAAAATGGTGAAGATTCAGGATTTAACGATACCTCCTCTCAAGAGGGAGTTGGCAAAGCGAAGATTATCGACAACTGGAAATAAGGCAGAGCTGCAATCGAGACCGCAATGGAAATTGAAGGCATCAACTTGAGCCAATACGAATTCCGTCGCGAGGATGAAGATATATCCTTTAAGGATATTGACAAGGAAGAGGCCAGTGATTCTGCGAAGGAGTTGGAGCAGCCCTCACGAAAGATTCAAGAAAAGGCTCCAGTTTCATCTACGGGTATGGACATGAACATGTTGTTGGCTGCAATTTCACAAAATCTGTCTGCAATGAATGCCAGCATCTCACAAAAGCTGGATGCACAAAGGATTGAACAGAGGGAGCAAATATCATCCTTAGAAGGAACAATCGCGCATACAGCAAAATCTGGTGAGAGACAATGCGGAACTTAAGGAAATAAAGGATAGAATCGAGGAACGGCAAGGTAAGATAGAGGAGCTAATTAAGACCAAAGTCATCGAGCTCGAACGTCGTATCAGAGATTTGCAATTAAACCGTCCTACCAAATCTATGAGCGGCCCCTTGGCAGAAGCACCATCCTTTAACGGCACAACTCCTTTCCAGATCTTCAATCTCCAGTTCGAGAAGACGGCTGAGTTAAATAATTGCACCATCGAGGAAAGATCCGCTGAATATGAGAGGGATAACTATGACGCAGTAATGCGAGTCCTGCAAAGACGCTATGGTACCGAGCACAGGAGGCAAATTCACCAGATGGAGCTGGAACAGCGTGACCAAAAACACAATGAATCTCTGCGGGTATGCTTTTGAAATCGAGAGATTGGCTCATTTAACCGTAGGGAACGCATTGGCTGAATATCTTGAAAGAGTAAAATCCACAGATTCATCAGTGGAATTAAAGACGTGTACACCAAGCGAGAGGCTTATGCGAATCCAAAGTTAACATTCGCTGAAACTGTTGCGTATTCTCAGACACGTGAAACAGCGGTACTGCTATGTAAGCCAGCCTACAAAATGAAGCGTTTGGAGGTAGAGACACCAGATTTGAGGACTGAAATATTGAAAACTCTGAAGCCGATATAAGGAATGAATCGTTCTGGTGTTAAGAATCAAGCTGGAAAGTGCTTCAGTTGCGGAAAAGCGGGTCACTTCTCACGCGAATGCAAGTCGAGCTCCAACAGACAAGAAAAAGGGCGAAACCGATGCTCAAAGGCCGAGGGCATAATAGACGTCCGACGACAATTACATCAGCAGAAGATTCGGAGGCAAGTCACTTAAGACAATATCAGCAAGAGGACCCAGACTTGGAATTGGTAATGCACGGATTAAAGGTGAAAAAACGGCCAGATAAGGAACAAATGGCAGCAGGAAGTCCAATAACAAAGACATACTGGGCACAATGGAACAGTTTATAATTGATATCTGGCTGTTTGCAAAGAGTATGGGAATGTGAAGATGGCCAGTGCTCCCGAAAGCTAATAGTAGTTCCGAGGTTGAGAATTCCGGATATTCTTAAGGAATTCCACTATAGTCTTAGTGGAGAGCATCTAGGCATTAAGAAAATGCTGCAGAAGATCAAGCAGCCGTTCTATTGGGTTGGTTGTCGTCAATCGATCGCTGAGTGGATTGCTAACTGCAAGGAGTGCATAGCAACTATAGAGCCAAAATCTCGAAGCCATTACAAATTGAAGGCCAGGTATGACCAAGAAAGAGAGAAGCCGATAGCTGGCATGTTCTAAAGCGTTATTCAAGAACATTCGTTATCGAGAATGATTGGATTATTCTAGGCTTTTGCCGCGAGCAGCCAACTACTATATAAGAGCGACACTCAGCTGCCAAGTTAATCAGTCGTAAAGTAAACGCGTTTTGATTACACTACAGTGAAGTAATAAAAACAGTGCATTGTGAAAGTTGTATACAAGTGATTGTAAATAGTAAAGTGAATCGTAATTGAATTGCGAATTACTGAATAATAAAAGGACATTAAATAAATTCTGTATAAATAAAGAAACTGCAAATTAAATTGGCGATTTTTTTTATTTAACAATCCAGAGATCGTACCCAAAGGATTTTGGAAGTCATCGGGGTTGAATCAGCAAGATCGTAACAATTGGTGTCAGAAGTGAGATTGTTAAATAAATCTAAAAGGATTATAATTAAAAAATGGTCAAGATTCAGTATTTGACGATAACTCCTCTCAAGAGGGAGTTCGCAAAGCGAGGATTATCGACAACTGGAAATAACACAGAGCTGCATTCGAGACTGCGAGAAGCAATGGAAGTTGAAGGCATCGACTTGAGCCAGTACGAATTCCGTCGCGAGGATGAAGATATATCCTTGAAAGATATTGACAAGGAAGAGGCTAGTGATTCTGCGAAAGGGTTAGAGCAGCCATCAAGTAAGATTCAAGAGTATGCTCCTGGCTCATCTACCGGTATGGGCATGAACAAGTTGTTGGCTGCAATTTCACAAATCAATGCCAACATGTCACAAAATTGGATGCACAGGATGCCAAGATATCGGAAAAGGTGGATGCACAGGATGCGCGTAATTCACAAAATATGTCTACAATGAATGCCAGCATTACACCTGGTGAGAGACAATGCGGAACTTAAGGAAAGACAGGATCAAATCGAGGTGAGAGACAATGCGGAACTTAAAGAAAGACAAGATCAAATCGAGGAGCGACAAGACAAAATATAGGAGCTAATTGAGAGCAAAGTCAACGAATTGCAAGGTCGGCAAAAAAAATAGAGGATCTAATTGAGACCAAAGTCAACGCATTGGAGGGCCGTTTCCGGGATTTGCAGTTAAATCCTTCGACCACTTCACTGATCGCTCCCAAGGTAAAAACATCATCTTTTGACGGTAAAATTCCATTCCAAGTCTTTAAGATCCAGTTTGAGAAGACGGCTGAAACAAATAACTGGAGCATGGAGGAAAAATCTGCTGCACTATTCGTTGCGTTGGAAGGACCTGCAGCAGAACTTTTGCAAACTATATCCGAATATAACAGAAATGATTACGACGGATTGATGCGAGCCCTGGAAAGACGCTATGGTAGCGAACACAGGAGACAGATTTACCAGATGGAGTTAGAAAAGCGCGATCAAAAACCTAATGAATCTCTACAGGAATATGCTTCGGAAATTGAGAGATAGGCTCATTTAGCCATTGGAGACGCATCGGGTGAGCATCTCGAAAGGGTGAAAATACAAAAAGTCATCAGCGGAATAAAAGACGTTTACACCAAGCGAGAGACATATGCGAAGCCAAAGTTAACATTCGCTGAAACAATGGCGTATGCTCAAACACGTGAAACGGCGGCACTCATAAGCAGACCAGCATACAAAGTTAATAAAGTGGAGGTTGAAACAGCAGATGTGATGACAGAAATATTGAGAACTCTGAAGTCGATAGAAGGAATGAATCGTTCTGGTGGCAAGAATCAAGCTGGGAAATGCTTTAAATGTGGAAAGCCTGGTCACTTCGCACGCGAATGCAAAACGGGTTCCAGCATACAGGAAGGACAGCGAAAACGGAAGGCTGAGGAGGATAAACCATCAACTTCTCAGTCGTTAAACTAAAACGAGCCAATCTAAAGGGACGTATGCTGGTTCCTGCAATTGAATGCCCCATAATCTCCGTCTCGCAAATTGGCAGAAAAACGAGTAACATTATTATTGGTGGATATGTGGATGGACGAGCGCAAATATTAACGGAGGATACGGGCGCATCACACTCCATCATTCGAACTGACCTGATCGCTAAAGAAGTGAGACCATTTCCTGGAGCAATATTGAAAACGGCGACTGGTGAGGATACCCAAGTAGTGGGAGAAGTAACATGTGAGGTAACCATTGAGAGTGTGACGGTGTTACACAGTTTTATAGTCGCGCAGATTGTGGATGACGTAATCATAGGAGTGGACTTCTTGATGAATGAAGGTATCAAGATCGACTTGAATAACAAAATTATGGAGTATAAGAACATGGAGGTACCACTAAACATTGGCTATGATTTCACATACAGCAGCAAACAAGTGGTCTTAGAAGGCAGTGAACTGATCCCACCAAAATCAGAAGCAGTTGTTTGGGCGAAAATTAATGGAGATTGTGGGACAAACAAATTATGGGTTGTCGAAGCAGCACAAAATTCTACACCGGACTTACTTATTGGAAAAACCCTGGCTAAGACACAAAAGAATGGACACATCCCAGTGAGAGTATTAAATGACTTCAGATCACCAGTAAAAATTCCTAGTGGAACTGTATTAGGGCAATGTCAAGAGGTAGAAGCCATCATCAAATGCAATGATTCATCTGGAATCGACGCTATTGGCAGCAAGTGCATAGAGGAAGATATAAATGCATGGACGCAAGGGTTGGAAGACAAGTACAAGCACAAGGCCAGCCAGATGATCCGTAAATACTCCAACATATTCGACAAGGATGGCAACAAACCAGGCAGGACCAACGTAGTGAAACATTGCATTGATACTGGTGACGCAATTCGTCAAGCTCCTCGAAGCGTTCCACTAACCAAACGTGACGCTGTTCGCTCTCCGGTAGTACTCGTGAAGAAGAAAGATGGCCAGTTGCGGTTCTACGTGGACTATCGGAGATTTAACGATGTCACAAAGAAAGACAGCTATCCTTTGCCCAGGATCGATGATACACTGGACTCGTTAACTGGAACAGAATGGTTCTCAACACTCGACCTTAACAGCGAGTATTGGCAAGTGGAAGTGAGTGAAGAAGATAAAGAGAAGACAGCCTTTAGTGTCGGCAATGGTCTGTGGCAATTTACGGTAATGCCATTTGGGTTATGCAACGCTCCTGCCACTTTTGAAAGATTAATGGACCATGTGCTCAAGGGACTATGCTGGAGGACTTGTTTGGTGTATCTTGATGACATCATCGTATTGGGAAAATCTTCGACGAACATCTGAGTAATTTGGAAGAGGTTTTCCAGAGAATAGCTGGCGCTGGTCTTAAACTAAGTCCTAAGAAGTGCTCTTTATTCAAGAGGGAGGCGAATTACTTAGGTCATCAAGTAGCCACGAAGGGCATTTGTACTGCGAAGGAAAAAATAGAAGCAGTGAAGGATTGGCCGAGACTCAGAAATTTGCATGAATTAAGAAGTTTCCTTGGGCTGTGTACTTACTATCGCCGCTTTGTTCCGAATGTCACCAGCGTAGCTCGCAGTCTCCATGAACTCACAAGGAAAAATAAATCTTTCGAGTGGAAAACTGAACAAGAGGACGCTTTCCAGGCTTTAAAAGAACGACTATGCACTGCACCTATGCTAGCGTACCCGGTTTCAGGAGCAACATTTATTCTGGACACAGATGCTAGTGGTTATGGCATAGGAGGTGTATTTTCGCAGGTGATTGATGGGCAGGAGATGATAGTTGCCTATTATAGCCGGTCTATTGGGAAACCAGAGCGGAACTACTGCATAACGCGGAGAGAACTATTAGCGTTGGTGAATTGCATTAAACACTTCCACAAATATCTGTATGGTCAACATTTCCGCGTTAGAGCGGATCATGCAGCGCTGAATTGGCTGCTATAGTTCAAGAATCCCGAAGGGCAGTTGGCACGATGGATTGAGAGACTGCAAAGTTATGACTTCACCATCGAGCACCGTAAAGGGAATACGCACGGAAATGCTGACGCTATGTCCCGTCGACCATGTAATTTGTAATGTAAGCACTGCTCAAAAGCCGAGGGCAAGGAAGACATAATAGACGTCCGGCTTATGACAGTTACACCAGCAGAAGAGTGGGGGGCAAGTCTTTTAAGGAAATGTCAGCAAGAAGATCCGGACTTGGAATTATTAATGCACGGATTGGAAATGAATAGACGGCCGAGTAAGGAACAAATGGCATCGGAAAGTCCCATCGCGAAGGCATACTGGGCACAATAGAACAGTTTAGAGTTGATATCTGGCTGTAGAGATATCTGGCATAGAGTATGGGAAAGTGAAGATGGCCAGTGCTCTCGGAAGCTTATAGTAGTTCCGAGGTTAAGAATTCCGGATGTTCTTAATGAATTCCATAAGTGGGGGCACCTAGGCATTACAAAAACGCTGGAAAAAATGAAGCAGCCGTTCTATTGGGTTAGCTGTCGTCAATCGGTCGCTGAGTGGATTGCTAATTGCACGGAGTATAACTCAGGTGCACCATTTGAGCGGGTTGCCATGGATGTAGCCGGTCCATTCCCTATGAGCAGACAAGGAAACAAATACGTTCTTGTGGTTAAGGACTACTTTAGTAAATGGCCTGAGGTCTAACCAATTCCAAACCAGGAAGCGAAAACAGTTGCGGATGCATTCACTCACAATTGGGTTACCAGATACGGTGCGCCTATAGGATTGCACTCAGACCAAGAAAGAAACTTTGAATCGGCGGTGTTCCAGGAGATGTGCCAGATACTTGGTATTCGCAAAACCCGAACGACAGCCCTGAAACCTCAATCAGATGGCATGGTGGAGCGATTCAACCGGACCCTGGAAGAGCACAGCGTTTGATGTTCTCGAGGAAGAGATAATCGAATCTCTCTTTACGAATGTTCTCGAATTCGATTTAGAACATGCCAGCTATCGGCTTCTCTCTTTCATCTGACATTCGCTTCGCATTTTCGCCACACTGCCCTCCACCTAAGTCTGATCGTCCCGATCAGACACATTCGCTGTTCCAAACGCAGCAAGCTACTCCAGGTGGACCACTTTCATCTTATTTCTTGGACTCCCAACGGTCTGGATTCGATACACCACGTCGTTAAGTCGTTTGATTATCTTGTATGGACCTTCCCACTCGCATTGAAGTTTAGGGAACAAATGACTTTCATTTTGTCACTCATAATTTGAGTTCGCTGTCTCAGACGAGAATGTATCTCTCTTAACTCTTCCTCGAAAACGGTAGACGCTTCCTTCCCAATTCTTCTAGCATCACTCGTTATTCCAAATTTTAAATCGCTGGGCAACCGAAGTTCACTACCAAGCAGTATCCTCGCAGGTGTTCGATCTGTTGTGTCATGCGCTGCCGACCGATATCCCATCAGGAGCAAGTATGTGGATATTCCAACCATCCTGATACTGGTCCACTACCTTTCGTAAGTGCTCTTCCAGGGTCCGGTTGATTCGTTCTACCTTGCCATCTGATTGAGATGCAGAGCTGTCCTTCGGGTTTTTCGAATACCAAGTATCTGGCACATCTCCTGGAACACCGCCGATTCAAAGTTTTTTCCTTGGTCTGAGTGCAATTGTATAGGCGCACCGTATCTGGTAACCCAGTTGTGAGTGAATGCATCCGCAACTGTTTCCGCTTCCTGGTTTGGAATTGGATAAACCTCAGGCTATTTACTAAAGTAGTCCATAACCACAACAACGTATTTGTTTCCTTGTCTGCTCATAGGGAATGGACCGGCTACATATATTTCAACCCGCTCAAATGGTGCACCTGAGTTATACTGCTTCATCTGCCCATGATTTCGTGATTTTGGCCATTTAGCTGCTATGCACTCCTTGCAGTTAGCAATCCACTCAGCGATCGATTGACGACAGCCAACCCAATAGAACCGCTGCTTGATCTGATGCCTAGGTGCCCTCCACTAGGACCATTATGGAATTCCTTAAAAACATCCGGAATTCTTAACCTCGTAATTAGAATTAGCTTTCGAGAGCACTGGCAATCTTTACATTCACATACTCTATGCAAATAACGAGATATCAACTCTAAACTGTTCCATTGTTCCCAGTATGCCTTCGCGATGGGAATTTCCGCTGCTATTTGTTCCTTACTTGGCCGTCTATTCTTCTCCAATCCGTGCAACTGTATTAGCCACTTCAGCGCTGCATGATCCGTTCTAACTCGGAAATATTGACCATACAGATATTTGTGGAAGTGTTTAATGCAATCCACCAACGCTTATAGTTATCTCCGAGATACGCAGGCAACAATATTCGCCTGCCCATCAATCACTTGCGAAAGTACACCTCCTATGCCATAACCACTAGCATCTGTTTCCAGAATGAATGTTGCACCTGGAACCGGGTACGCTAGCATAGGCGCAGTGCATAGCTGTTCTTTCAAAGCTTGGAAAGCCTCCTCTTGTTCAGTTTTCCACTCGAAAGATATATTTTTCCTTGTGAGATCATGGAGACTATGAGCTACGCTGGCGAAATTCGGAACAAATCGGCGATAGTAAGTACACAGCCCAAGAAAGGTTCTTAATTCATGCAAGTTTCTGGATCTTGGCCAATTTTTCACTCTTTTTCCTTCGCAGTACAAACGCCCTTCGTGGTTACTTGATGACCTAAGTAATTCACATCATTCTTGAATAAAGAGCACTTCGTAGGACATAGTTTAAGACCAGCGCCAGCTATTCTCTGGAAAACTTCTTCCAAATTACTCAGATGTTCATCGATGGTTTTCCCCAATACGATGATGTCATATATTTCAAACGTGGCAGGAGCGTTGCATATCCCAAATGGCATTACCGTAAATTGCCATAGACCGTTGCCAACACTAAAGGCTGTCTTCTCTTTATCTTCTTCACTAACTTCTACTTGCCAATACCCGCTCTTAAGGTCAAGTGTTGAGAACCATTCTGTGCCAATTAACGAGTCTAGTGTATCATCGATCCTGGGCAAAGGATACCTGTCTTTCTTTGTAACATCATTTAATCTCCGATAGTCCACGCAGAACCGCAGCTGGCCATCTTTCTTCTTCACGAGTACTACCGGAGAGCTCCATGGACTTGCCAATGGTTCGATAACATCGCTTTCGCTCATTTCCTTGATTATTTGGCCAACAGCGTCACGTTTGGTTAGTGGAACGCTTCGAGGAGCTTGACGAATTGGTCTTGCGTCACCAGTATCAATGCAATGTTTCACTACGTTGGTCCTGCCTGGTTTGTTGCCATCCTTGTCGAATATGTTGGAGTATTTACGGATCATCTGGCTGGCCTTGTGCTTGTACTTGTCTTCCAACCCTTGCGTCCATGCATTTATATCTTCCTCTATGCACTTGCTGCCAATAGCGTCGATTCCAGATGAATCATTGCATTTGATGATGGCTTCTACCTCTTGACATTGCCCTAATACAGTTCCACTAGGAATTTTTACTGGTGATCTGAAGTCATTTAATACTCTCACTGGGATGTGTCCATTCTTTTGTGTCTTAGCCAGGGTTTTTCCAATAAGTAAGTCCGGTGTAGAATTTTGTGCTGCTTCGACAACCCATAATTTGTTTGTCCCACAATCTCCATTAATTTTCGCCCAAACAACTGCTTCTGATTTTGGTGGGATCAGTTCACTGCCTTCTAAGACCACTTGTTTGCTGCTGTATGTGAAATCATAGCCAATGTTTAGTGGTACCTCCATGTTTTTATACTCCATAACCTTGTTATTCAAGTCGATCTTGATACCTTGCTCCATCAAGAAGTCCACTCCTATGATTACCTCATCCACAATCTGCGCGACTATAAAACTGTGTAACACCGTCACATTCTCAATTGTTACCTCACATGTTACTTCTCCCACTTGGTCTCCACTTCTTTAGCGATCAGGTCAGTTCGAATGATGGAGTGTGATGCGCCCGTATCCTCCGTTAATATTTGCGCTCGTCCATCCACATATCCACCAATAATAATGTTACTCGTTTTTCTGCCAATTTGCGAGACGGAGATTATGGGGCATTCAATTGCGGGAACCAGCATACGTCCCTTTAGATTGGCTCGTTTTAGTTTAACGACTGAGAATTTGATGGTTTATCCTTCTCAGCCTTCCGTTTGCGCTGTCCTTCCTGTATGCTGGAACCCGTTTTGCATTCGCGTGCGAAGTGACCAGGCTTTCCACATTTAAAGCATGTCCCAGCTTGATTCTTGACACCAGAACGATTCATTCCTTCTAATGACTTCAGAGTTCTCAATATTTCTGTCATCACATCTGCTGTTTCAACCTCCACTTAATTGACTTTGTATGCTGGTCTGCTTATGAGTGCTGCCGTTTCACGTGTTTGAGCATACGCCATTGTTTCAGCGAATGTTAACTTTGGATTCGCATATGTCTCTCGCTTGGTGTAAACGTCTTTTATTCCGCTGATGACTTTTTGTATTTTCACCCTTTCGAGATGCTCACCCGATGCGTCTCCAATGGCTAAATGAGCCTATCTCTCAATTTCCGAAGCATATTCCTGTAGATTCGTTGGGTTTTTGGTTGCGCTTTTCTAGCTCCATCTGGTAAATTTGTCTTCTGTGTTCGCTACCATAACGTCTTTCCAGGGCTCGCATCAATCCGTCGTAATCTTTTCTCTCATATTCGGGTATAGTTTGCAAAAGTTCTGCCGCAGGTCCTTCCAACGCAACGAATAGTGCAGCAGATTTTTTCTCCATGCTCCATTTATTTGTTTCAGCCTTCTTCTCAAACTGGAGCTTGAAGACTTGGAATGGATTTTTACCGTCAAAGGATAGTGTTTTTACCTTGGGAGCGTTCACTGATGTGGTTGGACGATTTAACTGCAAATCCCGCACACGACCTTCCAATGCGTTGTTCACTTTGGTCTCAATTAGCTCCTCTATTTTGCCTTGTCGCTCCTCGATTCGATCCTGTCTTTCCTTAAGTTCCGCATTGTCTTTCACAAGATTTTGCTGTATTTGTGCGATTGTTTCTTCTAATCCATCGAATTTTTGTGACAGCCTAGCATCCTGTGCATCCATCTTTTGTGATATCTTGGCATCCTGTGCATCCATCTTTTGTGATATGCTGGCATCGATTTGTGACATGTTCGCGTTCATTACAGACATATTTTGTGAATTACGGGCATCCTGTGCATCCATCTTTTGTGACATGTTGTCATTGATTTGTGACATGTTGGCACTGATTTGTGAAATTCCAGTCAACAACATGTTCATGTCCATACCGATAGATGAACCAGGGGCATTTCCTTGAATCTTACTTGATGGCTGCTCCAACCCCTTCGCAGAATCAATAGTCTCTTCTTTGTCAATGTCCTTCAAGGATACATCTTCATTCTCGCGACGGAATTCGTACTGGTTCAAGTCGATGCCTTCGACTTCCATTGCTTCTCGCATTCTCGATTGCAGCTCTGCCTTATTTCCAGTTGTAGACAATCCTCGCTTTGCTAACTCCTTCTTGAGAGGAGGTATCGTCAAATCCTGAATCTTCAACATTTTTCAATTATTAACCTTTGGGACTTATTTACCAATCCCACTTCTGACACCAATTGTTACGATCTTGCTGAATCAACCTCGATGATTTCCCAAATCCTTCGGGCACGATCTCTGGATTGTTAAATAAAATCGCCAACTTAATTTGCAGTTTCTTTATTTATAAAGAATTTAATTAATGTCCTTCTGATTACTCAGTAATTCACAATTCAATTACAATTTACTTTACTATTTATAATCACTTGTATACAACTTTCACAATGTACTGTTTTTATTACTTCAATGTAATGTAATCTCCAACGCTTTTATTTCACGACTGATTACTCTTGCAGTCATGTGTCGCCCTTATATACTTGTTTGCTGCTTGAAAACGAAACCCCGGGATAATAGCGCCGTTACGATTATCGCGTCGTTAAGATAATCGTCTCGTTACGATAATCGTCTTGTTTACGATAATCGTCTCGTTTTACGGTCTAGAACATGCCAGTTGTCGGCTCCTCTCTTTCATCTGTCATTCGCTTCGCATTTTCGCCACAAAATTTGCAATTTCAACTTTAAAAATCACGAAAACTAAAAAACTCCGCTAGTTTCAGAAAATGTGGTATATTTTTCTCAAAGATTCCCGTAATTAATTAGTTGCTGTCTCCGACACCGGCTTCTAGTCCTCAGGAGATATTATCTTTGATGACCAACCAAACGACATATTGCTGATATCGAGCAGCATAAGTTGTGCTGGGTAAGCGCAGCCTTATGAAGCCATCAGTTGCTTAATTTTTTAAACACAGTGCTGATTTAAGAAAATTTGCTTCGGCGTTTTCGTTCGTTTCGTAAGGTCGTTCGTTCGTATAATCTGCCGAGGGTGAACGTCGTTGTGCGATTCATTGCATCAAAAAACTGTGAGCGTGAAAATATCAACGTTAGAAGAGTATACGAATATATATATATATATATATATATATATATATATATATATATATATATATATATATATATATATATATATATATATATGTATATATATGTATATATATATATATATATACATCATTTTATATTTTATTAAATTAGTTTTCAATGATGATTTTATGCACATAAGTCCGTCGTTTATAGCGAAGCGATAATTTCATATTGAGCAAAGGGAAGCAGTTTGGTGAGGTGGAATAAAAATATAAATTCTAAGATTGAAAAACAAATATTTTACAACAATTTTGATATTGACAGGGATATGAGCATGTTTTCCCGATTTTCTTTACAGTTTATAGAAAACATTTTACAAAAGTAGAAATAAGACGGGGGTTAGGAATTACATATATTTTAGCCAGGTTGATTATGAACAAGTTGAAAAAGTGAAGTGACGAAATTTGCGTTGCAGTCCTTTGTGTTGGTGAGTTTTATATGCATGTTTAACTGGCATTTTGTTCTTTATCGTTAAAGAAGCTGGAGTAAAAGGTCAAAAACTATCAACTGCGTGTATACTCGTATCAAAAATATGGAGGCATTTGGAATTTAGAATAAAATTAGGAAGAAACGTCTGACAAATCAAAAATCATTAGGGGGATTCGCTATGTCTAGCAAATTCATACTATGCAAATATTTCGTATGGAATTGTGCTAGAGATCGAGAGCACCCCCGTTGCTAAATTGTGATATATTCAAGTGAAACAATAACAACCACGCAGGCACACGGTTGCTTTTTTTCCTTCACAGGTTTGCTTTTTCCTTGCTATCTGAAGGAAATAAATACACATAGGTTTTGGTATAGGTTTTTTTTTATATCGTATATTTTTTTTGCTTGTGTATTGTTGTGCCATGCACGGATAGGAAAAATTTCGGTTGAATTTTCCTTCAACATACCAATGCTAGTTTTAGCCAAAATAATGAACCAATCTTTAGGAAATTTGCACGAGTTGTTGTTGTAAATGTTATTTACGTTTATTTGTAACAATTGACTTATTGCTATTGTTAAATTATTAATAAATTGGGTAATTGACTAGAATAACTACTTTTGTTAAAACGTTGGGAAAATTTTAGTTTTCGGTCGCAGGCTTTCGGAAATAAATTGGGTATGGGAGGAAAGAGGAAGATCCCCGGATTCTAAAACTAACTTTCTTTTTTCTAGGAATCTTATAGTTTTTGAGTAATTTAATTTTAAAGTTTGCAAAATTTAAGTACAATGACATCAAAATTGATGTCGCCGGATTGCTAAAATAGCAAATTAAAAATACTGTGAAAGGCGAAGTCGATGTTGTTTCGGCCACTGGCCGACATTTTACAAAAGCGTTTCACTTAAAAATACTGTGTAAGGTGAGGCCGTTGTTGGTTCGCCCCATTTACAAGAGTATTTCACTTAAAAATACTGTGCAAGGCCAAGCCGGTGTTGGTTCGGCCCAGGGTTATTTTTTAAAGCGCGGCGCTTTAAAAAACAACCCTGGGCCGAACCAACACCGGCTTGGCCTTGCACAGTATTTTTAAGTGAAATACTCTTGTAAATGGGCGGCCTACGGCCGCGCTTTAGAAAAATAACCCTAGGTCGAATCAAAATCGGCTTCGCCTTACAGAGTATGTTGAAGTGAAACACTTCGGTATGATGATAACCTTCTTTAATAATAAAAGAAAATTAAAGACTGTTTTATAAGTACATATGTTTAATTGCCTCGATAAATTTCACAAAACTGCGAAATCGCGGAGTTTTTGTAATTGTCTTTGACAAAATACCTCTTTAAAATGAGCCATTGGGGCTCAATCTTTGAAATTTATAGGTTATTTTACAAAGTACGGCAACACCTTCATGATTAGACTGCAACCATTTTTAAGTGTGCATCTGTTTTGATTATAATATAATTTGTTAATGTTGATTTAAGCCGCATTTCTTATTAATTTAAACAAAATAAGTGAAAATAATTTATCAAGTGGAAGTAATATACACGTTGGTTAAAAGAAAGTTGAAAAGAAGTGAAATTTTCATAAGGAAATGATACGAAAAGATTGGCAATTGTTAACAACAAATAACTTGTGAACTATAATATTTTTACATTTTATTTCTTAAATTATGGGAAAAAGACATCCTTCTGATCATTCCTACAAAGTTTCATGACGAAATTGCTTTTTATTTGCTTATAATATGAAGTGCGACTGAAAACTAAAGCTCAGCCAAAACGTTATTAAAATTAACAAAAAATGATACCAATGGATTCGTTTTGACGCGAACATTAATTATAGATCGAGGGAAGACAAATTTTCCAAACACTTAGTTATTAACAAAATAAGTAACAATATGCTTATCAGTTGCACTCATAATATGTGTTATTTTGTGAATATCGTAGTGAAATACACACAAAAAACCATGTAAATCGATGCATCAAGACGACTCCCACGACAGCCGGTTCTACGCACCGGAGTTGACCCGGATTTTATCCGGCCAAGGGCTGTCACCCTTTCGGCGACCTAACCCCGTTTAGGTCATCAGGTAATTTTAGCTTTAGTACATCAACGGAGCAACATCTCGCAGCAGGCCTGCTCCAAATCCTTCTCATCAGGGCTGGTGTAGAAACCAATCCTGGTCCGAGGGATTATTTCTGCTGCGTGTGCCATAGACGACTCCACCATTCCTCCACCTCGGTTAGATGCAATCAGTGCAATGGATGGAGTCATCTTAAGACCTGCTCAGGCCTTAAGACACATAGGGAGTGGACCACGAGTTACGTGGCCCCATGCTGCCAGCGCCCAGCTACACATCCAGCTCAATCTCCCGTGCGGGGCTAATTAGCAGCTCATAGTACCTCGAACAGTCTGTTCCGTGTGTCAGACCATAGTACGGCGCAACGTGACATCAGTCAAATGCAACTCATGAACTGGCTGCTGCCACTTTAGCTCGTGCTCTGGCCTGCGCACCACTCGTGAGTGGAGTAGTGCATTCGTTGCCCCATGCTGTAGAAGTCTGTCCCCGCCTGTAGATACTACGCAGCCGCCAACTACTACCAATGTGTGGCAACCATCACAGCGGGTCACACAGCTGCAACAGACAAGACCCATGCACAACTCCCTCACCCCCCGTGTTACGAACGTTCCCCCGAGACACTTCATACTCGTACAGTTTAACTGCCACGGACTCCAAGGAAAGATCGGCGAGATAGTCGAGTTTATGAGCCGGGAGCACCTGCCAATAACTGCGATCCAGGAAACAAAACTAAGCGCCTGTTCAGATCTTCTGAGCCGGGCTGGCTATAATATAATAAGAAAGGATCGCGAGCGAATCCTGGTGGAGGCTTGGCCTTCATTTTACACAACACCGTGCAGTATCGTCTCATCGACGGCGACATCGACCGTAGGGATACTATCCTAGAATGTCAGGCCATAGCTAACCGGTCAGGCGGTGTCGAGCTCGAAATATTTAATATATACATTCCTCCTGTTACAAGTTGCCCAGTTGGATACCGTCCTAATATAGGCGCGCTACTCAGAGGCGAAAACCGCTTGGTTTTGGGCGACTTTAACGCGCACCACGATCTTTGGCATTCCTGCCTGTCAAATGATCGTCGAGGAATGGAGCTGGCGGAACAGATAGACGATTCGACATTCTTCACAATGAATGACGAAGCCCCCATCAGGATTGTGGGCTACTGCCATAGCTCGCCTGACATTACAATAGCTAGCGCTGGTCTGATAAATTGCATAGATTGGCGACCTATGCTGACACTCGCATCAGACCATTTGCCCATAGTCATCTTTATTGACAGGCCTCCCGACTTCGTTTCCGTGGACCACCGGACATTTGTTAACTTTAACAAAGCTAACTGACCCGGCTTTACGGAATTCACTGAAAACGCCTTCGCGGTTTTAGCGACAAGGCGCGTTACGCCTGGCCGATCCCGGTGATCCCCGTATTAGGGAACTTAACGCCGAGATTCGGAACAAGGTTATTATCCACAAGCGGAACAAGTGGGAGGAGCACTTAGGGTCCTGCAATCTCCTCTGGGGTGACCAAGCTCTGGGCTACAGCCAAATCTTTGTCTAATCCGACGAGACGTGATGATCGGGTAGAAATTTCATTCGGTGATCACGCTTCGTCGGACACGAAGAGGTGCGCGAGCTATTTTAGCCGGCTTTTTACACTGCACCCTTCGGTTGACAAAACGAAACGACGAGTAACCCGACGTCTGCGCAAACTTGATTTCTCCAGGGAAGAGGTTCAGGGGGTTATCGGGAAGGCGAGGGTCTCCAAATCCATCGGCCCCGACGGAATAAGTATGCTGATGTTAAAACATTTGGGACCAGCGGGGGCAGAATATCTCACCAAGGTTCTCAATCTGTCTCTGACCACCCTAATAATACCCGACGTGTGGAAACTGGGTAGAGTGGTCCCGCTACTAAAGCTGGGGAAACCTGCAAATGAAGGAGACTCATCATCCGATATCTCTTCTTTCCCCAGTAGCGAAGACAATTGAGGCCTTGCTGCTCCCGTCACTCACACACCATCTGAGCACAGCTACACATCAGCATGGCTTCCGAAAAGTGCCAGAACACCGCCCTTCGGACCGTGACGGGAAACCTCCTGATTTCGCCGGAGCACCACTTACACAGTGAAACATCCATGCTCCCAGTTAAGGAGCATAATGTTATGCTGTGTAAACAATACCTGCTGGGATGCTACCGTATGGATCATCCTAACAGGCACCGGCTGGAAGCCAAACCACCACCTAGGCACATCAGGAAGGGAGTACTTGACTACCGGGACGACATACAGCAATACAGACAAGACCCGCTGGACAGGACGGCGTACAGACAGGCCATCAACTCCATTCACCGAGAGTCCGTTAACACCTTCTTGAACTCTCTTCCAGTGAATGGTGTTTTCGGAGTCAAACCACCACCCATCGCAGAACAAGAGCTCGAGCTGCCTCGTGAACCCTGGCACAATTAAGATCTGGATACTGTAGTGGACTTAACTCCTACTTATCCAGACTCGACGCTGACATACCCAACACATGTCCGGCATGCAAAGAATCCCCGATTTCCTGGGCCTCCCGTTAGAAATTAAATTAAATAATATATAAATGTAATAATCTGTGAAATAGTGAATAAAAACATCAAAGAAACTTTCTTACACCATATATGTACATAACATTTGTGCGCGTGTTATATGAAAAAATTGGCAATACACTAGTAAATTTTTTAACAACAAATTATGCGCAATAAAAATATTATGAAAACCAAAATAACATCTATAGTAACCCCATTTAAAAGTTTCATAAATATAAGTAAAGTATCTTGGCTAATATAAGCATTGGTACCGGCTTGGAGTGCACAGCCAAAAGCACACCAATAGTTTTATTTTCCAGTGAACTATAATTATAAATCGGGGAAAGCCAATTTTCCAAACACTTTTAGTAAATAGCAAAATAAGGAACATTATGCTTATTAGTTGCACTAATAATATAGGGGTATTCTCTTTGTCTAGGAAATGCATGATATGCAAATATTTCCTATGGAATTGTGCTAGAAATCGAGAGCACCCCCGTTGCAAAATTTTGACACAGGAACAGGGTTACTTTTCCTTCACAGGGCTTTATTTTGCTCTTGCTAGCTGTGGGAAATAAATATACTTGTACATAGGATTTGGTATAGGATATTTTTCCTATCGTACCATATGTTTTCTTTGCATGTGTTTTGTTGTTTTGCATGCATTTCCTAGACAAAGAGAATAACCCTTATGTGCTCTTTTGTCAATAACTTGGTGGAATACGCACAAAAAAATATGTAAATCGATGCTTCGAGGAATAGACTTTAATTATAAATCGATTGGAGTGAAATTTCCCGCCAACATTTTAAGTTATTAAAAGCTGCAAGGAAATTAGAAATATCGCTTTAAATTGATTCAAATAATAAACATAGGCACCACAGAGTCTGCGGCTTTATAATTATTTACAAAAGCATTAAAAATTATAAAGAAAAATTATATTTAATATTTATTTTGGATAACCATGTTGTTTTAATACGTCACATAATCGGTTTGGCATTGAATTTACCAACTTATCTGTTTTCTCAGCTGTAATTCAGGACCATTCTGCCAGCATAATTCTTCGCAAACTCTACTTGTTATTATATGCTGAAGAATTCTTTTTCTAATACATCCCAAAGGTGCCCTATAGGATCGATATCGGGTGACTGAGGAAGCTTTTTAAGCTGTGTAGGGGCTTTGTACAAGAGCCAAAGTCTGACTATTTGGGCAGTATGCTTCGGATCGATATCCTGTTTTAACCAAAATGTCGAAGATCCTAACGCCTAGATCCTCTGCACTTTGTTTCAAGTTCTTTTTAAAATGCTTAAATATTCCCATTTATCTATTGTCGGTTCGATAAACTCAATAATTCCACCGCCACCATGTTTCACTGTACCAACAAGATTTTATTTTTCAAGGGAAGTTCCTAATTTGCACCACATAATTTGGCGATATTTTGTGCCGAATGTACAAAATTAGTTCTCATCCAAAAAAAATGAATTGTTTCCAGAATTCCGGCAACTTATTTATATTATTATGAGCAAATTTAATGCGCTTTCGTCTGTTGACAAGTGAGATATAAGTTTTTTTCGAGCGACTACCAAGATATCCAGCTCCACAAATTGTTTTTTTTTTATGTTTTATTCACTTTTTCAACTATATTTGTTAACGAAATTCGCGGATTAACTTTCACCAGATTTATTATTTTGCGTTCTTCCCGTACTAACAATATTTTTGGAATGGCCAGATCGGGGTTTCGACGTTAAAATACCGGTTTGCTTGAAATTATTTACTACGCGCTGGACGGAGCAATACGTTCTTCCAAATTTTGTCCAATTTTTCGCCATCTTTCCACAGTTTAATAATTACTTTTCTTTCATTGACCCACTAATTTCTTTCCCTTTGGTTTCCATTTTTTTTAAATATGAAAACACGTCACGAACTCTTTAAATGATAAAGTAGAATAAAAGACGATAGAAAATATGCAAAAAGGAGCAACATCTTCGTGAAAAGTAACGGTATTCTCAAATTAAGCAAACTGAACGCAGACTTTGTGGTGCATATGTTGACTTGTTGCTGCACTTAGATACCGTTGTCTCGAAAATGGAAATAGGAATATAGGTTTTTGTTTTTGCATTTTGAACTTAGAAATATAATGAATAAATTCAAGTAAAATTTTTTTAACTGAGTTATCTATTTCAAATATGTTTTTACTTTAAAATATGCGTTGGGTGAATGCAGATTTTATGGTCGATGTGTATGTACAGGTACATATACATATGTATGTGTTATATTTCTTAGGATGTGTGCAACACAATTCTTTTTTAAGTAAGTATACATACATACAGTCGGCGTCATAAGTCTACAAGCAGCTAAATACAAAAAGTTTGTTTAAAAATAAACTAATAAATTTTTAGAAGTAGTTTTTTTTCTTATGCAGTACTGAAGGTAGAATAATGGAAATTTTTATCGCTCGAATTCACCAAACAGACGAGATAGCGGTACTCTTATTTTTCTAGGTAACAATAGCAGCGATCAAAAGTCTACAAGCATTCAGTATTGTCGCGGAATTTGTTCTTGTTATAAGTTATTTCAGCAAATTTGTGAATATACTTAATTGTATTAACTTTATTAATAAAAAAATTTAGCTAAAATATTTTGATTTATAACCTTGATTTAAAAATTTTGCAGTGGTGTGCAATCGGAAAGAAATCAGGACGAAAGGAATATTATTATTAAATTTTGGCAGGAAGGAAAATCAAATCCGACGAATCGAAGTACTCTATTTTCGGCACAAAGGAGTGCAAATTAGTATGGTGTAAACAAGGTGGAGCATACAATAAATGTAATATTTTTCGAGCTGTGAAGCATGGGGATGGTGGTGTGATGGTCTGGGGCTGTATGTCAGCCAGCGGCACAGACAGCTTAGAATTTGGATAGGAATATATATTTAGACATTTTAAAACGTAATTGCAGTCGAGTACTCAAAAATTGGGTATAAACTCTTGGTTATTATTTTCAACGCGATAATAATCCTAAGCACACAGTAGAAATTGTCCGGCTTTTGTTGTTCTATAATGCCCCTAAGCAGCTACGCACGCCTCTTCATCAGACTTAAATCCAATTGAACATTTATGGGCCCTTTTAGAAAGAAAAATACGCAAACACACAATATCGAGTACACAACAGTTAAAAAAATGTGATACTTAAAGAGTGGTTTGAAATAACAACTCAGGACCCCACCAAGCTTGTCGATTCAATGAAAACCCGACTCCCACGACAGCCGGTTCTGCGCACCGGAGTTGACCCGGATTTTATCCGGCCAAGGGCTGTCACCTTTTCGGCGACATAACCCCGTTTTCGGTCATCTGGTAATTTTAGTTTTAGTGCATCAATGGAGCAACATCTCGCAGTAGGCCTGCTCCAAATTCTCATCAGGGCTGGCGTAGAATCCAACCCTGGTACGACGGATTATTTCTGCTGCGTGTGCCATAGACGACTCCACCATTCTTCCACCTCGGTTAGATACAACCAGTGCAATGGTTGGAGTCATTCTAAGACCTGTTCAGGCCTTAAGATCCATAGGGAGTGGATCACGCGTTACGTGGCCCCATGCTGCCAGCGCCCAGCTACACATCCAGCTCAATCTCCCGTGCGGGGCTAATTAGCAGCTCATAGTACCTCGAACAGTCTGTTCCGTGTGTCAGACCATAGTACGGCGCAACGTGACATCAGTCAAATGCAACTCATGAACTGGCTGCTGCCACTTTAGCTCGTGCTCTGGCCTGCGCACCACTCGTGAGTGGAGTAGTGCATTCGTTGCCCCATGCTGTAGAAGTCTGTCCCCGCCTGTAGATACTACGCAGCCGCCAACTACTACCAATGTGTGGCAACCATCACAGCGGGTCACACAGCTGCAACAGACAAGACCCATGCACAACTCCCTCACCCCCCGTGTTACGAACGTTCCCCCGAGACACTTCATACTCGTACAGTTTAACTGCCACGGACTCCAAGGAAAGATCGGCGAGATAGTCGAGTTTATGAGCCGGGAGCACCTGCCAATAACTGCGATCCAGGAAACAAAACTAAGCGCCTGTTCAGATCTTCTGAGCCGGGCTGGCTATAATATAATAAGAAAGGATCGCGAGCGAATCCTGGTGGAGGCTTGGCCTTCATTTTACACAACACCGTGCAGTATCGTCTCATCGACGGCGACATCGACCGTAGGGATACTATCCTAGAATGTCAGGCCATAGCTAACCGGTCAGGCGGTGTCGAGCTCGAAATATTTAATATATACATTCCTCCTGTTACAAGTTGCCCAGTTGGATACCGTCCTAATATAGGCGCGCTACTCAGAGGCGAAAACCGCTTGGTTTTGGGCGACTTTAACGCGCACCACGATCTTTGGCATTCCTGCCTGTCAAATGATCATCGAGGAATGGAGCTGGCGGAACAGATAGACGATTCGACATTCTTCACAATGAATGACGAAGCCCCCATCAGGATTGTGGGCTACTGCCATAGCTCGCCTGACATTACAATAGCTAGCGCTGGTCTGATAAATTGCATAGATTGGCGACCTATGCTGACACTCGCATCAGACCATTTGCCCATAGTCATCTTTATTGACAGGCCTCCCGACTTCGTTTCCGTGGACCACCGGACATTTGTTAACTTTAACAAAGCTAACTGACCCGGCTTTACGGAATTCACTGAAAACGCCTTCGCGGTTTTAGCGACAAGGCGCGTTACGCCTGGCCGATCCCGGTGATCCCCGTATTAGGGAACTTAACGCCGAGATTCGGAACAAGGTTATTATCCACAAGCGGAACAAGTGGGAGGAGCACTTAGGGTCCTGCAATCTCCTCTGGGGTGACCAAGCTCTGGGCTACAGCCAAATCTTTGTCTAATCCGACGAGACGTGATGATCGGGTAGAAATTTCATTCGGTGATCACGCTTCGTCGGACACGAAGAGGTGCGCGAGCTATTTTAGCCGGCTTTTTACACTGCACCCTTCGGTTGACAAAACGAAACGACGAGTAACCCGACGTCTGCGCAAACTTGATTTCTCCAGGGAAGAGGTTCAGGGGGTTATCGGGAAGGCGAGGGTCTCCAAATCCATCGGCCCCGACGGAATAAGTATGCTGATGTTAAAACATTTGGGACCAGCGGGGGCAGAATATCTCACCAAGGTTCTCAATCTGTCTCTGACCACCCTAATAATACCCGACGTGTGGAAACTGGGTAGAGTGGTCCCGCTACTAAAGCTGGGGAAACCTGCAAATGAAGGAGACTCATCATCCGATATCTCTTCTTTCCCCAGTAGCGAAGACAATTGAGGCCTTGCTGCTCCCGTCACTCACACACCATCTGAGCACAGCTACACATCAGCATGGCTTCCGAAAAGTGCCAGAACACCGCCCTTCGGACCGTGACGGGAAACCTCCTGATTTCGCCGGAGCACCACTTACACAGTGAAACATCCATGCTCCCAGTTAAGGAGCATAATGTTATGCTGTGTAAACAATACCTGCTGGGATGCTACCGTATGGATCATCCTAACAGGCACCGGCTGGAAGCCAAACCACCACCTAGGCACATCAGGAAGGGAGTACTTGACTACCGGGACGACATACAGCAATACAGACAAGACCCGCTGGACAGGACGGCGTACAGACAGGCCATCAACTCCATTCACCGAGAGTCCGTTAACACCTTCTTGAACTCTCTTCCAGTGAATGGTGTTTTCGGAGTCAAACCACCACCCATCGCAGAACAAGAGCTCGAGCTGCCTCGTGAACCCTGGCACAATTAAGATCTGGATACTGTAGTGGACTTAACTCCTACTTATCCAGACTCGACGCTGACATACCCAACACATGTCCGGCATGCAAAGAATCCCCGATTTCCTGGGCCTCCCGTTAGATGGCCTCGATGACTAAAACTAAACTTGCCTGACCCTAAACGGGGCTGGCGTATGCCGCTACAATAACAACATTCAATGAAAACCCTTGTGGCGGAGCTCCTTAACTGCTACCCGACTCGTTATTAAATTGCACAAAGAGTTTTATTTTTACACAGTAATGCCTTCATATATTTAGTGCTTGTAGACTTTTATCTTTGTTATCTCGTCTGTTTGGCGAACTTGTGAAAAAAATGGCATCTTCAATTTACGTTCAATAGAGTATAAAAAAGAAAATTTTAATTCAATAAATTCATTAGTTTAAAAAATATTTTCAAACAAAATTTTTATTTTTAGCTGCTTGTAGACTTATTACGCTGACTGTATGTACATAAATGTGTTATATTTCTTAGGACGTTTGTAAAACAATTGCTTCTAAAACCGCAATTGTTTCTGACAACGCTGGGGTAACAGTTGGGTGGGCTAGTCCAAGATGAAACTCGTATCCAGCACTTGTCTGATTGCCCCGAATTTTGTCACTATAGATACACACCAAATTCGCACGCCACTTTTCAAATATGGTTCGATTTCTCATAGCTTATGAACAAACTCATATAGACTTTTATAGACTTTTTTATACTCAACAAGTGGGTTTGAGTGTAAGTATACGCACTTGTTAAAAATTCAAATGTGTTTTTTGAGTAAAAATAATTGCTTAAAAGTATTCAGTTTCTCGTCTCGTTTCAGCACAGCTCCGAATGTTTAATTTTTTTTACACTGCATGAAACAAAAAAAAAAATTGTTTTAGATGTTGCTCTGGTCAATGCTCAAACTTCGCAATCAAATTTAAAGTATTCGATTAATTACTTATTTTTTTTATAAACACGCTAATCAAATATTGGACAAGCGCTCGTACCAAAAAATGTTTTCATGTAGCGTTTAGCGTTTGTTGAAAAATATCCTTAACATTAGATACCACGTTGTGGGATAAAATAAGATAATAAAACTCTAAGTATGTAGAATAATTTTTTTTCCAAATGTGTTCATTGCAGGTAAAATTGTGTGCGGGTTTACTAGAAGCTTTATCAATATACTTGTTACGAAAATTAAGCTAATACTTTGCAAGAATGACAGACTCGATGAAATTTGGACCAGAATGGCTGCGTAATATGTCAGCAGATAATACAAATTCTAATTTGGTGTCCAGTGGAGGTACATCGTTATCTAATAGCGGTAACGTAATGATCACCTCATCTTCAAATAACAATGGCAATGGAAGTGGCCACCATCCTTTTGGTATAACCTCAAATGTGTCATCACCAGCTATCACTCCCTTTTCTTATGCTTTGGCACCTAGAAATATTTTTCCAGAATTTCGTTATGGTCGTGAAGAAATGCTTTCATTGTTCGACAAAAATTATAGCATGCCTGAAATATTACCAACATTTAAGAAGATTTTCATCGAGAAAGTGCAGTTACCACTCGCTCTGACGCCAAGTACTGACGAAGAGCTTCTTCCGCAAGTGCCTCTCGTCCCAACAGTAAGCATTTTACGTATTTTCTTCTTCTAAATATGTTTATTGACTTTAAACTATTTGCGAATCAATTGATTTTAGCCAATTTAGTCCGAATTTTGTAAAAAAAAAAAATTAGCATAGCTTATGCCATTATTGAATAATGAATTCATTAAAGACTATTTGTCGCATTATTTATTTCTAATTTTATTAAAACCGTATAAATCCAATTTATATGTTAATTTAAGAAAAAAAATACAATAGGTAATAAACATCTAAAATGTTATAAACTGTAAGCACTCTTACCAGTTCTTATCCATCTTCTCTTACGCGTTTTAAACAATTTTTAGGTCTATTTTGACATTGTTTCTACAATTTTTTTTATCATCATCTGCTAGTAGTAAACCTCATTTGTAGTTGGTAGCAGGTGCCGAAGCCGTCTTTCACTTATTTAATTTTACTTAAACTTTTTTAAAGTGAAAAAAATAAGAATTGTGTTTCGCGACTAACACAAGACTCAGACTCGGGCTTACACCATTTTTTTTTTACAGATAATGGCTATTGTGGAATTAACGCTGCATTCTTGCATTTGTATTATTTATTTTAGCAGCGGCTATCGTGGATGCAACGATCGCCAGTTGGGTTCAGTAGTTCCACTAGGGGCACTGGTAGAGGCGGCTCTGTAGACCGTGGACGATTGCGCGGTAAGCCCAACTATCATCAAATTTATCAACGACCAACCGCTATATTCGGTGATGATGACTTACGGTCAGCGTCAATGAAGGTAATAAAATTGAATAAAGAATTATTGAGTTTGTCTTGTGAAGTTAAGATAATAAACATTACTTTTTTAGTCTGATCGTGGTTGGTCGGAGCGCAATGGCGCCGGCGATTCATTAAGTTCAGGTGGTGCTAACGTTTGTGTAAGTGGGAGCCCAGGCCCTGACTGGAATGGCACACCAACCTCTAGCCCAAGAAAAGAATTTTCTGGTCACCCACGAAATTTGGAAAACTGGCGTAGGAATCGTAACGAAGATGGTTCTAGTGATGGGTCAACTGAAGGTTGGCGAGGTGGAAGCGGTACCGGAGGAAACTTTGTTGCAACACATCGTTGGGGTACATCTGTTAATACTTTGGTTTCAATGCACCTATATATATTTCTGTATTCTCTCAATAGGCCGTTCGACAAGCTGGCGTGACGAGGATATGTCATCCGTTAATGCAAACGATATAGGATATGGCAACGGCAGTGGTAGTGGTAGTAGCGGTTTAACAATCCAACATTCTTATTCAAACATAATGACAGCAAGCGAACGGGGTGGCTATATTTCTAGTAATAGTGTTAACAGTTCGGGAAAAACACCGACGAATTCTTCTTATAGTCCCATTAGTAACCAGAATTCCAGTCGAACATTCAGCTCATTACCCGGTTTAGTTACGCCTTCCTCTCGGAACCCGCAATGGATTAATAATAGTAGAGTAGGATGTTCTGTAGCTGATGGTGAAGATAATTTGCCAGAATGGGCAATGGAAATTCCCTTAGATGGAGGCGGAACTTTTGATGCAAGTGGTGCTTTTCATGGTTCTGTGGATGAAGATGACAATGAGAACAGCGGGAAGCAGTGTCGAGAGAAAAGTGAATCCAGCAGCGGAAGTCCGACACGCATAAACGAAGGAAGCAGCGAAAAGGAGATTAAATATTCAGATAAATCAACTGAAAAAACAGGAGCAACGCTTGAAAATAAAAATCGAAATAGCAATGTGGAACTTCCAAATGAAATTTTGTTAGACTTAAAGATAGAAAATTCAAGTGTTAGTCCAGACAGCGTTGTGTCGAATAATGCTACAGTCGAACAATTTGATCGATCATTGCGAATCCAACGAGAAAAATCAGATATATCTAATAGGGATGTGATAAATGAGCCAGATACGTTATCAAATATTTCTTACTACAAAAACTCTACTAACTTTTCGACACCGACATCCAAAACTACTACAACGGAAAACAATGGTAGTTTTCACCCTGACTTTTCTGATCGTATGCGAGAGGTTACGGATGACATGATAGAAAAGCTAATTATGGACGATGACACTATTAGTATTAACGATAAAAATGTTCATAGCGAAATACATCAAGATACTGCGGCGCCTCCTGTACAAGTAATAGTATCAACGCCTGCTCCTGTAGTCAATAACTTATGTGCACCGAATGCTTTTACAGCTGTTGCTGCTATACTTAAGCAATCGCCGCATCAGATCATCGAAGGTGCTGTTTCGGTATCTCCAAGCTTAACACCCACATTAACAGAGGCTGGTTTACATAAAGGCATTCAATTATATGGTGGAGGAGTAGTGATTGACCATGCTACAATGCAACACCACCACATGCAGCAACATCAAATTGCGGTTGCAGCAGCCGCAGTCGCAAATCTAACACCAGGCAGCCGTGCATCACACATTATAAATTCGACATCTTCCACGGCAGCACCTGCCGACCTTTGGTATTATAGAGATCCCCAGTCTAAGGTACAAGGACCTTTTACAGCAGTCGAAATGACAGAATGGTATCGAGCAGGATACTTTAACAAAAATTTATTTGTTCGCCGGTTTTGTGATACGCATTTCCGTTCGTTGGGGGATTTGATTAAAATATGTAATGACAATATGCCTTTTACACACAGCCATTTAATACCAAATTTAGACAACATGCCTTTACCTAATGCTACAAGTGGTTCCGTTCGACAATCTCAAAAATCACAAATAATTGGAGACTACGCTTTAAAGCAGCAGACGCTACAGCAAGGTGAACAAAGGGATCAGCTTAAAGGCAATATGAATAGTGCTAATTATCTTGGTGGAGTTGTCAAAAATGTTGTGTCGGTAGATGTTTCCAATATGTACATCCAAATGCTACGTCACCAAGAAATATTAATATATAATGAATTATCAGAGAACGAATGTTTTCAACAATTGACACCATCAGAAAAGGAATCTGTTGTTAGACAAAAGTTGCAAATGCATTCTGAATATATACCAAATCTTTCAGGAATTAGCAATTCTTTAGCCTCGTTAAACCATTCGGTAGCAAGAACTCAAATGTATGATTTAGTTATGGACGGACCTAAAAAAAATCATTTATTTAGTGGCTCCTTGAATCCCGGCAGCTCTAATGCACACCAGCAGCACCAATCAAATCCATTTCTAGACCCTGATGACTTTCTTATTAATTCTCAACAACCCATTCAAACTGTTTTTAGTGCCGGTAAATTTGGAAATACTTTGCCAACTGGTAGAGATAATAGCGGCTCTATAAACGATGATACAACAAGAAATGAATTGCTTAATGATTTTAGTGTGGGGATGTATTTACCATCTACAAATGGGAATCCACCCTTGATTCCCAATTCAAAGCCGCAAGAATTTATTGTTGGTGCAAATGCAGATTTCCGTAATGACTCACACATATTAGTTGCCAGAAATTCTTTAGCTCAGAATTCTCTTGTGCATCCATGGACATCCATTAACCCTCAGCAAACTACTAATGAGTGGACAAATAACTTATTGGTGGGTATTCCAATGACGGTTACTCAGGAGAGGAGCAATAACGTTAGGATTAGTATGACACAGGATATGCAACAGCATACACCTCAGCACCCAGACCCGAATATCCCAGCATCTATGTGGGATTTGCCATCATTGGATCATACTCAAAATGGACTAGATGTTGAGCGCAGCAAGTCAAATTTTGAAAATCTTAAGTCTTTAAATGTTCAGGCTCCTGCTCCAAAGGACATGCAGTTAGTAGAAAGGAACACACAAAGTGGTTCATCCAAATCGACTGATGCTGCTACTGAGAAACAGCCCGAAATTGCCATTCAAACTCAGCAGAAAAATTCGTCAGCAGTGGTACAACCAAGCATTACAACTTTAACAAAACATCGCAAAGATGAAACTATTAACAAATATCATAATGGCAGTACTAAGCGCATATGCAAACAGCAGATGGCAGGTAATAAGAATTCAAAGGTATCTGAGGAGTCTTCTAGTGGCAAAAAAAACGAAGAAGAACGGCGTCGAGATCAAACTGAAGATAAACGCCGTCAAAAGGACGAGAAAAAACGTAATCAAGTCAATGAGGAAAAACGACGTCAACAACATATGGATGAAGAGAAACGTAGACAAATGTTGGAAGAAAAAGAGCGGCAGCAACAAATTCAGGCCCAACGTCGGAAAGCAATGTTGGGAAACAATTCGACTACTGAACCAGTTACATCCCCGTCTTCCAGTTTTAAGTCTAGGGATCATCAACGTATACAATCTTCAATTGCACCATGGTCTGCTCAAATGAATGCAGCTGCGTCAAAGGGAGGTCCATGCTTAGTAGAAATCCAAAAAGCTGAAAGGCGTGAACGCCAGATGGAACAGCGACAAATGGAGATGTTTGTAAAGCGAGTTCGTGCTAGCACTGCCGTCGCCGTTGAAGCATTTGATTCCATGTTAAAATGGAATGCATCTGTAAAAGAAATACCGGTTAAGAGCTTGGCCGAAATACAGGCAGAGGAAGCTAAAAGATTAGCTACCGAACACATGGAGATACAGCGTCGCAAAGAGCACGAACAACTGCAAGCAGTAGCTCCTATCGGCCCAGGAAATAATCCTGGATTGGGTGCCCATACTATTTCTCCCATATGGACACGTTCAAAAGTTTGGGGTTCAGCCATCACAACAGGTTTCTGGGACGAACCAGTAAAATTTAGCACTGCTGTTGCTACTAATAATTCCACCGTCACCGGAACT
This sequence comes from Neoceratitis asiatica, assembly GCA_030068015.2. Lineage (NCBI taxonomy): Eukaryota > Metazoa > Arthropoda > Insecta > Diptera > Tephritidae > Neoceratitis > Neoceratitis asiatica. The sequence continues at coordinate 24,544,202 of CM061530.1, read as the reverse complement.
GTAGGAGTTGGTGCTAGCTCTAACATCAATAACATTAATAAGCAAACAATACCTGGACTGCAAAAAACTTCAGTTTTCACTAACACCGCTAGTAGTGGACAAAATATTAAACAACAGAATGTGGCGACGCGCAATTTACGCAAAAGTCAAACTGTGCCTGCAGTGCACAACGCTGGGTCACAAAATGGTAAAAATATAAAGAACAATAATCAGCAACAACAAAACAGTGCGGAAAAACAAGGACCTTGTAATAAAGGTAACCCACAGAAAACAGGAGGGAATAATAGCGATGGTGGTTCGACTTCAGACAAAAGAGCTGCTTCTAAAATTCAGTCTAACGCTTTACAGTGCAGAACTATTTCATCTAATAGTAAACGAGATGACTATGAGAATGAGTTTATTACTTGGTGCACAAAAGTTCTGAACACCATGAATACAAAACTAGATGGTAAGTCCTATGTAAAAAATTATTTAGTGACAAAAGTAGGCAAATATTTTTCCATTCGGAAGGGGAAAGATAGAAATTTTGGAACAAATTTTTGGCATGCTATTATTAATGATCACGTTAGAAGCGCTTATTAACAAGAAGAATGAATTCGATAGGTCCGTTGGTAGATTAAGTAAATTTGATTCCATTCATAAATAAGACTCGTTTTACATATACAGTGGCGGACAAAAGTCTACAAACACCGCCTTTATTCGTTGTGTAGAAAGAACTATCGCTTTGCTGAAAAATGTAGGTATACAGTTTTATTTTAAATCATTTTGTTATTACATGTATTAAACCAAATCTATTCTCTAACATAAAATAAAACAATTATGGTGAAAAAACGCAAAAATGTCCTTGACAAAAGTCTACATACACCACAGGTTTACTAGCAGTTGTGACGATATGCTGTGTTGCTATGGCGGTTAGGTAAACGTTTTTTTAATATTTTTTTTTTAAATATGTTTTTTAATTTGCTAGTATTGAATTTAGTTGTGGTTTAAACTCATTAGCATCAACAATGGCTCCGCGAAAAGAAATATCCATTGTCGTACGAGTCTTGGTTATTCAGCACAGAAGGAAGAAGAAATCGTATGATGAAATTTAAAAAAATTTAAACCTACGTCATGTAAAAAACTTAAAAAAAAAATGGATTCATCGAAAAAAAAAATTAGAAAAAATCAGATTTCCAGCCCATCATTACTCAAATAACATCTTATTGAAGCTTGGGACAATATTACTCCCTCAGAATTGATAAATTTAGAAGCTTCGATGCCACGACGGCTTCAAGCTGTTTTTGATGCAAACGGTGAACCAATTAAATACTTAAACGATCAGGTTACCTGATATTAATCAAAGTTTTTGCGCTAAGATAGTTATACATGTACTGTTTGTAGACTTTATTCATTGTTGGATTTACGTTTTTTTGTCATAGCTTTACTCTTTTATGTGAAAATTTTTTTTTCTTGGTTTTTTATGATAAGGTAAAATAGTTGAAATAAACTGTATCGTTAAATATTCCAATAAAACTTTCAATTCAACGAAAACAGGGGGTGTTTGTAGACTTTTGTCCGCCACTGTATACATTACATATATACATAATAAAAAATATCTTTTAAAGAGAATAATATACCCAATCTTCTAAACTTCTTTCAGTGCCTACATTTGTAACATTTTTAGGAGACTTGGAATCCCCATATGAGGTTAAGGACTACATCCGAATTTACTTAGGTGAGAAATAGCTTTTTGTTGTTTTTGTACATGTCTCCATCCTTCAAAAACTGTTATAATTTTTAGGCGAAAATAAAGAGTCTACAGACTTTGCAAAGCAATTCCTCGAACGTCGAAGTAAGTACAAAAATTTACAACGTGCACAAAACGCTCACAATGATGATATGTGTAAACCTGCACCTGCCATAACACCTTCTGGCAATGATAATTACGACTATAAGGTAAGAGAATCGATGATATCACTCAACTAACATTCAGCACTTCGCCTGTTATTAAATCTTATCAGTATGTGAAATATTTTAATTGTTTACATATTTAATTTATCTTTCTAGGGTAAACATAAGAAACTTAAGAAAAATAAAATGACGAAATTGGACGCACGGATATTAGGTTTCTCTGTAACTGCTGCAGAAGGGCGTACAAATGTAGGAGATCGAGTTTATGTGGATACACCATAATTATTACCGATACCAAAATAATTCAATGACTAGTGCAATGGATATAGCTTCGCATTAGATTTAACAACCAGCTAAATGATCGGGACGAATAATTTGCACGCAATTACTATGAGCATGGAGAACGCAAGGCATATTTATTTAGTTCCTGTATGCAATCCCCTGCATTGTTATTACTTATAGTTTTTGCTGATTTATGCGTTAAACATATATTTTGTTAAATAAATTTTGTGTAGTCCTTCAAAAAGAAATTGAATATAACGATTTCGTTCTGATTCCATTTAGCAAAGTTAGTTATTGCGACATAAAGTTAACTAACTACATAATTTTTGTTTAACACAACAATTATAAAGCAAACATTTGATTGCAATGAGATGTTAAAACACATTTCCAAGTATACACTACTAGCGGGACCCAGCGAGCTTTGCTTCACCTAAAAAAAAATCTAACTGAAATTTAGAATTTTCGATTTTTTTTTTGGAAAAGGAAAATTTTTAATTTTTTTTTTCATTTTCATTTTTCTCTCTTTCTCTCTTGTTTAACACAATATACAATCTAATGTACGCGTATTTTGGAATTTTACAGATATTTGTTGTTGCATGTATTTTGTATGGGTAGCGACCAATGTTCACTAAAATGGTCATATCTCTGGAACGGCTGCGTCAATCTCATGAAAACCACATTAACCTTCTCCTAATATCCCTTTGTAACTCCGAAATTTCGTGCAATTTGGTCTGGTGACTCAAGATATAGGCCTTCGTCAAAATTTGCATTGATTTTTACATATATAGATAAGGGCGAGATTTATAGCTAATGTAGTAATTTAACTAAAAGCAGAGCATACTTTTAAAAGTAAATATACTAAATCGCCTCCCTTTGATATCAGACTAGTATTCTTGTATTGTCACTTGCGAGTCGAGTTAAAGTGACGAATCGAACGTTTTGGCAAATGGAAATAGAGAATCCATAGGTTCTCTAAACATATGGCCTTGTAAATCGGCATAAAATGTTCGGACTAATTTTGAATTCGGTTCCCGATAAAATACTTCACTTTAATATTTCATATAGATATTTTTTCCTTGCAGCCGCATTAGACGAGTGTGTTCATCATACGTACGGACGCGTTTTATGAAAAATCTGCCTCTGTATGAAAACCATCAAGACTCAATACAAATTCGAGAAGGAGTTAGACCGAAAATCAAAGGTTATAAAACGCTCATTATACATATGTACATATATCTGGTCCCACTGCATTCTTATAAATATGGCTGGATATGAAAAAATTGATTTTCAGCTTCTGTTTTTCAAGCCTCTGAAATTTTATCCATAAAGTAAAATAAATTTATATTCATTATGCAGGAGAAGTATTTGTTTTTTGATTCTCATATTCATTCTACTACTCGAAGTGAATCCGTTTTAGTTGGTCATTTTCCCATATACTGTAACGAATTTGCTAAATTCGCCTCGATGATTTTCCAAATCCTTCGAGTCCGATCACTGGATTACTAAACAAAACTCCCAAGATTTATTTGTTCGTCTTCTTAACCGTCAGGAATTTATTTGTACAATTATTGGTCTTTTTTAGCCAACGGCTTATTTTACAATTATTTATGATACACACTTATTATCTGCTTCACTCAGCTCATCCATTTCTAAAACACACAGCTCACAGCAGTGTTAATTCCACTAAGTTGTCTACTCGTCTCTTGTGATAGCGGCTGCCTCTCTTTTTATACCTGTAGATGACCCAACCATTCTGTTCACGCGCTTGAGGATAGCCTGATTACTCGTTTGCCTGTGGTAGCTGCAGCTACTCCGTTCATCCTTAACGACCTGGAATTTCCTTTAATCTGTCTACCCTTTTGTTTGTCCTTGGTACGGGTAATTTGCATTATACGGCCCCTTCTTTATTTTCTGTCCTTCCGGGAAATTGTAAATGCAATTGTCAACAGTTTTGTTTGTCCTTGGTATGGGATTTTCGTCACAATACATATACAGTGGCGGAAAGTACCATCACTTTGCTGAAAAGTATACAATTTTATTTTAAACCCTCTTCTAATCACATGTATTAAAACAAATCCATTCTCTAACATAAAATAAAACATTTATGGTGAAAAAACGCAAAAATGTCGACAAAAGTCTACAGTCTACATACACCACGGGTTTACGAGCAGGTACGTAAATATGCTGTGTTATGGCGTATGGGTAGGAGCCCATTTTTTAACTATTTATTAAATTATATTTTCTAGTTTGCTAGTTCTAGTTTTCTAGTTTTGAATTTAGTTGTGGTTTAAACACATTTGCATCAACAACGGCAACGGAAATATCCATGGACGTAAGAAACTTGGTTATTCAGCACAGAAAAGAGAAGAAATCGTATGGTGAAATTTAAACTTAAATGGACAAACAGTACAGGCCACTGTGAAAAACTTTGAAAAAAAAAAAATTAATCCACTAACTCGAGGAGATATTAGCTTTATTCTGAAGGAAATGAATGATGATCATAAAGTTACTGCTCTAAAATTATACGAAAACATCGCAAGCTAATCAAGGAAGTGGGTCCATCCAAGAACAATTCGAAAAGGTCTGAACGATAACGGCTTTCACAGTAGAGCGCCACGTAAACAGCGTCTTATTTCTGAAAAAATCGTAAACTTCGCTTGGAGTTCGCTAAAGCACATTTATACAAGGGAATGGATTTTTGGCAAAAAGCCTTGTTTACAGACGAATCTAAGTTAATATATTCAGCAGTGACGGAAGAGGAAAAGTTTGAAGAAGAAAATACTGTACTTAACGCCAAAAATTTGGTACTATATTTGAAGCATGTTGGCGGCAACGTAATAGTTTTGGGAGCGGTTGTGGCATCTGGAGTTGGAAAGTTCGTTTTTATTGAGAGTAATATAAGTTATTGCTGGAAGCTGATCTGAAGCCTTCGTTGGACAGTTAGGAGCTTGATGCAGGCTGGATCTTTCAACAGGATAACTATTCAAGGCACATGGCCCATATTGTTAACACACACCATCTCAAAGTCCAAATTTGAATGTTATTGAACATGTCTGGTAGATTTTAGAGCGAAGAATTAGAAAAAATCAGATTTCCAGCTCAGCATTACTCAAATAACGTCTTATTGAAGCTTGGGATAGTATTACTTCCTCAGAATTGACAAATTTAGTAGCCTCGGTACCACGACGGAAAGCTGTTATTGATGCGAACGGTGGACCAACTAAATACTAAAAAGATCTTGTTACCTAAGTTTTTGCTCTAAAATAAGTAATGTATGTAGGTACTGTATGTAGACTTTTGTCAATGTTGGATTTACGTTTTTTTGTCATAGCTTTACTATTTTATGTTAAAAAATTCTTTTTTTTTGTGTTTTATGATAATGGAAAATAGTTAAAATGAACTGTGTCGTTAAATTTTCCAATAAATTTTTTGGACTTTCAATTCAACGAAAATATGGGGTGTAGACTTTTGTCCGCCACTGTACATAGTTCAATTGTGTATTTGTGTGAAAGAGTGAATAAGCAAATAGGAGAATAGTAAGTGTATAAGTTATCCTCAATGAGTACTGGTGGAATGGAAAGAAATAAGTCATATCCGTTTAATCTTTGTTTTAATATCCACCCGTATTTATTTAAACGCCTTCGAGCCACACATATATACATGAATTGCGCATCATAACCGCTGAAGCGATTTTCATCAGCTGTATCTTGATGTTCTCAAAAATTAAGGAACCAGCTCGATGTGGATGAGGAAAAGAAGCAACAATAGAGTGACCGGTAGTACTTGTGAAGAAGACAGATGACCATTTGTAGTTCTGCGTGGATTTTCGGAGACTGAATGATGTGACAAAGAAAGACAGTTATCCTTCGCCCAGGATCGATGACACCCAGACTCGTTCACCGCCACATAATGGTTCTCAACACTCGACCTTTAGAGCGGCTATTGGCAAGTGAAAGTAAGTGAGAGAGATATGGAGAAGACTGTCTTTAGTGCTGGAAACAGTCTTTGGGAATTCACGGTGACGCCCTTTGAATTATGCAACGCTCCTGCAGCCTTTATAAGATTAATGGATGGATTATGTGCTTAAGGGACTACATTGGAACACATGTTTGGTGTATCTAAACGACATCATCGTACTGTGTAAAAGCTTTGAGGAACACTTATACAATTTGGAGAAAATTTTTCAGAAGACTGCTGGCTTTCCAAGCTCTGAAGGAAAGGCTCAGCACTGCACCTATGCTAGCGAACTCGGTCCCAGGTACAACATTCATTCTGGATGCAGATGCTAGTGGCTGTGCCCTGGGATCTGTATTTTCACCAAGTGATTGAGGGGTGGGAGAACATAGTTGCCTACTACAGCCGGTATATTGGGAAGCCAGAGCGGAACTACTCTGTAACTTGGAGAGAACTACTAGCGTTGGCCAACCTTTTCGAGATAGAACAGGTCGTGCAACGCTGCAAGATCAAGCAGCGGTTCTATAGTCGAGGACAAACATCAGGGTGATTGGGATATCCACATATCGGGCAGCAGTATACGAAACAACGGATAAACACCTGCAAGGATCCCTTTCGGTAGTGAACTTTGGTTGTCTAGTGATTTGAAGCTTGAAATAAATAGTGATGCGAGAAGGATTGGAAAGGATGCGTCTACAGTGTTAGATGAAGAGCTGAGGGAGATACATGATCCTGTGAGAAAGCGAACTGAAGTTATGAGTAGGACGATGAAGGCCAGATATGATAAGGCGGTGAACTCCGAGGGTTTTAATGATGGCGATTTAGTACTGCTGTACAACCCACAAAGGAAGAAAGGCTTATCCTGAAACTTCATTGCAATTGGAAAGGCCCCTGTAAAGTAATCAAACGGCTGAACGACGTAGTGTATCGAATCCAGACAGAATACAGATAGGTGGATGGCTGTGTAACGGAAATCCCAAGATAAAAAGAATGGCAGCAGCTACGAGTTATTAGCTGGTTCTATATCGCGTGAACGGCATCTTTTTATTTAGTTATAAATTTAATGTCAACATGTATATTTTTAGATTTGCAATAGTGTTGTCAAGAAGATCGTTCATTAAAATACCAACTATTGTTGCATAAAGTGGGTTTCCCATTGACATTCCAAACGTTTGATAGTAAAGTTCGTTAGTAAAAATAAAATAGTTATTGTCTTTAAGGCAAAGCGCAAGGATTTGTTGAAATTTGTTTTTTGGTATATTCTGTTGGTATGTTTGTAAAAAGTGGCACCACATCAAAAAAAAACCTTTTCGTCATTAATATGAATATCAGTTAATTTATCTTTCATTTCGGACGTGTTTTTCACGTTACGTTTTGCGGATATTAAAGAGATAGTATTTCTCTGATATACTTAAAAAGTTTGTAACAGGGGATCATGACTGAGGAAGCGATAGGTCGAAAAGGAGTATTTTCTTTATGTATTTTAGGTGCAGTTGCTGCAGTGCAAGTGAGGAGATGTTTTTCCCCTTGAATAGTTCGTCTATTATTTTGTTGTTTTCCTTGCGTATAATGTTTGTTGGCTCCGTTCTAATTGTTTTGTATGTACTTTGTCCTCTAGTAGCATGCCCACCTTTTGTATATATTCTGTTCTGAATACTAGATTTGTCTTATTGCCTTTGTCTGCTTTGGTTGTAGCGATGTCGCCGTGAGGTTTCAGAAACGTTTTAGTTTTGTTAAAAGTTGCAAAAATGAGTTTTTCCGCAGCATTATGTTTAATATTTCGTTTGAACAAGAATGCGGTTGTTAAGCTTGTTTCTTGCTATTTCTTTGTCTTTCATTGCCCATGTTCATTATTATCTGTTCCATTTCTGCGACCATGTGTGCTACAGAGAAACTTTTCTTTGTTGTTGATATGACAAACTTTACCGAGTGAGTGTAACCGTCTTCAGCAAATTTTATGTTTTTTTTCACGAACCAGCTTTCGTTCTTGTAAACTCAATTTTTAATTTGCTCACTTCTTAACTTCTCTAGTTTGGATACACATATCTGTTTTTTCTCTTGCTGAAAAATGCATCTAGTTTTTAGTCATTTAGATTGCTTTTTAGCTGTTATTGTACATGGTGTTATAAATTTCTTGTCGTCTTGATGTTAGAATCTTTTTTTAGAAACATGAGTTTTTCTTTTTCTATTTCTTGTTTTATTTTGGTAGAAGTGGAATCAATATACACATATCCGATTAAGCTCGTCAGGTCATTCGGTGTGGAATAAATTTTTAAGTTGTTCAATCTGTTTACCTAATTTGTGTACATGTTTGTTGTAGTGTAAGTGTGGTATACATATGTAAATTTTCCATGTTTGTAGAAGTGTTTCATACTTAGTTGGTGTTTTTTAGTGTGTGGTCAAATTAAACAAAGCTTTAAATTCTTTTCGGCAGGCCTTCCGATATAATTAAGTTATTTCTTGGACTATCAGTTCGTATTGTGGCAAAAATGCGAAGCGAATGACAGATGAAAGAGAGGAGCCGACAACTGGCACGTTCTAGAGCGTAAACGAGGCGATTATCGTAAACGACGATTATCGTAAGCGAGAGGTTTATCGTAAAACGACGCGATTATTCCAGGGGTTTCGTTTTCAAGCAGCAAACAAGTATATAAGGACGACATTCGACTGCAAGAGTAATCAGTTGTGAATTCAACTCGTGGAGATTACATTACAGTAAAGTAATAAAAACAGTACTTTGTGAAAGTTGTATACAAGTGATTGTAAATAGTTACGTAAATTGTAATTGAATTGTGATTTACCGAATAATTAAAAGGACATTAATTAAAGTCTTTATAAATAAAGAGACTGCAAATTAAGTTGGCGATTTTATTTAACAATCCAGAGGTCGTACCCGAAAGATTAAGGAAATCATCGAGGTTAATCAGGAAGATCGTAACAATTGGTGTCAGAAGTGGGATTGTTAAATAAATTCCAAAGGATAATTATTGAAAAATGGTGAAGATTCAAGATTTGACGATACCTCGTCTCAAGAAGGAGTTGGCAAAGCGAGGATTGTCTACAGCAGGAAAAAAGGCAGAGCTGCAATCGAGACTGCGAGAAGCAATGGAAGTCGAAGGTATCGACTTGAACCAATACGAATTCCGCCGCGAGGATGAAGATGTATCCCTGAAGGATGTTGACAAGGAGGAGGCTAGTGATTCTGAGAGGGAGTTAGAGCAGCCATCAAGTAAGATTCAAGAAAAGGCTCCTAGCTCATCTGCGGGTATTGACATGAACATGTTATTGGCTGCAATTTCACAAAAATTGGATGCACAGGATGCCAAGATATCAGAAAAGATGGATGCAAAGTTTGATGGATTAGAAGGAACAATCGCACAAATACAGTAAAATCTGGTGAGAGACAATGCGGAACTTAAGGAAAGACAGGATCAAATCGAGGAACGGCAAGACAAAATAGAGGAGCTAATTGAGACCAAAGTGAACAAATTGGAAGGTCGGTAAGAAAAAATGGAAGAGTTAATTGAAGCCAAAGTCAACACATTGGAAGGTCGTTTTCGGGATTTGCAGTTAAATCGTCCAACCACTTCAGTGAACGCTCCCAAGGTAAAAACACCATCTTTTGACGGAAAAATTCCCTTCCAAGTCTTCAAGCTCCAGTTTGAGAAGACGGCTGAAACCAATAAATGGAGCATGGAGGAAAAATCTGCTGCACTATTCGTTGCTTTGGAAGGACCTGCGGCAGAACTTTTGCAAACTGTACCTGATTACGAGAGAAATGATTACGACGGATTGATGCGAGCCCTGGAAAGACGCTATGGTAGCGAACACAGAAGACAAATTTACCAGATGGAGTTAGAAAAGCGCGACAAAAAACCCAACGAATCTCTACAGGAATATGCCTCGGAAATTGAGAGATTGGTTCATTTAGCCATCGGAGACGCATCAGGTGAGCATCTCGAAGGGGTGAAAATACAAAAATTCATCAGCGGCATAAAAGACGTTTATACCAAGCGGGAGACATATGCGAATCCAAAGTTAACATTCGCTGAAACAGTGGCGTATGCTCAAAAACGTGAAACGGCGGCACTCATAAGCAGACCAGCATACAAAGTTAATAAAGTGGAGGTTGAAACAGCAGATGTGATGACCGAAATATTGAGAACTCTGAAGTCGTTAGAAGGGATGAATCGTTCTGGTGGCAAGAATCAGGCTGGGAAATGCTTTAAATGTGGAAAGCCTGGTCACTTCGCACGCGAATGCAAAACGGGTTCCAGCATACAAGAAGGACAGCGAAAACGGAAGGCTGACGAAGATAAACCATCAACTTCTCAGTCGTTAAACTAAAACGAGCCAGTCTAAAAGGGCGTATGCTGGCTCCTGCAATTGAATGCCCCATAATCTCCGTCTCGCAAATTGGTAGGAAAACGAGCAACATTACTATTGGTGGATATGTGGATGGACGAGCGCGAAAATTAACAGTGGATACGGGCGCATCACACTCTATCATTCGAACTGACCTGATCGCTAAAGAAGTGAGACCATTACCTGGAGCAATATTGAAAACGGCGACAGGTGAGGACACACAAGTGGTGGGAGAAGTAACATGTGAGGTCTCAATAGGAAATGTGACGGTGTTACACAGCTTTATAGTCGCGCAGATCGTAGATGAGGTAATCATAGGAGTGGACTTCTTGATGGAGCAAGGTATCAAGATCGACTTGAATAACAAGGTTATGGAGTATAATAACATGGAAGTACCACTAAGCATGGGCTACGATTCCACATACAGCAGCAAACAAGTGGTCTTAGAAGGCAGTGAACTGATTCCACCGAAGTCAGAAGCAGTTATTTGGGCGAAAATTAATGGAGATTGTGGGACAAACAAATTGTGGGTTGTCGAAGCAGCACAAAATTCTACACTGGACTTACTTATTGGAAAAACCCTGGCTAAGACACGAAAGAATGGACGCGTCCCAGTGAGAGTATTGAATGACTTCAGATCATCAGTAAAAATTCCTAGTGGAACTGTATTAGGGCAATGTCAAGAGGTAGAAGCCATTATTAACAGCAATGATTCATCTGGAATCGACTCTATTGGCAGCAAGAAGATGGAGGAAGATATCAATGCATGGACGCAAGGGTTGGAAGACAAGTACAAGCACCAGGCCAGTCAGATGATCCGCAAATACTCCAACATATTCGACAAGGATGGCAACAAACCAGGCAGGACCAACGTAGTGAAGCATAGCATTGACACTGGTGACGCAAGACCAATTCGTCAAGCTCTTCGAAGCGTTCCACTAGCCAAACGTGACGCTGTTGCCCAAATAATTAGGGAAATGAGCGAAAGCGATGTTATCGAACCATCGGCAAGTCCATGGAGCTCTCCGGTGGTACTCGTGAAGAAGAAAGATGGCCAGTTGCGGTTCTGCGTGGACTATCGGAGATTAAATGATGTTACAAAGAAAGACAGCTATCCTTTGCCCAGGATCGATGATACACTAGACTCGTTAACTGGCACAGAATGGTTCTCAACACTTGACCTTAAGAGTGGGTATTGGCAAATAGAAGTGAGTGAAGAGGATAAAGAGAAGACAGCGTTTAGTGCCGGCAACGGTCTATGGCAATTTACGGTAATGCCATTTGGTTTATGCAACGCTCCTGCCACTTTTGAAAGATTAATGGACCATGTGCTCTAAGGACTACACTGGAAGACCTGTTTGGTGTATCTGGATGACATCATCGTATTGGGAAAGAGCTTCGACGAACATCTGAGTAATTTGGAAGAAGTTTTCCAGAGAATAGCTGGCGCTGGTCTTAAACTAAGTCCTAAGAAGTGCTCTTTATTCAAGAAGGAGGTGAATTACTTAGGTCATCAAGTAACCACGAAGGGCGTGTGTACTGCGAAGGAAAAAATAGAAGCAGTGAAGGATTGGCCGAGACCCAGAAATTTGCATGAATTAAGAAGTTTCCTTGGACTGTGTACTTACTATCGTCGCTTTGTTCCGAATTTCGCCAGCGTAGCTCATAGTCTCCATGAACTCACAAGGAAAAATAAATCTTTCGAGTGGAAAACTGAACAAGAGGATGCTTTCCAGGCTTTAAAAGAACGACTATGCACTGCACCTATGCTAGCGTACCCGGTTCCAGGTGCAACATTTATTCTGGACACAGATGCTAGTGGTTATGGCATAGGAGGGGTACTTTCGCAAGTGATTGATGAGCAGGAGAAGATAGTTGCCTACTATAGCCGGTCTATTGGAAAACCAGAGCGGAACTACTGCGTAACGCGGAGAGAACTATTAGCGTTGGTGGATTGCATTAAACACTTCCACAAATATCTGTATGGTCAACATTTCCGCGTTAGAACGGATCATGCAGCGCTGAATTGGCTGCTATAGTTCAAGAATCCCGAAGGGCAGTTGGCACGATGGATTGAGAGACTGCAAAGTTATGACTTCACCATCGAGCACCGTAAAGGGAATACGCACGGAAATGCTGACGCTATGTCCCGTCGACCATGTAATTTGTAATGTAAGCACTGCTCAAAAGCCGAGGGCAAGGAAGACATAATAGACGTCCGGCTTATGACAGTTACACCAGCAGAAGAGTGGGGGGCAAGTCTTTTAAGGAAATGTCAGCAAGAAGATCCGGACTTGGAATTATTAATGCACGGATTGGAAATGAATAGACGGCCGAGTAAGGAACAAATGGCAGCGGAAAGTCCCATCGCGAAGGCATACTGGGCACAATAGAACAGTTTAGAGTTGATATCTGGCTGTAGAGATATCTGGCATAGAGTATGGGAAAGTGAAGATGGCCAGTGCTCTCGGAAGCACTAAGAATTCCGGATGTTCTTAATGAATTCCATAAGTGGGGGTACCTAGGCATTACAAAAACGCTGGAAAAAATCAAGCAGCCGTTCTATTGGGTTAGCTGTCGTCAATCGGTCGCTGAGTGGATTGCTAATTGCACGGAGTATAACTCAGGTGCACCATTTGAGCGGGTTGCCATGGATGTAGCCGGTCCATTCCCTATGAGCAGACAAGGAAACAAATACGTTCTTGTGGTTAAGGACTACTTTAGTAAATGGCCTGAGGTCTAACCAATTCCAAACCAGGAAGCGAAAACAGTTGCGGATGCATTCACTCACAATTGGGTTACCAGATACGGTGCGCCTACAGAATTGCACTCAGACCAAGGAAGAAACTTTGAAGCGGCGGTGTTCCAAGAGATGTGCCAGATACTTGGTATTCGGAAAACACGAACGACAAGCCTGCATCCTCAATCAGATGGCATGGTGGAGCGATTCAACCGGACCCTGGAAGAGCACTTGCGGAAAGTAGTGGACAAGAATCAAGATGATTGGGATGTACACATACCGTTTTTCCTGATGGGATATCGGTCCGCAGTGCATGAAAAAGGTCAAACACCTGCCAGGATACTGTTTGGTAGTGAACTTCGGTTGCCCAGCGATTTAAAATTTGGAATAACTGGTGATGCGAGAAGAATTGGAAAGGAAGCGTCTACTGTTCTCGAGGAAGAGTTAAGAGAGATACATGCTCTTGTGAGGCAACGAACTCAAATTATGAGTGACAAAATGAAGGCTAGGTATGACAAGGCGATGAACTCCGAAGGCTTCCAAAATGGAGATTTGGTGTTGCTGTGCAATCCACAACGAAAGAGAGGTTTGTCCCCAAAACTTCAATGCAATTGGGAAGGTCCATACAAGATAATCAAACGACTAAACGACGTAGTGTATCGAATACAAACTGTGGGGAGGCCGAGAAACAAGATGAAAGTGGTCCACCTAGAGAGGCTTGCTGCGTTTGGAACAGCGAATGTGTCTGATCGGGACGATCAGACTTAGGTGGAGGGCAGTGTGGCGAAAATGCGAAGCGAATGACAGATGAAAGAGAGGAGCCGACAACTGGCACGTTCTAGAGCGTAAACGAGGCGATTATCGTAAACGACGATTATCGTAAGCGAGAGGTTTATCGTAAAACGACGCGATTATTCCAGGGGTTTCGTTTTCAAGCAGCAAACAAGTATATAAGGACGACATTCGACTGCAAGAGTAATCAGTTGTGAATTAAACTCGTGGAGATTACATTACAGTAAAGTAATAAAAACAGTACATTGTGAAAGTTGTATGCAAGTGATTGTAAATAGTAACGTAAATTGTAATTGAATTGTGAATTACCGAATAATTAAAAGGACATTAATTAAATTCTTTATAAATAAAGAAACTGCAAATTAAGTTGGCGATTTTATTTAACAATCCAGAGGTCGTACCCGAAAGATTAAGGAAATCATCGAGGTTAATCAGGAAGATCGTAACAGTATTTTATTGTAGATTTTTATGTATTAGGCTCATCTGATCTGGCAATTCTTTAGTGTAAATAAAACAAGCTTATTTCACTCGTATGACGTTTCGTTAAATAGTCTAGCTTTTTCAGGGCTTTCTGTTCATTTAATTTGATATGATGGACGCAAAAAATAGACATTATTATAATTTAAATCTCAATTTTCGAACAAACAGATAATTTACCCTTACAAAGAGGTTTAATTTTCACAATATTATGTCTTAAACATACTGACATACATATATTATATATATGGTAGCTTGAGAAAAAATATTTATTTACTTAAACATAACAAATATGCTGTTGCAATGTTGTCAGTGTCTTTTTTTATTGATTGTTTTGTTTCTCATTTCTAAACTTCTTAGGACCTCTCGTGTATATCTAATAGTCTCTCTCTTTTCCCTGTCCAATACTTTCATATTATAAAAATCAGCTGAGTTACCGCTGTTTATCATGTATTGTGCTGTTTCTTTGAAGTATGTAAGTACCAGAAGGCGAAGAGATAGACCCACCGAAATTTATACCCATCCATGTTCGTCTGTCCGTTTGCTTGTTTGAACCCAAACTAGTAACTAAATTTTTGAGATATTTCACCCAAACTAGGTAGGAATATGCACCCATACGTTTAAACGATCTTTTGTCGGAACCGACCGGATCGGACCACTATAGCATATATACGGCAGATTTTTAAGATTTGAAATTTTGTGTCATAAATTCGTAAATAAAGTACCTAAGAACGTGAATTTGGTTACTACACATACATAACGAATTGCAAATTGGTTCTGAAAATCATCAAAATCGGACTGCTATACCATATAGTCCTATACAACCGATTTGTTCAGATATGAGGTTTTGGTTGAAAAATCCGTACGTACATACAACAGATTTGTTCAGATATAAAATTTTGCGACCTAAATCCGCCGAAAATTAATCTAAGAGCGTGAAAGTTGGTATTATACAGGCGCAAATTCAAGTTCATATTCACACTCAAAATTATCGAATTCGAATTTTACAATTGGCAGGAAATTTGATATGTTTATGAAGGGTATAAAGACTTCGGCATTGTCGAAGACAGCCGTTCTTTCTCGTATTATGTTGGCTTCATGATCTGCTAAGCGCGCTCCTAAGGGCCGCTTGTGCCTATCTATATTTTGTTGCTGCGCATTTTTTGGGTGTTTTTGTTTTAGTGAATACTTGCGCTAGTGATTGGTTTAATTTAAACGCCAATGTCATATTTTGTTCATTTTAGTTTCATATCCAATTGTTTCCACTAAGCTTTGGTATGTATGTGAACACTGTAGAATTTCTCAGGTATGCTTGTTGCTTCTGTTGCTTCTGTTGCTGATATTTTGTATTTTGTTGTATATATTCCCGTATTAGTTTGTCGGGATAATTGTTGTTTTTTAGTATGGTATGTATTTTTTCTTTATTTGCGCCATGGAATTGTTGGTGACTTATGTTCAATATTTTGTTTTTTACATTTTTTGCTGTGTTAATCTTATATTTCATTGGTTGGGAAGATAGAAAATATATCAGGTGTCCAGAAGGAGTGAAATTAGAATACCAATAAAGAATAATATTCTTTATGTATTCTTTTATCGAGGAACTCAATGCTGTTGTTTGTTTCTATTTCCATCGTAAAATGTAGCTTGTTATGATATTTATTGGGAGAGTCTAGAATTGTTTTTGTGTCTTTGTATTTGATAATCGCGAATATGTTAACTACGTATTTAGTTTTAAATTTAATGTCAATATTGTGGTTTGTTTTTAGATTTGCAATCGTATTGTCAAGAAGAAACGTATTGTCCATTATATTATTAAGTACTGTCAGCTATTGGTGAAATTGGGTTTCCCGTTGGTATCCTAATTAACGTTGTATTCGCTGCTTAGTTGCTTGTAGATTTATGACCTGACTGTATGTACATAAATGTTTTATATTTCTTAGGACGTTTGCAAAACAATTGCTTCTAAAACCGCAATTGTTTCTGACAACGCTGAGCTACCAGTTGGGTGGGATAGTCCACGATGAAAGTCGTATCCCGCACTTGTCTCATTGCCCCGAATTTTGTCACTATAGATGCACACAATGTTCGCACGTCACTTTTCAAATATGGTTCGATTCCCATATAGACTTTTTTTTTATACTCAACAAGCGGATCCCAGCGTGCTTTGCTAAACCTATGTATAAAAAATCAAATAAATCTAATGTAAACTGCTAGCTTGGTATGAAGAAATGTCAAATAATTTGTTTTAATCGAAAAATTTTTATTCTTAAACTAGAATTAAAAATTTTTTTTTTACACTTTCATTTTTTTTTCACTCTTTCGCTCTCTCTTTCAACACCACATACAACGTAATGTGCGTGTATTTTGGAATTTTACATGTATTTGTTGTTGTTGCGTATATTTTGTATGGGTAGCGACAAATGTTCACTAAAATGGTCATATCTCTGGAACGGCTGCGCCAACCTTATGAAAACACACACATTAACCTTCTCCTAATAGGTTTGAATGCAAGTATACGCACTTGTTAAAAATCCAAGTGTTTTTTGAGTAAAAATATTTGCTTGAAAATATTCAGCTTCTCGTCTCGTTTCAGCACAGCTCCGAATGTTTAATTTTTTTTACACTTTGCATGAAACAAAAAAAAATTGTTTTAGATGTTGCTCTGGTCAATGCTCAAACTTCGCAATCAAATTTAAAGTATTCGATTAATTACTTATTTTTTTTATAGACACGCTAATCAAATATTGGACAAGCGCTCGTACCAAAAAATGTTTTCATGTAGCGTTTAGCGTTTGTTGAAAAATATCCTTCATTTTTACTAACATTAGATACCACGTTGTGGGATAAAATAAGATAATAAAACTCTAAGTATGTAGAATAATTTTTTTTCCAAATGTGTTCATTGCAGGTAAAATTGTGTGCGGGTTTACTAGAAGCTTTATCAATATACTTGTTACGAAAATTAAGCTAGTACTTTGCAAGAATGACAGACTCGAAGAAATTTGGACCAGAATGGCTGCGTAATATGTCAGCAGATAATACAAATTCTAATTTGGTGTCCATTAGAGGTACATCGTTATCTAATAGCGGTAACGTAATGATCACCTCATCTTCAAATAACAATGGCAATGGAAGTGGCCACCATCCTTTTGGTATAACCTCAAATGTGTCATCACCAGCTATCACTCCCTTTTCTTATGCTTTGGCACCTAGAAATATTTTTCCAGAATTTCGTTATGGTCGTGAAGAAATGCTTTCATTGTTCGACAAAAATTATAGCATGCCTGAAATATTACCATCATTTAAGAAGATTTTCATCGAGAAAGTGCAGTTACCACTCGCTCTGACGCCAAGTACTGACGAAGAGCTTCTTCCGCAAGTGCCTCTCGTCCCAACAGTAAGCATTTTACGTATTTTCTTCTTCTAAATATGTTTATTGACTTTAAACTATTTGCGAATCAATTGATTTTAGCCAATTTAGTCCGAATTTTGTAAAAACAAAATTAGCATAGCTTATGCCATTATTGAATAATGAATTCATTAAAGACTATTTGTCGAATTATTTATTTCTAATTTTATTAAAACCGTATAAATCCAATTTATATGTTAATTTAAGAAAAAAATACAATAGGTAATAAACATCTAAAATGTTATAAACTGCAAGCACTCTTACCAGTTCTTATCCATCTTCTCTTACGCGTTTTAAACAATTTTTAGGTCTATCTTGACATTGTTTCTACAATTTTTTTTTATCATCATCTGCTAGTAGTAAACCTCATTTGTAGTTGGTAGCAGGTGCCGAAGCCGTCTTTCACTTATTTAATTTTACTTAAACTTTTTTAAAGTGAAAAAAATAAGAATTGTGTTTCGCGACTAACACAAGACTCAGACTCGGGGTTACACCATTTTTTTTTACAGATAATGGCTATTGTGGAATTAACGCTGCATTCTTGCATTTGTATTATTTCTTTTACCAGCGGCTCGTGGATGCAACGACCGCCAGTTGGGTTCAGTAGTTCCACTAGTGGCACTGGTAGAGGCGGCTCTGTAGACCGTGGACGATTGCGCGGTAAGCCCAACTATCATCAAATTTATCAACGACCAACAGCTATATTCGGTGATGATGACTTACGGTCAGCCTCAATGAAGGTAATAAAATTGAATAAAGAATTATTGAGTTTGTCTTGTGAAGTTAAGATAATAAACATTACTTTTTTAGTCTGATCGTGGTTGGTCGGAGCGCAATGGCGCCGGCGATTCATTAAGTTCAGGTGGTGCTAACGTTTGTGTAAGTGGGAGCCCAGACCCTGACTGGAATGGCACACCAACCTCTAGCCCAAGAAAAGAATTTTCTGGTCACCCACGAAATTTGGAAAACTGGCGTAGGAATCGTAACGAAGATGGTTCTAGTGATGGGTCAACTGAAGGTTGGCGAGGTGGAAGCGGTACCGGAGGAAGCTTTGTTGCAACACATCGTTGGGGTACATCTGTTAATACTTTGGTTTCAATGCACGTATATATATTTCTGTATTCTCTCAATAGGCCGTTCGACAAGCTGGCGTGACGAGGATATGTCATCCGTTAATGCAAACGATATAGGATATGGCAACGGCAGTGGTAGTGGTAGTAGCGGTTTAACAATCCAACATAATGACAGCAAGCGAACGGGGTGGCTATATTTCTAGTAATAGTGTTAACAGTAACCTTCCTTTCGGAACCCCCAATGGATTAATAATAGTAGAGTAGGATGTTCTGTAGCTGATGGTGAAGATAATTTGCCAGAATGGGCAATGGAAATTCCCTTAGATGGAGGTGGAACTTTTGATGCAAGTGGTGCTTTTCATGGTTCTGTGGATGAAGATGACAATGAGAACAGCGGGAAGCAGTGTCGAGAGAAAAGTGAATCCAGCAGCGGAAGTCCGACACGCATAAACGAAGGAAGCAGCGAAAAGGAGGAGCGAAGGATTAAATATTCAGATAAATCAACTGAAAAAACAGGAGCAACGCTTGAAAATGAAAATCGAAATAGCAATGTGGAACTTCCAAATGAAATTTTGTTAGACTCAAAGATAGAAAATTCAAGTGTTAGTCCACAATTTGATCGATCATTGCGGACCCAACGAGAAAAATCAGATATATCTAATAGGGATGTGATAAATGAGCCAGATACGTTATCAAATATTTCTTACTACAAAAACTCTACAAACTTTTCGACACCGACATCCAAAACTACTACAACGGAAAACAATGGTAGTTTTCACCCTGACTTTTCTGATCGTATGCGAGAGGTTACGGATGACATGATAGAAAAGCTAATTATGGACGATGACACTATTAGTATTAACGATAAAAATGTTCATAGCGAAATACATCAAGATACTGCGGCGCCTCCTGTACAAGTAATAGTATCAACGCCTGCTCCTGTAGTCAATAACTTATGTGCACCGAATGCTTTTACAGCTGTTGCTGCTATACTTAAGCAATCGCCGCATCAGATCATCGAAGGTGCTGTTTCGGTATCTCCAAGCTTAACACCCACATTAACAGAGGCTGGTTTACATAAAGGCATTCAATTATATGGTGAAGGAGTAGTGATTGACCATGCTACAATGTAACACCACCACATGCAGCAACATCAAATTGCAGTTGCAGCAGCCGCAGTCGCAAATCTAACACCAGGCAGCCGTGCATCACACATTATAAATTCGACACCTTCCACGGCAGCACCTGCCGACCTTTGGTATTATAGAGATCCCCATTCTAAGGTACAATGACCTTTTACAGCAGTCGAAATGACAGAATGGTATCGAGCAGGATACTTTAACGAAAATTTATTTGTTCGCCGGTTTTATGATACGCATTTCCGTTCGTTGGGGGATTTGATTAAAATATGTAATGACAATATGCCTTTTACACACAGCCATTTAATACCAAATTTAGACAACATGCCTTTATCTAATGCCACAAGTGGTTCCGTTCGACAATCTCAAAAATCACAAATAATTGGAGACTACGCTTTAAAGCAGCAGACGCTACAGCAAGGTGAACAAAGGGATCAGCTTAAAGGCAATATGAATAGTGCTAATTATCTTGGTGGAGTTGTCAAAAATGTTGTGTCGGTAGATGTTTCCAATATGTACATCCAAATGCTACGTCACCAAGAAATATTAATATATAATGAATTATCAGAGAACGAATGTTTTCAACAATTGACACCATCAGAAAAGGAATCTGTTGTTAGACAAAAGTTGCAAATGCATTCTGCATATATATACCAAATCTTACAGGAATTAGCAATTCTTTAGCCTCGTTAAACCATTCGGTAGCAAGAACTCAAATGTATGATTTAGTTATGGAGGGACCTAAAAAAATCATTTATTTAGTGGCTCCTTGAATCCCGGCAGCTCTAATGCACACCAGCAGCACCAATCAAATCCATTTCTAGACCCTGATGACTTTCTTATTAATTCTCAACAACCCATTCAAACTGTTTTTAGTGCCGGTAAATTTGGAAATACCTTGCCAACTGGTGGAGATAATAGCGGCTCTATAAACGATGGGGATGGGGGATCTAGCTCAGAATTCCCTTACATATGGGTATGGGGAGCAGAAATTACATTAGGAATAGTATGATGCAGGCTATGTAACAGCATATATTTCAGCACCCAAAAAAGTATATCCCAACATCTATGTGGGATTTGCCTTCATTGGATCATACCCAAAATGAACTAGCCAAACAGCTAGATGTTGAACCCAGCAAGAAAATCTAAAGTCTGTAAATGTTAAAACTCCTGCTCCAAAGGAAATGTAGTTAGTATAAAATAACACACAAACTGGTTTATTGGCTAATGCTGCTACTGAGAAACAGCCCAAAACGCCACTCAAAGTCAGCAGCAAAACTCGTGGCACAACCAAGCAAAATATCGCAATGATGCAACTATTGACAAATATGGTAGTGCTAAGCGCATATACATACGGCAGAAAAAAACGAAGAAGAACAACGTCGAGATCCAATTGAAGACAAACGCCGTCAAAAGGAAGAGAAACAACGTCATCAAGTCAATGAGGAGAAGCGACGTCAACAACATATGGATGAAGAAAGCGTAGAAAATTTTGGAAGAAAAGGAGCGACAGCAACAAATTCAGGCCCAACGTTGGAAAGCAATGTTGGGAAACAATTCAACTACTGAACCAGTTACATCCCCAAATGAATGCAGCTGCGTCAAATGGTGGTCCATGCTAAGCATAAATCCAAAAAGCTGAATGGCGTGAACGTCAAGTGGAACAGCGATAAATGAAAATGCTTGTGAAGCGAGTTCGTGCTAGCACTGCCGTCACCGTTGAAGCATTTGATTCCATGTTCAAATGGAATGCACCTGTATAAGAACTACCAGTAAGGAGCTTCGCCGAAATACAGGCAGACGAAGCTAAAAGAAATAAGCAGAAGCTCCTATCAGCCCAGGAAATAATGCTGGATTAGGTGTCCATCCCATATGGACAGGTACAAAAGTTTGGGGTTCAGCCATCGCAACAGGTTTCTGGGAAGAATCAATAAAATTTAGCGATGCTGTTGCTGCTAATAACTCCACCGTCACAGTACTGTAGGAGTTGGTGTTAGCTCTGACATCAATAACATTAATAAGCAAACAATACCTGGACTGCAAAAACTTCAGTTTTCACTAACACCGCTAGTAGTGGACAAAATGTTAAACAACAGAATGTATCGACGCGCAATTTACGCAAAAGTCAAACTGTGCCTGCAGTGCACAACGCTGGTAAAAAATGGTAAAAATATAAAGAACAATAATCAGCAACAACATAAACAAGGACAAGGACCTTGTGCTTCACAGTGCAGAGCTATTTCATCTAGTAAACGAGATGACTATGAGTGAGTGGGAATGAGTTTATTACTTGGTGCACAAAAGTTCTGAACACCATGAATACAAAACTAGATGGTAAGTCCTATTTAAAAACATTATTTAGTGAAAAAGGTAGGTAAATATTTTCTCATTCGGAAGGGGAAAGATAGAAATTTTGGAAAAAATTTTCGCATGCTATTATTTATGATCACATTAGAGGCGCTAATTAACAAGAAGAATTCATTCGACTGGTCCGTTGGTAGGTTAAGTAAATTTGATTTCATTCATAAATGACTCGTTTTACACATATAAGTATACATTCCATATGTACATAATAAAAAATATCTTTTAAAGAGAATAGTATACCCAATCTTCTAAACTTCTTTCAGTGCCTACATTTGTAACATTTTTAGGAAACTTGGAATCCCCGTATGATGTTAAGACCTACATCCGAATATACTTAGGTCAGAAATAGCTTTTTGTTGTTTTTGAACATATGTCTTTGGAAAACAATTCCTCGAACGTCGTAGTAAGTACAAAAATTTACAACGTGCACAAAACTCTCACAATGATGATATGTGTAAACCGGCACCTGCCATAACACCTTCTGGCAATGATAATTACGACTATAAGTTAAGATAATCGATGATATCACTCAACCAGAATTCAGAATTTCGCCTGTTATAAGTTATTAAACCTTATCAGTAAGTGAAATATTTTAATTGTTTACATATTTAATTTATCTTTCTAGGGCAAACATTAGAAACTTAAGAAAAATAAAATAACGCAATTGGATATTAGGTTTCTCTGTAACTGCTGCAGAAGGGCGTACAAATGTAGGAGGTCGAGTTTATGTGAATACACCATAATTATTACCGACAGCAAAATAATTCCATGATTAGTGCAGTGGATAAAGCTTCGTATTTGATTTATCAACCAGCTAAATGATTGGAACGAATAATTTGCACGCAATTACTATGAGGATGGAGAACGCAAGACATATTTATTTAGTTCCTGTATGCAATCCGTTGCATTGTTATTACTTATAGTTTTTGCTGATTTATGCGTTAAAATACATATATTTTGTTAAATAAATATTGTGTGGTCTTTCAAAAAGAAATTGAATTTAACGATTTCGTTCAAATTCCATTTAGCGAACTTAGTTATTGCAACATAAAATTAACTACATAAGTTTTGTTATACACAACTATTATAAAGCAAATATTTGATTGTAATGAGAGGTTAAAACGAATTACCAAGATATATACTTTATAAGGGCGAAATTTATAGCTAATGTAGTAATTTAACTAAAAACAGAGCATACTTTTAAAAGTAAATGTGCTAAATCGCCTCCCTCTTGTCACTTGCGAGTCGAGTGAAAGTGACGAATCGAACGTTTTGGCAAATGGAAATAGAGAATCCATAGGTTCTCTAAACATATGGCCTTGTAAATCGACATAAAATATCCGGACTAGTTTTGCTTTAGATTTCTGAGAAAATAGTTCACTTTAATATTCCGTATTGATATTTTATTCCTCGCCGCCGAGTTGGGAGAGTGGTTAGCTGTGCGTTCATCATACGTACGGAGGCGTCTTATGAATCTCCCTCCGTTTGTAAGAAAAACATCAAGACTCTTAACACAAATTCAAGAAGGAGCTTGACGAAAAATCAAAGGTTATAAAACTTAAATTTTACTTATACATACAGTGGCTTACAGCTAATTTAATGCGGATTAAATTTATCATTTTATATTGCCATACAATTTAAGATAATGACAATTTAATAAAAAGTTGATGCATATATCTATATTCCGCAATGCTTTACTAATAAGCAAGCAAATTCTTACTACTAATTGAGTGTTTCGTACATGAACACTGTATACAAAATAAATTCCGAAATGCACAAAAAAAATTATTTTCGATGAATTTTACGGGCCGTGTACAAAAAATTAAAGAAAAACACAAAGGTTCAGGAGGACCTTGGTAAGTCATTAGTTAAAAAAAAAACTAAGCGGAGTTGTTTTTGCCTGGAGCACAGTAATTTTTTTTGTCGAATCGAAGTTCAACCTTTTCGGCTCAGATGGAAAGGCTTACGTGTGTCCGAAACCCAATAATAAGCTTCAGAGATGTAACCTCAGTCCAACTGTTAAACATGGTGGGGCAGGTTTATGATATGAGCATGTATGTCTGCAACCGGCTCTGGAAATTTGGTCTTTGTTGAGCGTATTATGGATAAAACGTTGTATCTTAATATATATAAAAAATTTACACCAAAGTGTCGGGATACGTCAAAATTTTCGGTATTATCAGGACAGCGATCTTATACACATGTCGACAATAGTGCAGACGTGGCTAATATGAAATTGTATTCATTATGCATGAGAAAGTATTTCCTTTTGATTTTCATTTTCATTGTACTACTTGAGGTGATTTCATTCCCAATATACATATACATAGTTCAATTGTGTATTTGTTTGAAAGAGTTGTATAAGTTATCCCCAATGAGTACCGGTGGAATGGGGAGAGTTGAATCATATTCATAAAATCTTTATCATGTCGTGCCACATACATACATATGTATATACACGATTTGCGCCTCATAACCAGTGAAGCGATTTTCATCATGTTTTCAAGAATGGAGGAACTAACATACAGCTCGTTGTGGAGCGGGAATCGGAATTATGAACCTTTATCAAACGAAAGCAGTAAGCTCGCCGATCATGAATATATACATTTACTAGGGGAGAGCTGTTGTTTCCAAGATATATTTGTTATACTTTTCGCATTTATTATATATTGTGACCGAAATACGAAGAACAGATTGAAATGAGTAGCCGTATGATGCAAATTACCCGTACCAAAGACAAACAAAAGGGTTGACAATGTGAAGGCAATTACCCGAAAAGGACAGAAAATAAAGAAGTGGCCGTATGATGCAAATTACCCGTACCAAGGACAAACAAAAGGGTTGACAATGTAAACGCATTTCCCCGTCAAACACAGAAGAGTCCATATGATGAAAATTGCCCGTACCAAGGACAAACAAAAGGG
Organism: Neoceratitis asiatica; assembly: GCA_030068015.2. Lineage (NCBI taxonomy): Eukaryota > Metazoa > Arthropoda > Insecta > Diptera > Tephritidae > Neoceratitis > Neoceratitis asiatica. The sequence goes on along the minus strand of CM061530.1, from coordinate 24,518,790 downwards.
TAGACAGTGTAAAGGAAATTCCACGTCGTTAAGGATAAACGGAGCAGCTGCAGCTACCGCAGGCAAACGAACGATCAGCGTATTCTTGATCGCGTCACAAATGAATGCCCACATTCCATCACAAATGCAAGACCAAGAAGCCCGGCTCATACAGCTTCAGGAGAGTGTTGTTAAAGAATGCACAGAACTCAAGGAGAGACAGGACAAAATCGAGGAAAGGCAAAACAAAACAGAGGAGCTAATGGAGATCAAAGTCAACAAATTGGAAGGTCGTTGCCGCGATTTGCACTTGAATCGTCCAACCACTTCGATGAACGCTGCCAGGATAAAAACACCCTCCTTTGACGACACAATTCCTTTTCAGGTATTTAAGCTTTAATTCGAAAAACGTCCAAAGCAAATAACTGAAGCATTGAGGAAAAATTCGCTGCACTATTCGTTGCGTTGGAAGGACCTGCTGCGGAAATTTTGCAAACAATTCCGTAACATGAGAGAGATGATTACGACACAATAATGCGTGCCGTGGAGAGACGATATGGAAGCGAAAACAGGAGACAAATTTACCAGATGGGGTTGGAGAAGCGCGATCAAAGGCTCAACGAATCTCTGCAAGAATACGCATCCGAAATTGAGAGATTGGCTCATCTAGCTACTGGAGACGCATCTGGTGAACACCTCGAAAGGGTGAAAAGACAGAGGTTTATCAGTGGAATAAAGGATATCTACACCAAACGAGAGACATACGCAAATCAACATTTTCTGAGACTCTCGCCTATGCCCAAACCCGTAAAACGGCTTCACTTATAAGCAGACCAGCCTACAAAGTCAGTCGTGTGGAAGTAGAAACACCAGATGTGATGAACGAGATTCTGAAAACCCTAAAATCAATCGATGGAAAGAAGAATCAAGCTGGCAAATGTTTCAATTGTGGGAAGCCAGGCCACTTCGCGAGGGAATGCAAGACGAGCTCCAGCAGAAACAACAATTCAGGAGAACGAAAATGGAGGGCTGAAGAAAGCGAATCCGACTCTAACCAGTCGTTAAACTAAAACGAGCCATCCGAAAGGGGCGTACGCTGGCTCCTGCAATTGAATGCCCCATAATCTCTGTCTCTCAAATTGGTAGGAAGGCGAGCAACGTGACAATTGGTGGATATGTGGATGGACATGAGCGAATACTTACTGATGATACGGGCGCATGGCACTCTATCCTTAGATACGACTTCATCACCGAAGAAGTAAGGCAATTGCCTGGAGCAAGATTGAGGACGGCAACTGGCGAGGACACCCAAGTTGTAGGAGAGATAACATGCGAAGTCGCGATAGGGAATGTGGTGGTATTACATAAATTCATAGTCGCGCAGATTGTTGATGAAGTCATCATAGGAGTAGACTTCTTGCTAGACCAAGGCATAAAGATCGACATGGATAACCGAGTAATGGAGTACAAAAACATGGAAGTACCACTCAGCATTGGCTATAATTCTATATACAACAGCAAGCAAGTGATCCTTGAACACAACGAACTGATCCCGCCAGAGTCAGAAGCTGTTGTTTGGGCAAAGATTGATGGAGATCGTGGGACAAACAAAATATGGGTTCTCGAAACAGCACGAAATTTCACATCGGACGTAATTTTCGGCAAAACATTGGCTTAAACAAAAAGTGATGGATTCATCCCAGTGAGAGTACTAAACAAAATCTTATCACCAATGAAACTTCGAAGAGGAACTGTATTGGGACAATGTCGGCAGGTAGACGCCATTATTAATTGCGGAGATGCACCAAAAAGCGGTTCCATTGACATGAAGGATATTAAGGACAACGTAGATGCATGGACGCAAGGGTTGGAAGACGGATACAAGCATAAGGCCAAGAAACTTCTGTGCAAATACTGCAATATATTCGACAAGGATGGCAACTGCCCAGACAAGACCAACATTTTGAAACATTGTATTGATACTGGGGACGCTAGGCCGATTCGCCTCCTCGAAGTGTCCCACTACCCAAACGTGAAGCTGTAAGTCAAATAATAAAGGAAATGGGTAAAAGCTGTGTTATCGAACCATCGGCAAGTCCATGGAGCTCGCCGGTAGTGCTCGTGAAGAAGAAAGATGGCCAGCTGTGGTTCTGCGTAGACTATCGAAGACTAAATGATGTGACAAAGAAGGACAGCTATCCTTTGCCCAGGATCGATGATACTCTAGACTCGTTAACTGGAATGGAATGGTTGTTAACACTCGACCTTGAGAGCGGCTATTGGAAAGTGGATGTAAGTGAGAGAGATAAGGAGAAGACTGCCTTTAGTGCTTGGAACAGTCTTTGGCAATTCACGGTGATGCCCTTTGGACTATGCAATGCTCCTGCAACCTTCGAAAGATTAATGGATAATGTGCTTAAGGGACTGCATCGGAAAACTTGTTTGGTGTATCTTGAGAACATCATCGTACTGGGCAAAAGCTTTGAGGAATACTTGGACAATTTGGAGGAAGTTTTTCAGAGGATAGCTAGCGCTGGCCTTAAGCTTAGTCCTAAAAAGTGCTCGCTATTTCAGAAAGAGGTTAATTATCTAGGTCATCATGTAACAACCGAGGGCGTGTGTACAGCAAAGGAAAATATAGAAGCAGTGAAGCATTGGCCAAGGCCCAGGAATTTGCATGAATTACGAAGCTTTTTGGATCCGTGTACTTACTATCGCCGATTTGTTCCGAATTTTGCCAGTGTTGCTAACAGTCTCCACGACCTCACCAGGAAAAATAGACCCTTTGAGTGGAACAAACAACAAGAGGAAGCTTTCCAACCTCGGAAGGAAAGGCCATGCAGTGCGCCTATGCTAGCGTACCCGATTCCAGGTGCAACATTCATTCTGGATACAGATGCTAGTGGCTATGCCCTGGGAGGTGTACTTTCACAAGTGATTGATGGGCAGGAGAAGATAGTTGCCTACTATAACCGGTCTATTGGAAAATCAGAGCGGAACTACTGTATAACACGGAGATAACTATTAGCGTTGGTGGATTGCATCAAACATTTCCACAAGTATCTGTATGGCCAACACTCCCGAGTTAGAACAGATCATGCAGCGCTGAAGTGGCTACTACAGTTCAAGAATCCTGAAGGATAGCTAGCCCAATGGAGCACGGGAATGCTGACGCCATGTCTCGTCGACCATGTAGCTTGGAATGTAAGCACTGCTCCAAAGCGGAAGGCAAAGAAGACATAATAGATGTCCGATTAATGACAATTACACCAGCGGAAGAGTGGGAGGCAAGTCACTTAAGGAAATGTCAGCAGGAAGATCCAGATTTGAAACTTTTAATGCATGGACTGGAGATGGACAGACGGCCAGATAAGGAACAAATGGCAGCAGGAAGTCCAATAGCAAAGGCATACTTGGCACAATGGAGTAGTTTAGAGCTGATATCTGGCTGTTTGCATAGAATATGGGAAAGTGAAGATGGCCAGTGCTCCCGAAAGCTAATAGTAGTTCCGAGGTTTAGGATTCCGGACGTTCTCAAGGAATTTCATAATGGTCCTAGTGGAGGGCACTTAGGCATTACGAAAACGCTGGAAAAGATCAAGCAGCGGTTCTACTGGGTTGGTTGTCAACAATCGATCGCTGAGCGGATTGCTCACTGCAAGGAGTGCATTGCAGCTAAAGGAACAAAATCACGAAATCATGGTCAGATGGAGCAGTATAACTCAGGTGCACCATTTGAGCGGGTTGGCATGGATGTAGCCGCTCCATTCCCTATGAGCAGGCTAGGAAACAAATACGTTCTTGTGGTTATGGACTGCTTTAGTAAATTGCCGGAGGCCTACCCAATTCCATATCAGGAAACCAAAACAGTAGCGGATGCTACAATTGCTTACAATTGGGTTACCAGATATGGTGCGCCTATAGAACTGCACTTGGACAAGGGAAGAAACTTTGAATCGGCAGTGTTCCAGGAGGTATGCTTGATACTGGGTATTCGAAAAACTCGAACGACAGCTTTGTATCCTCAATGAGATGGCATGGTAGAACGTTTCAACCGAAACCTGGAAGTGCACTTGAGGAAGGTCGTGGACAAACATCAGGATGATTGGGATATCCACATACCGCTCTTCTTGATGGGATATAGGTCGGCGGTGCACGATACAACGGGTAAAACACGCGCAAAGGTTCTCTTCGGTAGTGAACTTCGGCTGCCTAGTGATTTGAAGTTTGGAGTAAGTGGCGATGCTAGAAGGATTGGAAGAATGCGCCAAATGCCCTAGAAGAAGAGCCGAGAGAGATACATGATCTTGTGATACAACGAACCGAAATTATAAGTAGCAAGATAAAGGCCAGATATGATAAGGCGATGAACTCCGAGGGTTTTCAAGATGGCGATCTAGTGCTACTGTAAACCCACAACGGAAAAAAGGCTTATCCCCGAAGCTGCAACGCAATTGGGAAGGCCCCTACAAAGTAATAAAACGGTTGAACGACGTAGTGTATCACATACAGACTGTTGGGAAACTGAGGACCAAAATGAAAGTGGTTCACCTAGAAAGGCGCGCGGCGTTTGGAACAGATAGTATGTCTGATCGCGACGATCAGACTTTGGTGGAGGGCAGTGCGACGGAAATCCGAAATACGAAGAACCGATTGAAATGAGTAACCGTATGATGCAAATTACCCGTACCAAGGACATACAAAAGGGTTGACAATGTAAAGGCAATTCCCCGAAAAGGACAGAAAATAAAAAGCGGCCGTATGATGCTAATTACCCGTACCAAGGACAAACAAAACGGTTGACAATGTAAAGGCAATCCCCCGAAAAGGACAGAAAATAAAGAAGCGGCCGTATGATGCAAATTACCCGTACCAAGGAGAAACAAAAGGGTAGACAGCGTAAAGGAAATTCCACGTCGTTAAGGATAAACGGAGCAGCTGCAGCTACCGCAAGCAAACAAACGATCAGCCTATTCCTGATCGCAAGAACAGAATTTTTGGACCATGGCTAGGTATATAAGGAGCGGCAGCATCTATTTGCGGACAATTAAGTTGAAGACTCTGTACTGGTGTAAACTAAGCGAATAAAAAAAGATTATAAAGATTTGTTAACTAAACGAAAGATAGAGAAGAAAATTGTAATTACTTTTGAATAAATTCCTGACGGTTAAGAGTCAAAACGAACAAATCTTTGGGAGTTTTATTTAGCAATCCAGTGATCGGACTCGAAGGATTTTGGAAATCATCGAGGTAGCAACGAAAAATGTTACAATATATTGTACAATATACAATATATTGTACAATATACAATATACAATATATTGTAACGTTTTTCGTTGCTACCCTCGATGATTTCCCAAAGAGGAAGAAGCCAAACGAACAAATTTTGGGAGTTTTATTTAGCAATCCAGTGATCGGACTCGAAGGAATTGGGAAATCATCGAGGGTAGCAACGAAAAACGTTACAATATATTGTATTGTATTGTACAATATATTGTAACGCACAATAAAATATATTTTATAGTTTTTCTTTTCTACCCTCGATGATTTCCCAAATCCTTCGAGTCCGATCACTGGATTGCTAAATAAATACTCCCAAGATTTGTTCGTTTGGCCTCTTAATCGTCAGGAATTTCTTCAATAATAAATTCTTTGCTATACACCATGGCTTAATTTACAGTTCTTTATAACAACATATATTTCTGCTTCACACATCTTATGCGTTTCTAAAACACACATCTCACAGCAATGTTAACTCCACTGCGTTTTTTACTCTTTTCCACTTGTGATAGCAGCTACCGATCTTTTTATACCTGAAGCTGACCCAAACATTCTGTTCACGCGCTCAAGAATAGGCTGATTATTCGTTTGCCTGCGGTAGCTGCAGCCGCTCCGTTCATCCTTAACGACGTGGAATTTCCTTTAATCTGTCTACCCTTTTGTTTGTCCTTGGTACGGGTAATTTGCATCATACGGCCGCTTCTTTATTTTCTGTGCTTTTCGGGGAATTGCCTTTACATTGTCAACCGTTTTGTTTGTCCTTGGTACGGGTAATTTGCATCATACTGCCACTTCTTTTGTCTCTCCTTTTTATTTAGAAATTTCGTCACGCTTCTACTCCTTTTGTCTGTCCTTCGTATTTGGGATTTCAGTTAAACTGCCCTCGACCTAAGTCTGATCGTCCCGATCAGAAACACTATCTGTTCCAAACGCTGCTAGCCTTTCTAGGTTAACCACTTTTATTTCGGTTCTTGGGTTTCCAACGGTTTGGATTCGGTACTACGTGCTATTTATTCGTCCAATTACTTTGTACGGACCTTCCCGCTTACTGTGCAAGATTTTCTTCCGTGGAGAATCGTGCAGCATTACCAAATCTCCTTTTTCAAATCTTTCAGGATTCTTCGCCTTAATGCATCCTTCTTCCTTGTTGCTCATAACTTTAGGGCTCCGTTAGGGCACGAGACATCTTGCCATTTCCGTACGTATTTCCCTTCTGCTGCTCGCTCTTTACCAGGGGCACATCATTTCTGTTGCACGCATGATCGTGGCCAATACTTAGCGGTACCCCCATATATTCATACTCTATCACTCTTTTCTTTAGGTCGATTTTCATTCCATGACCAAGGAGAAAGTCTATTACAACTATGACTTCATCTAAGATTTCCGCTACTATGACCTCATGTAACACTGTCATATTCCCGATGGTGACTTTACACGTGGCTTTTCCCAGAACCCTGGCTTTCCCACCAGTTACTGCTCTCAACTTACCTCCATTCAATGGACTTATTTCCTTGGTGATCAAGTCGGATCGAATGATGGACTTTGACGCGCCAGTGTCCACAGTTAGTACTTGCTCATGTCCATCCACATATCCACTGATAGTAACGTTGCTTGCCTTGTTATCGATTTGTCTCGTGGAGCCCATATTACAGTCGCGGGCGAAGTGTCCTGGCCTTCTACAGTTGTAGCAAATTCTGGTTCTCATCAGTCTGGCGGTTTTCGACGTTTCCCAGATTCCTTTCACCACATCTGGTCCTTCCAACTTCGCACAGTTCACTTTGTACGCTGGTTTGCACAAGAGCGCGACCGTTTCCTGTGTCTGAGCATACAAGACAGTCTCAACAAAGTTTGGCTTTGGATTCGCGTACGCTTCTCGCCTGCTATATTTGTCCCTTATTTCGCTGATAAACCTCTGAATTTTGATCCTCTCGAGGTATTCTCCAAGACTATCTCAATAACCCATATGAGCCAGCCCCTCAATCTCACAAGCAAATTCCTGAAGGGTCTCGTTGGACTTCTGATAGCGGTTCTCTAATTCCATCTTATAGATTTGTCTTCTATGCTCGCTACCACAGCATCTTTCCACGGCTCGCATTAGTGCATCGTAGTCATCTCTCTCATATTACGGAATCGTCTGCAAAATTTCCGTTGCAGGTCCTTCCAACGCAACGAATAATGCAGCGGATTTTTCCTCAATGCTCCAGTTATTTGCTTTAGACGCATTTTCGAATTGGACACGACCTTCCAATTCGTTGACTTTAGTCTCCATTAGCTCCTCTATTTTGTCTTGCCGACCTCCCAATTCGTTGACTTAGGACACAAATCAGCTCCTCTATTTTGTCTTGCCTCTTCTCGATTTTGTCCTGTCTCTCCTTGAGTTCTGCGCATTCTTTGATAACACTCTCTTGAAGCTGTATGAGCCGGGATGAAATATGCGCTTCTTGGTCTTGCATTTGCGACGATTACTCAACGTTTATTTAGTCTTCAATAATACAATTCTTTACTATGGCTTATTTTACAGGTTACAGTTTACACACAGCTTATCCGTTTCTAAAACACACAGCATTGTTAACTCCACTGCGTTTTCTACTCTTCTCCTTTTCTGATAGCGGCTGCCGATCTTTTTATACTTGAAGATGACTCACGCGCTCAAGAATAGGCTGATTATTCTTTTGCCTGCAGTAGCTGCAGCCGCTCCGTTTATCCTTAAAGACGGGGAATTTCCTTTACACTGTCGACCCTTTTGTTTGTCCTTGGTAAGAGAAATTTGCACCATACTGCCGCTGCTTAAGTCCGTCCTTTTTACGGGGAATTTTCTTTACACTGCCGACCCTTTTGTTCGTCCTTGGTACGGGTAATTTGCTACTCCTTTTGTCTGTCCTTCGTATTTGGGATTTCCGTTACAATATTTATATAAATAAAACACAAACCAGCATGTACACTTTAAAAACTGAAAAAGTTCTGCACCGATTGAGATGAAATTTTAGAATGATTTATAAACCGCGGGAGGTGGATCTGTAACTGATATATTCGAAAAAATCCTATTTATGCTTCTACCTATTTGGAATCTGTCGACCGATGTAATTGAGAAATGAAATTGATTTATGCTTCGATTTGATTAATTTTTAGATGATATGTCTAAATGAACCATGAACAGGAAAAAGTTAAATTTATCTGAAAAATTTTCCTACGGGAAAGAGATCACCGACAGAAAGACAAAAATTAAGATAATTTGGATGTAAGCATAAGTCCGTGAATATTTTTTTCGCTGCGTCATGTAATTTAGTTCTGGGACCGAAGGTTGTGTTTTACTTTGAAGCTTTCATATTGACATTTTCGTGTTAGACTTTAAGTAGAGAATTAGCGAAACGCCCTTACAAATACGTAGCTCAATATTACAAAATAAATAAAAATAAAAGTTTTTCATTTTGTTGTTGCTTAATTAGAACCAATTAGAATAAAAATTGGAGAAAATATAGAAGCCCAAAACAACGTGTTCCGGGTATATATATATATATATATATATATATATATATATGTATATATATCTAATATATATATATATATACCCGGAACACGTTGTTTTGGCCTTCCTGTATATATATATATATATATATATATATAATATATATATATATACCCGGAACACGTTGTTTTGGCCTTCTATATTTTCTCCAATTTTTATTCTAATTGGTGTTGAAAAGGGTCATTAAAGTTCTAATTAAGCAACAACAAAATGAAAAGTTTTTATTTTTGTTTATTTTGTAATGTTGAGCTACGTATTTGTAACGATTTTCGTGCTACCTCGATGATTTCCCAAATCCATCGAGTCCGATCACTAGATTGCTAAACAAAACTCTCAAGATTTGTTCGTTTGGCCTCTTAATCGCAATAAATTTATTCAACAGTAATTACAATTTTCTTCTCTATCTTTCGTTTAGTTTACAAATCTATATAATCTTTTTTTTCGCTTAGTTTATACCGGTACCGAGTATTCAACTTAATTGTCCGCAAATAGCTGCTGCCGCTCCTTTATACCTAGCGAAGGTCCAAACATTCTGTTCACGCGATCAAGAATAGGTTGATTTTTCGTTTGCCTGCGATAGCTGCAGTTGTCCTTGGTACGGGTAATTTGCATCCATCATACGGCCGCTTCTGTCCTTTTCGGAGAATTGCGTTTACATTGTCAACCCTTTTGTTTGGAAATTTCGTCACACTGCTACTCATTTCAATCTGTTCTTCGTATTTGGGATTTCCGTCACAATAGTATATATATGAAGGCTTTTTTCATTACTTTTGATAATCGCTTAAAAGAGTAATCCTGGGTCTAGTCAACACCGGCTTCACTTTGCACAACGTTTTTAACACATTTGTATTAATTAAAACAATTTGGGTATTAACCGCCTTTGGCCATGTTTGAAAAAAAGCTACCCTGGTCTTCGGCTTGCTCAGAATTTTAAATGAAACATTTTTGTAAATTGAAAATCTATTAAATTAATCTTGTGTTACATTAGACAGTATGGCAACACAACATATGAAAGAGGCTTGCAACCTTGTGTTATGGCGAATTTACTTAAAAAAATTGCTCAGTAATTATTCAGCACTATCCTGCAATTCGATTCGAATCGAAATTTTCTCCATTCGTCGGATTTGATATTTTTCGTTCCGTTTCGATCAATCTTCGGAGCTTTCGATTCTATTTAATATGCATTTCAATCGTTTATACGTTCTTGTAGTTGGTGGAGAACTCTTCGATAAAAAGAACGTATCTGCTCAGTCTTTGATCCAGACGACATACCGTCTACTAGCAGAATCAACAACCAATACAGGAGAAGAGGCCAGACAAAAACAGCACGGCTTTCTTGCTGAAAGAGCAAGTAGCTCTCCACAAACAACTTTATGCCGAAAGCACAAGGCATAAAAAAAGCTACAAATATCACAATTATAAGAATACAATACAAAAGCATATAAGTCCCATATTTGTTCGTTCGGCTTCTTAATTGTGAGGAATTTATTTTACGATTATTTATTCCTCAATAAATTACAATTCTCTTCATTATTCATAATGGTTTATTCTACAATTCAATATAATAACAAGTTGTTATTTTCCAACTGCCACTTGATTAACTTGTATTTTTTATATAATGCCACTTTTTGTATGAATATATGTATAAATATTATTTTTGTAATATTTTTTATAAGTTTTTAACACTTTTTTATTTTTTCTTACGTATTTTTTAGAGGCAGAGCCGAAAATCGTAAAACAATAAGAAGTGGAAATAATAAGGAAACGTATTGTTTAGTGCGATCTATTCATGTTGTAAATTGAACTACCTACTTTTTCATCACTCTTCCTCAATACGAGTAGATCGTTTATATTACAATTGTTTAAAACGTAAATGTTTTACATATTTTTCATGTTTGATTTTACTTAAATTCTTTGTAAGTACATCAGCTACCATTTCATTAGTACAAATGCTTCTCTAACAAAATGATACTTAATATCAATGTGCTGTCTTCTGGAATGATATACTGGGTTCTTTGCTAGCTGCTGTGCGCTTAAGTTGTCATCGTAAACTCTGATTGGATCATCTGAACCATTAATACTAATATCTGACAGTAAACGTCATAGATACACTGCTTCTTTTGCAACTGAAGCTAATGTTATATACTCAGCTTCTGCACTGCTGAGGGATACATTGCTTTGACGCTTACTCTCCCTTGAAACTGCACTGCTCAAGAAGAATATACATCCGGTGTATGATTTGCGGTCAATACTATTGCTGCCCCAATCGGCATCCACAAACCCTTCTATTGGTTTGCCCGTAGGACGATATACCGTTTTGCAATCATCGGTTATTTGTGAGGATTTAGATTTCTTTGCGCTAGTTTCGCGACTGCATGCAATATTTAGCTAAATACATTAATACAGCCATTGCTGATTGATAGTCTTTAACATTGGCTTTAATACACATATATTTTCCAAAACTTTTTTTTAATATACAACGCTTGTCCGATTTCAATGCTCCTTGTTTCGCAGTCTCTGGTGATTTCCATCCTAGAAAAATAAGAAATTGGCACACTCGTAGCTGTTTGCAATTTGTGCTTTGATTGCAAGAAGATCTTCTTTGGCTTTATAACTTACGATTAAACCATCTACATATACAGAGATGAGACATAAATTATTTTAATGACTTATTCTGTACAAACACTGTGTACTACTGCACGTCTCGAAACCAATTCTTTTTAATACTTTGTCTAACTTATTGTTCCATTCTCTCCCAGACGATTTCAGCTCACATATTGCTTTATTGAGCTTCTACACATCCGTCAGGGACCTTGATACACTTGGCACACTGTTTAGATACGCGCTACATATGTACATCCGTATGTTGTGTGTACATTTTGAGCACTGTCGCTAGCGCTAATACCATATGAATAGAAGCGTAACGAACCAGTGGAGAAAATGAGCCTTAAAATGCTAGTTTTCACCAGTTTTGTTATGTTTTACCATAAATACCCAATTTCCTTCTCATTACTTGACAAGTTAAACATTTCCACGCATGATTTTGCACAAGTTAATACACAAACGTTCGCCTCGTTTTAACGTCAATAAATTCAGAAAATAACGCGCACCTCCCAGCGACTAACCCTAAAATGTCTTTTTCGCGATTTTCTGCGTTCTTTGGAAATGGCTATACACCTATTCAGCATCTTGCACCCACTTCACACACAATGTCATTACCAAATTTAACTGTTCATACCGCGAATCATCTCCTTATTCACTAATTCTTGCAGACTACCATAATTTAAATGTGCATATCGTTCATGCCATGGTGCTGCCTTTTCATTTGAGAAATAAAAGCACTCGTTGTTTACCCATCGAAATATACAGAGATTGTTTACTTTCTTTGCTTTTAATCTATTTCGTTATTGCTCATTACCTTCACACAGATTTTACCAAACGTTACTTTAAGTACATTTTCTACAGCTCTCGAGACTGTCATAAAATTGGTACACATATTTGGCACAAATAAAACATTGTGAAGCATAATCACACTATCATCAGATCTTATACGCACTTCGGCGTTTATGTAATTATTTCCAGCCAACGAAATTTTCTCTTTATGCTGCTTCAATAAAATTAAAAAATTTCTATTACTATACACATGCGTTGTTCCTCCGCTGTCAATAAGCCATTTCGAGTTGTCGAACGCTTCTGCGTCCGCTGCTGCTAGCATCGTAAACGAATGTTGGTTTCTCTTCTATGATATCCTCTTGTGATCGCTTTTGTTATTTTTAGCATTGCAATTCGCTGTGATATACCGCCCGCATTTAAAGAACTTTATGGTTTGCTTATTGTTATTTCGTTTATTAGCAAATTTTTTCCTCTTTTTCGACATTCTTTGACAACATTGTGAAAGCCTGCGATTCCCCTTGTGATTCAGCAGTACGGCTTTTAATCTGTCTTTTTCTTTCGGATTCTTCGAGAAGTTTAATTTTTAAAGTACTCAGCGTCGGTAATGCGTCTCTTATCTTCATAGAAACTACGAAATGTTCCTTTTGCTTTGGAAGACTTGAAAGTAAAATAATTGTAACTAATTCGTCTTTAATTTCAATATTTCAATTCCGACTTCGCATAACTTTTCGACGATGTAAAAGCATTTAAATAATTGAACATATTTTCACTGTCACTTAGCTTCATAGTCAGCACCTCTTGACTGATGCAATTCTTCTAAAGCTTTCCACGCTTCTGTAAGCGATTAGCATTGCTTTATGTGACACAGTAATTGTAGCCAATGCTTTTTCGTCAAGCGTTTCCCACTCGGCTGCATTTTCTTAATTTTTTTACAAACTTTCCTGACTATGTGCCACAATCCACTGTATATCAGCACACTTTTCATCTGGACGCGCCAAGAATTAAAGTTCTTTTCGTCCAAGTTCATCAATTTGAAATATCGATTTCATTTCTTCAATCTTATAACGCGACATACACGTTTCCGTCCACTTAGAAAATTTATTTAAGCGCGACACACGGATTTACTTAAAATTCCGCTAATTAGCCCGAACCGTGCACTGGGCCCATAACCTATGTTAGGGACAGAACCGAGAATCGTAAATCAATAAGAACACGTTTTTATATAATGATGCTTATTCAAAGGCTGAAGTTCTAAATGTGCATAAAATGGAAATATGCAAAAAAGGAAACTTATGCAGAGTTGTATTATTTAGTACAATCTATTCGTGTTGTAAATTGAACCGACTTCTTCTTCATCAGTAGGTATGTTGTAACATATGTATGTATGCGTACACATTTACATTTTTTGGTTGTACCACCTAGCTTTGTGCACAACATTTCAAATATTATTATTTTCTGCTTGTAAGTACCTGGAATAAGTTTGGTCCAACACAAGTTTTAGTTTTTAATTGGTCGTATTATGTTTTTAATTTAATATATTTCACATTTTAACAAAACAAAATTTATAGTTTGGTGGCTATATTTCATCGATCGGTTCAATTTTTGGCCAACTATCGAAGTGGTCCTAGTTTAAAAAAACACTCCGTTTTGGTTTCACTAAATTCTCAAAAAATGTGTGTTTATTTTCCGTTAGTAATTGAATTAAATTCAAAAATGTTTAATAACTTTTATAATAATGTTATGATATTATATTGCAGGGAGAGTTCTGAAATAATTGAAGTTATAATATATAAATTGGAATGTACAGAGACCGCTTTAAAAATGCTACAGTGCGCGCGAGAAGGCTGTAGGTTTTAGAATGAAGTTTCCGTAGCTTGAATGGCTGCCGCTAAGCGACCAATCGGCTAGCGAAATCTGGATTAATAGGGACTCACGGAAACAGCGGGATTAGGTAAGTTCATGCGTACGGCAGTTAGAATAAACTTTATTATGACTTGGTCGACCCAATGTGAATGTGTGAGAGAGCTTCTTGTTGCACAATTTACTCACTTGGTTGTTACTCTGTTTGGTAATAATACGTATGCTCTGCATTGTAGGATATGGCGAGGCGTATTCAATGATTTCTTTAACTTCGAATTGCTTGTAATTCTTTCGTTTGTTTCCATGTTTGGCATTGCTTCCTGGATTCGAGAAATTGCCCCATAGCAGTCTGTGTTTCGAGGTGCTCGAAAACTTATAAACAATTTGTGATTATGTTGTCTAAATTAAGAAACTCTTCGCTAGTTTCACTTCGAAATTTGGATAAGTTCATTAGTATAATGATGAGATTATCGACTAGTTAGCTCACATCGGGACTTGTTTACTTAATCTCTTGCCAGTCCTGTCCAATTTCGGAGGTAGTATAGCTTATGGGCTTGAGATAGCAGCAGTTGGTTTTCGTATACGGCGTGAATATGACTCTCACTGATATTATCCATCATAAAATATTTCAGGGCGGTTTCGGTTCTCGGCATTTTTGCCACACCAATTAATTTTAATTATTCAGCATTTTAGGTTTCGTTGATTCGTTAATATCAATGCCAAATAGATACTTTCTTTCGGCCAGTGTGTGAAAAGTCTCGAGAAGGTCTTATTTGTCTTTGAGGAATAATACATCTTAAGCGCATGAGTAGTAGTGTGGTTTACGTTTTAATTCTTGGTGTTCCATTTTGCTTTTAGCTGATATTGGGGAAAGCAATCCTAGAGGAAGGTTGTTCGATAAGTTGAGATCAACATTTCTTTGGGGTTTCTTGGATGAGATATATAGCCATGGGTTTTGTTCTTTTTTTTTTAAATGTTTTTAATTAATAATTTTTATTTTTAAGCATATATGCACATTGTTGGGGAGAAGTACTTACATATATATATTGGCTTGGGTTTAGTAGTGTACTATTTCCCTACACAATGAACTATCTATTTCTACTGCTGGGTTGGGAATGCAGTTTATTTGTACATATGCTTTGAATGGTAGAACTTCAGTTGAAATGAGTGCGAAGTAGATTAATTGATCCTTAATACACTGAGCGGCTTTGGTATACACAGACTGAGTTTACACATGAATATTTTTCTTAGTTTGTAGGGGAGAGAGCGACGACGAAGAGAGCAGCGTATCGACACTGTTGTGCTCGGTTGACACGCTTTGTTATCTTATTCGTCGCTGTAAAATTTGTCATTCCTTTTCAAATTTATATTTACATTCTTTGAATGGTTGCTGTTATGATAAATTTCAAATGAATGTTAGAGAATTTATGGAATTTAAAATTTAAATTTGTATATTTAAATTTGAATATATGGCTATATATACAGTTGAATACATATGATAACGATTTATAGTAAAAAATTTGTAAAAATTTGTATAGGGATGGATTGTGTAGTAAATTGCGAATATGAAATGAAATGGAATGGCAGAAAATTGCCAGGAACAAAGTTTTCCCGTGTGAACGTGAAGGACAATACCAAAAGAAAAATTGCTGATAAAAAGCGACAAAAATATTCGTGTGTAAAGTCAGTCATATGCGCGGTTAATTGTTCTTTTCAACGCAGCAGCTGTGCTTGAGAAAACACAAAAGGAAATTGAAAAACTGAGCACGGGAATATGTTTGCGAATTAATGGTGCGCAATGTGAATTATTCATTACATAATCTAGTACCGGAACAGTCTCGTCAACTAATTGGTATACATCTGTAGGCCATCGCCACGCTGCGTAACAAGTAAAAAACTAAATTAATGTACATAAATAGACTATCCCCACGTCTGCATTACTTTTCGTCTGTTTCTCGCTACCTCCTTAGTAGATAACAAAATAACTTCATGGAGGCAAACGTCACCTCTTCATTACTTCTCGTTAGGACCATAGTAATATGAAAGCAATAAAATCAACCCGCAACCCGCAAAATAAAATATTTATTAAACATATTATGCAATTTAGCATACTATATTTTTTTATTTATTAAATTTTGAACCAAATAATTCTTATTTTTGTTTTATACGCAAGCATTATTTCTTCAGTTGTTCTAAATGGAAATTCTCTGTTAAAATATGCGTATTTATATATAAACTAAGTAAATAAATATGTAAATATTCAATATATCACCAGCAGAACTCAATAAAAATTATCTAAAATTTTTATTGACTTTTTCACTTTATATTACTAATAGATTAAAGTACTGCTTTTTGGTTGCCTGCAAAATTATTTTCATCGTTTATATCAACATAAAAAGGAAAAATTATATTAGGAAAAGTTCAAATAAGAGATAAGTTAACTATATACTTACTTATGAATCCCTATCGACTTTTATTCAGAATGGAAGTCAATAAAAATCGCAAACTTGTTGCTTCAAAATTCATAATCGAAATAAAAATTGTGCAATGATCAACGGACGGATCAATGAAACGGATAACTGGACTTCAAATTTATTAAAAACAATTCTAAAACAGTTTATTAGACGTAGGACACACCACTGTTCGAGAAATTAAATTGGGTTTTCGCAGTGCTGTATAGAAGATCCTATTCCCCAAACCCCGAAGAAATAAGGAAAAATGTCAAATGTTTGGAACAACTCGCCTTCCCGATGGTTAGGAGCAGTAGATGGCTGTTAATTAATTAATTTAATTATAGGAGGTGGTATTCAGTTTTTCAGTAAACACATAGAGGTTCAAAGACTGACTATTTTCTCGTTGCCGAGAATCTTTATTTATAAAAAAATCTTGTCCCTTCCTACGTACGGTGCACATATTAAATACATACATACATACAGGGAACTATTTGACAGTTATATTCATCTAGTTATTCTACGTAAACATCTAATTTTCTGGAACTGATAAATGTTCCATATGTATTTAACCATAATGTTTATCACCATCCACGTGTGCGACCCATGAACGATGTTCAATGTCCACCTTGAAACGATCACGTTTCAAAACATTAACTACCAGCTGATTTGAATGAAGAGTGCTACTTTTCAAAGTTACAAATATTATTTTCAACACAATTTAAAAGTATATGTGTATATGTTTACTCGTACCCTGCAAACATTTAAGGACCACATGGTCCATTGGAGTATCTACAAATATACTCCTCTGTTGCAAATTTCGGACCAACTCATGTTTTTACACGAACTTTGAGCGTCACGGCCATTCTTCGTGTTATACCGATCGCATTCTCTACACGAAGTTACAATTGCGCAATAAGTTCTATACTCGTATGCAGAAAATGTGGGAAAATGAAACTGAGTCAATTTCGTTTCGCTGTTGAACTCTGCTGGTACGCAAAAGACGTGAAGAATTTATTATTGATTCAATTAAAATACGTAGAACAAATACGTAAACTAATAGATATTATATATTTATTAACAAAAAATTATTAATATTAATATCAACTTATATATACATATATTATTTACTAACTTTTCACCAAAGCAGATTGTGTTCGAAACTAAAAAGTATGTTCGAATATAATCTTTCGCATATACTCCAAAATACAATCCCTAGTAGGTACTCCATGGAGTACTCGGGTCTTATGCAGAGATGGATTATATGATCCAGCCCAATCACAATGTTAATTGGACCATAATTTTTGTATGGATTGTGGCAGGTTTTGGATTACTCTATTGTCCGCGTGGAGTATATATTTCACGCGTGCATGGAGTACTCGCCTTGTTTGCAGCATATGTAAGTATCCGTGCAAAGATGTGTTTGTAGTGTAGAAACTTGCTCAACTCATCATCGGATCAAGCATATTCATGACAAAATTTTCTCAGCATGATTTTTTTATTTTGAACATGCGGTGTATATTCTTATATATTGGGACATTTCCACAATTGCTTTGTATGACACGAGCAATAACATTTTGCTTGACTAGGCCATTAATATTTTAAATTTTGTATAATGACTGCAACGTTATAAGTTACGTTCATTTACATATATAAATTGTATAAGCTCCTTCATGTTCATGTTCATGCTGTACTACGCTATTGCTCCTAGGCTTGATGCTTTTGGATTCACCCTAATTCGATACACTTCCTTACCGTCATCATGTCATCGTAACATATCTGCCGCCAACTGATACGTAACACATACATACATATACACATATAAAATATTTCTTAAGTAATTAAATATGGACATTAAATATTTATTTTCTTCAAATTCCAAATTAGATTGGTTTTGTTATTTGGAGTATCCGGATGCAATTTCGCACACAAGCTTCAATTGTTGCTTGAAATTTAAAGTTTGTTATAGTATGTAATTGAGCTATTGTTCTTTTCTTACTTATTCCTAATATTTCATGCGGTGATTTTGACTACGTAGCCTGATTTTGGCCACATTCGGACCCCGCCACGTGGTCTATCGTAACCCCTTGTGAGTTACTGTCCAATAGTGCTCAAAAAGCTGTCCATTCTGCTTTTGGACAATAACCTTTACTGTGCTCAACAAGGCACAATCATCAGTATTTGAAATTTTTGATTTCCTTTGAGAAACCCTTTGGTAATTACCATGCAACAATTTGCGAATCTGCAGCTTTTACTTATGTACCCAGCCTTCAAGTATTCCGAACACAATTTTTTATTCTTAACTTTATCCCACTTTTCTTTGTGAGATAGATGTTTAGAATTTTCCATTCGTGAAGGAAATGCAAACTTTCGCAACCCATTATCCATTTACTTCACTTATTTTAGGAACATTCTTATTATCTTCCCTTTTTTTTGAAGTTTTCCTTTAACTTACTAAGCAACTCAAAGGATTTGCATATACGCTCCGTTAGCTTAATTGCGAATTCTAGACGATACTTTGGATAAGACGTTTATATGTTGTTGAGCTTTTGCTGCGACAGCTCAATCAGCCGCTTCCTCCATTATTGGAGCTGTCTTCATCCTGTAAAGATATATATAAACGAATGTAACTGAGCTAGCAATAATTTCTTGCTGTTAAAACTTTGTCTTATGTTTATTATTAACAAATTTTAGATATATATATTTTTTTAATTTTCTCTTCCTGCTATTTTTTGGAAAAATAAATTAAAGTTTTTTATTAAACTTTATTTTTTTATTTTTAATTATTTAACATTCAATTCACACGGGACAGGAAATCCCGTATTTTATTAAAATATTATTAATATTAATAAATTTTCTACTACTAAACACGCACAGTATGTAAAAATAGGGTCACCATGAAAACGTTTATAAATCCCCAGCCAGAAAGATAAACACATGTAGATTCAAAAGTTGACTATTTTCTCGTTGCAGAGAATCTTTATTTATAAAAAAATCTTTTAATAAAACTACTGTACAGAACACTTCCATTGTGTTATATACATATATCTTATACCTACTAGTTGGCAGTTATATTAATGTCCTTGTTCTATGTAAACATCTAATTACCCGGAACTAATAAATGCTCCATGATAGCCGAGTGGTTAGCATTGCCTACTGCCATTCGGAAGGCCTGGGTTCGAGTCCAGGTTCGACCAAAATCAAAAATCTTAGAAAATGCATGTTTCTAATTGCGAGTATATTTCTGACATGAAACAAAAGCTCCTCATAAAACCCCATCGGCGGTTCGGAGGCGGCTTAGAAAAAACTATAGGTCCCTCCATTCGTTAGTAAAAACATCAAGACGCTAAACCACGAACTGGAGGAGAAGTTTGGCCTAAAATCGCTTCAGCGGTTGCAAAGCGCCAAATATATACATATGTTCATAATTCAGAAAAAATTCAACAAACCAAATTTCCAAATAATTTAAATTGTACAAACAAACTAAATATTTTACAAATTGTTTGAAAACTTGATTTGGGTAAATGTTTCTGAATTATAAACATAAGTTCTACATAATACAATTTGTGGCTTCGAGATTCAAACGGCGACAACAGCGGTACCGGTAACATTGATACTGAGGGTGACGGTTACGGCGGCGAATATGCTAGTTGAGATGAACGCGATGACAGCTGAGACGATGGGGATAGCTACGTCGATGTGGATGGCTATGGCTAAAAAAAACTAATTTTTTAAATTTATGCATGTACATAAGCGAAATAAATAAATTTTTTCACCACAAAATACGTTTCCATATATAAGGCCGACATAACCCCAGTGCAGCCTATAATATATCTTCGAGTGCCCATCCCGAACACTTTTTTCTGCAATCCATCTAAAATTGAGACAAAGATAGTAATTTTAATTTAAAAGAAATATGACTGGTTTTATTTACATAGTTGAAGCAAATGCCATTTTTCATTCACAAAAGAATACAGCTGTCAATTTTTAACAATGTTGCCAACGAAAATACCACAAATTCTCTCAATTTTTGCAAGTATGTTTAGAGTTAGAAACGGAGTGAGATGTAGTAACTCCAGAATTAATTCGGATTGGCGCAGAATTGGGTTTAACGCTACGGTCTGTCAATATTATTACTCTTACTTACTAAACTTACGTGTTTTGTAGCTACTCTTGATCACTAGATTGCTAAATAATCTCTTAATTGTCAGGAATTTACTCAACGTTTATTTTGCCTTCAATAAATTACAATTTTTTGCACTATACACAATGGTTTACTTTACAAATCTTTATCAATAATTGTTTTCCGCTTTACTTTGCTCCAGCGTTATTAATACTGAGTCCTCAACTCGCTTGACTGCAATAGCTGCTGCTCCTTTTATACCTAAGGATGGTCCAAATATTCTGTTCACGCGCTCAAGAATAGGCTGTGTATTCGTTGGCCTGCGGTAGCTGCAGCCACTCCGTACGAGAAAATTGCGGCAAACTGTCACTTCTTTTGTCTGTCCTTAGTACGGGCAATTTTCATCACACTGCCCCTTTTGTATGTCCTTTGTATTGGGAATTTCCGTCACACTGCCCTCCACCTAAGTCTGATCGTGAGCCTTTCCAGGTGAACCACTTTCATTTTGATTCTATGTTTCCCAACAGTCTGTATTCGATACACTGCGTTCTTCAGCCGTTTCATTACTTTGTAGGGGCCTTCCCAATTGCATTAAAGCTTCAGGGACAAGACTTTCTTCCGTTGTGGGTTGTACAGCAGTTGTCGCTATCTTGAAAACTCTCAGAGTTCATCGCCTTATCATATCTGGCCTTTATCTTGCTACTCATAATTTCGGTTCGTTGTCTCAAAAGAGCATGTATATCTCTCAGCTCTTGCTTTAGGGCATTTGACGCTTTCTTCCCAATCCTTCTCGCATCACCATTTACTCCAAACTTCAAAACCCTAGGCAGCCGAAGTTCACTGCCAAAGAGGAGATTTTCGTGTGTTTTACCCGTTGTCTCGTGCAGCGCTGACCGAGCCCAATCAGGAGCCCAATCATCCTGATATTTGTCCACGACCTTCCTCGATTGATTTTCTAGATTTCGGTTGAACCGTTCTACCATGCCATCTGATTGAGGATGCAGAGCTGTCGCTCAGGTTTTTCGAATACCCAGTATCAGGCACAGACAATTTTAAGTGAATGCGTCCGCTGCGGTTTTGGCTTCCTGATTTGGAATTGGGTAGACCTCCGGCGATTTAATAAAGCAGTCCATAACCACAAGAACGTCATAGGGAATGGAGCGGCTACATCCATGGCAACCCGCTCAAATAGTGCACCTGAGATATACTGATTCATCTGACCAAGACTTCGTGATTTTGGCCTATTAGCTTCAATGCACTCCTTGCAGTTAGCAATCCAATCTTCACTTCCCATACTCTATGCAAACAGCCAGATATCAACTCTAAACTACTCCATTATGCCCAGTGTACCTGCTATTGGACTTCCTGCTGCCAATTGTTCCTTATCTGGCCACCTGTCCATCTCCAGTCCATGCATTAAAAGTTTCAAATATGGATCTTCCTGCTGACATTTCCGTAGATGAGTTGACTCCCACTCTTCCGCTGTGTAATTGTTATTAATCGGACGTCTATTATGTCTTCTTTCCCTTCCGCTTTGGAGTAGTGCTTACATTCCAAGCTACATTGTCCACGAGACAGGGCGTCAGCATTCCCGTGAGTATTCCCTTTGCGGTGCTCTATTCTGTAGTTATAACTTTGTAATCTCTCAATCCATCGGGCTAGCTGTCCTTCAGGATTCTTGAACTGTAGTAGCCACTTCAGCGCTGCATGATCTGTTCTAACTCGGAAGTGTCGGCCAAAAAAATATATGTGGAAATGTTCGATGCAATCCACCAACGCTAATAGTTCTCTCCGTGTTATACAGCAGTTCCGCTCTGGTTTTCCAATAGACCGGCTATAGTAGGCAAATATCTTCTCCTGCCCATCAATCACTTGTGAAAGTACACCTCCCAGGGCATAGCCACTTGCATCTGTATCCAGAATGAATGTTGCACCTGGAACCGGGAACGCTAGCATAGGCGCAGTGCATGGCCTTTCCTTCAGAGCTTGGAAAGCCTCCTCGTTCTTTGTTCCAATCAAAGGGTCTATTTTTCCTGGTGAGGTCATGGAGTAAGTACACAGAAAGCTCCGTAATTCGTGCAAATTCCTGAGCCTTGGCACTCACTGCTTCTATCTTTTAATTTGCTGTACAGATACCCTCGGTTGTTACATGATGACCTAGATAATTAACCTCTTTCATGAATAGCAAGCCCTTTTTATGACAAAGTTTAAAGCCAGCGCTAGCTATTCTCTGAAAAATTTCGTATAAATTGTCCAAGTGCTCCTCAAAGCTTTTGCCCAGTACGATGATGTTCTCAAGATACACCAAACAAGTTTTCCAATGTAGTCCCTTAAGCATATGATCCAATTATCTTTCTAAGGTTGCAGGAGCATCACCGTGAATTGCCAAATACTGTTTCCAGCACTAAGGACAGTCTTCTCCATATATCTCTCACTTAATTTCACTTGTCCGCTAATAATTTCGAGAATTGAGAACCATTATGTGCCAGTTAACGAGTCTAGAGTATCATTGACCCTGGGCAAAGGATAGCTGTCCTTCTTTGTCGCATCATTTAGTCTCCGATAGTCTACGCAGAACCGCAGCTGGCTATCTTTTTTCTTCACCAGTACTACCGGAGAGCTCCATGGACTTGCCGATGGTTCGATAACACCGCTTTTACCCATTTCCATTATTATTTGCCTTACAGCTTCACGTTTCGAGGTGCTTGGCGAATTGGCCTAGTATCACCAGTATCAACACAATATTTCACAACGTTGGTCCTGCTTGGGTTGTTGCCATCCTTATCGAATATATTGGAGTATTTGCACAGAAGTTTCTTGGCCTTTGTTATGTATTTAAGTATTTAGTTATATTAGACTAAATATATTATAGTCCCGAAATAACTAACTACACATCACTATGTTAACTACGCAAAGCACATCACTAACTAACATAGTATGTACATACTGTTACGACTTTGCTGATTAACCTCGATGATTTCCCAAATCCTTCGGATACGATCTCTGGATTGTTAAATACAATCGCCAACTTAATTTGCAGTTTCTTTATTTATAAAGAATTTAATTAATGTCCTTTTGATTACTCAGTAATTCACAATTCAATTACAATTTACTTTACTATTTACAATCACTTGTATACAACTTTCACAATGTACTGTTTTTAATACTTCTATGTAATGTAATCTCCAACGCTTTTACTTCACGACTGATTACTTTTGCAGTCATGGGTCGCCCTTAACGAAACCCCCCGGAATAATCGCGTCGTTACGATAATCCTCTCGTTTACGATAATCATCTCGTTTACGATAATCGTCTCGTTTACGATAATCGTCTCGTTTACGCTCTAGAACATGCCAGTTGTCGGCTCCCCTCTTTCATCTGTCATTCGCTTCGCTTTTTCGCCACAATACATAAGATTATATACTTTGGTATGCATAAAAATACGGTAACTTAGTTATTGCAATTCTGTGCCTACTCACTTCTATTATACCGACTGAAGAATAAAGACATAATTAAGTGAGCGTGCTTGTCTTTTATTTCCGACTAAAGAACATAATAAATTTTGGCGACGAGAAAATTGGAAATTATAGTTTAATTAAACGAAAAGTAAAAAGTTTAAATTAAAACATAAATCGTAATAGTAAAATAGTAAAAGTAAACAGTTTAAATAAAGTAAATTAAATAATGAAAAATCGTAATAGCAAATGGCGGAAAAAGATAGCGCTAAAAGTTCGCAAGCAAAACCGGTGGTAATAAAAACAACAACAATGATTGGCCACATGGATCCATATATAATGGGAAACGACTTCGCAGAGTACGAAATGAGACTTCAACAATTCTTCATAGTAAATGACGTGGAAAATACCAAAAAGGTAGCGTTTTTCATCACGTACATTGGAGCGGATGCCTATTCCGTGCTTAGAAAATTGTTTTCTCCAGAAGATCCCAGCAGTAAAACATATGAGCAGCTCGTGGATGCTCTAAAAAAGTACTTCGAGCCACCAGTAAATGAAATAGCAGAATCGTAGAAATTGTACAAAGCGGAACAAGGGTCAAAGGCTATTAGAGTATTCATTGTAGAACTGAAACACATGGCGGAAAAATGTAAGTTTGAATCATTCCTCGATAGGGCACTACGCGACAAATTTGTGTGTGGTATAAAAGATAATCAACTACGATCAAGACTTTTGAAGGAATCTGGCTTAACATTTAAAAAAGCTTGTGAAATTTCTTTAAATTGGGAAATGGCTGAAGGTGAGACCAAACAAATTAGCACCAAAGAAGAACCGTCTTATAAGGCATGTGCAGTACGTCAAGGTCGTAGTAGGTCGCGCGGTCGTAGTGAAGGGCGTTCAGCGGAAAATTCAAACACTGCCAACAAAGTATGTAGTCGATGCGGTAAAGCAGGGCACAGTGCTGAAAAATGCATTTGCAAAAGTTGGGTATGTTTTAAATGCAACAAAAAAGGGCACATTGCGAGTCGCTGCTTGTCAAAGCGGACGGACATACGGAATAAAAATGCTCACCTTAAAAGTGTTGAAGAAATGGTAGAAGCTGCAAGCATCACAAGCATATCAAATGTTGAAAATTTTGCTATAAAGGGTGTTCCTACTAACAGTCCAGAGTGCGTAAATCTTGTGGTTGGTGGTAAAGGTATGGAATTAGAAGTCGATACGGGGGCGTGTGTTACTATTATATCAGAAGCTAAGTATTTAGAGAAGTATAATAAATTCGAGTTGAAATTAGTGTCAAATAGGTTTGTTTCAGTAACTGGTAGTTATCTTAAATATGCTGGAAAAATTGAAGTAAATGTAAGCAAGCCACACTGTAGTGAACAACACCTATTAGAGTTAATTGTAATCAAATCGGAAAAAGATTTTAAACCTCTGCTCGGTAGAAATTGGTTAAATGTTTTATATCCAAATTGGAGAAAAATTTAAAATTCGATGAATATCGTAATAGAAAAAAAAGATTCTGATATTTTAAAAGAAATAAAGTTAAAATTTCCTCGTGTATTTAATAATATGCCTAATGAAAGCATTGAGAATTGTAGTGCGGAAATTGTTCTTAAGCCCGAAGCAAAACCTTTATTCAGAAGAGCGTATGATGTGCCATATAAACTTAGGGATCAAGTTGAGGAGGAATTATCAAGATTATGTAACGAAGGCATATTGGTTCCTGTTGCTTTTAGTGAATATGCCTCACCAATAGTAATTGTTTCTAAGCCAGGAAAGAAAATTAGAATTTGTATTGATTGTAAAGTTACGATAAACAGATTGGTTGAAACCCAACATTATCCTCTACCGAGAATCGATGATATTTTTGCTAAATTGGCAAATTGTAAATATTTTTGTGTCATTGATTTATCAGGAGCATATCAACAGTTAAAAATTTCTGAAAGTTCAAAGAAATATGTTACTATTAACACCCATAAGGGATTGTTCCAGTATACCAGATTACCGTTTGGCGTGGCGAGTGCGCCATCAATTTTTCAATCGGTTATGGATCAAGTTCGTGTTATTTAGATGACATTCAGATCGGAGGATCTAATTTTGAAGAATGCAAAATTCGGCTTTTACAAGTACTTGAAAAACTTAATCAGTTCAATATAAAGATACATTTAGAAAAATGTTCATTCTTCAAAAAAGAAATTAATTATCTGGGTCATACAATTTCTGAAAATGGATTGGAGCCAAATAATGAGAAAGTAGAAGTAATAGTTAATGCGGCGAGTCCAAAAAATTTAACGGAGTTGCAGTCGTATTTAGGAATGTTAAATTACTACAGCAGTTTTATTCCAAATTTGTCAAGCGAATTAAAAGAGCTTTATGGTCTACTGCGCAAAGACGCAAAGTATATTTGGAGTAAAGATATAGAAAATTGTTTTAAAAGGTCAAAAAAATTACTTTTGAGCAATAAACTATTAGAATTGTATGATCCACAAAAACCAATAATTGTAACGTGTGACGCCAGTCCATAGCATAGCGTAGGGGCAGTTTTAGCTCATCTTGTCAATGGGGTAGAAAAACCTGTTTTATTTGCTTCAAGTACCTTAAGTCCGTCAGAGCGTAATTATTCCCAAATACATAGAGAGGCACTTGCTGTTATGTTTGGCTTAAGGAAATTCCATAAATATATATATGGTCACAGATTCACGTTGTGTAGTGACAACGAAGCTTTAAAACCAGTCTTTAATCCAAATAAAGATACGTTAAGTATCACGGCATCTAGGCTTCAGCGATGGGCGGTTATGCTATCCATATATGATTATGAGTTTAAGTATCGTCCTGCAAAATATAATACAGCAGCAGATGCTATGTCACGTCTTCCATTGACAGACGAAACACGTATAGAATCAGTGCATAATTTGTCAGATGCAATAGACTTGCCTGTTAGTGTAGATAAGATAAAAATTTATACTAGCAACCACAAAATTTTATCAAAAGTAATAAATTTTGTAAAAAGTAATTGACCGGTTAATGTGACATCGGATTCCAAAATTTGGTATAACGTACGTAAAAGTTTATCTAGTGATAATTGTTGTTTATACTACCGCGACAGAGTAGTAATACCTCAAAAATTAAAAGATGAGGTACTTAAGATTCTACATGAAAATCACGATGGAATTGTTAGAATGAAAATGCAAGCAAGTTTAGTTTGGTGGCCAAAAATAGATAGTAGCATAGAAAATCATGTCAAAAGTTGTTTTGTTTGCCAGTCTACTCAAAAAGTTCCGAAAGAAAATGTTAAAAGCAAATGGACACAATATAACGAACCTTTTGAAAGAGTTCATTTAGATTTTTTCCATTTTGAATCAAAAACGTTTTACATTTTTATTGATTCATTCAGCAAATATATTGTTGTCAAATACTTACAAAAAACAGATACAATTAGTTTAGGTAACAGTTTGCAATCAGTTTTTAGGATTTTCGGCTATCCAAAAGTTTTAGTAACGGGCAATGGACTACCATTCTCTTCTTATCAGTTTGAACAGTTTGCCACAAAACTTAATATTAAATTAATGAAATCGCCGGCATATCATCCGCAAAGAAATGGGTTAGCGGAACGAGGTGTTCAAACAATTAAAAATAGCTTGAAAAAATACTTAACCGATGGAAGTTTAAAATCTTCATCGATTCAAGCAAAACTCAATAAAATTTTAATGTGTTATAACAATACACTTTGTACAACAACAAATAAAATTCCATCAAGCATTGGTTTTTCATATACACCTAGAACTTTATTGAATTCCCTACAAAAGAAAGTTACATTTAATGAAAAAGAAAATAAAATAATAACTTATCAAAATAGAAATGAACCAAAGAAATCTAAATTAAGTGAAATTCCATTTAAAAAAGGGGAAAAGGTACTGTATAGGAACCATTTTAAAAGTTTTGTTAAATGGATTCCAGCCACTATACATAAGCAAATATGTTCTAATACGTATCTTATAAATATTGAAAATTCCATTAGATTTGTTCACAAAAATCAGTTACGATATTCTACATTAGAAAACAAGTATCATCCCTTGTTACCGGATGAATTACCTCAAGAGGTTGAAACTGAAAATTATGATACTATAATATCAAAAAAGAAAAAATATATAAAGATACGTCGTAGACGACCTAATGTTCGCGGGTCTACTCGTAAAACACAAAAACCAAACAAACTTTGTTATGATAAAAAATAGAAACTAATATTTCGTTTAACTAAAATGTTTAATAAAATTAAAAGAAACTCAATTGAAATTATTATATTAATAAAAAAAAAAAAAAAATACACTGTACAAATATTTAGCATTGCACTAATGAATATAAAAACTATGTACATA
This sequence comes from Neoceratitis asiatica, assembly GCA_030068015.2. NCBI lineage: Eukaryota > Metazoa > Arthropoda > Insecta > Diptera > Tephritidae > Neoceratitis > Neoceratitis asiatica. The sequence continues at coordinate 24,490,348 of CM061530.1, read as the reverse complement.
TGTATTAACGAAACAATAAAAACGGGGAAAATGTTATGTATTTAAATATTTAACCGAAATAACTAACTACACATCACTATGTTAACTACGCAAAGCACATCACTAACTAACATAGTATGTACATACATAAGATTATATACTTTGGTATGCATAAAAATACGGTAACCTGGTTATTGCAATTCTGTGCCTACTCACTTCTATTATACCGACTGGAGAATAAAGACATAATTATGTGATCGTGCTTGTCTTTTATTTCCGACTAAAGAACATAATAGCCTTATGCTTGTATTCGTCTTCCAACCCTTGCGTCCATGCAACGACGTTGTCCTCAATATCCTTCATACCAATGATTCGCTTTTAGGTGCATCTCCGCAATTAATAATGGCGTCTACCTGCTGACATTGCGCCAATACAGTTCCTGTTCGTTCCGGGGTTGATAGGGTCCAGAATTCCTCCTGAATTCTGGAAAACGGGGATCGGGGAAGGTGCCGTACGTCCACAGCAATCAAAACCTATAATAAAATTAAAACCACTTCGATGCGCACAAAAAAAAGGTTAGCGTTTTTGGTTTTTGTGAAATATATTCAATTATATTTTATTATATGTATATATAAAAATTATAAATTATAAATTAATGGTGACTCACCTTGATGTCGCTGCTACGAAGATCGCTTTGAAAAAGAGGACGTTTGTCAGGCAACATTGGACTTTTATAGATTCCACAGAAAGGGGAAATCTACATGGAATATGTAACGGGATTCAAAACTCCCAAAATGGTTTATCATGTTATTTTCCAATGTAGCATCTATCTATCTATTGGCGAGGCTGTTGCGGCGCAGCAGGGTTGCACGCATAAACATGCCGCCCGCCTTGCAGCATCACTGCAACAAAAGTATTCAAAATATATATACATATGAGTGTAGGGTACAAGTAATTTCAGTCTTTTTATTTGAAAATTAATACAATTCATTTTGCTTAAAAGCTAATAAATGAAAAAATAAGAAATGATTATCTTAGGGTCGCCGTCACCATTGACCTTTAATAGGGCGTGCCTCCTGATAGCACCCATCCGAACATCGTGTTCTGAGCGGCTGGCCGTGTGGGAGTAGCGGCCATCAAACCTGGTCGCAATATAGCGGCATATACATCTGCTCCCAGGACTAACGATACTGGAGTTGCTCTGTAGAACATCGGGTCTGCCAGTCTTACATTATCAAACTCATCGACGATTCGCGCATCCAATGTATGCTCTGACGTAGTCTTCATTAGGTTGGGCAGTACCTTCGCTCGTATCTCTAGACGTTCTCGCCAGGCCTTAAGTGTTAACCTGGCTTCATCTCGCTGACCATGTGTTATTGCGTGGAGTCGTCCTGGATCAATGAGCGCACGTACCGACAGCAGTCGCCCGTTCACCACTACTCTTGCCTTCACCGTTGGCGTAAGGACAGATCGAGTCGGGGCGCTTCGAGCAGACCCCTTTATTCGCTGTCGGGCGTCTCTTACATTATGGCGAGAGGGTTGTGAACGGTTTCGTGTACGTTGTTGTTGCAATGGTGGACGTCTTTCTAAGGTGGACTGCGGGGGGCGATGAATCGCCGACCGGATAACCGACAGAGGAGGTCTGGCTATCGGCGTCTCCCGTGAATTATGTGATTCCTCAGTTACTTGTACAACGTCTTCTTCTTCTTCACTGGCGTGGATCTCCAATACCTCGTCATCGCTTATGTCGCCTAGATCCTGAGCCGAGTAAGGGCAACGTTGTTTTTTCTGCCTTTTGTCAGCCGATCCTATGGCCGGCGGCACGTCTTCCTCACTTGTTGCGGCTTACCACAGGTGTAGGAGACTGTGGTGTCGCTGCTGACATCGCTGGCAGGTTCTGGTGGATGGGCAGTTTTTGGCCATGTGATGCGGCGACAGACAATTGGTGCAGTGGCGGTGCAGGGGGACAGCTCGAAGTCTCTCCGCGGGATCCATCCTTCGCATCTGGCGGCAAAATAACAATCGATGATTATTATTACACACGGGGCATTGGTGTTGTGGTTTCATTATCTTGTTGTCCTTGTTGTTGTTCGCACGAACCATGTTGAAAATCTCTAGAAGTAGAAAGATTAATTGGTTTTACGACGGGAAGCACAATCAATTTCACAATTGGTCGTGTGATCATGCCTCGCGTCGTAAAGATATCCACGACTCGAACACGATTGTCTGGCCCTGAAAAAACTTTAACAACTCTTCCAAGTCGCCATTCATTGGGGGGTAAGTTGTCCTCTTTGACAACTACAAAATCATCAACCTCTATATTTCGCTAAGGGAATTGCCACTTTACTCTTTTTTGCAATTCTTTGAGATATTCTGCCTTCCAACGCTGGCAGAATCCTTGGTGAAGTGCTTTTAACTTTTGCCAACGGTTGATGATCGACAGTGGGCTTCCGTTGGTTTCGGGCTCTGCAATAGCCAGAAGTGGAGTTCTAATCGGAAAATGTCCTGGGGTTAAAGGTTCCGTCGTTTCGGGGTTGTCTGAAAGTGGGCTGATTGGTCGTGAATTCAGACATGCTTCTATTTTTGCGAGTAAGGTAGAGAACTCTTCCATTGTAAAGCGTATAGTGTTTGACACCTTTCGAAAATGAAGCTTGAAGCTCTTCACTCCCGCTTCCCACAATCCTCCCATATGAGGTGCTCCTGGAGGAATAAATTGCCAGTTAATTTCTTGATGGGCATATGACTGCACAGCAAGACTTGATGCTGCAGTCATAAACCTCTTGAAATCCTGCCTCAAAGCTTTGCTGGCTCCTACGAAATTTATGCCATTGTCCGAATACACGTTACGCGGACAACCGCGCCTTGATATAAACCTGGAAAAGGCAGCTAGAAACGTTGAGGCCGATAGGTCGCTGGTGGCCTCCAGATGTATTGTTTTCGTCGCAAAACATACAAATACGCAGACGTATCCTTTTGTTATCAGACATGCTCGACCCGTACAGTTTTTGATGTCAAATGGTCCAGTAAAATCGACGCCAGTATTGGTGAATGGTCTCGACACATTTGTTCGTTCAGGAGGAAGTGCTGCCATGATTTGCTCTCTTGTCTTTTTTCTGTAAATAATACAAACTTTACAATTATTAATAATGTGTTTTATTAAATTTTTCACTCGCACAACCCAATATTCCGTTCTCAACAGTCTCAACACGAGTTGATTTCCACCATGCAGTGAAATCACGTGTGAAAACTTGACAAGAAGAAGGAAAATTGGCAGTCATATGGTAAAATAATGGGGTAGCGCTCATTGTACGGCAATGCCGACAGCGCGAGTCTTCCACCCACTCTCATGATTCCATTCCTGTCAAGGAAGGGATTGAGCGTAAGGATGGAGCTCTTGGGGCTTATTGGGTTTGAACCTTCGAGTGCCTGGTATTCAGTCAAATAACATCGTTTCTGTGTCAGCAGAATTAGACGTTCCTTTACCTTTCGAATTTCTTCGGATCCTATTTCCGATGTCTCGTTCCGTGGTGTCAGCTTTAGTATTGGATGCGTTCTACGGTAGAATTGGAAAATTCGTACAACTACTCTCAATGCTCGGGAAAAATTTGAGAATCGCTTGAAAATGTCTTCGCTTTCTTGAATACGTGAAGCATGAGTTCTTATGATCTTCTGTTCCAACTCGGTTTCAATCGTTTCTTCATTTTTCAGAGGCGATTCAGACGGTTCCAATTTCAACCACTCCGGACCTTGCCACCAGAGCCTACTCTCCGCTAGTTCGAGAGGGGATACACCGCGACTACCTAGATCGGCCGGGTTGTCATTTGAATCCTCATGATTCCAGTCATTCACTCCGACGAGTTCATCGATCTTTGACACTCTGTTTGCCACGAAGGTAGTCCAGGAGCAGGGGGGCTTCCGCAGCCATGAGAGCACTATGGTAGAATCTGTCCATTTGTAAACCGTTGGTTGAGGGACGGCAAACTGTGGAAGAAGAGCATTGATTAATTCCGCCAGGAGTAATTGACATCAGCTAAATCAATTGGGGGCAGTAAACCAAAATCTATTTGATCTACTGAAAACTGGGGGAGGTTTCCTGTCAGTTGGGGGAGAATCAGGCCTCTTGCCTCAATTCTAATCTGGGGGTTGAGAGGTGAACCTAAAACAAATTTAGCGATTTCTCGCACTTTAGCCGGGGTCGTCGGGTTTATTCCACATACTTTTAAGTCAGCTGGTTGAGTTGGCAGATTAATACGTTTTTGCAACCGCTTGGTTATAAACGTGCCCTCCGATCCCGAATCCAGAAGGGCCCTTGCCTCGTAGTTTACTCCTGAAAGGCAAATGTGCACAATTGCTGTACCCAAGATCACGTTCTTCGTGCTTGATGTGAACAATGCGTTTACGCTGTTGGAGGTGGCTGGGGGTTGAGTTTGCCTATCATCTCTACTTGCAGGTGTTGGAGCAGTGGGGGTTTCCGTGGGCCTTTTCCCATTCGGCGTTCTATGCAGCAACGAATGATGCCTTTGATGACAGTTCATGCAACTGAATGTACTCTTGCAATCCCTTGCAATATGAGAATGAGCCAAACAGTTCATGCACAGATTGTATTTTTTCACAGTTTTCGAACGATCATCCACCTTCATGGCAAGGAACTTTGGACAAAGCTTCAGCACATGGGATTTTTCTGGACATAATCTGCATACAGGTTGCGAGTACTTTGCATGGTGTGCTGATACCCTTTTTCCTGAGGGAGGAGCGGATGCACGATTTTGGGTTGCCTTATCCACTCGCGTACTCTGAATGTCAGTTACTGTTTCAAGAGTCTGGAATCTGCTTGAAAGGAAGCTGTCTAAATACTCCCACCTCGGAATTTCGGCCTTGTTCACTATTCCTTGTTCCCAAAGTGCTAATGTCGTATCCGGCAGTCTGCTAGAAACTAAAAACACAAAAATAGCGTCCCAATTGCTGATCTCAATCCCATACATTTGGAGAACTGAGATGCAATTGTTTACTGCTCGTTGTAAATTCTTTATGTCACTACCACGCTCAATTGTCACGGTAGGCAGATTGAACAGTGTCTTCAGTTGACTATTTACCATTACTCTCTTATTTTCGTAACGGTCAGAAAGGTTTTGCCATGCGGTTGCAAAACCATCGTGGGTTAGGGGAGATTTCTTTACGATATCTTTAGCTTCTCCTCGTGTCTTTTGATTGAGATAATATAGTTTCTCAACTGGGGTTAAACGGGAATTGTTAATGTAGATAGCTGTAAATAGATCCCGAAAAGATGGCCATGCCATATAGTCACCATAAAAAATCTCGGTGTCGTACGCGGGGAGATGAATATTCGAACGCGGAGCCGTTTCAGGTTCTCGGAATGCAGGATGCGCAGTTGACGTACTTTGTTGCACAAATGTCAGGTTATGAATGGTTTCACCCATCAATGCCGCGCAAGCCAGATAAGCTGAAAGCAGAAAGTCTGGCCGATGTATCTGATTCTCCTCCAGATAAATTCCGCGAATATCCTTCATATGTTTCCTTAACTTTAATCCATAATGCCTTGAGTTCTTCTTTTTGGATTTCTAGTGAAAAAAACCGAATGATTTGCACTTGGAGTGTTGTTATACAACTCTTCGAACTCTAACAGTGCATAACAGGCCCGTGAAAATTCATCAACGTTAGCCATTTTAAATGGATAGAAGCAAAAAAAAAAAGGATTCGACCGATTTAGCCAATTAGGAAAAAAATTCCTTAAATTTAGGTTGAGGTGGCTTTGGAACTTCCACTATGCCAAGTCCCGCGCGTTTTAACTCGGAAATTGAGAAAATTACTAAAAACGGGAGCTGCCTGTGGTACTTTCGCAGTACCGGAAGCACAAAATATATGTGAAAATTCTCACACTGGGGTTAAACGGGAATACTGAAAACTCACCATTAACGCTGCTTATTATTGCTGCTTATTAGCTTACGGTTTGCTGGGCCGTTGGTAGAGGGCCTTGCTGCATATAAAACATTTTTTTGCTTTTTTTTTGTTTTTTTTTTTTGTTTTGGCGAACAACACTGACGCGCCACGTCTCTGGGCTCTTCCGCTTCGCCTTAACTCATTTGTAGGGCGCTTCGCCTCGTTGCACCACCCAATGCCAGTGCAACCGCGCGGTTACTTCACTTCTTCACTTTTTTCACTTTTATAGTGGCGAGCTTCGCTAACAGCTATACTGAAGCCTGCGCGACCACTTTTCCTCACTTATTTTGTTTGTTTTTTCATCTTTTATAGTGGCGCGCTTCGCTACGACCACTCTTATATACTTCGTTACACTTTTATAGTGGCGCGCTTTGCTAACGGCTTTGCTTATGCCGGCGCGACCACTTTTATTCACTTCTTTTTTTTTTTTTTTGCTTTTTTTAACTTTTATAGTGGCGCGTTGCACTAACGGCTTTTCTTATGTCGGCGCGACCACTTTGATTCACTTCGTTACACTTTTATAGTGGCGCGCTTTGCTAACGGCTTTGCTTATGCCGGCGCGACCACTTTTATTCACTTCTTTTCCTTTTTTCTTTTTACTTTTATAGTGGCGCGTTTCGCTGACGGCTTTTCTTATGCCGGCGCAACCACTTTTATTCACTTCGTTACACTTTTATAGTGACGCGTTTCGCTAACGGCTTTGCTTATGCCGGCGCGACCACTTTTCCTCACTTCTTTTCTTTTATTTTATATTTTTTATGCTTTTTTGTGAGGTTTTTAATTTTTTGTTATATGTATATATTTATATATTTATATACATATATATATATATATATATATATATATATATATATATATATATATATATATACATATACATGTATATTCTTTTTTACCTTCTTTTTCTTTTGTTTTTGTTTTCCAACGCAAATATACATGCATACATGAATATGTTAAATATCACTTACCTCCATATGTCCGGCTTAATCCTCTTCTTGATGTCCTCGGAATTTGTGGCGTGATTTTGGATAATTGTTTTTTAATTCTTGAAATAAATTTAAGTTTTTTTTTTTTTGGAAAAACGGGGATCGGGGAAGGTGCCGTACTTCCGACATCTATTGGCGAGGCTGTTGCGACGCAGCAGGCTTGCACGCATAAACAGTTCCTCTTCGAAGTTTCATTGGTGATTTTAATTCGTTTAGTACTATGACTGGGATGCGTCCATTCCTTTGCGTCTTACCTATAAGTACGTCCGGTGTAGAATTTTGTGCTGCTTCGACAACACACAATCTGTTTGTCCCACAATCTCCATTAATTTTGGCCCAAACAACAGCTTCTTACTTTGGTGGGATCAGTTCGTTGCGTTCAAGGATCACTTGCTTGCTGCTGTATGTAGAATTATAGCCAATGTTAAGTGGTACTTACATGGTTTTGTACTACATTACTCGGTTATCCATGTCGATCTTTATGCCTTGGTCTAGCAAGAAGTCTACTCCTATGATGACTTCATCAACAATCTGCGCGACTATGAATTTATGTAATACCACCACATTCCCTATCGCGACTTCGCATGTTATCTCTCGTACAATTTGGGTGCCCTCGCCAGTTGCCGTCCTCAATCTTGCTCCTGGCAATGGCCTTACTTTTTCGGTGATTAGTTCGTATCTAAGGATGGATTGCGATGCGCCCGTATCAACAGTAAGTATTCGCTCATGTCCATTCACATATCCACCAATTGTCACGTTCCTCGCCTTCCTATCAATTTGAGAGACGGAGATTATGGGGCATTCAATTGCAGGAGCCAGCGTACGCCCCTTTCGGCTGGCTCGTTTTAGTTTAACGACTGGTTAGAGTCGGATTCGCTTTCTTCAGCCCTCCATTTTCGTTCTCCTCAATTGTTGTTTCTGCTGGAGCTCGTCTTACTTTTCCTCGCGAAGTGGCCTGGCTTTCCACAATTGAAACATTTGCCAGTTTGATCTTCAAATTGGCACCAGAACGATTCTTTCCAGCGATTGCCTTTAGGGTTTTCAGAATCTCATTCATCTGGTGTTTCTATTTCCACTCGACTGACTTTGTAGGCTGGCCTGCTTATAAGTGAAGCCGCTTCACGGGTTTGGGCATAGGCGACAGTCCCAGAGAATGTTGATTTTGGATTTGCGTATGTTTCTTGTTTGGTGTAGATATCCTTTATTCCACTGATAAACCTCTGTATTTTCACCCTTTCGAGGTGTTCACCAGATGCGTCTCCAGTAGCTAGATGAGCCAATCTCTCAATTTCGGATGCGTATTCCTGCAGAGATTCGTTGGGCCTTTGATCGCGCTTCTCCAACTCCATCTGGTAAATTCGCCTCCTGTGTTCGCTTCCATAACGTCTTTCCGCGGCACGCATTATTGCGTCGTAATCATCTCTCTCATGTTACGGAATTGTCTGCAAAATTTTCGCTGCAAGTCCTTCCAACGCAACGAATAGTGCAGCGAATTTTTCCTCAATACTCCGATTATTTGCTTTAGACGTCTTTTCGAATCTGACACGACCTTCTAATTTGTTGACTTTGGTCTCCATTAACTCCTCTACTTTGTCTTGCCGACCTCCCAATTCGTTGACGTTGGTCTCAATTAGCTTCTCTATTCTGTCTAGCTTCTGCTCGATTTTGTCCTGTCTCTCCTTGAGTTATGTGCATTCTTTGACATACTCTCTTGGAACTGTATGAGCCTTGATGAAATACGTGGTTCCTGGTCTTGCATTTGCGATGGAATGTGGGAATTCATTTGTGACACGTTGGCATCCTGCTCATCGAACTTCTGTAGCAACTTGGCACCCTGTTCATCCAATTTTTGTGTAATTTCTTTTGTAATGTTGACATTCATTTGCGAAATTGCAGCCAGTATCGTGTTCATGTCCATACTCGTAGAAGCCTTTTTTCTCAACCTTGGTTGCTGACTGCTCTGACTATTTTGCGGCGCCAACAGCGTCTTCCTTCTCCATATCTTTCGTGGATGTCTTTTCGTCCTCACGACGGAATTCATATTGGCTCAAATCTATGCCTTCTGTTTTCATAGCTTCTCGCAGCCGTGATTGTAGCTCAGCCTTATTCTCGGTTGAAGGTAATCCTCGCTTCGCCAATTACTTTTTAAAGGGCAGTATCGTCAAATCTTGAATCTTGACGAAATTCCAAAAAAAATTCCGCAATTTACTTAGCAATCTCACTTGTGCCACCAATTGTAACGTTTTTCGTACCTACCCTCGATGATTTCCCAAATCTTTCGAGTCCGATTACTAGATTGCTAAATAAAACTCCCAAGATTTCTTCGATTGGCCTCTTAATCGTCAGGAATTTACTCAGCGTTTATTTTTCCTTCAATAAACCACAATTTTCTTCACTATACACAATGGTTTACTTTACAAATCTTTATCAACAATTGTTTTCCGCTTTACTTTGCACCAGTGCTATTACTACTGAGTCTTCAACCCGATTGCCTGCCATAGCTGCTGCCGCTCCTTATATACCCATCGATGGTCCAACCATTCTGTTTACGCGCTCAAGAATAGGTTGATTATTAGTTGGCCTGTAGTAGCTTCATCCGCTCCGCTTATCCTTAACGACGGTCCAAACGTTCCGTTGATGCGCTAACTCATCTACCTGCAGTAGTTGCTACCGCTCTTTCCGTCGGTCCTTTTTTGCGAAAAATTGATAAAGATTGCCATTCGGTGGATTGTACATACCCTTTTAATGTGTACGATACGTACATTCGTAAATGACGCCAAAGTTATGCATAAATATGTAGACCGGCTAAACTTTTAATTTCGACGAATAATCGGCAACATCTCTAGTGGCGGAAGATACGTATATGAGTATAAAGAAAGCTTATATTCTTAACACGATTTAACGTAAGCAGCATAACAACATAAACATAATTAATTTTATCTAGTGAACTAAGTATATAGCATAAGTAGTTATCTTCCGTAAGTCCTAAATTTACTTTAACCTCTTCTTAAGTATACCTCTTTTGTATGTAAATGACGACCGAAAGCCTTGTAGCTAGTGCTGCTTTAACAATTTATGCTATAATTTATTACTGTATAAATTTTTAATAAAAAAATAAAAAAATAAATAAATAGAAAGCTTATATATACATATATATGCAGGATTCAATAATCGAAAGTTGGATAAGTAGTGACAGCAAGGTTTTGACACTTCCTTAAAAGGGATAAATCAAGCAGAAAAGGGGCAAAATTTAATTCCTTTAAAAAAGAGGGAAAAGAAAATAACTATTTTAGATTATAAAATTCAATAAATTGTTTTCATTAAAAAATTAAACATGATGTACTTATAATAGATTATTATATTTCTTTCGTATTTCTTTTCCAGTATTTTTATTTGGCTGGCCAATAATAGTCGAGTGGTTAGAATTGCGTACTACCACTCGGAAACTCAGGGTAAACTGTAGATCCTTCCATTTGTTGGTAAAAATATTAAAATGCAAAAACTACAAATTGGAGGAGGAGCTCGGCCGACAATCGCTTCAGCGGTCATAATGTGCCAAATATGTATATATTTATATATATATTTTTCATAAAAACAACTCGTTGTTAACTATACTTGTCCCAATCGGCTAATATAATATATTTGTATCATTTTGTGGAACGAGCATTCACCTAACACTAACCATCTATTTGCATACTCTATTAAACTAATATATCCAACACTCCTCTTTCTTGGTCAGATTGATTATAAGGTATATTTCTTTGTATGCACATAAATTAAGAGGGAGGATCTAAACGTGTTGAGCTTTTTTCAAAAAGTTATATTAATTTCAAATTTTAGCAAATCATAATTCATTTTATTAAACCGATTTCTATGAATAACGCTGAATTTCTCATAGTCATCTTCAGCACAATAATTTAACCGGTACAATCTTGAATGTCTCTTATTGATTTTTAATTCTTTGAAAATATTTTTGAATTAGTAAGCGATAGGCGCACAATTCGTCAAGTTTGGTCATTTAGCTGAGTAGAATGTGTAAGGCAATAATGTACGTGCTTGGACAGTAAAACGTTAAAAACCTTTAAATAGAGGCTTTCATCTGCCTAGCGTCTACTAGACACTTGGGTAATTAGATCGGGTGTCGTAGAATCCATGTTAATGGTAACCTACAACAAAAACAAATAATTGAATAATACATTTCGTACTTGGACTCATAAATAAAAGCAGCGGTCAATGAAAAGTCGAGGTATAAATACTGGAAATTGGTGGGTGAAGATTCACTATTGCACGAAATCCTATAAAGAAGGGATTATCTCTACTCTTACTCACATGTAGATTGTAATTTTCATTCTTATTATAAGTACATATCCGGCTATGGTAAAAAAAATTACAGATTTCAAGCATCGAAAAACGCCACGGCAAAATATCGCACGAGTTACCACTAAGGAAGCCGTTTTGCCAAGAGCAAGCGAGAAAGCTGCTTTGTTATTCAACCTTTTCAGTATTGAAAAATGATACATATAAAAATAAATAAAGTTTAAGAAACGAACGAGTTAAGTGTGGCACAGTTGAAGGAAGAACGGCGACGTTAATCAAAGACTTCTATTCGGTTGCAAGAGATTCCGCACGGTGGTAGCTGTAAATGCGAATAATAGGTGTTAGAATTGCAGTGAGTTTACATGGTGAAGATCGAATGGCCCGAATCCTGATCAGAAACTTGGTGTTTACAAAGTTATGATGTACACTATGTAAATAAAAAAATCCCCTGTCATAAATGCAAAAGAAATTTGCTTCAGTACAAAATATTGAAAAAGTTATTGTTCTTTTAATGATAAAACTTAATAAATTAAATATTCGATTTTTTTTTGATATAATTTTGGAATAAAACTGTAATTAAAGACGATTGTTGTACTTCCTGTTCGTAATAAAATACCCAAATTCCTCCAAATACTAAAATAGCTATTTTCCTATCACAGTGGCACTGTTCGGAAATGTTATAAAAAATAAGGATTTTTGAGCGCTCTCATGAAATAAAGAGAAAAAAGAGTTTCGTATCTTTGTTGCTGGTTGCAGGGTCGCTGTGCTGTTTGGTCTGCAATACGTATGCGTGGCAGTGGCAGTAAATAGTTAGGTAGTAACAAAACGTCGACCGTGTGCAGTGCTTCGATATATAAAGAAAGCCGAGGTGGTAACATCAAGTTGCGAAGCAGACACGCAGATAATTAGAGTAGAAATTAATTTTTTTTGTAGTTACCCTGTACTGGGTTGCGTATATAATTTCTTATAAAAATGCCTTACTAAAAAAATATCCTAATATATTTTCTTCAACCATCGTGAATTTTTACATTTTCATTTCGTCTCCTTAGTACCAAAAACTTTCCGCTTCTGTTTAGTGCGCATAATTTATTACATTTTACTTTATTTATAATTATAAGAGACATTTTTTCCATTCTCAATTAAATTTAATGAACTCTTAAAAATATTATACACATGTACACATAAATGTTTTATACCTGCTGTACTTAAGCAAAAATCTTTAAGTGCCGTTAGGTCATCCCATAAACAATTGCAGGAATTCACACGTTTCAATCAGAGTATAAAGCATCGTCAAGCAAATAGAATAGAACTATTGGAAAATTTAGTTAAAATAGAAAAAATATAAATAAATTAATATTATAAACATTTAAAAAAATTGGAAGTTAATCAAAGCGAACTGAAGAAAATATATATAAAAAAATGAGTTTTGTACGAAACAGAAAAAAATTAAAATTTTTATAGTATACTGTATAAATTTATAAAAATAAGAGTAAAAATGTGAATGAAAATGAAAGAATAAATAAAAAATTAAAAAATTTTTAGTCAGATGCTAAAGTACTTATATTCAAAAGAAAGAAAAGAAGAGTTAAAAGATTATATAGAAAGTGCGCCAACTCAAAAAAGTTGTCCTAAAATATTATATTGAAGGTGTATATAACCTTGCTGATGATTTCCCAAAGTAAAGCATGATCATTTCAGCAATGAGGGAAGCGCTTCACTCCGTCATTGGGTTATGTAAGTAATGCTTTTAATCGATTTTTGTTATATATTTTTTTTTTAAATATGTAAATTTTTTACAGTACATATTTACAATAAAAAAAAATTCTTATAATTTTTTTATGTATATATATGTATATCCTATACTTCTATATATGTAAATAAATATAAAAATATATTATAACAAGGAAAGAGAAGGAAATTTAAGTATATGCATAATTATATACATACCTTTCAAAAAATTTTCAATTTATATATATTGCCATTCGCAAGTTTTTTTTTTTTTTGGGCGGTTAAATATACATATTGTAACGAATTTGCTAAATTCGCCTCGATGATTTTCCAAATCCTTCGAGTCCTATCACTGGATTGCTAAACAAATCTCCCAAAATTTGTTTGTTCGGCTTCTTAACCGTCAGGAATTTATTTGTACAATTTTCGTCTTTAGCCAACGGCTTATTTTACAATTATTTATGATACACACTTATTATCTGCTTCACTCAGCTCATCCGTTTCTAAAACACACACAGCTCACAGCAGTGTTAACTCCACTAAGTTGGCTACTCGTCTCTTCTTGTGATAGCGGCTGCCTCTCTTTTTATACCTGTAGATGACCCAACTATTCTGTTCACGCGCTTAAGGATAGACTGATTATTCGTTTGCCTGCGGTAGCTGCAGCTACTCCGTTCATCCTTAACAACGTGGAATTTCCTTTAATTCCCTTTTGTTTGTCCTTGGTATGGGTAATTTGCATTATACGGCCGCTTCTTTATTTTCTGTCCTTCCGGGAAATTGCATTTACATTATCAACAGTTTTGTTTGTCTATGGTATGGGATTTTCGTCACAATATAGATGTAAATATTTATATGTTCTATATATAAACATTTATATACAATATATATACATATGCCTTTTTTAAGCGCGAATTAGAAAAGAATAAAGGAGAAACCAAGATTGTCTCCTTTCTTTCATTTTCTTATACAAAATTATAAACACTTTTTTGTTTCTAATTTATATACATAAATATGTTCCTATGATTTCATATACATAAAGGGTGTTTTTTATAGAGGTATAGAACTTTAAGTTGGCATTACTTTTCAAGATGGCGACCGATTTAACAGCTGTCAAGTGATTTATTCTCAGTTTGGTTTGGCAATTCATCATGAGTAGACTCACGCCTGAACAACGCTTGCGTAGATTCGTCGAATGGGCCCAAAACGAGATTACCGTTGTTCCCGATTTTCATAAGCGAATTTTGTTTAGCGATGAAGCGCACTTCTGGTTGAATGGCTACATCAACAAACAAAACTGCCGCATTTGGAGTGAAGGTAATTCTCAAGTGTATGTTGAAACGCCGTTACATCCAGAAAAACTGACTGTTTGGTGCGCTTTATGGGCTGGTGGAATCATTGGCCCGTACTTTTTCAAAAACGATGGTGGCCAGAACGTTACAGTCAATGGTGATCGGTATAGAGCCATGATTACTAACTTTTTCATTCCTGAATTGAATAACCATGATGCCCAGCTCGTGCCACAATAGATTTATTGAAAGGCACGTTTGGTGACCGCCTAATTTCACGTTTTGGACCTGTGAATTGGCCTCCAAGATCTTGTGATTTAACACCGCTAGACTACTTTCTGTGGGGCTATGTAAAGTCATTGGTCTATGCAGATAAGCCACAAACGCCTGACCATTTGGAAGACAACATTCGCCGTGTTATTGCCGATATACGGCCACAAATGTTGGAAAAAGTCATCGCAAATTTGACGTCCAGATTGGACTACATCCGCGTCAGCCGTGGCGGTCATATGCCAGAAATCATATTTAAAATGTAATGCCACAAGATTATCTTTCGGATAAATAAAATTCATGTCAATCGAGTGATCCATCGTTGTTTTATTGAAACTTAAAGTTCTATACCTCTATAAAAAACACCCCTTATATTTTTTTCTTTCATATTTTCATATATTCCTTAATCCTTAATTTGGTTAACTCTTAGGATGATGAGTAATTTTTTCTTCAATTTAAGATTATGTTAATAAAAATGGTGGAGTTCTAAAATGAAACATAAAATTTTTTAATATGACCGAAACCGAGAAATAAGTTTGTTGTTGGAAATATGGGGCTTCTAGTCAATCATCATCTACAAGGGCAAGGGCAGTTAAGCCAGACGGCTTACAACTGTTGGTATTTTTGAAGGGAAGATATTTTTGTTCACTTTCCATGAATTAATATTTTTATAACATTTTTTTATTGACTTTTTGTCGGTCTGATAGTGTGCAAAATTTTATACAATTTCTAGTTTTAGAAAAATCTAAAGCATAACAATTTTCGAAGAATTTTAGGGCTAAAATTTCCATAACATATTTAGCTTTGTAGATTATGTTTTACAACAAGAGTTTTCTTTTTTGTAATCGCTAAGAAGTATTAGACACGATGGAACGATGCGAAATTGAGACAAAATCTTACCGAATTAGGGTTTTGGACTACAGGGCGTAAGTCAATATTGCAAGACCGACTTCTCGAAAACTTCGGCCTTACTACTGATAACGATGGTGATAATATTTCTGAATACAATGATGCTGGTTCAGGTGTGATCCATAGTCCGACACATGAGCGTGCTACGTTTACCTTGCGCGACATAGGAAATTCATTGTCAATGTTTAGTGGCTCTAGCTCACCGTCGATAGAGGAGTGGTTAGAAATGTTTGAGGAAAACGCTACTGCTATTCACTGGAATAATCTATATAAATTTACTTAGATCAGCAGGAATTCATATCATAGATTATAGCAGGAAGTTAGTAAGTCAAGTTCGGATCGTTCAGGTGAAGGAGCAAGGTGTCTACTAATTTGGGTTACAAGAAAGACCAAATAAAACGGAGATACAACTCACTTTGCTAAAAATTGCAGCGAAAAGCAAATTAAATGATTCAACTATATTAAATTAAGTCATCGCGCTGCAGATTGTCAACGTGTATATGAATAATGAAAATGTTAAGGGTACAATATTTTCCCTTTAGTCGATACCGGATGTGATCTTAAAAGTTGAGGGACGTCAGCTATTAGAAAAAAGTTTGGGCGCAGCTATGGCTGGAAGCAAGTTATTTTCGGATGAAGCTAGGGAAAAGTATGGAGATTTTGAGTTTAAAGAGCTGAGTCAAGTGGCCGTAGATGTAGAAGATAGAGATATTGATTCATCGCAACTTAATGCGTCAGGAGTAAAAATAGTAGAGACGTTGATTAAAAATTAGGCGCATGTCACGTTCTGATAAAAAAATTGTATAAGAGCAAATAGCAAAGTTCCTACAAGAGGGTATTTTTCAACCCAGTACTTCAGGTATATAAACAGCAAAACTACTAGGGACGATTTTCCAATGTCGTTATTAGATGACGTTGTTGAAAGCAGTAAGGAAGGAGCCAAATTTTTTACGATTTTATATTTCACAAATGGATTTTTTCTAGTACCTGTTGAAGCGAATTTCCAGAAGTATATCGCATTTGTGACGCATAATGGTCATTATAAGTTTCAGTACGTAGCCTTTGGGATACCGAACTAATCGGCTATATTTTCAAAGTATATTTTTGCGATTTTAAGGGACATGGTAAAGGATGGAATGGTCATTGCTTACATGGATGATCTGGATATACCCGCTAAGGACATAATTGAGGTCATTGAGAAACTAAAGCGTGTTTTGAGCCAAAGAGCTGAGTATAGTCTGTAAATAATGTCAGAAGTCGGAAAAAAAACTAACTAAATCGAAAGACCATCTGTTTCAGACCCTTTACGAAAAGATTTTCAGTTTTTACTAGAAGCATATCGGTTAGCATTTTTTCAGCAGTTAAAAGCAGCATTAGTAAATGTAGTTCTGAAGTTATATAATTTCAAAAAACTCTGAAAATCAGCTTTTCCACCTGATGAAGTTCACATTCCGGAATATTAGGACCGCATAACATGACAAATTCCATTGCAAGCAATAAACACTTTTGCTGTATCACTTCACTAACTATTTGAGAAATTCATTCTTGCATATATGCATGAACCTAAATCTTTAAATATATACAAACATATATATGCCAGAATGCAAAAAACTCAAATGGAAAGGCGATAATCTTTGTCAATATCCTCCTGTAATCGCGTTGGCGATTGCCTCTTCGTATACAGAATTTTACATGTGCTAGAGTTTATTGCCTTGGAATGGAACGTATTACATGGCTTATAACAAAAAAGTTTTTTATTAAGCACAGATAAATCTTAAAGAAAATTGTGACGTGATCTCTTTGACACTGCAAAAATATTTCATGTGGCACTCCATTTTAAGAAAACATAATTATTTCACAACTTCTATGATTCTATATACTTATACATATATTTGAGTGGAAAAGTAAACAAACAAGAGAACGATTCAAACGATTTTTTTCAATTATTTTAATTTATTGTCGCTATTTTTGTTTGGATTGTGTCGGGTCTGGTTTATTTTTCTCGGAATTTGGTTATGTGTCGGAATTCAATTATAATAAATAACGGCGGCTGCGATGGCTAGATCATGACGCCGGAATGGATAAAAGCGCTGCAGCTTTGAAAATTTTCGCAGCACCCGCAAATGGAAGCAAAGGAAGAGGTATACCTCCACTCCTTTGGCAAGATCAAGTTCAGAAGGACCTGGTTTCGCTTGGTATTTCCAATTGGCGCCAAACTGCAAGAAGATACGAATGACGCGCAATTGTTGATTCGGCTAGTAGTATTCTGCATTTGGATTATGTTCCCTCTCTCCGTTCCGCCGAAATCGCAGTTAGGTATTCTGAGTTGTTATTCAGGTTATTCAAAGTTTAATAAATACATTTCCACTGCTATTTGTTGCCCAGCTGGATTGCACTGATATGGACGCACTTCTCAGAGGTTAAGCACGTTAAAATGTTAAATGTTATTATTGTGCTGCTGCGGGCTACAAAGTGTTGTTGTTGTTGTTGTAGGGCTTCGCTTACGCCGCGTAGGGTCAGGTATGTCTAGTCTAAGTCATCGAGGCCAACTAACGAGAGGCCCAGGACGCGTGCTGTTTCGACGGGCTCGGACCAGAGAGAGGGGAGTGTTAAATGAGTCCATTTGAATGGACAGGCAAAGAGGTGGTTAGTGTCGTGGGAGGACTCATTACATGCAGAATATACATTGGTATGACATCCTGTCCAGTGGTTCTTGTCTATATTGCTGTACGGAGTCGCGGTAGTTTAGTACTCCTTTTCTGATGTGTCAAATTCGAAG
The DNA here is from genome assembly GCA_030068015.2 of Neoceratitis asiatica. Taxonomy (NCBI): domain Eukaryota; kingdom Metazoa; phylum Arthropoda; class Insecta; order Diptera; family Tephritidae; genus Neoceratitis; species Neoceratitis asiatica. The sequence continues at coordinate 24,472,133 of CM061530.1, read as the reverse complement.
CTGTCGAACTTCGTTAGAATATATTTTTAGACGGTAAACTTTATTGTGAATAAGCATAGATCCGAATGGTGCCTTTGGCTTACTTCACAAAATTCATATTAACATTTACGTGACAAGCGTTAAGTAGCTACTTACACATACATATACGTAGCTAGGTCAATAATGTAAATAAAATCTTAATTTTTTGTATTACTACTACTACATGGGGGCAGGCGACGTTTACGCCGTTCTTCGCGCAGTTTGGCGCCAATTGGAAATACCAAATGAAACCAGGTCATTCTGAACTTGATCTCTTTCTCTTTCGTATAGCTCGTACATTTTATCCTTCCATCGTTTGCGGAATTCGTCGTTGCCTACGCGCAAAGGGCCATAAATCTTCTGCAAAACTTTTCTCTCGAAACCTCCTAAAGCCTGCTCATCAGATTTCGACACAGTCTACACTTCTGCACCTTACAGCAGATCGAGAATAATGAGCGACTTGTAGAGTTTTGTATGTGGCAGGAGATATGCAGAATAGGGCTGATTCAATGTTTATATAACAAATATATACAAAAAAAAATATTTGCGAAAAGTATGAAAAAGAGATTAAGAGCGTACAAAATACCAAGTATTTTTAATGCTAATAAATGTATAACACATTGACAAATTTTTAACTCTAATTTGCAAATATATTGGATACGATATATCTCCGCGCATAAACATTTATATATTCGGGATCTGCTTCCCCCTTTAGTTTAATCCAATGAAAAATACTGAAGAGGCGAAGGAGGTGTTGGTGGTTTAGCGCGGCCCAATTCCACCAATTACATGTATTTTTCTTGCATATTTATTGTTAATTTATAGATTTTTTTACGAAGTGGCAAAGTCTGACTAGTCATATGTTTTTAATGTGTTTCCCAGTAAGTTTATTATGCGAATATAACACATTCACCCTTTTGTAGTGTTACAGAAACTATGCGTGAGAAATTCAAATATTTTTTAGGAGTTTGCATAGGTCAAGTGGCAAATCCTCACGCATACTTTATGTTTGACTTTTTCCAATCCGCTATTAATATAATGATGATATATATGATATATGCCTAATCAAATGCCCTGCAACTATAAAATACTGCTACGCATATTTCTACGACATCCTAACGCAAATAATGGGTTATCCATTTTGCGGCTTCCAAAATAAACCAAAATAAAATGCATTTACAATCATTTTTTTAATGGAATTTCTTTTTATTAAAAAGTTTGAAACTTGGTATTATATCCCTGTAAAACTTGTTTGAACGAAACTCTAATACTAAAACACTCACAATTATTATTCGCTTTATTTTGAAAAATTCATGAGAGTAAAGCGAGTTCATTAGATAAGTCGCCGCTGACAATAAATAAAGCGAAAAAATTAAACTTCAAAATATAATATCGAAGGGTTGATTTGGTTTTGTGTTTTTCCGACAGGGTGGATACTAGATTTATATCGTAACGAATTTCCGTCATCCCTTGTCAATTTTGGTTTAGTAACACACCGGTTTCGGCAAACCGCCATCTTCAGTGTTTGGTTTCGTTCTGAAGATGGCGGTTTGCCCGGAAACCGGTGTGTTACTAAACCAAAATTGACAAGGGATGACGGAAATTCGTTCCGATATAAATCTAATATCGAAGGCTTTAGATCAAGTTTTTTCCACATGCTGATATGGCCGGGTCATTAGCATGTACTACTATCCAATAGAGCTTGAGTTCGAGTCCTGGACAAAACAACTTTTGAGGTAAATTTTAAGAAAAAGATGTTTCTTAAGAAAATGTTAATAATTTAAATAAATATGTTTTTCATATAAAATATATATATAAAAATAGAATATCAATATCAATAGTAAATTTTTTTTAAGTTTAAAAATAATAGAAAAGGAATTAAATTTTCAATAGTTTTTATCTTGTTTACGTCAAAAAAAATTCAAATTTAACTATTGAAGGACTCGAACTCGAGTTCTTAGATTTTTAGGCTGACAGCTACTCTTACGCAAATGAGGCGGTTGGTTCATCGCGTGTTAAGTACAGGTGTGTTCGTTTCTAATATTCCATATCATTCAAAGCGATAATTCAACGAATCTGATTGGCTGGTAAAGCTACACCCATAGAACATATGACAAGAAACGGTCAAAAAATCTCACGATGCCTTTAAGAATGCTATGGGAAATATACCGAAAGTTTCCGTAAAGCCTCCGGGTAAATTTACTAATCAATTTACCAGTTTTCTGTTTACAGGGATGTGAAACACTACATCATTCAAATGACCGCCTGGTGATTTTTGCAAACTTTGATCCTTTTGAAGTAATCACAGCCATAACTTGTCGAATTCTGATGTTCAAGTGCTCAAGAGTTAAAAGTTTGTCCTTGTAGGCACGGTCTTTTGCATAACCCCACAAAAAAGTCCAACGGTGTCAAATCGCACGATTTCGGTGGCCAATTGACCGCCAAGACGAGAAAATATACCGCCGTGAAATTCCTCTCGCAATAAAAGAATATTCACTATTCTTGTGTGGCATGTGGCACCATCTTTTTGTAACCACATATTGTCCAAGTCTTTTTCTTCAATTGCATGCCAAAAAAAGCAGTTATCATACGACCATATCGCTCCGAATTGACAGTGATAGTCTCGCCGTTATTGTTTTCAAAGAAGTAAGGTCCAGCCCTCCTCCGGTCCAAAAAGCGCGCCAGACAGTATGTTTTTTGATGCAATGGCCTGTCCTCAATTATTTGAGAACTTTTGGGGCCCCGAATGCGATTTTTTTTTACGTATCCACTGAGTTTTCACTCAGTGCCACGTCGCTGAAGAATTATTTTTGGGAAAAATCGCGGTCAACTAGTTGTTGTTTAAGCACCCAATGGACGTAACTACGGCGTTGTGAATGGTCAGTTGGTTTCTGTTGTTAAGTGAACTGGACTTTATATGGAAGTAGGTGTAAGTTCAAGTGTAAAATACGTCATAATGTGAAAATCCCAGCTCTTGAGAACATCGAGAAATAGACACATTCGGGTCTTCGGCTATACTTTCACTTGCAGCAGCGATATCTGCAGAATTCAACAATTTTAACTCATTTTGCGGCTGTTAAGCGATCCATTTTCATAAATGCCAGACTTTTAACTAGAACAAAACATGTTTGGTTTGACAGATTGAGTTTGATGCCCTGCACTTCCGAAACCACCTTTTATTTTGAAATAAATACATATTTGATTGGAATTTTGGATTTTTATTCAATATTTTTGAAATAAAAATTTTGCATAAATTTTGATATTTTTATAAGAAAAATGTGTAATAATATTGAAATTATAGGAAATATTAGGTGACTTAAAAATAACTAAAGCATGAGATAAATTTATTCTTACTCCTTAATGTACATATTGTATACATTCGTTTTTTTTTTGTTTCAAAAAAACTTTTGTGATGCCAACAGCGTCTGCCTTCTCCATATCTTTCGTGGATGTCACTTCGTCCTCACGACGGAATTCATATTGGCTCAAATCTATGCCTTCTGCTTCCATAGCTTCTCGCAGCAGTGACTGTGTCTCAGCCTTTTTCGCGGTTGAAAAGAAAAATATTGGTTTATGTGTTCATTACACAATGTTTGCAGTTGAAAAAAGAAAGAGGCTGAAATGTGTGAGTATGAAGAGCTTGAGAAGCTGTACGACAAAGGTAATGCTGGAAAATTCTATGAGGAGTTGCTGCGACTTACAGAAGGTTTCAAGACTTTAGACAGCTCGTGCAGGGACGAAGGTGGACACGAAGTCCCAGTTGGAGCTGATAGGATAGATATTCCAATACCCGATTATGTCGAGGTTCGAATAGCAATTGCCCGTTTAAAAAATAACGGAGCGGCAGGAGTCGATGACCTATCAACCGAGCTATTCAAATACGGCGACGACGAGCTGAGAAGTTGCACGCATCAGCTTCTTTGAAGAATATGGTCGGATGAACGCATGCCCTACAATTGGAACCCCAGTTTGCACTGTCCAATCCATAAAAATGGGGGCCCATGGTGTTCGCCAGTTTTCCTGGGATGAGCATTCCTAATATAGCGTATAAGGTCCCATTGACAGTATTGTGTGAACTGATTAGACCTTATCAGTGTGGCCTTAGACCTCGTAAATCCACCATTGATTAGATATTCACCACGTTCCAAATCTTGGAGAAGATATCTGAGAAAAGAATCGATAAGCACCACCTTTTTGCCTTATTGAAGTTAGGATCACTTATTTATGTACATTATACCTATATAGAACTGTGTTAATTAACAATTGAAAAAATCTACTTTTACCATGGTGTTGACATAGGTTTCCAAAAAGTTTTTCTAGATCTCATGATTTCCATGTGAGGTATGAGTGCAATAGACCCAACAGTACCTGCAACAAATGGTGAACATGAAGCTTTATTTGGGTCATTGGAAATCTAACTTCGGCGAAAAGCATCGTACGATTGATTGCGTCAGTTACTCTATGTATACAATGGCTTACAGACGACTGATTCATGGATATCCCTCAACAACAAGACGTTGATAGCATCCATTTGCGAAGAATCCAAGGCGGTTAGAACTTTCAGACAATTTAATAGTGCTAAAAATTGGAAAACACCTGAAAGTTACATTATTTACCTGTTTCCCTGTAGATTCAGCGTTATTCTCTTGCCTTTTAGTTGAATATTAAACTGAACAATGATTTCTTCAACTAAATCTGGCTAATCGATATAACATTTTTTGTGGGGCTCAAGTGGAAGGGATTCACCGCTTCTCGCAACAAACTTATACCCACGAATAGTGCGTTATTTCCTCATCTTTGGATAAAACGTATGCTAAATACTCAAAAGATCGTTTACTTTATTTTCCCTTTTAATTTTTTTTTTTAATTTCCGATTTGTATTTGATTTTAACACTTATACTATTTATTTTAACATAAATAAAATAAGAAAATTTTGCCAACGACGCTAACAACTCGAAAATGTTTGTCGTTTAATTACAAACTTATCGGGCTACAGCTGTTCAAGTGATAAAAGATAAAGAATATCGTTAAAATATGCGTAGCGAATAGTCGAATGATCGAATAGTCGAGTATGTTATGACTGGACCACACGCCCAGTCGCAGGTAGGCGAAGTAGTTTTCAGGCATGGTGGGTATTAACACGGGCTAGATCCTCGGATGCGGGGCTTGTTTCAAACGAAAAGTAAAAGGTGAACCAAAACGTTCTTTTCATTGAATTCTAACTGAGAGAAAATTCGAATATAAGGTTGATTTAAACAAAAATAAAAATAAAACATATGAATGGTGAATTTTCCTTTTTACAACTTATACATAATATAATAAAAATAAAAAATCTTAAGAAAATTAATAAAATTATAAATTTGAAATTACATTAGAATAAAAAAATCTATGGAAATTAAGAGAACAATTAGAGATTTAAACTAAGAAAAGAAACTTATTTGCAAATTTAATATTACAAAAAAATTATATATATAAAATTCAAGGTAGTTAAATAATAAATAAAAAACGATGTTCAGCAATGATTGGACGTATTACCGTACACAGAGCTAAATATATTCATGTATATAGATGGCATTAGTTGGTTTCAGAAATTATTGTTGGTGGTGATCGATCGTTCGCAATTGTCACTCCCGGCGATTTCCAATGCACCCCAGCAAATCAATATAATAAGAAATGTTCATTCGGCCGTTGACCCACGTGCAGCTGATTCAATTGGAATTTCGTTTGGTTGCTTCTTCTATATTGCAGTCAAGGTGATTCTTATCAAAATAAGGAAGGAAGTCTTTTTGCTTCGCAGACGGGACCTGAAAGGAGAGATGTTTTCATTATTTGTTCGGTGGTCAAAATAATTTAATTTCAATGGCATATATGTAGGTATGTATGTATGTGAGCATGCCTCTATATATTGCTAAGACCTTATATCTCCAACAGTTTTATGCTCAAAGGGACTTACTTCTAATTCCGACTTTCTTTAGTTGTAAATAGTTTGGAGAGTAGGCAGCTAATGGCACCGTTTAAAATAATTTTATTTGTTTCACACATGTATTTTGTAAATTTTTAGATAAAAATTTTTTTTTACATCACTTATTTATATTAGCACTATGACATCAGCGCAAGCTTTCTCGACTGTTTATATCGTTTTAAGTGCTGCTATCTTCAAGCGGTAGATCCAGCGGAGACTTGTCCCATTCTCCAATTTATGCAAAACAAAGAATCCTCCGGGTTACATTGACTCTCACCAAAATCCACAATATGACATTTCCACAGACAACCATAGAACTGCTTTACCGAACCACAGGGTAAGCGAAGTTTCACATCCTTGATCTAGAGGATATGCAAAATTTTTCTTCTTTTTAAGTTTATTTTCGCCTTTGATATCACACCCTCAACTAATTAAAAAAAAGATATTAGAAAATCGTCTATTCATTACAGAAAAATAACTCACCTCCATATACAATATATTTTCCATATCACACTAGTGGTGGCATAGTACAGCGGCTTTGACTACTAAAATCTTAGTTCAATATTTAGCCCGATTTACTATCGGTTTATCGTGAAAACTTTGATTTACGTTGAAATTAGCTGTGCGCATTGGCTTCCAGTTATTTTCTCAGCGAAGCCAATTTGCTAAACTTTTGTTTTAACTACTAAAAAAGATTTAATATATTTCTTGTTAAAATTGAAAATAGGGCCCAAATTCAAAGCTATTTTATTGCTGATTGTATATGGCAGCACGCCTTGTAGTTTCAACTGAGAACAAAACTCAACCGATTTAACAGATAAGTATCTATGTATCATATAACGATTTTCCTAATTAATCTCGATGATTTTCCAAGCCCATCAAGTTCGATCATTGGAGTGCTAAATAAAAGTCCAGGATTGGTTCGTTCGGCTTCTTAATTGCCGAGAATTTCCTCCTTAACAATTTGCACTTTGCTTCACTATACACGTTGGCCTATTTAACAATTATTTATATAATACCACAGTTATTTTCAACTGCACACAGTTTATCCTCTTTCAAACACACAGTTTACTCCGAAGTTATCGCCACTGTGTTTTCCACTCGTCTGCCTGTGATAGCTGCTGCCGCTCTTTTTATACCTGACGATGACCCAAATATTCCATTCACGCACTCTAGAACATGCTCATAACTCGTTTGCACTTTATAGCTGCTGTCGCTCCTTTTTCTGTCTTTCGTAATTCCGTGACAATAGTATTCTTGGTTATACTGAATCGACGTTGGACTTTATTTTCAATGCTGAGTCTAGATTTCTTGCTTAGGTGACAATACAAACAGACAAATTTAAGCTTGAGCTGAATCTTTTTGGCGGAAATGTGTCGCCTCCAATTTAACCGTCTATCCAAATGATAGTCAAGATATGTGATTTCGTAAGTTTTTGGTATAGATATATTGTTTAACTGGTCAATAGGGCAGTTGTTTGGCTTAAATGTGAAATTGATGCGCTAGACATACTTCAATTAGATTAAGGTGTTGTTCGGACGACTTATTATAGCGGTATCATCTGCTACGTAGTCTCAATGGAGTTTAGGGTGTTTACGTGTGTTCCTGAGCTGATGGAGCTTCTACAGGTGGGGAGGAGTGAAAATTGCAGTTCGCCGCTAGATGGCGCTATGCACATATCCGCTTCCGTTTTGACATCCTGTGTTTGGTGCCCTGTGTGCTGGGTGGACTAGTGCTGGAGACCATTTGTTGTTGTTGGTACCCTGTGTTGTGATCAATGGTTGGTTGTTGTACTTGTTAAAAAAAAACATGTTGATGTCTTGCATGCTTAAATATTTATTTGGCGCTATGATAGAAGTGTTCGATGTTATGGTTTATTTATGCATTTTATTGAGTTTTGTTAGTTACAAGGCTCTAAGAAAATATATTCGTATATATATATATATATATATATATATATATATGCACATCTTTTTCCAGTTGATAAAAAAAATTTTATGCATATACGCGGGTACATACATGTGCTAGTGTAAGAAGTGGTAGGAAAAATATATTTTATATTATTTTAAGATGCAAATTAGCCTTGCCAAGGACAAACAAAAGGGTAGACAGTGTAAAGGAAATTCCACGTCGTTAAGGATAAACGGAGCAGCTGCAGCTACCACAGGCAAATGAATAATCACCCTATCCTTAAGCGCGTGAACAGAATGTTCGAGTCATCTGCAGGTATAAAAAGAGCGGCAGCCGCTATCACAGGAGGAGACGAGTAGATAACTTAGTGGAGTTAACATTGCTGTGAGCTGTGTGTGTTTTAGAAACGGATAAGCTGAGTGAAGCAGATAATAATTGTGTATCATAAATAATTGTGAAATAAGCCATTGGCTATAGTAAATAATTGTAATTAGCAAAGACTTAATAAACGTTGAGTTTCCTGATGGTTAAGGGGCCAAACGAACAAATCTTGGGAGTTTAATTTAGCAATCCAGTGATCGGACTCGAAGAATTTGGGAAATCATCGAGGGTAGCCCGAAAAACGTTACAATATATATACGTACACGCGCTGACGCTGAAATATGATAGTATGATAGAGAAAATGTGTCAGTAGTTTTATATTATATTTTTTATTAATAAAAAAATCTAAAATATTTTGCATTATTATATCCTACGTATATAAATTAAATATTTTTTCAGCAAGTTTATATCGTTGATAGAAAATGTTACATTCACATGTTCTTACATCTGTTATCTCATCGATGTTTGTTGCCCACATACAATCTGTTTTATGTAAATCATATATTGAATATATATATAAGAGTAGTTTGTTCCATATGGTTTTAATTAAGAAATCATATCCATAAAAAATTGTATATGCTCTTTCTCTAACTAAGATTAATATTAATTACCACATTTTGAATTCTTCGATACTTTACATTTTTCCATCTTGTATTTCCTGTGGTTTCAAAATTGATTAAGTAATTTTTTTAATAAAATAATGCTTTTTTCTGAGCATTTACAATGATTTGGTAAAACTTGTTTCATCTTATGATAAGAACAAATACTAACTTCATGACTTGTATTTCTATTAGCTTTATATAAATTTTTAATATATGGACAATTCAAATCATCTAAATTTATTATATTAATATCTTTTTTGATTACGTCTTGCATCCGTTTAATTTTAACTAATCTTTTTAAATGGACATTAACTTTATCTTCTCTACCTTCTAAATATTGGCCTGAATCGAAGCGGGATTGTCCGCATAGACTTAAGACAACAAATATCCCCACAGGAAAAATTAACGGTGTGATATCACACTATCTTGGTGGCCATTCATACTGACCCAAAACGTGAAATTACCTGCTCACAGAAGTGTTCTCTCAATAAATCCATTGATTGATTGATTGTGTGGGAATTGCATCCGTCCTGTTGAAACCAAATGTCACGGAGTTCACGAGCTTCCATTTCAGGCATCGATTATCATGGCGCGATATCGGTAGGCAAGGACGGTTACGTTCTCACCGGCATAATTTTTGAAGAAATATGGGCCGATGATTCCACCAGCTTACAAACCACACCAAACCGTTGTTTTTCTGGATGAAATGACAGCTCTTGAATCAGATTGCTCTTCGTGCCGAATGCGGCAATTTTGCTTCTTTACATATCCATTGAGCCACAAATTGGCGCTGAATTCATCGCTGAAGAAAATTTGACTCGAAAACGTCGGATCTTCTTTAAACTTTTCAAGAGCCCATATAGCGAAGAGATGTCGCTTGGGCCCGCTTCGAGCGGCTTCAGTTCTTACACGAGCTGTATTTTTTACGTTTTCAATTGAAGATCTCGACGTAAAATGCGAGAAGTCATTCCATACGACAGTCCGAGTTGCTGAGAACGGCGTCGAATCGACTCTCCACGGTCTACGTGTACGCTCTCAGCTACGGCCGCTATGTTTTCTTCACTGCGTGCTGAACGTGGTCTATTCGGTCGAATATTATCAAATAATGCATGCTGGGTCTCAATATGGATGATGGTGTTGCGAATAATACGCTCAGTTGGACAATTATGTTGACCATAAGTTGAGCGAAGCGCGCGAAACACATTTTGTAGAGAACGTGAATTTTCGTAATAAAGTTGAATGATTTGTAAAAGTTGTTCAGGCGTAAACCTTTCCTTGTTGAATGGCAAAGAATACAGAACAAAAAATAACATGACAGCTTGACACAACTCTCCCGTGATCTGTCAAAAAAGGCTATTGAAAGAAGTACCTCTACTTGGATCACCCTTTATAAAAGCTAGTGAGTGTCTCGAAATAATTTTTCGTTTTAAATCATTCAACGAAGTAAAGTTAATACCGCGAAAATATAATATAAAATAAAATGGTTACCGTTGTAACTAAAGTAGATTCCGTCTTAAACAAAATTTATTCAATTATAGCGCAGAATCCAAACTTGAAACCGATGATATCATTAACGGATTTTACTGTTGATACACCAATAAATATTGTAAAAATAGAGCGGAAGAATTCCAGGTTTTGTGTAAAAATAATGAAGGAATCGGAGAGGTCTGTGTTATTTCTCCCAAAAAAGTATATTACGCTAGAGGCAGAGGACCCCTCAACACTATCCACTGGAGTGTTTCATGTTACAAAAGAGCTAAGTTCTCAATATAGTTTTGGTTTTGTTTTTAATAAAAATTAAGAAGATTTACTAAAACCGAAAAACACACACAATATAATTGTTATAAAAAAATAAAGAGAAAGAAAATGTAAAAGAAAAAGTTGAATTTTATTTGTGATAAGAAAAAGTAGGAATGATTCTAGTATAAAACCAGGTATGTAGTTCTAGAAATACTTTAGTTTAATCTGAAAATTTGTAGAAAGATATTATAGGGCTCTAAAAATGTATTATCTTTGTGAAATATGTCGAAAGGATTCTTGAAGCATTATTGCATTGAGGCGTCATATTAGATTACAACACTGTTATAATTACTGTAAGTGTAATTTATGTGATGTTAAATTCAGTGTGGTAGATGAGCATAAGCGATTGGAACATTAATCAAATTCAAATAATGAAATAATAGAATGCTATACTTATTGTTTTACTTGTGAAGAGTGTGTTTTAACATCGAAGTGGAGCTTCCATCTACGTACGAATACACATAAACACAAATCAATAAAATATTCAGATGTAACTTCTAATATAAAATATATAAATTCATAAAATGTATAAATGATCTTTTTGAAAACAATTGAAAATCAATTTGATCTAATAGGAAAATAGGTTTTCAACGAACATACAAATATTAAATTAAATTGTGAGCTTTTCGGTAAATATATTTTAATAAGAAAGATTTCACTTCTCAGTGTTTATTAGAATTAAAATCACACCTAACAGAATTGGGTATAAGACTACAGAATAGGGAAAAAGAAGACATTTTAAGCATTTTCAATGAAGATTATTAAATTTTATTAAATAAAATGAATGAGTTTCAACAAATGGATAGTGACTGGGCCTGAATAGAAAATTTTCACTAAGAAGTTAATATAAATGTATATAACCTTATTCCCGCTATAAAATATATATTTTTACAAAAAAGTATTTAAAAAAATGCTTGTGTTTATGTAAAAAATAATGATGGCGTTTATTTCCGCCTTGTATCCAATTTCCAATCATGCACACAACTGCCATTCATATAAAATCAAAAATATAAATGAAGATATTATAATTTTTGAAAATGATATTATACTTAATTTTAAAAATTTAAAATTTTTTATGTCGATAAATTAAATTAAAATCGTCGAAAACAATAATTCACACCTAAGCGTAAATGTGTATGGTTTGGATGTAGACAATTATCATACTAAAGAACAAAAACGTATCAATTAATCTGCTACTATTAGAAGACACTTCAAATTATCATAATGTTTGGATATAACAGATTTTAAGGTAACATTAAAGTAAAAAGTGTAAAAAAACTTTTTTTTAGTAAAAAAAATTATAATTATAGATTACTAAGAAATCAGCACACAACACACAAGACGACTTTACATGTGTAACACATGTCTATCTCATTTTCACACCGAAGATGCGCTAACACATCATCGAGAGGATTGCAACCAAATTGTGACCGAATTATTTTCAAATATTGCAAAAGTATTAAGGTTTAAGAATTTTAAAATATAATTAGAGTTGCCATTCGTAAAACATTTATGCATATTTTGAATGTATTTTAGAACATATAGATATAGATATAGATATAATTGTCTAGGAAATATACAATCTGTTGAGAAACATATTCTATACGCGTATAGTTATTATATAAAGTATTTTTAAAATTCCAATTTGGGGGAAAGGGGAAGATTTTTTCAAAAATATATTAAATGATATTGCTAATATTTATAAAAATTACCAATGAAAAGTTTAACACCCATTCAAGAAAAGCTATAGAAGAAAAGTATATATTGTCATATTTGTAAAAAAATTAAAGTTTTAGTGATAGAGTAGCTGATCATTGTCATTTAACCGGTGAATATAAAGGACCAGCATACAATAAGGGTAATTTCAAATATCAAATTGCAAAATTTATACCAATAATTTTTCAGAATCTTTCCAAATACGATTGTCATTTGTTTATAAAGGAACTTTCATCTATTGATAATGATATAAATCCATCCCATACCACAAATAAATACATATATATTAAATAAATAAGAAGATATATATTTCCATGTTAAAATAAAATTTATGTTAATGAAAAGAGAAAATTCAACTTGGTTTTTAGACTCGTTTAGGTTTATGTCATCAAGCTTACAAAGCCTATCAGATATTTTATCTCAATCAAATTTGCATACTGTAAAATCATTCTTTCCTAATATAAACGAATTTAACTTGATGAGACGTATCATATGATTATCTTGGTTCAGTAAATCGACTTAAGAAAATATAACTACCAGGTATTTCATTATTCGATAACAAATTAACTGTATGTAAGTATGTAAACAAAATCATTATGAACATGCACAAAAAGTCTGTAATGAATTTAATTTTAATACCTTATTAGATTATCTTTTATTATACTTAAAAGTAGATATGTTATTACTTTGTGATGTGTTTGAAAATTTTAGAAAATTTTTCCATTTTATTCAAAAATTAAAAATAAATTAAAATATGAGATACAAAAAACAACTAACTGATTTAACACACTAAGAATTATATTGTAACGGAAATCCCAAGAACAACGAACAGATAGAAGGAGTGGCAGTGTGACAGAAATCCCAAGTACAAAGAACAAATAAAAGGAGTGGCAGTGTGATGGAAGTCCCAAGTACAAAGGACATACGGAATAAATAAACGCTTTGTAAATTCCTAGCAATTAAGAACCCGAATTTGGGACTTTTATTTAGCAATCAAGTGATCGGACTCAAAGGATTTGGGAAATCATCGAGTTAAATTACGGAAAATCGATACAATATGTAGAAATACTAAGCCTTTATTTGCAAGAGATAGTTCTTCGCGTACATAAACGCAAGCACTTCGTCAACAAAGCGTATGCCGCTAGCAATACCTCTCCCCGCACGGAGCTCTTCCACCAGCCGCAGCTCAGAAAAAATTAGAAATTAAAGTAATGTGAACCAGAGTATAGAGGAGTATGGAAACTCTTGTTTTTTTTTATATATTTGGTGCAATTTCTTCAACTCCTAGACGTAAGCGCAGCTAAGATTTCGCTGATGTCGCAGAGTATGGTAAAATAAGATTTGCGTACAAGGCTTTGCACAGCGACAAAAAAATTTAATCTCACATAATACTATTTTCACCTTTAGTCATATATGTATGTATTTTTATTGGCAAATTCTTTTAATTATTAAATTTTCTCTCTCAGTGTGTTTAATTACATATGTTTCAAGAATATAAAAAGTTAAAAATAAATAACTCATTCTCCTCAGGTTATTTTTTATTATTCTTTTTTTTTTAATATTCCATAAAGTGCATTTTATATTTCATCATAATATATATATTGATTTATAGTTCGCTCTTTAATAAATTTAAACAAGAAAAGTTAGTGAAGATCAATAGAATTTGAATTGAAAAATATTTGGTATTTTGATTTATAATGTAACGATTTTCCGTCATTCCTTTGTCAATTTTGGTTTTTCGACAAACCGGTTTCGGCGTTCCGGCATCTTCAATGCCTAGTTTCGTTCTGGTCTGTGTCTATCTGTTGTGTTGCATTTATAGTCCATGGGTGATGGGGCAGGTCATGTCAATCTATGTACGTGTGTGTGTATTCTGTGGTAGGTAATGTTTTTTTTTTTTTTTTTTTGGTTACGATCCGGTAGGCAAGGAATCATCATAGATACGAGTAGCCCGTACTACCCGCATGCCCGATTTGCCTCCTGGCACCTACGGTCTAAACCCAGCCTCCTTCGTACGCTGGTCCTGTGGGACCTCACGGGACTATCCATTCCGATGTTACTTCGCGGAGCAGGCACTGGACGTTATTCTGTACCGTCACTCAACGTGCGATTTCGCGGCGCGCTCTGCGCTCTTCTTGCCTGAGACGCTTCATTATCTCAGTGATGATATTTGCGCACTTCGTCCATGTATCTTTTTCGGATAGCATTGCCTTCAACAGATTTTCTGGTGTCAATGTGCCTCCTATGCAATGACTTAGCTGTTTACGCTCTTCTTTAAACCTGTCGCAGAATAAAAGAATGTTCATGTTTTTTGTTGCTGTTATTATTTCGCCCCAGTTAGCAGAGGTGGAAGCATTTTTCACATCTAACGTAACTATGGCGCAGTACTGCTTGCAGCCTTCGAACCATCTTTTGCCTTCAAGGGCTTTACGGGCAATATTGCAGACAGTGGCTACGGAGTCAATTGTTGAGCGCTTTTTTCGGAAACCATATTGCCACCTCGAGAGGCCATGGCCACCTTCCGTAATCTCTTGTAGTCGAGCGCACAGGACGGACTCAAATAATTTGCCTGCTGTATCTAGCATGCACAAAGGCCTGTGTGATGACGGCTCTTCTGGGGGTTTGTTACCTTTAGGTAGCAGGACTAGTCGCTGGCGCTTCCATTTTTTTTGGAAAAATGCCTTCTTGGACGCACTTCGTGTACAACTCGCTGAAAAGTTCTGGCCGTTTCTTAATCATCAAGGCCTGGAGACTTTTTTGTCTTAATCTTCGCCACTGCTGCGAGTACCTCTGCTGTGCTAATCGGTGGAATTTCGGCAATATCAACATCCACTTCATGTGATGTACTGTATTCCTCGTGCCTCGGGAAAAGTCCTGCGACTATGTGCTTCATTATTCGGGGACACATTGGTTGCTTGGCGTTCCTTGCTTTCAACTTTTTTAGGACGATGTTGTATCCACTACCCCAGGGGTTATCATCGATGTCTCTTATCAGTTCCTGGAATGCTTCACGCTTACTTTTCTGGATTGCCTTGTTAAGTTCCTGGCGCTTAGTTTTATATGCGGTTTGAAGACGTAGGTGATCGGGGTTACTCCGTGCCCTTTGTCTTTGGTATAGTCGCCGCTGCCTGAGACATTGGGCGCGCAGCTCTGCTATTTCTTGGTTCTACCAGTAGGCTGGGGCTCTTCCGTTCCCCTTCGTTTTTCGGGGCATTGATGCATCACAGATGTTAGTAATGTGCTTCATTAAGGCATTAGCACAATTATCAGCGTTCGCGTTTTCGGTGCTTTCGGCGAGTGTATTTGGCAGAAAATCTGTCATGTAGTTAAGCATACTACTGTCTAGCATTTTACTTTTCCAGCCAGCTTTTTGAACTTTTTGAGGTCGTTTTTGTAGCCTATTACTCCGAGGCGGGCGTACCACAACAGAAATCGCAAAGTGGTCACTGTATGTGAAGTCATCTAAGATTTCCCATTGAATGAAATTAAATAACGCGGTACTACAGAAAGTCAGATCAATTATCGATCCAGCACTACCTTTTTGGTATGTATTTTTTCCCCCCTGGTTAAGTAATACGATGTCGAGATTAGTAAAGGCTTCAAGTAGCGCTTGTCCTCGTGCGGTCGTCTTTGAGCTACCCCATTCTACCGCCCATGCATTAAAGTCGCCAGCAATGATGACTGGTGTTTTGCCAGAAACATCAGCTACTAATCGGCTTAACATAATTTTAAAATTTTCTAGTGGCTCGCTTGGTGGAACGTAACAGCTATAAAAATGAATTCCTCCGCCTTTTGCATGTACTAAGCCTTCATGCTGGCTAGGTCCTCTTTGTTCAAGTGCAAGATCGCCACATGCCCAGACTGCAGCTTTTCCCCTTTTATCATGCAGCCAGCTTCCCTCCTCTGAGGGTGCACGATAGGGTTCGCTGATTAGTGCAACGTCAATTTGCCGTTCAGAGATTGCTTGCTTGAGGAGGTCTTGGGCCGCCTCGCAGTGATTCAAATTGCATTGTATGCATTCAATCATTGCTTCAGTTGCATAATCGCCTTTTTATATTCTGGACACCTAAAGCTACCACTGGGATGGTCCGTACCCATATCTGTCTTGCATATTACGCATTTGGGTGCTGCCTTGCACGACTTAGCCAAGTGGCCTTTTTCTCCACAGCGCAGACACATTCCGCTGCGATCGTCTGCGGATTTGCAGTGTCTGGATATATGTCCGAATCCAAGGCATCGATAGCATCTGATTGGGTTGATTATTTCCCGGACCCTACAGTTCACCCATCCTATCCGTATTCGACCTGTTTCAACCAAGATTTGCGCATCTCTTAATGGTTGCTGTGTGTGTGCCACTTCTCGTTGCCCTCAAGGACTTCACTGTTACAGCTTCCCCATGATTTAATTTAGGAAACTGTTCTTTAACAGCGTTGCTAACATCTTCTGCCGTTGTAGCAATGTCTAAATCCCGAATTTCTACAATTAGTGTACTACTTAAAACAGTCACACTTGCATCGGTTTTTAGCAATTCGGCCGCTCTTTCTTTAAACACATTTGCCAGATTGCCGGTCTTGTCACGCAGTTGGACCAGCAAGTTTCCATTCGATGTCGTGGTAATTTTATTTACGCTCTCGTCTAGTTTTTCCATATCCGGTTGCTGTTTCATTTGCCTTAATATGTCCGCGTATGTGGTTGTACCCGTCTTTGAAATGACTATTGCGTCGGGTTTTATTGTTTACCTCGCAGTTTTTGTTAAATTTTGATGACGTTTCACTAATGTCCATGTATTTTGAGGAACTTCCTCATCTTTTTTTATTGACATTGGATCCTCGAAGGTTTTTTGCTATCCACTCTTTTTGTAGATATGGTCCCTCGTTTGCGTTGCTTTCGTTTCTGTCTGCTTGAAGCATTCATCGGCTCCTTTGTTGGGCTCTCTCATAGAGAACTGGTAGTTCAGCTATAATATCTCGCATTCGTTGGTGAAGCGATCTCCTTTTACCGTCTTTACCGTCTTCCAGCATTTCGACGAGCTCTTTAATTTTTGCACCCATTTGATTCCATGCAGCCACCTCTAGTTGAGGCTGATTGTATGGAGAAGGTGATCGCGATTTTGTCGGTGAACGCAGAATTTTCATGCACTTTTCAAACGGACGCCTGTTTTCATTGCCGTTTACAGCACCTTACGCAGTAACGTTCAGTCGCCCAGGTGGGGGCGACCCGGGAACACTCATAGTTTTTTATTACTAGTTTAATAGTTTTTATTTATTATTATAATCGTAGTGCTAGTGTTATCAATGTTATTGTTTATTACTATTATTATTAGTATTATAGTTATTTTTAATATTTCTTTTTTTATTTTTTTATATTTTTTTCATATTTTTTTTATATTTTTTTTTTATTTTTTTATTTATTTTTTTTTTCATTACGTATTATTTTAATAGTATTATTAATATTAATTATTAATATTAGTTATTGTTATTTTTATTATTTTTGTTATTTTTAAATTAGATTAATTTATTGGTATATTGTTATTTATATTTCGCTTTTATGCTTATAAACACAGCAGGTGTTTTATGAGCACACCTTATGAATTGTTGGGTTGTGTCTTGGCTAAATTGCCGCACTTTGCTAACAGCTGTTGAACTGTTCTCACTTTGTGTGACAGGATCAGCTGTATGTGTTTACACTTGTGCTTATTTTCTTTTGTATAAATTTTTTTTTTTTGCTGTCACTCACTTAGTTTTCCAGTGAAAAAAAATTGGTAAGTATATGAAATATTTTATTTAAAAGATTAATTTGTATCAAAATCTATACATCACCAGGTTCCAGGAAATATATTCGAATGAGAAGTCAGCAAGGGAAGTTTGGATCATGTGCAGAATATTTAACATGCAAAACACTTTGGATTTTCCTTTTTTCCAGGGAGCTTCGTTATTTTGCGCCTTTCTGAACACTCACTTCACATTACTTATCCTGGTAGGTAATGTCAACATGCGTGTGCGTGTGTGTGCAGAGAACGTAGAAGACAGAGAAGGACCAGCGCGTGTCGTTTGTCAAATCGTTCCCATTTTCCAATTAGCCTAGAACAGCAATAGGGAATTCACACCACGAAATCTCAAGGGAATTTCACCGCACTTTAACAGTGAGCGGGCAGAAATAATGCTCAAAATGAGAATGATTGTATGCTAAATGAGAAAATACATGCAAAGTAAATGTAAATTTGATAAAGGCTATGCAAGATAATGTAAGAATGCAGATGGTTTTTATAAGAAAGTTGTGAACATATTCTTGTTTAGTTTTTGACTTTCAATAATTTTTAAATTTCATTAAATATTCCTAATATTTATAAAATCAAATTTTTTCCATATAACTACCAATTTCTTATATTTTACTAATAGTTTTTTTAATGATAAAATATTATATTTTAATATTTGAAATATATGAATGGAAATATATTATATTTTAATACCTTATTTAATTATATTAAATAATAATTTATTTTTGGAGGCAAATATAAAAATAAATAAGCAAATCGAAATTCATTCATGCATATCAACATATGAGCGTACGTACATATGTATACACAAATAAGCGTAATAAGAACAAGCACGCATGCTCATATGGATATACATACATATTTATACGCACATAAAATGATATGTATATACATACATACATACATATGTTCATATGTGCATAAGTCAAAGCGTACACATCCAGCAGAAAATACCGCTAGTTAAATTTGCAAAAAATGCCCTTCTCATAGCAAGCGCACACATCTCCCTTCGCGCGTCTTTTCCACAAATCGAAGTGCCAAACATTAGAAGTTGAAGAATTTTGTGTCTTCACTTGACAATTGTAAAACGCACTCTCGATAATCCGAACTGAGTTCTTTACATTTGTTAAACGAATGTTTAAAAAAGCACATGATTATTTTTAAATACATATTTTTTTCATTAAATTTATGTTTAATACTTCGATATTATCGAAAATTTTATAGAAACTAGAAATCAATGAGCAATTATTTATGTAAAAGTACTGTAGCTAGATGCACACTGCATGGTTCAAATTTGATATGCATATTCGTGGTACACAAAGTTCACTGTACCTGAATTTCTATACCAAAATGCGAAAAATAAAATAAATGACATAAAAATCAAACATTCTTGAAAGCAGCCTCGCTCGTGGACAAAAAAAGGCACGCGGAATTGCTTGCTGGTCAATATGAGCTAATAGGCAAACAGCGAATTTAGCAGCACGAAGCCGAATTGCTTCATTTTATTTATTTTTATTTATTTATTTATTTATTACGACTCTTAGAGCCTAGTTCACACATAAAAGTATAATAACATAAGAAAAAGTAATAAAATAATAAAAAGAAAAAATAAAAAAATAAAATAATTTAAATTACTGCAATAAAATATAATAGCAATTAACAGTAACACATTCTTTAGATTGCTAGTTGTTGCCTTACGTATTTAAATTTAAATTAAAATATGTTGAATTGGGTTGAATCGAATTTAATTGAATTTAATTGAAACATGCACCACAAAACCATCCAATCAGAGAATCTATTTTATATTCATAGATTTTGCATAATCATATAACCTTCTTTTGAATAAATTATTATCACAATTTTTAACCGTTTCCGGTAGTTCATTGAAACATTTTAGTCCCTTATAGAAAAGGCTATTTTTTTTCAGATTCAGTTTTATAATTGGGTAGTTTGAAATCATCTATCCTTCTTGTATTTCTGTTGTGAACTTCATAGTTAAATTTCACGCTTGATCTTAGATAATCAGGCAGATTACCGTTTTTTATATTATAAATAAACTTCATAGTATGATAATATATCTGTTGTTTTACACTCATCCAATTTAAATTAAGCAGCATATCCTTTATGGGAGTATCATAACGTTTGCGTATGATAAAGCGCATAGCTTTATTCTGCATTTTTTGTAATTTTTAAATTTGTGAATCTTTCATTATGAAAAAATAGTAGAGCAATATATAAAGTACGGCTCAACTATAGATCTGTATACTTTTATTTTGTAACTATTATTCAAGCTTTTACACGTTCTTTGAATGAACCATAATTTTGTAGCTATCTTATTTATCGTGTAATCAATATGGGCATCAAATTTTAATTTGCAATCTATAATAATACCAAGGTATTTAATCCTCTGTATGTTTTCAATTTCTACGTTATTTATTTTAATAGTTTCTATATTACCAATATTTTTTCTTGTTATTAACATGTATTTAGTTTTTTCGATATTAATTTTAAGACGATTAGCACATAACCAGATGTAAAGTGCATTTAAATCATTTTGTAACTTTTCTCTAATATCGTTTACATTTTTTCCGCTAATAGAGATAAGAGCATCGTCCGCAAATAATTTAATAGACCTGAATTTCAATATCGTACTAATATCATTAATATAAATATTAAATATTGGAGTCAGAACTGAGCCTTGGGGTAAGCCAATCTTAACGTCCACTTCGTCAGATGATGACGAACCAATACTTGTTTTTTGCTTACGACCTGTTAGAAAGTTCCGAAACCAATCTATCTCTAAATCATTTATACCAATGCATTCTAATTTCTCTAGTAATATTTTTGTATCTATAGTTTAAAACGCTCTTTTGAGGTCTACGAATACAGCCATGATCGAATTTTATTATTAAGTTCTTCTTTCCATTCAGCTATAACCATGTTCAAAAGAATGTTTTTTTCTGAATCCTGATTGCTGAGGTATAAGTATCTTATTATTCTCTAAGTACTGAACTAATTGGTTTTTTACCACAATTTCTAAGATTTTCTCATCACTCGGTAATGTATTAATTGGTCGTAACTCCTCTTAATAATAATTTAATAGTATTTTTGACTTTTTCTATTGGGACAATGGTTGAGGTTTTCCACTCTGTAGGAAATGTACCATTACTCAGACTTTCGTTAATTATTTCAGAATAGAAAAAACCTAAATATGGAATTGCATCTTTAACTACACCATCTGACATTAATTTTTGACCACCTCTCTTGGCTTTGAACTTACTGCCAATTTCTAATATATCAACTGTATTCACTTTGGAAAATTTAAAAACAGAGTTTACGTGATTAAATGAGTTTACGCTTCTATCAACTGCCTCTATGTTGTTGCAAATTTCTGATATGCTATCTACGAAATATTTATTTAGGTTGTTTGCAATTTCAGATTCATTGTTGTATAACTGACCGTTAATTAAAATTTTCTTGATGGAATTACTCTCCTTCGTGATACATATAGCCTGTTTCAGATATTTCCACATCATTTTACTATCATGACTGTTGATATCAATATTAAATTCAATATAACTAACTCTTTTAGTTTTTACTAGCTTTTTGTACCATTTATTTATTAATTTTACTTGCACTATTTTTTCATGTCAGATTTTGCATGGCATTTAAAACATAGTTGTTTATTTGAAACACCTTATTATCAATATTAATGTTCATAAAATTACTAAAGTCGCAATGACGCAGTTGGTAAACAAGTGCTTCCTCATTATAATACTCCCATGAAGTTATTTTTTTAATGCTCCTCATCTCAAATTTTGGGTTTCCTTTAATATTAAATTGAATTGTTTCATGATCTGAAATTTGATATTCTCCTAACTTTTCACACACTATATCATTTGAGTTAGAGAAAAGCAAATCTATTTTTGTTTGGGATGTACTTGTTATGCGAGTATCAAAATTGACCTTCTGATGCATAGCGTACGACCCAAAGAGATCAATTAGCTTTCCGCTATATGTTGTTACATTATTCAAATTAATATTAAAATCACCTACAATTATATTACTTTCGGACATTTCACAAGTACTGCCTAGCACATTTTGTAAGTAGTTCAAAAAATCCGCCTCACTTGTGCTAGGTGAGTGGTAAACCACCCCAATTTGCCATTTTGGGTTATAGTGCTTTAGTTTTATAACAATACACCAGATATTTTTATTGATTACTTTATTAAATTTCACGCTGTATTCAATAGTATCGTGAATATAAATCAGCACTCCACCAGTATGCCTACTATGAGAATCACATCGTACTAATTTGAAAGATTTTATTTCTAACTCTTGATTAGTGATGTCATTTGTTGTACACGTTTCAGCACATAAAATGATAGCTGGATTTTTAATTTCAATGACCCTCTCCAATTCAAATTTATTGCATAAAATACTATTAATGTTTAGATACAAACAGTTTAAACTATTTTTTAATTGCTACTTTCTGATCTTTGATTTACTTTCAATATATCTTTTATATGCTGGACATTCTTTACTGAACGCAGTATGGTGTACGTTCGCATCTAAAAGCTTTTTTTGAACTAAATCGCAACAATTTACACAATTATATACATTAGATAAGCAATCTTTTATGTCGTGATTCGCTCCACATTTAATACATGCTTTTTTGTTGATACATTCTACAGCCTTGTGATTAAAACCTAAACATTTATAGCATCTGAATACTCTTACATACTCAAGAGTAATGCAAGAGTCCCACTCTACATTTAATCTCTTTTGTGTCAAAATATTTTCATACGTTTCTCTATCGGTTTCAACAAGAGCATTAAAGCATTCTTCTCTGCGACTATAATTCTCATAAATTTTTATTACTTTGAACTCTTTGCCCTCACAAACCCTATTTTGCTTAGTTACACATTCAATCAATCGCTCACTGCTAAGCCTCTCTGTTAATCCGACGATCTTAAATATTTTCTTAATCTCTTTCTTATCTTTAGATTTCTCCAACTCGTACTCATTTCCCATCTGTTCTGCTATCTTCTTCTGCACAAGCTCACACGATTCTTTGTTCTTACATTGCACTACTATGCCTTTCCTTCACTTTCGTCACATGACATTCTGTTGGCTCTATTACTGTTTTAAGCGCTGCTTTAGTATGTTTATTTTTCTTTGCTTTGTCTTTCGGTTTAATGACAATTCGGTTTTCACTTTGGGCGGCTACATTTGCATATGATAGTTTGTTGTTAACAGTAGTGTTGTTGTTGTTATTCACATTTGCACTCGTTAGAACTTCGTTTAACTTTTCGTTATTGTTTTCTATAGTTTTTGTTAATTCAGCTAATATATCTTTTCTTATTTGGTTGATTTTTACTTCCACATTATGTTCAAGCAGTTTATTGAAATCCGTAACCAAAATGCCTTTTAACTGCTGGATTTTATTGCTTAATGCTTCTTCGATTATATCTTTTGCTTCTTTTTTACCTAGTTTGTTATGATCGTATTTTAGTATCAGATGTTTGATTTCAACAAATTTCGTGTTTGTATTAAATAAAGAACATTGGTTGCAAAACCACTTAATGTTTAGGTTTTCGCACATCACTTTTATTTCATTTCTTTTTAAATTAGTGCAATTAAGGCAGAAGACGCCATCACAGCCACCTGAGCACGAAATTGCATCGTTTGTTTGTACCAATTTTACCCTGCACTCCTTGCACTCAGCTGCCGACATTTTTCATCAAAAAATAGTCTTTAACGCGTAATTTAATACGATATGTAATTATTTGTATGCAATTTACATAATTTCACTTTCGCATTAATTAATTAAATTAAATTGGAATTAAAATATTTTTCTGTATTGAATTTTTATAATTATTTTTCTCTTTTTTCCTTCACTTTTAGCAGACAAAGTGAATTTTAGTCGAAGTCATAAGAATTTGAAGTGATGCTTGTGGACGGCATATGATTGCTACGGGTTCAAGGGAAAAGGGCATGCAAATGTATGTTGTTGTTGCATAAGCTATTTGCTATAAGAAGAAGAAGCAACTACAACAAATACCGCATGCAAACCCTCTTTCCTTCTACTCTTCATCCACAAGCACTTTCCTCGCGACGAAGTCAGATTTTGCCAAATATTGAAAATTGATGTTGAGCTGACGACAATGCGAAAACACATCCATTCAAGCATTTTAATACGTACACGCGAAACACATACAATCATAACAATGCGAATTCCCTTCCTTCATTCAACCCCCGATCTACAAACATCTTCTCCTGCGACGATGACAAAATTTATAAAATTCAAAAATTTAAGTTGAGCTGAAGCAAAGCCAAACACATTCAAAGGTCCATGTATGTATACGAAAAACGCATACATACTGTTACGATCTTGCTGAACCAACCTCGATGATATCCCAAATCCTTCGGGTACGATCTCTGGATTGTTAAATAAAATCGCCAACTTAATTTGCAGTTTCTTTATTTATAAAGAATTTAATTAATGTCCTTTTGATTACTCAGTAATTCACAATTCAATTACAATTTACTTTACTATTTACAATCACTTGTATACAACTTTCACAATGTACTGTTTTTATTACTTCAATGTAATGTAATCTCCAACGCTTTTACTTCACGACTGATTGCTTTTGCAGCCGTATGTCGCCCTTATATACTTGTTTGCTGCTTGAAAACGAACCCTCCGGAATAATCTCGTCTTTACGATAATCCTTTCGGTTACGATAATCGTTTCGGTTACGATAATCGTCTCGTACGCTGTAGAAGATGCCAGTTGTCGGCTCCTCTCTTTCATCTGTCATTCGCTTCGCATTTTCGCCACAATACAAAAGGCATGCCAACGTCTTTCATTTGTACCCGTCATCCACTAACATTTCTTGCGACGATCGAAAAATCTGCCAATTTGATCAAATTAAAATGCGGAAAAGGAGCGAGGATTTGAACACATGGCACTTTTGTCCAGCGCAAGGCAGCAGCTTGCTAAATATTGAGGTAACAGGCGAACAGCAAATATAGAGAGCGATGATAGATTTTGTATGGTTTGCTTCATTTCGGTGGTTGACACTTGACTTTCTGCCGGAGTCAAAGGAATTGTTTGTTGTTGTTGCTTTTGCGTAACATTTCGCGACCATGTTTTTTGTATTTGGTTTTTTTTGTCACCGTTGCGAAGAAGCAACTTGTGGACATGAGTATGCGGGGCATGTGCGCGGTGGTATTTATGAATAATCGCACTGTGCTTTGTTGTACGGCGCTTGCGTCTATGAATGAAAATGTTATTGTTGTAATTTGCTAAGATTTTTGCGTAGTAAACGAAGTTTGTATGTATATGATCTCTGATGCAAATAATATGTTTCTATGTGTTTGCACATGCGTGTATGCATATACTGATTTCTTGACACAGGTCAATATTTTCGATAGTGTATATAGTCACATATTGTGTCATACACACATAAAATAAAAAATTAAATAACATTCGCTTCAAGAAAGACTTCTTTCTCGAAACTAATGCAGCTTGGCTACATTTTTATGCTGACCAAACGATTGTGTTTGGAATGCAAGCGAATAAACAAACAAACAAACACACACGCACACATACATTTACATAGAAGTGCCTGCGCGCACAGTTAAGTAGAGTAGAATGTAAGAATAAAGATATAAATAAAAGTTTAGTTTCAAGTTGAGAGCGGGGCTATGCGGCCGTGTTTTTGTTAGACTGAAATTCCGTTGCGCGATCGCGAAGAAAAAACCAAGTGGTTTCCGCGAGGCATCGTAAAACCACCCCATTTAACTGGCGACGAGGATGGGATATACCCCCCCTTATGACTGGCGACGAGGATTACCCGCCTTACAAACAATTTAAAAACATAAATAACACTTCTAATCGTATATGAACATATAAAAGTATCTTTATTACAACATATATGAAACATTTGTACGCGTGTTATGTGAAAATTTAATGATATATGTGTGAATTGTTTAAAAGCAAATTATTAATAATTTAACAATATTAATAAGTAAATTGTTCCAAATAAACGTAAATAACAATTACAACGAAGCAGCAACAATTACAACAAAGCAGCAATAATTACAACGAAGCAGCAACAACAGCAGCAGCAGCAACAGCTACAATCGCAGCAACAATTACAACAAAGCAGCAATAATTACAACGAAGCAGCAACAACAGCAGCAGCAGCAACAGCTACAATCGCAGCAACAACAATAACTACAATCAACGTAAGCAGTAAATTATATAATTATACAAATATATATATATAAAGTAGAATTAAATATAAACATACAAAATAGTTATAAAGTAGTAAGAACAATACATTTATAATTATAGAGTAGAAGATTAAAAAAAAAATATATATATATATATATATAATAAATATAAGATATATCGAAATATCGAATAGAAAAAACTAAATAAGTAAAATAAAATACGTGCGGTCAACTTATACCATACAAAAGTGACTAATAACAGTGCCTCTAAAAAGTAGGGAAATAGCGAATTAACCTCAAAACGGTTAACGTGTCTTTACTAAAATAGTGCTCGCAAAATTGTTCGTAACAATTTATAATACTAGGTGTCTCCACCAAAATATTAAACAGTATTTCTCAAACTGTACAAACAAACGAACAAACGAAAATTTTTGTTGCAAACTTGTGAGCGCAAGTTGCATACAAAAGTATTGCATTCCCCCAAGGGAATAATACCCAGTAGGGAAAAACAATCATAAGACCCAGTAGGAACATTTTACACAGAACTCACCCAAAATTGGATCAAAGTAAATATAATTTTTTTTTAACTTCAACTAATACAAATCCCTTTTCACAATGGATCCAAACATTGTTTCACATTTCCAACTCATTTTAAACTGCATTAATGGAATTGCAGAATTTGACGGACGTGATCCGAATCAATTAACGGATTTTATTAGACAAGTTGAAGACATATTACCTTCAATAACAAGCTTTGACACAAATAATCAAAAAATTTTGTTTAACTATCTGAAAGGCAGATGCGTAGGAAGAACTAGAGAAGTAATTCACAGATATGGGCAGGTCAGTAATTGGGAAACACTAAAACGAATACTGTTAAGTAATTGTGGAGAAAAGAGAAGTTCAACGGAACTTATGGACGAGCTGAAGACCATCAGACTCGATTCCACGATAGAAAATTATCACTTCAAAATTAATAAAATTAGAAACAAACTACATAATAGAATTTTAGCGCATAATGATCTGAATTTTTCAACCGAGGAAGTAAATAGAATAGCGCTACAAGCATTCAAAGAACACCTTCCAGAACCTACAAAAACAATGATCATAGCTAGAAACCCTGATACTCTGGATAAAGCTTACAAAATAATTTTAGAAGCTCGCCATCAATCCTTCACAGCACTCGGGCAAGAAAGGAAAGATCCTAACCCGAATAGCTATCGTAGGACTAATTTTAGCGATAACGCTAACAATAAAACACCTTTCAGACCCAATCAATATAGGAACAACGTCCCCAATTATAACAGGAACTATAACAATTACACGCCACATAATGGGTATAACGGTGGTTACGTCCCAATAAATGCGAACAATAATTATAATAACAATGGCAACAGATCAAGCCAAACAAGAATGTCGCATCAGACAACAAATACAAACTATAATAATCAACCGGGAAATTTTAACCCGCAGAGAAACTACAATCTAATGCGAAATTTCAATCAACCGGGAAATTATAATCAGTCAGGAAATTATAATCGGTCAGGAGTAACAACTCGTAATAGACCAGAACCGATGGACATCGGTAATGCAAATGCAAATTTTCGGCTAAACCCAGAAAACAACTACCCTATATAGTAATCGATACACACGTACGAAAACTATATTTCATCATTGACACTGGAGCAGAGTTCAGTTTAATCAATGAGGGAGTATGTAATCCGAAATGGAAGAGTGAAGTGAATGTGCAAGTCACAGCACTGGGAAGAGAAACGCAAGTTAAGAAACTTTGCAAATTCCCAATGTTCAAGGAATTCAATGAAGAAGATTTCATGGGCGAATTTCTTGAATGTAACTTCAACAAAAATTTTGACGGATTAATTGGTAACAATATTCTAACGGAACTTAATTGCACAATAGATTACCCAAACAGAATTATAAAAACAAATAAAGCAACAATTAATTTTTATTTAACAAAAGAAGAAGAAATTTACAGCAGAATAAGTTATAAAGAAAATGAAGTGGAAATCTTCAATAATGCTGTAAAAGACAAATGTATCACAGAATTCGTTGATACTAATCACCTTAACGATACTGACAAAAATAGACTTATAAGTATACTAAGAAGACATAAGACCGTATTTTATAACGAGGATGATAACCTAACATTTACTAGCTCAACAAAACATAGAATAATGACTAAGAATGACATTCCGGTTTACTCTAAAATTTATCGATACCCAAAAATTCACAAACCGGAAATAGAAAAACAAATAAACCAAATGTTATCCCAAGGCATAATCAGAGCATCCTCTAGTCCTTACAACAGCCCTATTTGGCTGGTACCAAAGAAGCTGGACGCATCCAACAAACAAAAATGGCGTCTTGTAATTGACTACAGGAAGTTGAATAGCGTAACCACGGAAGACAGATTTCCAATTCCAAATATAGATGATATATTTGACAAATTGGGAAGATGCCAATATTTTTCAACGCTTGATTTAGCCAAAGGATTTCATCAAATCGAAATGGACGAACGCGACATACATAAAACAGCGTTCTCCACTGCATTATGAATTTTTAAGAATGCCCTTTGGACTGAGGAATGCACCGGCAACATTCCAAAGATTAATGAACGAAATATTAAAAGATTACATTGGAAAAATTTGTCTTGTGTACATGGACGATATCCTAGTATTTTCTACAAGCGTAGAAGAACATCTAGAATCGTTAAGTAAAATCTTAATGAGATTAAAAGAGAAAAACTTAAAAATACAAATAAATAAATGCGATTTTTTAAGACAAGAGACAAAGTTCCTAGGCCATTTGATTACAAAAGAAGGTATTAAACCAAACCCGCAAAAGGTGGAAGCAATAGAAAAGATTCTACTTCCAAAAAGCGTTAAGGAGATAAAAGCATTTTTAGGAATTACAGGATATTATAGAAGATTCATCAAAGATTATTCGAAAATTGCGTATCACATGATTAAGTACTTGAAGAAAGATGCGAAAATAAATTGCAATGATAAAGATTATATAAAAGCATTTAATAAATTAAAAGAACTCATAAAAGCGGAACCAATTTTAATTCACCCAGATTTCAGTAAAGCCTTCACACTAGTGACAGATGCCAGCAACTTTGCTTTAGGCGCAGCATTAATACAAACCGCTAAAGTTATCTGTTATGCGAGTAGATCACTAAACGGGCATGAAAAGAATTACAGTACAATAGAAAAAGAATTACTTGCGATAGTTTGGGCAACGAAATATTTCCGTCCATACTTATTTGGTCGTCATTTCACTATCAGGACAGATCATAGACCACTAATTTGGCTGAATAACTTAAAAGAACCAAATGCAAAACTCCAAAGATGGAAAATAAAGTTAAATGAGTTCGATTTTGACATTAACTACATATAAGGAAAAGAAAACGTAATTGCAGATGGTCTAAGCAGACTAAATTATGAAAATAGTAATGCGATGGAGTTAAACCTAAATGAAATATTCAATGATGATGATATAAACACAATACATAGCGCAGAAACCGATAGTACACACTACATAAAAATAACGGAGAACGCAATTAACATATATAAAAATCAACTTATAATTCAAAAAGCACAAAGACAATCAATAACAAAGAAAATAATATATCAAAAGAGGATAAGAAATACAATAAATGTAACACTCGAAAGTGACATTTTAAAATTAATGCAAGAAAATCTACCCGAAAAAGGATTAATCGTTATCTACTGCCCAGATGACCAATTATTCTTACAATTTCAAGAGTTATATATAAAATTTTTCGCAAACAACGCAAACTTAAAAGTAATGAGATCGAATACAATTTTAAAAGACATAACGGATAGAGGAGAACTTTTAACACTGATCGAAGAAAAACACTTAGAAAATAATCACAGGGGAATAAACGAAACATTAGAGGAAATAAGGAAAACACACTACTACCCCAAACTACAAAAAGAAATACAGAAATACATCAATAATTGTGAAATATGTAACAGAGCAAAATTCGACAGGAACCCTATCAAACATAGTTTAAACATTACAAAAACTCCCAAAAAACATAATGAAATTGTTCATTTTGATATTTGGTACCCACAAAGAGGCGTAATGTACCTCACAAGCATTGATAAATTAACAAAATACGCAACAGTGAAATCATTAAAAGACAGAACTTGGATATCAATTATAAATGCCATAAAGGAAAGAATTCAATATTTAGGCAAACCGGAAACTTTAATAACAGACAACGAATTAGATACTGTACCAATCAAACAATTTCTAAAAGATAATAAAATAAACCTACATCTAATAACCACTTACAATAAAACAGGAAACGCAGATGTTGAAAGATTACATTCTACATTAAATGAACACTTAAGACTTTTTAATGCAGATACAAATAACAGCGATGAGCTGAAAGAAAAAGTATTCAAGGCATTAATCGCTTACAATAACACCATACATTCTACGACAAAAAGGAGACCAATTGATTTCATAAATAACCTACTTTCTGAAAGGGAACTAACCGAGTTTGCGGAAAACCTACAAAAACAAAAAGAAGATAAAATAAATAATATTAATAATAAGGAGAATAGAGTAAACGTACAAGATTTTCAGAATAATTATATAAAAAACTATAGAGTTAGCAAAACCCAACCAAAATATAAAAGAGTAGACAACTTTAAAGAGGAGGAAATCATTTAATATCTAAGGACTCAAAGTTTAGGAAGACATATAAAACTCAAGTAAAACGAAAATTTAAATTTCAGAACCAAAATGGCGAAAATCACGATACTATTAATGATAATGACTACAATCAACGCATTTCTACAAATTAATAAACTGGAAAACGAAACGGGATACGCGAAAATAAGGATCAGAGAAATAGAGATAGTAAATCAGACAACAACGGTAATACATATAATACATCCGAAAGAATTTAAACAAATTATAAATAAAATAGAACATAATATAGAAAACAATCTCAACCAATTCACCATCAATGACAGGGAAATGTTATATGAGGAAATAAAAACTATTAAAGCAAAAATAAACACATTAATGCCAATAGAAAGAAATAGGAAACGTAGAGGATTAATAAATGTTATAGGAACCACACAAAAATGGCTTTTTGGAACAATGGATAATGAAGATAGGGAACATATATTACAACACCTAGAGATAACGGAGAAAAACAATCACAGCATAATACAAACGATAAACAAACAAATACATATAAACGATAATTTCAATAAATCCATAAACACACTTAAAAGGACTATAGAAAATGATAGAACGGAAATATTAAAAGCCTTTAGGGAAATAAAAACATCAAATGATAGAATCACAAAACACATGCTCTATTCTGATCAAATGCTTAAACTTAAATATCTAGAAGAAAAAATCGAACAAATCCAAGATAACATAGCCTCAGCAAAACACAATATATTACACCCTAGTATACTATCAACGGAAGAAATTGAAAGATTCAATATCGACGTCTATAAATTAAAGAACGTAGAAACAGGACTTCTCCCATATAAAGATGACTCATTAATCCTAGCTATAAAAATACCAATATCATACATCACAGCAGATCTGACACTAATAACCCCACTACCCAATAAGCAACACTTTGAAGTTATAAAAGTACAAGAATATGTTATCACAATAGGAAACAAAATATATAAATTTACAGAACAAGTACATTTTAAAAACCTGAAAGAAATAAGCATTTGCCCGCTTAATCAATGTAGATCCAAATACAATAACAAAACAACAATTGAAAATATCGAAGACGACACGATTTTAGTAAAGAATGCACACAAAATAGAATTAAGACAGAATTGCGATAATAGAGAGATTGTGCTTGAAGGTAATGCATTAATAAACTTTTATAATTGTAGAATTCAGATAGGTAACGAACTATTTCAAAACACGAAAGTCATTGTTGAAGAAAAATATATCTACGCTGAAAAAGAAAATAACATATCACACTTTGAAAAACAAATAAATTTCGAAGAAATAATAATAAAACAGAAGGAAAATATTAACAAACTTGAGGAACTAAAAATACATAAAAATATAAATTATGGTATAAGTGCACTAATAATACTGCTGATAGCAATAGGAATCTTATTAACATGTATGATATATAATAAAAATAAGAAGAACACTAATGTAAACGTAGAACTGGCAATCCAATCTGCCCCAAATGATAAAAACACTAAACAATCGGAAACCATAACTGGCCCACTATTAGGCCCAAAAATGGACAAAATAAAATAGAAACAACAACAATGTAATAAAAAAAAAAAAAAAAAAAATAAAACCTTTCGAAGAATCCAAAAACTGTTCAACAGGGACTGTTGAATCTAGGGGGTGGAGGAGTCACATATTGTGTCATACACGCATAAAATAAAAAATTAAATAACATTCGCTTCAAGAAAGACTTCTTCCCCGAAACGAATGCAGCTTGGCTACATTTTTATGCTGACCAAACGATTGTGTTTGGAATGCAAGCGAATAAACAAACAAACAAACACACACGCACACATACATTTACATAGAAGTGCCTGCGCGCACAGTTAAGTAGAGTAGAATGTAAGAATAAAGATATAAATAAAAGTTTAGTTTCAAGTTGAGAGCGGGGCTATGCGGCCGTGTTTTTGTTAGACTGAAATTCCGTTGCGCGATCGCGAAGAAAAAACCAAGTGGTTTCCGCGAGGCATCGTAAAACCCCCCCATATTACTATATACGAACACATGTACATATGTATGTCATATCCAAATTATTGATTGATACTTTAGAATTTATCCTTGAACTTTTTTCAGGGGTATAAATTAATAAAATAATAAAATTATTAATTCCAAATATAAACAACCCTTATTTTTCGACGGCAAATCAACATTTTTTTCATCAGATAATTGAAGTTTGCTATCAGATTATAAAGATATTTGAAAAACGTATGAAATCTATTAATTAGTTTAATCTGTTTCATCTCTATTCTAAAAATTTATTAATTATATATAAAATAATATTTTCGTTTATTTTGATAACAAGCATATAACAATGTTATGCACGGACATTTCTGAGCATAATTTTTATTACTACGCTCAGATATGTTACACTCCAAAAACCAATTCTGTTAAAATCTGGCGGGAGTGGTGAAATTCCCTTGAGATGTTCTGGCTTATTCTTGACGTTTTACACGATTTTTCGTAATTGGTCCTTCTCTGTCTTCTACGTTCTCTGTTGTGTGTTATTGATGTGTCCGAATTGTTACCTGTCACAAGGGTTGTTTTCGTGTACATTCACTATACCGTTGCTTGTTCATTGTTACGTGTTTGGTAGCTGTCCTGCTGGCTTGTGCTGTTTTTTGTAAATTAGTTTTAAGGGTTCAAATATTTCATCAGAGTTCGTGCTAGTTTGTTCGTTGAAGATCCTACCGTCAAATGTTTTTAACTTGTATATCTCCATGTTCTCAAGTACATTGAGCCGCCGACCCTTTCTTTGTACGTGAAGTACTCGAGCCGTTGTTTTGATGCTAGCTGGGGTGCAGTTGTTCTCGACCATGTGATTCGCGAAGTTAGATTCTGGTGTGATAGTGGGTTTTCGTGTTTTTTTTTGTAGTCCCTGATATGTTCTCGGAATCTTGTGCTCATCAGAATTAGTGTCGGTTCTTAGTTTTTGTCCTACGTTGTTCTGAAAGCTGTGTTAATGCTATATTTTTTAAAAAAGGTTGTCAATTTATATGTCGATTTTCCAGTGTACGTCATTGCCGTCCAAATTCTTGGGTTTTCCTCTACGTTGACTCTCTTTTGTGTTTCATGCCTACTTCTGAGTTTATACACAAGATATTTCTTGTATCCATTATTTGCAGCTATGTTATATATTGTATTAAGCTCTTTCCTGTATGCTTCTTGTGTTAGCGGCGTTCTCCGAAGTATATCCACTAAGTGCCTCAATGCTGCATTTTTGTGCTGTTGCGGATTGTTTGACGTAGAATGTATTATGGTGTCTGTGGCAGTCGGTTTCCTATAAATGCAGAATTCACAATGGAAACAGAAAAAGAGGGAATAATGAACTATCTGGACCTAACTATAGAGGTTGACAAGGTGACAAATAAGTTCAACTACGACATTTATAGGAAACCGACTGCCACAAAAACTGAGAATAAATTACTTGACAGCTGTTAAATCGGTCGCCATCCTGAAAAGTAATGTCAACTTAAAGTTCTATACATCTATGAAAAAACACCCTATATATGTGCACATGAATTGATATGTATGTACGTACATACGTTTATACGAAAACAAGCAACACGCGTACACATCTAGCAAAAAATATCATTACCATGCCAACGCTAGTTTATATTGCAAAAAAAAGTCCTCATCGCGAACGCACACATCTCCCTTCGCACGACTCTTCCACAAACCAAAGTGCCAAAAATTAGAAGTTGAAGAATTTTGTGTCTTCACTGGACAATTGAAAAACGCACTCTCGATAATCCGAACTGAGCTC
Source organism: Neoceratitis asiatica (assembly GCA_030068015.2). NCBI lineage: Eukaryota > Metazoa > Arthropoda > Insecta > Diptera > Tephritidae > Neoceratitis > Neoceratitis asiatica. The sequence continues at coordinate 24,437,175 of CM061530.1, read as the reverse complement.
TTTACATTTGATAAACGAATGTTTAAAAAAGCACCTGATTATTTTTAAATATATTGTTTTTTCATTAAATTTATGTTTAATACTTCTATATTATTGAAAATTTTGTAGAAACTAGAAATCATTAAGAAATTACTTATGTAAAAATAGTGTAGCTAGATGCACACTACTTGGTTCAAATGCGATGTGCATATTCCTCGTACACAAAGTTCACTGTACCTGAATGTGTACACCAAAATAATTACAACGTATACAACCATAACAATGCGAATGCCCTTCCTTCATTCAACCCCCCATCCACAAACATCTTCTCCGCGACGATGACAAAATTTATAAAAATCAAAAATCAAAGTTGATCTGAAGCAAAGTCAAACACATTCAAAGGTCCATGTATGTATACGAAAAACGCATACACACAAAAGGGCATGCCAACTTCTTACCCTTATACCCCTTCATCTAAAAGCAGTTCTTGGCGATGATTGAAAAATTCGCCAATCTAATAAAATCAAAATACGAAAAAGAAGCGAGGATTTGAACTCAAGGAACTTTTGCCGTGTGCCAGCGTAAGGCATCAGCTTGGATCATATTGAAGTAACAGGCGAACAGCAAATATAGAAGAACGATCGTAGTTTTTGTATGGTTTGCTTCATTTCGGTGGTTGATATTTGACTTTTTGCCGGAGTCAAAGGAATTTTTTTTATGTTGTTGCTTTTGAGTCACATTTCGCGACCATGGTTTTTTGTATTTGTGATTTTTGTCACCGTCGCGAAGAAGCAACTTGTCGTCATGACTATGCGGGGCATGTGCGCAGTGGTATTTATGAATAAACGCACTTTGCTTTGCTGTACGGCGCCTGCGTCTATGAATGAAAATGTTATTGTTGTATTCGATTTGAGTTTTGTAAGAATAATTTCGAGGGATGGAGTGATCGAAGTATGAATGCATACGTGTACATCCAAATAGTGTGTGTGCATGCGTGTATGTATGCATATACAGATTTCTTGACACAGGTCATTATTTTCGATAGTGTATGTACATATGTCATGATACATATGCATATAAGTAGTTAGATAAGAGCATATGTACATATGTCTATTACAGGATATCAAATTTTAAATTGAAATTTTAGAGTACAAATAAACGCTATTGAGAAATGCCGACGGCATATCAACATATATTGAGAGTAAACATGAAATATTTTCTATCATATCATCAATATTGATAAAGTTTCATAATTTCATCACTAACCCAAAAATTTTTTTTAATATATTGTAAACAATATTTCCTTTATTTGGTAAGAAGCCGAAAAATTCTTTATCTAAAGCTAACATACACCAATGTTAGCTGGATACAGGAGATTTACATTCATTTTCACAACAATGTTATGCATCAATAGCTGTTACTTTCTGGCGGGCTGTGGGGAAATGCTAAAAATACAACTCTATGCACTCATCGTGTTCTAGCATCGATTTGACATATTCCACGATTTTTCGTAATTTGTCCTTCTCGTTCTTCTACGTTCTCTGGTACAGCTACCAAACACGTAACAATGAGCAAGCAAAAACAAAAAATAAATCAAACGACAAAAATCACCGATTTCTACCTACCGCTTAGCACGGTATAGCGAATGTACACGAAAACAACCCTTGTGACAGGTGACAATTCGGACCAGAGAACTTAGAATAACGAGAAGAACCAATTGCGGACCAGCGTGTGGACTGTCAAAAACGAAGTCGATTGCTGAAAGCGTATTTCACCATTGCCGCCAGAACTTAACAGAAATGCTCTTTTAGTTTAACATTTTGAGCATAGCAATGATAATTATGCTCAGAAATATAATTTCATATACTCCAATAAAAACTTCTGTAATTTATACAAATGTTAAGTTATAGAAATTTGTGTGCTATGTGTATGAAAATTCTATGCTGTTTTGCCGACGGCATTTCGCATCATTATTATTCAATTATTCGCGATTTTAAATGCAAAATTTTAAATATTATTGGATTTTTGGGAATATTTTCGTAAATATACGTACATTGTGAAAAACAGCTTTTCAATTATTCTATTATTATTATTCATATGTATGAAAGTTCTTAAATTACCTAACTTCTTCTCTCGTCCAAAAAAACTGAAATAATATACAACAATAACATTTTGATTCATAAACGCATGCGCCCTACAACAAAACGAAGTGCGTTCATTCATAAATACAATCGAGCACATTAGCCCGCTTACCCGTCTCAACACTTGCATATTGGCGACGGTCAGAAAATTAAAATTGTAAGGAAGACTAAATTTGGGTGAAAGATTCGCGGCTGATATTTATATTTCTTACTGTCATTGACATATTGCAGTTCTTACTCGAGATATCGTGTACACAAAGAGACGAATAGACAAAGACAAATCGATTTGTCTCGTCATTCCATGAAGTTTTATATACATATGTAGCTATAGGTATACACATACCGACTATCTTATAACCGTTAGGTGAACAAACTTAATATACTCTGTAACGTATTGCAGCCGGGTATAAAACTAACAAAAAAATCAAACATCTCTGCGAAATGTGAAGCAATAACAACATACATTTGCATGCATTTGCGTCGGCAAGCATTGCTTCAAATTTTTGTGACAAATCAAAATTTTATGAGCCTACTAAAATGAAGCAAATCTGCTGCTAAATTTGCTGATCGCCTATTAGTCAATATTGCGAAGCAAGCAATTTCCTGTCCACAAGATGAATTGCTAAAATTCTCAAATTTAAGATTATTTGCCAAATTATTATTTTCGCATTTTGATGTAGGAATTCAGGTACAGTAAACTGTGTATACCACAAATATTCACATCACAAATTAACTTTGAAGTATTCATTTATCTACATTACTTTCGTTCGCATTATCGGGAGTGCGTGTTACAGTTGCCGAGTGAAGACAAAATTCTTCAACTTCTAATTTTTGGCACTTTATTTTGTTGAAGAGACGCGCGAGGGGAGATGTGTGCCGTTAGTTTAGACGACGATGCGCAAGCGTTCGCCATGAGAAGGACTTTTTTTGCAATTTTAAGAAGTGGTCATTAAAAAGTGTTGTCATGGCAATGGTATTTTTTGCTGGATGTGTAAGCACTTACTTGTGTACATATATACATATATCCATACGTATGCAAATGATTCATTTGCGCATAAATTTGTATGAATTGTGAGTGCGAGCTTGTGCTTATATGTATGTACGAGTGTGTATGTACGAGCTTGCATTTACGAGTATGTTTGTACGTACATATGTGCTCATATGGCAAAATATCAGAATGAATTTTGATTTGTATAATTATTTTGATATATATTTATAATTATTTTGATAAAATTAACAAATTCCTAATAGCATTTAAATAAATATTAAGATTTATTGTATTTAATTTATCATAATTATAATTCTTTTTATCTTTAAAAATATAGTAATTGAAAAATAAGAAACAAGTGCATGAAAAATATATATGTATTTCTATAAATTCCAAAAATTTGTAAAGAATTTTACAAGTTATTAAAAGACAGTAAACAAATATTGATAGTTAAGAAATTTCTGATAATCGTTTATTTTACATATGTACATTTATCAATTTTACATTTAATTTGCATACATTTTCTCATTTTAAACATAAATATACTCATTTTCTTATTTTGAGCACAATTTCTGTTAGCTCACTGTTAGGTGAAATACGCTTCAAAATAGCAATGGTGAAATACGCTTTCATAACACGAGCCAGCGGTACAATTTGGTAATCGGCACGCGCTGGTCCTTCTCGTTATTCTAAGTTCCCTGTTCGGACACATCAATAACACACACACGCATACGCATGTTGACATTGCCTACCACAGAATACACACACACGTACATAGATTGACATGATCTGTCCTATCACCCATGGACTATAAATACAACACCACAGATAGACACAGACCAGAACGAAACTAGGCATTGAAGAAAAAAATGAATAATCATTGATCACAAATTATCATTGATATTATGAATTTAGTATATTGTGGCGAAAATGCGATGCGAATGACAGATGAAAGAGAGGAGCCGACAACTGGCACGTTCTAGAGCGTAAATGACGATTATCGTAAACGACGATTATCGTAAGCGAGAGATTTATCGTAAAACGACGCGATTATTCCAGGGGTTTCGTTTTCAAGCAGCAAACAAGTATATAAGGACGACATTCGACTGCAAGAGTAATCAGTTGTGAATTAAACTCGTGGAGATTACATTACAGTAAAGTAATAAAAACAGTACATTGTGAAAGTTGTATACAAGTGATTGTAAATAGTAATGTAAATTGTAATTGAATTGTGAATTACCGAATAACTAAAAGCACATTAATTAAGTCTTTATAAATAAAGAGACTGCAAATTAAGTTGGCGATTTTATTTAACAATCCAGAGGTCGTACCCGAAAGATTAAGGAAATAATCGAGGTTAATCAGCAAGATCGTAACAATTGGTGTCAGAAGTGGGATTGTTAAATAAATTCTAAAGGAATAATTAAAAAATGGTGAAGATTCAGGATTTGATGATACCTCTTCTCAAGAAGGAGTTGGCAAAGCGAGGATTGTCTACAACAGGCAATAAGGCAGAGCTGCAATCGAGACTGCGAGAATCAATGGAAGCCGAAGGCATCGACTTGAACCAGTACGAATTCCGTCGCGAGGAGGAAGATGTATCCTTGAAGGATGTTGACAAAGAGGAAGCTAGTGATTCTGCGAAGGAGTTGGAGCAGCCACAAAGTAAGATTCAAGAAAATGCTCCTGGCTCATCTGCCGGTATGGACATGAACATGTTGCTAGCTGCAATTTCACAAATCAATGACAACATGTCACCATCGCGCAAATACAGCAAAATCTGGATAAAGACAATGCAGAACTTAAGGAAAGACAGGATCTAATTGAGAGCAAAGTGAACGAATTGCACGGTCGACAAGACAAAATAGAGGAGCTAATTGAGACCAAAGTGAACAACGCATTGGAAGGTCGTGTGCGGGATTTGCAGTTAAATCGTCCAACCACTTCAGTGAACGCTCCCAAGGTAAAAACACCATCTTTTGACGGAAAAATTCCCTTCCAAGTCTTCAAGCTCCAGTTTGAGAAGACGGCTGAAACCAATAAATGGAGCACGGAGGAAAAATCTGCTGCACTATTCGTTGCGTTGAAAGGACCTGCGGCAGAACTTTTGCAAACTGTACCTGATTATGGAAAGACCTGGAAAGACGCTATGGTAGCGAACACAGAAGACAAATTTACCAGATGGAGTTAGAAAAGCGCGACCAAAAACCCAACGAATCTCTACAGGAATATGCCTCGGAAATTGAGAGATTGGCTCATTTAGCCATCGGAGACGCATCAGGTGAGCATCTCGAACGGGTGAAAATACAAAAATTAATCAGCGGCATAAAAGACATTTATACCAAGCGGGAGACATATGCGAATCCAAAGTTAACATTCGCTGAAACAGTGGCGTATGCTCAAACACGTGAAACGGCGGCACTCATAAGCAGACCAGCATACAAAGTCAATAAAGTGGAGGTTGAAACAGCAGATGTGATGACCGAAATATTGAGAACTCTGAAGTCGTTAGAAGGAATGAATCGTTCTGGTGGTAAGAATCAGGCTGGGAAATGCTTTAAATGTGGAAAGCCTGGTCATTTCGCACGCGAATGCAAAACGGGTTCCAGCATGCAGGAAGGACAGCGCAAAAGGAAGGCTGAGGAGGATAAACCATCAACTTCGCAGTCGTTAAACTAAAACGAGCCAGTCTAAAAGGGCGCATGCTGGCTCCTGCAATTGAATGCCCCATAATCTCCGTCTCGCAAATTGGTAGGAAAACGAGCAACATTACTATTGGTGGATATGTGGATGGACGAGCGCGAAAATTAACAGTGGATACGGGCGCATCACACTCCATCATTCGAACTGACCTGATCGCTAAAGAAGTGAGACCATTACCTGGAGCAATATTGAAAACGGCGACTGGTGAGGACACACAAGTGGTGCAGAAGTAACATGTGAGGTCTTAATAGGGAATGTGACGGTGTTACACAGCTTTATAGTCGCGCAGATCGTAGATGAGGTAATCATAGGAGTGGACTTCTTGATTGAGCAAGGTATCAAGATCGACTTGAATTACCACTAAGCATGGGCTACGATTCCACATACAGCAGCAAACAAGTGGTCTTAGAAGGCAGTGAACTGATTCCACCGAAGTCAGAAGCAGTTGTTTGGGCGAAAATTAATGGAGATTGTGGGACAAACAAATTGTGGGTTGTCGAAGCAGCACAAAATTCTACACTGGACTTACTTATTGAAAAACCCCTGGCTAAGACACGAAAGAATGGACGCATCCCAGTGAGAGTATTGAATGACTTCAGATCATCAGTAAAAATTCCTAGTGGAACTGTATTAGGGCAATGTCAAGAGGTAGAAGCCATTATTAACAGCAATGATTCATCTGGAATCGACTCTATTGGCACCAAGAAGATGGAGGAAGATATCAGTGCATGGACGCAAGGGTTGGAAGACAAGTACAAGCACCAGGCCAGTCAGATGATCCGCAAATACTCCAACATATTCGGCAAGGATGGCAACAAACCAGGCAGGACCAACGTAGTGAAGCATAGCATTGATACTGGTGACGCAAGACCAATTCGTCAAGCACCTCGAAGTGTTCCACTAGCCAAACGTGACGCTGTTGGCCAAATAATTAGGGAAATGAGTGAAAGCGATGTTATCGAACCATCAGCAAGTCCATGGAGCTCTCCGGTGGTACTCGTGAAGAAGAAAGATGGCCAGTTGCGGTTCTGCGTGGACTATCGGAGATTAAACGATGTCACAAAGAAAGACAGCTATCCTTTGCCCAGGATCGATGATACACAAGACTCCTTAACTGGCACAGAATGGTTCTCAACACTTGACCTTAAGAGCGGGTATTGGCAAGTAGAAGTGAGTGAAGAAGATAAAGAGAAGACAGCATTTAGTGCTGGCAACGGTCTATGGCAATTTACGGTAATGCCATTTGGTTTATGCAACGCTCCTGCCACTTTTGAAAGATTAATGGACCATGTGCTCAAAGGACTACACTGGAAGACCTGTTTGGTGTATCTGGATGACATCATCGTATTGGGAAAGAGCTTCGACGAACATCTGAGTAATTTGGAAGAAGTTTTCCAGAGAATAGCTGGCGCTGGTCTTAAACTAAGTCCTAAGAAGTGCTCTTTATTCAAGAAGGAGGTGAATTACTTAGGTCATCAAGTAACCACGAAGGGCGTGTGTACTGCGAAGGAAAAAATAGAAGCAGTGAAGGATTGACCGAGACCCAGAAATTTGCATGAATTAAGAAGTTTCCTTGGGCTGTGTACTTACTATCGTCGCTTTGTTCCGAATTTCGCCAGCGTAGCTTATAGTCTCCATGAACTCACAAGGAAAAATAAATCTTTCGAGTGGAAAACTGAACAAGAGGATGCTTTCCAAGCTTTAAAAGAACGACTATGCACTGCACCTATGCTAGCGTACCCGGTTCCAGGTGCAACATTTATTCTGGACACAGATGCTAGTGGTTATGGCATAGGAGGGGTACTTTCGCAAGTGATTGATGAGCAGGAGAATATTGTTGCCTATTATAGCCGGTCTATTGGGAAACCAGAGCGGAACTACTGCATAACGCGGAGAGAACTATTAGCGTTGGTGGATTGCATTAAACACTTCCACAAATATCTGTATGGTCAACATTTCCGCGTTAGAACGGATCATGCAGCGCTGAAGTGGCTACTACAGTTCAAGAATCCCGAAGGGCAGCTTGCATGGTGGATTGAGAGGCTGCAAAGTTATGACTTCACCATCGAGCACCGCAAGGGGAATACGCATGGAAATGCTGACGCTATGTCCCGTCCACCATGTAGTTTGGAATGTAAGCACTGCTCAAAAGCCGATGGTAAAGAAGACATAATAGACGTCCGGCTAATGACAGTTACATCAGCAGAAGAGTGGGAGGCAAGTCACTTAAGCAAATGTCAGCAAGAAGATCCGGACTTGGAATTGGTAATGCACGGATTGGAGGTGAACAGACGGCCAAGTAAGGAACAAATGGCAGCGGAAAGTCCCATCGCGAAAGCATACTGGGCACAATGGAACAGCTTAGAATTGATATCTGGCTGTTTGCATAGAGTATGGGAAAGTGAAGATGGCCAGTGCTCTCGGAAGCTTATAGTAGTTCCGAGGTTAAGAATTCCGGATGTTCTTAAGGAATTCCATAATGGTCCTAGTGGAGGGCACCTAGGCATTACAAAAACGCTGGAGAAGATCAAGCAGCAGTTCTATTGGGTTGGCTGTCGTCAATCGGTCGCTGAGTGGATTGCTAATTGCACGGAGTGCATTGCAGCTAAAGGGCCAAAGCCACGAAGTCATGGGCAGATGAAGCAGTATAACTCAGGTGCACCATTTGAGCGGGTTGCCATGGATGTAGCCGGTCCATTCCCTATGAGCAGACAAGGAAACAAATACGTTCTTGTGGTTATGGACTACTTTAGTAAATGGCCTGAGGTCTACCCAATTCCAAACCAGAAAGCGAAAACAGTTGCGGATGCATTCACTCACAATTGGGTTACCAGATACGGTGCGCCTATAGAATTGCACTCAGACCAAGGAAGAAACTTTGAAGCGGCGGTGTTCCAAGAGATGTGCCAGATACTTGGTATTCGGAAAACACGAACGACAGCCCTGCATCCTCAATCAGATGGCATGGTAGAGCGATTCAACCGGACCCTGGAAGAGCACTTGCGGAAAGTAGTGGACAAGAATCAAGATGATTGGGATGTACACATACCGTTTTTCCTGATGGGATATCGGTCCGCAGTGCATGAAACAACAGGTCAAACACCTACCAGAATACTGTTTGGTAGTGAACTTCGGTTGCCCAGCGATTTAAAATTTGGAATAACTGGTGATGCGAGAAGAATTGGGAAGGAAGCGTCTACTGTTCTCGAGGAAGAGCTAAGAGAGATACATGCTCTTGTGAGGCAGCGAACTCAAATTATGAGTGACAAAATGAAGGCTAGGTATGACAAGGCGATGAACTCCGAAGGCTTCCAAAATGGAGATTTGGTGTTGCTGTACAATCCACAACGAAATAAAGGTTTGTCCCCAAAACTTCAACTCAATTGGGAATGTCCATACAAGATAATCAAACGACTAAACGACGTAGTGTATCGAATACAAACTGTGGGGAGGCCGAGAAACAAGATGAAAGTGGTCCACCTAGAGGGGCTTGCTGCGTTTGGAACAGCGAATGTGTCTGATCGGGACGATCAGGCTTAGGTGGAGGGCAGTGTGGCGAAAATGCGAAGCGAATGACAGATGAAAGAAAGGAGCCGACAACTGGCACGTTCTAGAGCGTAAACGACGATTATCGTAAACGACGATTATCGTAAGCGAGAGGTTTATCGTAAAACGACGCGATTATTCCAGGGGTTTCGTTTTCAAGCAGCAAACAAGTATATAAGGACGACATTCGACTGCAAGAGTAATCAGTTGTGAATTAAACTCGTGGAGATTACATTACAGTAAAGTAATAAAAACAGTACATTGTGAAAGTTGTATACAAGTGATTGTAAATAGTAATGTAAATTGTAATTGAATTGTGAATTACCGAATAATTAAAAGCACATTAATTAAGCATTTATAAATAAAGAGACTGCAAATTAAGTTGGCGATTTTATTTAACAATCCAGAGGTCGTACCCGAAAGATTAAGGAAATAATCGAGGTAAATCAGCAAGATCGTAACAATATTATTTAACTTTCCATTTTTAATAATTATACATACGTACATATGTATGTACATATTTTTGTCTAAATCAAAGGTCTTTCGTACGATTATTTATTTATTTATTTAGTTTATTGACAATAACAATGGTTTCGTACAGACTATTTACATAAATAATAACTAAGAATAACTGAGAAATTAAAACGCCATATTTAAAATTGGATTGGTTTGGAGCATCGAATATTCATCAACGTAAAGCACATTTAAGAAATATCTTTTGCACCCGTTCAATCATAAGTATATGATTCTTATAATTTGGACTCCGGATAAAAGCAGCATGTTCCAAATTTGAACGAATGAAAGCTGTATATAACAACTTTAGAGTATATGGTTCGGTACATTTTAATCTATTTCGTCTCACTCGGTACTAGTGGAGTAAGCTTTCGAAATAATACAGCCTATGCCTATTAAAAGAAAAATTACTCGAAAAAATCAGGCCAAGGTCCTTAATCTCGTCCAAATTTTCTAACAAAGAATGAGAAATGTAATAAGAGATCGGCAAGATATTCATAATTCCCGCATAGTTACCCTTAAAAGACGTTTTGATGTTTAAAAAAAGCCGAGAACTAGCACACCAATGTTGCAAGTTATTAATAAAGTCTTTTTGAAGCTTAATAGCATCACCAGTGGTGGAATTCAGTATACTATTTTAACGATTTTCACATCGTTAAAAATACAAGCTACAAGCAAGGATTTTGATTCGAAAATTGGACAATTCGACACAAATTGGAAAATTACCACAAACAAATTTTTAAAAAATGTCTTTTGAGTATTTGGCATACGTTTTATTCTAAGATGGGGAAATAATGTTCTCTTCATCAGTGGATAGAAGTTTGTTGCGAGATGAGAAACCTCAGATTTAGTTGAAGAAATCATTTCTCAGCTTCATATCCAACTAAAGGGCAGAAGGATAACGGCGATATCTACAGAGAAACAGGTAAATAATGTAACTTTCAGGTGTTTTCCAATTTTTAGCACTTTTAAATTGCTTGTAGTTTCTAATCGGCTTGCGACTTTTCGCTACTGGATATTATCAACATCCTGTTGGTCAATGTTAGATTTCCTATGACGCAAATTGAGCAGCTAGCTGCAAAGGAAGTTTTCATTAAGAAGCCTATGTTAACCACCATGGATGCCATTATATCAATGTACAGATAATTTCATTTTAAATCGTTGAATAACAGCTATTTTGTGTATTGATGTACGATTCTAATCTCAAGATTTTGGCGCTAATGCTAAATACCGAAGAGCGTGGCATTATTAAAAATGATTGCTATGTCGAACTATTTTGTTTTTGTCGTTCCTCTATTTGGTTTTCTCTTATATTGATGTTTTGTTAAGCTATTGTGCCACCTTTTCTCCATTTTAATAAAAAAAAAGGAAAATGTCAGAAAACAACTATCGTTTTAAAGGAGTTACAGAATCAGACAATCGTTAGTGTGAGCGACAAAACTCATTAGTTAACAATTCGACAAATCGTATCGATAAAAGTTACAGAACTCCTATACAGGTATGTAGTGTTTGAAAGTACTTTGAAATCATCTGCATAACGCAAAAATTTCGCATATTTAAAGAAACTACTTATATCATTAATGAGCAGGGTGAAAAGTAATGGGCCTAATATACCTAGGGTAACACTAGAAGACACCAAAAAGGATTTAGAGGAGAAACCATCAATTGTAACAACGACAGTTCGTTGAGATAAATAAGACTAAATCAAATCTTAAAAAGTTGAGTGAAATCCCAAACGAGCCAACTTATATATTAGTAAACTGTGTGAAACTTTATCAAAAGCATTTGAGAAATCCAGCAGAAAAGGATGCAATACAATATTTGCTAAATACAGCCACTATCCATACTGTTTATCGATTCGGAATGCATCCAAGATGATTCGACAAAATTAGGCTCTTAACGATACATTCAAAGAGTTTCGAGGCACCAGACAATTTCTTAACGGAAGTCCCTTTCCATTAGTCAATGAAAATACCTGACATCAAAGACAAGTTAAAATTTGTTTTTAAAAGATAAAACCAAAGCGGTATAGTTTTTTAATAATTGAACAAAAACACCGGTTTTTACAGATGGTTTGAGATTAGTTATACCAGAGAGTATATCCTCAGACGAAAGGCTTAGAGAATCAAAGCTTAAAGTAGAGTTACTGTCAGAGACAGGATTAAGTGAAAGATTGATTTCATCAGAAACAAAATTTGCACTGAAAAACAGCACAAACAATCTTGCCACGTCGTTTTGCGAGCAGCAGCAGCTGTAGGTAAGGAGGAGTTGATTCTCGTAGACTTAATAAAGCACCAAAAAAATTTTGGGTTTGACTTGATATTCTCCTCTATTCCAAGGATATAATTTCCGTAGAGATATTTGTCTAAACAGTTAATATCTTTTGAATAACGTCGATGTTTATCGAGAAAAAATTGGTTACTAGCTGATTTGCATTTTCTAAATAATTTATTTCTAGTGATCGTTAATCATTTTAAATAATGGTTGTACCACGGAAATTTAGGGAAAATTTTAGTTTTCAGTCGCAGGCTTTCGGAAATAAATTCGGTATGGGGGAGGAAAGGGGGGGGAAGAGGAAGATCCCTAGATTCTAAAAATAACTTTCTTTTTTGTAGGCAACTTATAGTTTTTGAGTAATTTAATCTGAAAGTTTGCAAAATTTAATGTACAATAACATCAAAAGTGATGATGCCGGAGTGCAAGGCGAAATTGATGTTGGTTCGGCCCAGAGTTATTACGTTAAAGCGCCGCGCCCTCATTAATAATAAAACAAAAATAAATAATGGTTTATAAGTACATATTGTAACGGAAATCCCAAATACGAAGGACAGACTGAAAGTAGTAGCAGTATGACGAGATTTCCAAATAAAAAGTCAGACAAAAGAAGCGGCCGTATGATGCAAATTATCCGTACCAAGGACAAACAAAAGGGTCGACAGTGTAAAGGAAATTACACGTAGTTAAGGATAAACGAAGCAGCTGCAGCTATCGCAGGCAAACGAATAATCAACCTATTCTTGATCGCGAGAACAGAATGTTTGGACCATCGTTAGGTAGAAAATTAGCGGCAGCAGCTATTTGCAGACAATTTAAGTTAAAGGCTCAAAAGTAATAACACTGGTGCAAACTAAAGCGAATAATAAAAGATTGATAAAGATTTGTACAGTAAACCATTGAAAAGGAGAAGAAAATTGTAATTATTGTATAACAAAATAATCGTTGAATAAATTCCTGGCGTTTAAGAGGCCAAACGAACAAATCTGGGACTATTATTTAGCGATCTAGTGATCGGACTCGAAGGATTGGGAAAAAAAAGATTGGAAAATGGTCAAGATTCAGGATTTGACGATACTACCCCTCAAAAAGGAATTAGCGAAGCGAGGATTATCTTCAACCGGGAATAAGGCAGAGCTACAATCACGGCTGTGGGAAGGTATGGAAGCAGAAGGTATAGATTTGAGCCAATATGAATTCCGTCGTGAGGACGAAGAGACATCCGCGAAGGAAATGGAGAAGGAAGAGGCTATTGAGACTACGAAAGATTTAGAGCAGTTAGCAGCTACGAGTATGGACATGAACATATTATTAGCCGCAATTTCGAAAAAATTAGATGCTAACATGTCACAAATGAATGCCAACATTTCATCGCAAATGCAAGACCAAGAAGCGCGTATTTCATCCCGGCTCAAATAGCTTCAAGAGAGTGTTGTCAACGACCCCACAGAACTCAAGAAAAGACAGGAAAAAATCGAGGAGAGGCAAGACAGAATAGAGAAGCTAATGGAGACCAAAGTCAACGAATTGGAAGGTCGTTTCCGCGATTCGCACTTGAATCGTCCAACCACTTCGATGAACGCTTCCAGGGTAAAAACACCCTCCTTTGACGACACAATTCCTTTCCAGGTCTTTAAACTTCAATTCGAAAAGACATCCAAAGCAAATAATTAGAGCATTGAGGAAAAATCCGCTGCACTATTCGTTTCGTTGGAAGGACCTGCTGCGGAAATTTTGCAAACAATCCCGGAATATGAGAGAGATGATTACGACGCATTAATTCGTGCCGTGGAAAGACGCTATGGCGAACATAGGAGGCAAATTTACCAGCTGGAGTTGGGAAAGCGCGGTCAAAGACCCAATGAATCTGTGCGCATCCGAAATTGAGAGATTGGCTCATCTACCTATTGGAGAAGCATCTGGTGAACACCTCGAAAGGGTAAAAATACAGAGGTTTATCACTCTGACACTGTCGCCTATGTCCAAACCCGCGAAACGGCTTCACTCATAAACAGGCCAGTCTACAAAGTCAGTCGAGTGGAAATAGAAACACCAGAAGTGATGTATGAGATTCTGAAAACCCTAAAGTCAATCAATGGAAAACATCGTTCTGGTGCCAATATGAAGAATCAAGCTGGCAAATATTTCAATTGTGTTAAGCCAGGCCACTTCGCGAGGGAATGCAAGACGAGCTCCAGCAGAAACAACAATTCAGGAGAACTGAAACGAAGGGCTGAAGAAAGCGAATCCGACTCTAACCAGTCGTTAAACTAAAACGAGCCAGCCGAAAGGGGCGTATGCTGGCTCCTGCAATTGAATGCCCCATAATCTCCGTCTCTCAAATAGGTGGGAAGGCGAGCAACGTGACAATTGGTGGATATGTGAATGGACATGAGCGAATACTTACTGTTGATACGGGCGCAACGCACTCCATCCTTAGATACGACCTAATCACCGAAGATGTAAAACCATTGCCTGAAGCAAGATTGAGGATGGCACCTGGCGAGGACACGCGAGTTGTAGGAGAGATAGCATGCGAAGTCTCGGTAGGAAATGTTGCGGTATTACACAAGTTCATAGTCGCGCATATTGTTGATGAAGTCATGTCAAGTAGACTTCTTGCTAAACCAAGGAATAAAGATCGACATGGTTAACCGAGTAATGGAGTACAAAAACATGTAAGTACAACTTAGCATTGGCTATAATTCCACACACAACAACAAGCAAGTGATCCTTAAACACAACGAACTGTTCCCAGCAAAGTCAGAAGCTGTTGTTTGGGCAAAGATTTATGGAGATCGGGACAAGCAAAATATGGGTTATCGAAACAGCACGAAATTCCACATCGGACGTAATTATCGGCAAAACACTGGCTAAAACAAAAAGTGATGGACTCATCCAAGTGAGAGTACTAAATGAATTGAAATCACCAATGAAACTTCGAAGAGGAACTGTATTGGGGCAATGTCAGCACCTAAAAGTGGATATTAAGGATAACGTAGATGCATGGTGGCAAGGGTTGGAAGACGAATACAATCATTAGACCAAGAAACTTCTGTGATAATACTCCAATACATTCGACAAGGATGGCATCAACCCAGGCAGGACCAACGTTGTGAAACATTGTATTGATACTGGTGGCGCTAGGCCGATTCGCTAGACTCCTCGAAGTGTCCCACTAGACAAACGTGAAGCTGTAAGCCAAATAATAAAGGAAATGAGTAAAAGTGAGGTGTTATTGAACCATCGAAAAGTCCATGGAGCTCGCCGGTAGTACTCGTGAAGAAGAAAGATGGCCAACTGCGGATCTGCGTGGATTATCGAAGACTAAATGATGTGACAAAGAAGGACAGATATCCTCCTCCTGCAACCTTCGAAAGATTAATGGATCATGTGCTTAAGGAACTACATTGGAAAACTTGTTTGGTGTATCTTGACGATATCATCGTACTGGGCAAAAGCTTTGAGGAATACTTGGATCATTTGGAGGAAGTTTTTCAGAGGCCAGCGCTATACAGCGTCTGTACAGCAAAGAAAAAGAGAGAAGCAGTGAAGGATTGGCCAAGGCCCAGGAATTTGTATGAATTACGGAGCTTTTTCGGCTTGTGTACTTACTATCGCCGATTTGTTCCGAATTTTTCCAGTGTTGCTAATAGTCTCCATGAGATTGCCAGGAAAAATAGACCCTTTGGGTGGAACAAAGAACAAGAGGAGGCTTTCCAAGCTCTAAAGGAAAGGTTCTGCACTGCGCCTATACTAGCGTACCCGGTTCCAGGTGCAACATTCATTCTGGATACCGATGCTAGTGGCTATGCTCTGGGAGGTGTACTTTCACAAGTGATTGATGGGCAGGAGAAGTTAGTTGCCTATATAGCCGGTCTATTGGGAAACTAGAGCGGAACTACTGCGTAACACGAAGAGAACTATTAGCGTTGGTGGATTGCATCAGAGATTTCCACAAGTACATGTAAGGCCAACACTTCCAAGTTAGATCAGATCATGCAGCGCAGAATCCTGAAGGAAAACTAACCCGATGAATTGAGAGACTGCAGTTATGACTACAGTATAGAGCACCGCAAAAGGAATACTCACGAAGATGCTGACGCCATGTCTCGTCCACCACATAGCTTGGAATGTAAACACTGCTCCAAAGCGGAAGGCAAAGAAGACATAATAGACGTCCGATTAATGACAATTACACCAGCGGAAGAGTGGGAGTCAAGTCATCTACGGAAATGTCAGCCGGAAGATCCAGATTTAAAACTTTTAATGCATGGACTGGACATGGACAGACGGCCAGATAAGGAACAAATGGCAGCAGGAAGTCCAATAGCAAAGGCATACTGGGCACAATGGAGTAGTTTAGAGCTGATATATGGCTGTTTGCACAGAATATGGGAAAGTGAAGATGGCCAGTGCTCCAGAAAACTAATAGTAGTTCCGAGGTTTAGGATTCCGGACGTTCTCAAGGAATTCCATAATGGTCCTAATGAAGGGCACTTAGGCATTACGAAAACGCTGGAAAAGATCAAGCAGCGGTTCTACTGGGTTGGTTGTCGTCAATCTATCGCTGAGTGGATTGCTAACTGCAAGGAGTGCATTGCAGCTAAAGGGCCAAAGTCACGAAGTCGTGGTCACATGAAGCAGTATAACTCAGGGGCACAATTTAAGCGAGTTGCCATGGATGTAGCTGGACCATTCCCTATGAGCAGTCAAGGAAACAAATACGTTTCTGTGGTTGTTGACTACTTTAGTAAATGGCCGGAGGTCTACCCAATTCCAAATCAGGAAGCCAAAACAGTAGCGGATGTATTCACATACAATTGGGTTACCAGATATGGTGCGCCTACAGAACTGCACTTGGACAAGGGAAGAAACTTTGAATCGGCAGAGTTCCCGGAGGTATGCTTGATAGTGGGTATTCGAAAAATTCGAACGACAGCTCTGCATCCTCAATCAGATGGCATGGTAGAACACTTCAACCGAACCCTGGAAGAGCACTTGAGGAAAGTCGTGGACAAACATCAGAATGATTGGGATATCCACATACCGCTGTTCTTGATGGGATATCGGTCAGCGGTGCACGAGACAATGGGTAAAATACCCGCAAAGGCTCTCTTCGGTAGCGAACTTCGGTTGCCTAGTGATTTGAAGTTTGGAGTAAGTGGTGATGCTAGAAGGATTGGGAAGAATGCGCCAAATGCCCTAGAAGAAGAGCTGAAAGAGATACATGCTCTTGTGAGACAGCGAACCGAAATTATGAGTAGCAAGATAAAGGCCAGATATTATTAGGCGATGAACTCCGAGGGCTCTCAAGATGGAGATTTAGTTCTGCTGTACAACCCACAACGGAGGAAAGGCTTGCATGAAGCTGCAGTACAATTGGTAAGGCCCCTACAAAGTAATCAAACGGTTGAACGACGTAGTGTATCGAAGGACAGACTGAAAGGAGAAGCAGTGTGACGAGATTTCCAAATAAAAAAGTCAGACAAAAGAAGCGGCCGTATGATGCAAATTACCCGTACCAAGGACAAACAAAAGGGTCGACAGTGTAAAGGAAATTCCACGTCGTTAAGGATAAACGGAGCAGCTGCAGCTACCGCAGGCAAACGATTAACCAGCCTATTCTTGGTCGCGTGAACAGAATGTTTGGACAATCGTTAGGTATAAAAGGAGCGGCGGCAGCTATTTGCAGACAATTTAAGTTGAGGACTCAGTAGTAAAGCACTGGTGCAAACTAAAGCGAATAATAAAAGATTGATAAAGATTTTTACAGTAAACCATTGAAAAGGAGAAAAAATTGTAAATATTGTATAACAAAATAAACGTTGAATAAATTCATGACGATTAAGAGGCCAAACGAACCAATCTTGGACTAATATTTAGCAATCTAGTGATCAATTTCACAAAGGGGTTCTCATGACGCCATAGGTACTCCACAATTAAGTCTGCGAAAATCGCGGAGTTTTTGTAATACCTCTTTAAAACACATCATTGGGACTCAATTCTTTCTTATGAAACCTATAAGATATTTTACACAGTACGGCAACGCCTTCATTATTAGACTGCAACCATTTTTAAGTGAGCATCTGTTTTGATTATAATATAATTTGTTAATGTTGATTTAAGTCGCATTTCGAGTTAATTTAAAACAAATAAGTGAAAATAATTTATCAACTGGAAGTAATATACGCGTTCGTTAAAAGAAAAGTAAAGATAAGTGAAAATTTCATAAGGAAATGATGTGAAAAGATTGGCAATTGTTAACAACAAGTAAATTGTGAACTATATTTATAAATTTTATTTCTAAAAATATTTGAAAAAGACATCCTTTTGATCATTCCTAAAAAGTTTCATGACGAAATTGCGTTTCGTTTGCTTATAATAGGAACTGCGACTGAAAACTGAAGCTCAGCCGAAATATATATGGCCTTTTCTTTATAACCGGAAACTCAAACATAAGAGATTTAAATATACATTAACACCTTGAAACATCATTGGTGTACAATAGATTATCCCCATAGATATTCACTAATAGGTCGCAAGCCACAAAGTAAAAACACACTCCATTCCGAAATATAACTCAAATAACCACTAATAAAGATTAGATCAAGAATATAATATTATACAACTTGTTCGCATAACTGTTAATTTGTATTAAATTAAGACTTTAAAAACTATCGATAAAATATGATTCATGAGATTTATTAACATATAATGAATTAAGACCCGAGTTTGAAAAACTACCAAACCTATTCACATTACTTAAATTAAAGTTACCCAGAATGCATGTTTGGTTATCGTTTAGCTTATTTTCCACTAATGATGTTAAATTGTTAATATGGAACCGCTACAAAAAATCTACACTACTACTAACTGCAAAATAAAATAAAAGCGCAGACCTACTTTTCACACAAACGCATAGTTGATCGTTATTCTCAAGTAGGGCTATGTAAGAATTAAACTTGTGTTGAACAGCAAGAAATGCATGCTACGGTACACGGATAGGAATTTTTTCCTATTCGTGCAATGGCACAAAAACAAAACACATTCAAAAAACATATGGTATGATAGGAAAAATATCCTATACCAAAACATATGTATATTTATTTCCCACAGATAGCAAGAAGGAAAAAACAACCATGTGAAGGAAAAAGCAACCCTATGCCTGTTTGGTTGTTATTGTTTCACTTGAATATGTCTCAATTTTGCAGCGGGGGTGCTCTCGATCTCTAGCACAATTCCATAGGAAATATTTGCATAGTATGCATTTCCTAGACAAAGCGAATACCCCTAATGAGAACACCACCACCTTTTGCAAGCCAATTTTGGCCATATCATTGTACAGCCTACATAGTAACCAAACTCCCTTTCTATTTTACTTCCTTCTTTAATCGGTTTCTTTTATCGCTTTTCAAAGCAGGATGCTGTGAAACAGCCAGGGTGTCGTAAATCGCAGCCTGGGCTTCGTGAAGCAATGAATTCACAGTAGGATTGTTGTGTTGCAAGAATTTTTGTTAATAGTTTAAGAACATTAGATATGTTTACACAAATTTTGAATATTTTCTTTCAATAGATTAGTAAAACTTCTTGGAAAGATTTCGCTCAAATATGTGCAATCATTCTTTTCCATAAATTTAGTAGAATATGAAAAATAATTACAAAGTTATTTACCAAAATATTAAAACCGAATCCGATGTAGGCACAGCCCTGCAGCAAAAGCAATAGCAGGAGAAGATGAAGATGAAGATCCAGAATTTCCAACAACAGCTGAACCAAAAAAAATTAAGATGAGAGAGTGTTCGGATTACTTCATTCATCGATATTAATAGCACCAAGAACAGGTTTAGTGGTAGGCTCAAGCAAACCATCGTTTGCACCAATAACTGATGCTTTAGCAGCAAAAGAGTTAGAATCATTTACTGTGCTACTGATCAGCTTCGAAAATAACTCATTTACCTCCTTGCTCAGACAAGCTATTGATGCCACCAAATTTGAAGAATTATGTATGTAGGCAAAAATAACAATTAAACACAATGTTTAAATTAATACAAATAGTGTACACATTTCTTTGCTATCAACCTAAGCAGAGATTTTATGAAATTTATTTTTGGAAACATACCAAAAGATTTCATTACCTACACAAAAGACTTTAAAGCATTCAGCGCAAGTAGTATTTTTCATAGCAAGTGCGAACAAAGAAACACGACCGTTCACTTCGACTTCACTTTCGCCACAATTATTGTCCATCTACGCGGCAGTAAAAGTTTTGCTCCTCTTATATATCCACTTGAATATCTTCGATATTTCCTAGAAACGTAAACGACAAAGAAAAAATTATAATATATTGTTTACGAACCTTTTTGTGCAATCGCTTATCAAATTTGCAGAGAAATATTAATATGTGAAATTCACCCGGATATGGTTGCTTTTTAGCATGCTCCTTTTTTCCTTGGTGAGTTTCTGCTCAGGTACTACTTACACAAAAAAGCAGAATGAAAAAAGCAAATTTCACAATTATATGAAAAAAATCTTAGCATTCTACAGAGTAAATTTTCACTTTATTGTTCGGTGATACGTTGCTGGTATAATTACAGTAAGCTTCACAATCGCAATATTCACTCACACGACCTCAGCAATTTCCTGAGCATAGTTGCATGTATTCCTCTTAAACGTTTGCGCAACGCGGCAGCTTTATGTTATTGAGTAATAACTAAACATTGCTATGGTTCTTTACAATAAAGAAGCTGTATAACAAATTTTACTATATTTAAGTTACAATCAAGCGATCGCACTCAAAGGACAACTCTTAAAGCAACAGAAGTCTTATCTATCAATATTTGAACATCTATAAGTACATACATACATATGCGATGGCTGTCATGACGCTGCCGTTTTTTAAAGAAGTTTTCGTGTGTCGAGGTAAGTTAAATTTTATTGAAATACTAGCGGATCCCAGTGTGCTTTGCTACACCTATAAAAATAATTAAGAAAATCTAACTGAAATTTTGAATTTATTAATTTTATTTTATTTTTTATTTTTAATTTTAAAATTTTCCACTCTTTCTCCCTCTCTTTCAAAACCACATACAACGTAATGTACGTGTATTTTGGAATTTTACATGTATTTGTTGTTGTTGCATGTATTTGGTATGGGTAGCGACCAATGTTGACTAAAATTGTCATATCTCTGGAACGCCAATCTAAATGAAAACTCCACATTAACCTTCTCCTAATATCCCTTTATAGATCCTAAAAATTTGGTGAAATTTGATCTAGTGGTTCTCAAGCTATAGGCGTTCATCAAAATTTGCATTGATTTTTATATATATAGATTTATTAATTGTTTCGCTTTTTTATCTAAACAGAGACACAACGTCAAGATTACAAAGGAACGTATTATATTTTGCAACCAAAAATGTATATGAATACTTTGATATATAAATATGTACATTTTGCCAATTTTGAACCAACAGCAACATCAGAAGAAGTTTACACTTTTGAAACTATAGGGGTATTTGCTTTGTCTAGGAAATGCATACTATGCAAATATTTCCTAAGGAATTGTGCTAGGGATCGAGAGCACCTCCGTTGCAAAATTGTGAAATATTCAAATGAAACAATAACAACCACACGGCACAGGGTTCCTTTTTCCATCTTGCAATATGTGGGAAATAAATGTACATAGGTTTGAATGTGGGATATTTTTCCTATCGTAGCATAGTTTGTTTGCATGTGTTTTGTTGTTGTGCCATTGCACGGATAGGAAAAATTTTCGTAGCACGCATTTCCTAGACTTAGAAAATACCCCTAATGTTGTTTGCGAAGTGTTTTTTTTTATTAATTGTTTAACCTTTATTAGTGAAATTGTGGGAGTGACAGTCTTTTGCCGGATAAAAATCTGTGTCGTTCCGGTATCTGGCCTGTGTGCTAGCAAGACTTAATGCTCTGCGCAATCGAGACCGGTAATGGTTTACTTTTTCTTATATTATTAGGACTGAAATAATTAATAAGATTTTTGATGTCATATATAAATTGTTTTTAGAAATTTTTTAGCAAAACAAATTTTCATTCAATGTTTGAGAATTGATCTAAGTAATATAAATTAAGAGAAAAATAATTTATTTATTTTGCATTAAATATTTATTTATTTATTTGATTTGCATTTTCAGTATTATTATTATCATATATATAACATACATAACTTCTTCTTATTATATATTTCAAATGTCTTATGGTCTACTTGGGATTACTTTTGAAATAAAGATGTCACAAAACGCAAGCCTTAATTATACTGCTTTTCTAATTATTTAATTATTGCTTATTACATATGTTAACTTATAGTACACAGTACGTGAATATCAATGTTACGTCTAACTGAACATTAAATTTAAAAAAAATTTATATTTGAATTACTCTGTACTTAACTTACTCAGAGAACGTATAAGAACGAGAAGGACCAATTACGAAAAATCGTGGAATATGTCAAATCGATGCTAGAACACGATGAGTGCATGGGGTTGTATTTTTAGCATTTCCCCACAGCCCGCCACAAAGTAACAGAGTTTGCTATTGATGCATAACATTGATGAGAAAATGAATGTAAATTTCCTGTCTCCAGCTAACATTGGTGTATGTTACCTTAAGATAAAGAATTTTTCGGCTTCTTATCAAATAAAGGAAAATATACTTTACAATATATTAAATAAATTTTTGGGTTAGGGATAAAATTATGAAAGTTTATCAATATTTTTCATGCCATTTTTAAATTTCTATATTATCTGATAGAAAATACTTCATTTTTACTCTCAATATACATATGTTGATATGCCGTCGGCATTTCGCAATAGCGTTTATTTGTACTCTAAAATTTCAATTTAAAATTTGATATCCTGTAATAGACATATGTACATATGCTCTTATTTAACTACTTATATGCATATGTATCATGACATATGTACATACACTATCGAATATAATGACCTGTGTCAAGAAATCTGTATATAAATGCATACACGCATGCACACACACTATGCATTCTTACTTCGATCACTCCATCCATCGAAATTATTATTTGCCTCTGTCGTAAAAAAGTACAAAACTCAAATCGAATACAACAATAACATTTTCATAGACGCAAGCGCCGTACAACAAAGCAAAGTGCGTTTATTCATAAATACCACTGCGCACATGCCCCGCATAGTCATGCCGACAAGTTGCTTTTTCGCGACGGTGACAAAAAAAAAAAACAAATACAAAAAATCATGGTCGCGAAATCTTATGCAAAAGCAACAACATAAAAAAAATTCCTTTGACTCCGGCAAAAAGTCAAATATCAACCACCGAAATGAAGCAAACCATACAAAAACTACGATCGTTCTTCTATATTTGCTGTTCGCCTGTTACTTCAATATGATCCAAGCTGATGCCTTACGCTGGCACACGGCAAAAGTTCCTTGAGTTCAAATCCTCGCTTCTTTTTCGTATTTTGATTTTATTAGATTGGCGAATTTTTCAATCATCGCCAAGAACTGCTTTTAGATGAAGGGGTATAAGGGTAAGAAGTTGGCATGCCCTTTTGTGTGTATGCGTTTTTCGTATACATACATGGACCTTTGAATGTGTTTGACTTTGCTTCAGATCAACTTTGATTTTTGATTTCGTCGCGAAGAAGATGTTTGTGGATGGGGGGTTAAATGAAGGAAGGGCATTCGCATTGTTATGGTTGTATACGTTGTAATTATTTTGGTGTACACATTCAGGTACAGTGAACTTTGTGTACGAGGAATATGCACATCGCATTTGAACCAAGTAGTGTGCATCTAGCTACACTATTTTTACATAAGTAATTTCTTAATGATTTCTAGTTTCTACAAAATTTTCAATAATATGGAAGTATTAAACATAAATTTAATGAAAAAACAATATATTTAAAAATAATCAGGTGCTTTTTTAAACATTCGTTTATCAAATGTAAATAGCTCAGTTCGGATTATCGAGAGTGCGTTTTTCAATTGTCCAGTGAAGACACAAGATTCTTCAACTTTATTTTTTGGCACTTTGGATTGTGGAAGAGTCGCGCGAAGGGTGATGTGTGCGTTCGCGATGACGAATTTTTTTTGCAATATAAACTAGCGTTGTCATAATAATGGTATTTTTTGCTGGATGTGTACGCTTTTTGCTTGTTTACATATAAACGTATGACGTACATACATATCAATTCATGTGCACATATATATGTATGTAGGAATATGAGCATGCGTGCTTGTTCTTATTACGCTTATTTGGACGCACGCTCATATGGTAATTGACTGGATGGATTTAATGTTTATTTATTTTGATATTTGCTACGAAAAGTAATTAAATATGTTTTAAATCGAATTAATTAAAATATTTGGATGTAATTTATTAGCATTGTATGTACATTAAAAAATATTAATAAAAAATAAAAATATATCATTTTTAAATTTCAGAAATATCTAATAAAAATATACACATTTTTAAAAGCCAATCATCAAAAATTGATAAGCTCAGATAATTCTGATTATATACATCTACGTGCTTACATTTATCTCGCACAGGTTTTATCAATTTTACATTTATTTTGCATTAATTTTCTCATTTTTAACATGATATCTGCTAGTTCAATGTTAACTAATGGTGAAAAGAGCTCATCCATGCCTGGGGTGAAATGCACCCATCGTGTTCTGGCGCAGTGAAAAAGCGGAACGAAATGACCTTCGGCACGCCCTGGTCCTTCTCGTTCTTATACGTTCTCTGACTTACTTTACCTAAAATATTTTTGAAATATTAATACAACTCTGAAATTGTACGAAGCATGGATTCACCATTTTGATTTCTGCATCCATTTCATTCAGTATCAGAAAATTAACAAGAGAGGACACGAATAAATAAGCTACTTAAACTTGAGATTTAATTTAAACTTAATCGTCAAATAAATAACTATTTTACAGTGTAACAAAGTTGTTTTATTAAGTTCTTAATATTAGTGTTTGCTGATCAACAGTGTCGCTCCACTGAGTATATTTATGCACCGGTGTGTGACATTTTCTTTTAATATATATTCTATCGTGAAAGTCGCCATTTTCACTTTGTTAATTCCACGCTATAATTTAAAAAGTAAAGAGTCTAACGATAACGCTCTAAATCTATCCGAAATGCCGAACTCCCACGAGGAAACAATCTGCGATGGTGAAGGGGGCCGAAATATGATTGAGTCAGACATTGAAATCACAGACCTGCGAGAACAAATTCGTGGATGACAAACGTCGTTGGAAGCCTCGGACAAGAGAGGTTGAGTCTAAAACAAACGCTCACATCATCGTGTGCAACAGCCTTTCCCAACGGGAAAATGGAGTCAATTATCGACTCTGGACATGCTAGATCCACAACACATACTTAATCGTTGTATGCCATCACCGCCGCCGAGTATCCCGTACACTCATTGCCACATACGAGTTTACTACCTGGCTGCCACCACTGCCGACGTATTTGCCGACCGTTCACAGCTTCATCCAGGTCTCGCCAGTTTAAATGCAAACCAACAAACACAAGCAAATATTAAATGCCTCGATCCACATTTGAATCGCCTTTCAGGAAACTACGCTACGAATGTCAATTCTAAAAGACATTAATTCCGCCGGTCCAACATCATATAATTTACCATATTCAACGCTTACACAAAACAACAACTCTGAAATATGCATGTCGCCATAGAGCCAATCTTTTCATCGAAAATTACAAGATTTGCCTAAATTGCAATCATTTCATCACTGGAATTTCACTTCGGACGCCCTGAAATACCCATTCGCAGTCAACTCGCTAAAGCCAGAGCCTTTCCGTCAATTACAAGTGGGAGAAAACACGAAATTGTAAATTTAAGTTCAATGCTAACGAATTTGGTTGTTTTTTTAGAAAACGCCGGAACAATACCACACCTATCCAATCCAACACTGCTTGATGAATTGGTAAGTAAGTTACCTCTTTAATTACCTCCAATCCGAGAATTAAGTTTGTGGCTACAGTAAATGTAAATGTTTGTTTTGAAAGCAATAAATGTTCGGTGTGCGGCAAGCAATGTTAATATCTTAAATGTTCTTATGTACTGTCATAGGTTTTTATGTTCTTTTATATTTAAAATTAATTTAAAAATTTTGAAAAAAGATAAAGGACGAAAATTTTTAATATTTTATTTAACTAACTATTCAAATTTATTTAATTAATAAAAAAAAATTACTTAAAAATGCTATATTTCATTTAAATGGAAATAAAAACGTAACAATGGGTAGCAGATCGGGTAACATATACTTTTGTTTGCAATAAATAAGTGTGACTATGCGGATGAGGAAAAAATTTGTTTGCAATAGGGGTAAACGCCTTGTCTAGGAAATGCATACTATGCAAATATTTCCTATGGAATTGTGCTAGAGATCGAGAGCACCCCCTTTGCAAAATTGTGACACATTCAAGTGAAACAAGAACAACCACAGAGGCACAAAGTTGCTTTTCCCTTCTTGCTATCTGTGGGAAATAAATATACATAGGTTTTGGTATAGGTATAGCCAAATGGAATGTTATGGAAATTTTTCCTATCCGTGCACCGTAGCATGCATTTCCTAGACTTAGAGAATATCCCTAATAAATTAAGGGTGACAGGGCGGACAAATACATATGTTAACAATAAATAAAGGGTAACAGAACAGCATTAAATACATTTGTTTACACCAACTAAACAAGTAAAGAGTCGGGTAATCCAAAATGTCAAAAAATTGGAAGAGGCGATTATATATCACATGCCCATGAATATTGTTACGATTTTGCTGAATAACCTTGATGATTTCCAAAATCCTTTGAGTCCGATCACTGGAATAATCGAATCGGTCTCGATAACGAATGCTCTCGTTTTACTCTCTAGAAGATGCCAGTTATTAGCTTCATCTGACATTCACCACGTATTTTCGCCACACTGCCCTCCACCGAAGTCTGATCGTCCCGATCAGACACATTTGTTGTTCCAAACGCTGCAAAGACTCTCTAGGTGGACCCCTTTCATCTTGCTTTTGGCCTCCCAACGATCTGGATTCGATACACTACATCATTTAGTCGTTTGATGATCTTGTAGGGACTTTCCGAATTGCACTGAAGTTTTGGGAACAAACCTCTCTCTTCCGTTGTGGATTGTCAAGCATTTCGAAAGCCTTCGGAGCTCACTACCTTGTCATACCTGTCCTTCATTTTGTCACTAATAATTTGAGTTTGCTGTCGCACAAGAGCAGGTATCTCCCTTAACTCTTCCTAAATTCTCTTTGCATCACCATTTATTCCATATTTGAAATCGCCGGACAACTGAACTTCACTACCAAACAGTATCCTGGTAGGTGTTTGACCCGTTGTTTCATGCACTGCGGACCGATATCCCATCAGGAACAGCGGCATGTGGATATCCCAATCATCCTAATGATTGTTCACTACCTTCCGCAAGTGCTCTTCCAGTGCCCGGTTGAATCGTTCTACCATGCCATCTGATTGAGGATGCAGAGCTGCCGTTCGGGTTTTTCCAAGTATCAGGCACATCTCCTGGAACACCGCCGATTCAAAACTTCTTCCTTGGTCTGAGTGCTATTCTATAGGCGCGCCGTATCTGGTAATCCAATTGTGAGTGAATGCATCCGCAACAGTTTTGGCTTCCTGGTTTGGAGTTGGGTAGACCTTAGGCCATATACTAAAGTAGTCCATAACCACAAGAACGTACTTGTTTCCTTGTTTACTTATAGGGAATGGACCGGCTATATCCATGGTAACCCGCTCAAATGGTGCACCTGAGTTATACTGTTTCATCTGCCCATTACTTCGTGACTTTTGCCATTTAGCTGCTATGCACTCCTTACAGTTAGCAATCCACTCAGCGATCGATTGACGACAGCTATTCCAATTGAACCTCTGCTTGATCTTCTCCAGCGTTTTTGTAATGCCTAGGTGCCCTTAACTAGGACCATTATGGAATTCCTTAAGAACATCCGGAATTCTTAATCTCGGAACTATTATTAGCTTTCGTGAGCACTGGCCACCTTCCCTTTCCCATACTCTATGCAAACAGCCAGATATCAACTCTAAACTGTTCCATTGTGCCCAGTATGCCTTAGCAATGGGACTTTCCGCAGCCAATTGTTCCTTACTTGGTCGTCTATTTATCTCCAACCCGTGCATTAACAGTTCCAAGTCCGGTTCTTCTTGCTTACATTTTCTGAAGTGACATGCCTCTCACTCTTCTGCAGGTATAATTCTCATTAGCGGACGTCTATTATGTCTTCCTTACCCTCGGCTTTTGAGCAGTGTTTACATTCCCAATTACATGGTTGACGGGACATAGCGTCATTTTTTCCGTGCGTATTTAGCTTACGGTGCTCGATGGTGAACTTATAACTTTGCAGTCTCTCAATCCACCGTGCTAGCTGCCCTTCGGGATTCAAGAATTGTAGTAGCAACTTCAGCGCTGCATAATCCGTCCTAACTTGGAAATGTTGACCATATAGATATTTGTGGAAGTGTTTGATGCTATCAACCAACGCTAATAGTTATCTTCGAGTTACGCAGCATTTCCGCTCTGGTTTCCCAATAGACCGGCTATAGTAGGCAACTATATTCGCCTGCCCATCAATCACTTGCGAAAGTACACCTCCTGTGCCAAACCACTAGCATCTGTATCCAAAATAAATTTTGCACCTGGAACCGGGTATGCTATCATAGGCGCAATGCATAGCCGTTCTTTCAAAGCTTGGAAATTCTCTTCTTGCTCCTAGTTAGCTCATGGAGACTATGAGCCACGCTGTCGAAATGCGGAACAAATCGGTATTGGCCAATCCTTCACTGCTTCTATTTTTTCCTTCGCAGTACAAACGCACTACCAGGGAGCTACACAAGTAGTACCAGAGAGCTCCATGGACTTGCCGATGGTTCAATAACACCGCTTTTACTCATTTCCTTTATTATTTGGCTTACAGCATCAGGTTTGGCTAGTGGAACACTTCGAGGAGTCTGGCGAATCGGCCTAGCGTCACCAGTATCAATACAATGTTTCACAACGTTGGTCCTGCCTGGGTTGTTGCCATCCTTGTAGAATATTTTAGAGTATTTGCGGATAAGCTGATTGGCCTTGCGCTTGTACTTGTCTTCCAACCCTTGGGTCCATGTATTTATGTCTTCCTCCATGTCCTTGCTGCCAATTGAGGCGATTTCACATGAATCATAGCAGTTGATAATGGCTTCCACCTCTTGACATTGCCCCTATACAGTTCTTCTATTAATTCTTACTGGTGATTTGAAGTCATTTAATAGTCTCTCATTTAATACTCTCACTGGGATGCTTCCATTCTTTTGTGTTTTAGCCAGAGCTTTACCAATAAGTACGTCCGGTGTAGAATTTTGTGCTGCTTCGACAACCCACAAGTCGTCTGTTCCACAAACTCCATCAATCTTTGCCCAAACAACTGCTTCGGACTTTGGTGGAATCAGTTCACTGCCTTCTAAGACCACTTGCTTGCTGCTGTATGTGGAACTATGAACAATGCTTAGTGGTACTTCCATGTTCTTATAATCCATGATTTTGTTATTCAAGTCGATCTTGATTACCTTATCCACAATATGCGCCACTATAAAGCTGTGTAACACCGTCACATTCCCTATTCTGACCTCACATGTTACTTCTTCTCCCCCTTGGGTGTCCTCACCAGTCGCCGTTTTCAATCTTGCTCCAGGTAATGGTCTCACTTATTTAGCGATCAGGTCAGTTCGAATGATGGAGTGTGATGTGCCCGTATCCACTGTTAATATTCGCTCTCGTCCATCCACATATCCACCAATAGTAATGCTGCTCGTTTTTCTATCAATTTGGTAGACGAAAATTATGGGGCATTCAATTGCAGGAGTCAGCATACGCCCCTTTAGACCGGCTCGTTTTAATTTAACGACTGAGAAGCTGATGATTCATCTTTCTCAGCCTTCCGT
Source organism: Neoceratitis asiatica (assembly GCA_030068015.2). Taxonomy (NCBI): domain Eukaryota; kingdom Metazoa; phylum Arthropoda; class Insecta; order Diptera; family Tephritidae; genus Neoceratitis; species Neoceratitis asiatica. The sequence goes on along the minus strand of CM061530.1, from coordinate 24,407,007 downwards.
TTTCGCTGTCCTTCTTGTCTGTTGGAACCCGTCTTGCATTGGCGTGCGAAGTGACCTGGCTTTCCACATTTAAAACATTTTCCAACTTGCTTCTACGTCTTTTATTCCGCTGATGAAACTCTTTATTCTCACAATATGATGTAGGTGAACGAAAATGAATGAAAGAATAAAACGTACGTGAAAAAGTCGGAGAAATTGGTTACTTTTTTCGCAGCTAGAACAAAAGTAACAAATGGAATAACATATTTTGGCGAAAATGCGAAGCGAATCTCTTGTGAAAGAGAGAAGCCGATAACTGGCATGATCTAGAGCGCAAATCGAGAACATTCATTATCGAGAATAGTTCGATTGTTCCAGGCGGCTGTTGCGAACAATCGAATTGAGTATATAAGGGCGAAACATAACTGCATAGCTAATTAGTCGTAAAATGAACCCGTTGGTGATAACACTACATTGAAGTAAAAATAGTAAATTGTTAATGATGTGAAACAAGTGATTGTAAAAAGTGAAGTGAATTGTAAATTATTGAGTAAAGAAAGAACATTAAGTAAATTCTTTTTAATCAAGAAACTGCAAACACAGTTGAAAAATCATCGAGATTGATTCGGCAAAATCGTAACAATTGGTGTCAGAAGTGGGATTGTTAAATAAATCACACAGGATAATAATTGGAATGGTCAATACTCAGTATTTGACGCTACCTCCTCTCAAGAGGGAATTGGCAAAGCGAGGATTGTCTACAACTCGAAATAAGGCAGAGCTGCGAGAAACAATGGAAGTTGAAGGCATCGACTTGAGGCAATACGAATTCCGTCGTGAGGATAAAAATATATCCTTGAAGGATATTAACAAGGAAGAGGCTATTGATTCTGCGAAGGAGTTGCAACAGCCATCTAGTAAAATTCAAGAAAAGGCTCCTGGTTCATCTACGGGTATTGACATGAACATGTTATTGGCTGCAATTTCAAAAAATTTGGATGGAGAGGATGCCAAGATTTCAAAAAAGATGGATGCTCACGATACCCGTAATTCATAAAAGTTGGCAAAAATTTCAGAAATTCTACAAAAAATGGATGCACAAAGGTTGAACAAAGGGAGCAAATATTATTCTTAGAAGGGACAATTGCACAAATACAGTAAAATCTGGTGAAAGACAATGCAGAGCTTAAGGAAAGACAGGATCAAATTGAGGAACGGCAAGACTAAATAGAGGAACTAATTAAGACCAAAATCAACGAATTGAAAGGTCGGCAAGACAAATTAGAGGAATTAATTAAGACCAATATCAACGAGCTCGAACTTCATGTCCGAGATTTGCATTTGAATCCCCCACGCAGATCGATGAACGATCCCTGCGAAGAAGCACCATCCTTTGACGGCACAACTCTTTTCCAGATCTTCAAGCTCCAGTTCGAGAAGACGGCTAAGTTAAATAATTGGAGCATTGAGGAAAAATTAGCTGCGCTATTTGTTGCGTTGAAGGGAAGCGGAAGTTGTGCTGCCTATTCCCGAATATGAGAGTGATAACTATGGCGCACTAATGCGAGCCCTGGAAAGACGATATGGTAGCGAACACAGGAGGCAAATTTGCCAGATGGAGCTGGAACAGCGTGACCAAAAGCACAGCGAATCTCTCCAGGAATATACTTCTGAAATTGGGTGATTGGCCCATCTAACCATGGGGGACGCATCGCGTGAGCATCTCGAAAAAGTAAAAATCCAGAGGTTCATCAGCGGAATTAAAGACACGTACACTAAGCGAGAGACTTATGCGAATCTGAAGTTAACATTCGCTGAAACTGTTGCGCATGACACGGGAAAGAGCGGTACTTCCATGTAAACCAGCCCGCAAAGTGAAGCGTTTGGAGGAGGAAAGTCCAGATGTGAAGAAGAATATGATGGAAAAGCTGAGATTCATCAGCCAGTCGGTAAAAAGATCAGTATCGAGTAGTACTTCAGTTGTGGAAAAGCAGGTCACTTCGAACGCGAATGGTCGGGCTCTAACAGACAAGAAAGACGGCGGAAACGATGCTCAAAAACTGAGAGCATAATAGACGTTCGGCGAGGGACAATTACAAGAGTAGAAAAGTGGAAGGCAAGCCACTTAAGAAAATGTCAGCAGGAAGACCCAGACTTGGAGATGAACAGACGGCGAAGTAAACAACAAATGACAGCGGAAAGTCCTATCGCGAAGGCATACTGGACACAATGGAGCAGCTTAGAGTTAATATCTGGCTGTTTGCATAGAGTATTGGAAAACGAAGATGGCCAGTGCTCTCGAATGCTAATAGTAGTTCCTGGGCTAAGAATTCCGGATGTTTCTGAGGAATTACATAATGGTTTTAGTGGAGGGAACCCAGGCATTAAGAAAATGCTGGAGAAGATCAAACAGCGGATCTATGGTGTTGGTTGTCGTCAATCGATCACTTAGTGGATTGCTAACTATAAGGAGAGCATAGCAGCTAAAGGAACAAAATCAGTCGTTACAAATTGAAGACTGGGTATGACAAAGCGATGAACTCCGAAGGCTTTCAAAATGGAGATTTACTGTTACTTTGCTTTCAAAATGGAGATTTGCTGTTACTTTGCAATCCACAAGGTTTGTCCCCAAAACTTCAATGCAATTGGGAAGATCCATACAAGATAACCAAATCACTAAACGTCGTAATGTTAGAATAAAGATTTTTGGGAGGCCAGGAAGCAAGATGAAAGTGGTCCACCTAGAGAGGCATGCAGCGTTTGGAACAACAAATGTGTCTGATCAGGACGATAAGACTTAGGTGGAGGGTAGTGTGGCGAAAGTGCGTAGCGAATGATGGAAGAGAGAAGCTAATAACTGGCATGTACTGGAGCGTAAAATGAGAACCTTCGTTATCATTCCAGGCTTTAGTTGCGAACAGCCGACTAGTATATACGGGCGACGACAGCTGCAAAGCTGATCAGTCGTAAAGTAAATACGTTGTTGATTACACTACAGTGAAGTAAAAAATAGTCCATGTGATAGTTGTAAGACAAGTGATTGTAAGCAGTGGAGTATATAAGTGATTGTAAATAGTAAAGTGAATTGTGAGTTACTGAGTAATAAAAGGACATTTAGTAATTTCTTTCATCGAGGTTGATTCGGCGAAATCGTAACAATATGCATATAAGAAGAGTAAGAGAAAGCTAAGATGTTAGGTATAAGTTACTCGTGTTGCAGGGTTATTTGGACAACTTCGCAGAAAACAGTTAAATTTATTTCTCGCGTGTGTAACAGTACTAATGTCAGAGCGAGGTGTTGTCAAAACAAACAACAACCAATAATCATTAATTGTAGTTGCAGTGGATCTAAAAAATGGTATTTTATTTATTTAAATCTGCATAAAAGTTTTTCTCTCTTTTTCAAGGGTGTGACTAGTGGATTATTAGCAGTAAGATGTCGGGCATAAATAATTTATCTAGAAATGAAAAAGGGGAGCTTATTGAGCAGGTCAAACTGCAAATTGCGGTTGCAAATGCTCAAGAATTGCTGACGGTGAGTGAGCACGAGGCTATGATGCAAAATTTCACAATCAATATAACCTATTTGATTTTGGTAGAAAATGACAGAAAAGTGTTTCAATAAATGTATTCCAAAACCGGGTTTGCACTTGGACTCTTCAGAGCAGGTAAGTTTTCCCAAGTAGGAAGTTCACAGGTCACGAATACATAAATCTATACGAGTTGAGATTTATAATTTTCAAGATATTTACAAATTAAAGTTAATCATCATGCTCAAGGAAATAACGAAATGTGGAAACAATTCCAAACCGGTTCCATACTATGGGGAAAACAAATGATGGGGGTGATAGGGGTCCCTCCCCCCTTTCCAAAACTGAAAACCAAATCCACTGGAGACCCTTAGTTTTTGAGATATTTAAAGTAAAAGTTGCAAAAAAGATGAACTTTTCCCTTAGTTTTTGTCTGTCAAAGCAATTACCATAAATTTTGGTGATGCCACCTGTAAAAAAGAAATTCCTAAAAAAACAATAATAACACAAATTTTGCAGTATTCTTAAGGAAACAGCTTTATAAATTAGCGGCCTGCGGCCGCACATCTTGAGCAGTATTTTAAAGTGAAACACTTATAAATTGGCGGCCTTCGGCCGCGCTTGGAAAAATAACCCTCCACCGTACCAACACCGGCTTCGCCTTGAACAGTATTCTTGGGTTGGGTTTAGAATTGTATCTCTGCTTATTGTGTCTAAACGCGTAGACCGAATTAAATAATTTATAAAGACATTGATAGGCAATGAAATAAACTTTTGTTCACTTTTTGTTTTATTTGTTTATGTGTTGTAGTTTTCCTACAATGGTTTAACAAAATTTGCATATTTTTACAAATTCGCTATTTACAGTGGTGAGCATAAGTGGATGAATGTTTGTTTTTGTTTATTCAAATAAAGCCAATTCTTTTTAAATTTTTAATTAAAAAAAATTAAATGCAAAAAATTCTAAGGCAAAAAACAACATATCTCCATTCATCCAATTTTGCACGTGAGTGAAAATTCAATTAGTTACATCAGTTCAGTATTTAGTCCACAGCCCCTTGTTTTTTATTACACTTTGGACTCGTTTTGGCATACTTTCTATCAATTTTTCAATTCTTCCATTAGGTATTTCGGTCCATTCTGTCTGAATCCTTGCCCAAAGCTCGTCCATATTTTTAGGGGCTCTTTCATACACTGCCAACCTTTTTTTAAAAGGGCCCATAGATTCTCGATAGGGTTGAGATCTGGGCTTTGTGCAGGCCACTTCAGCACTTGGAAACGTTGATTATTCAACCAATTTTTCACGATTTTAGCAGTGTGTGTTTAGGATCACCGTCTTGTTGAAAACATACCTCGCCTTCGGGATACGCACTTAGATCGAAAAAATCTGGCAAATATGTTTGCAAAATGTTAAGGTAGTCTTCCTTCTTCATAATGCCTTCTATTTTCACAAGTGGGCCGACATGCCACCAGGTGAAACATCCCCAAAACTTCACAAAATGCTTCACAGTTCGTTTCACTTTTGTAACTTTTCCTGTGGCCGGTGCCAGTAGTATTGCTTTCCATCTGATTGGAACCTATTAATCTTGGTTTCATCTGACCATATCACTCGTTTCCAGTCGTCAACGCTCCAATTTTTATATTTTTGACAAAATTTTTACCGTGCTTCCATTTTTGTCTGAAAGCTTTTTTTTTTTTTTTTTGCTTGATTGCTGATACCAAACCGATCCGTCGAAGGGCTCTCCGCGCAGTCCACTGACTAACATCCTTATTTATTTGCTCCGCAACCAATTTTGGTGTTATGGAGTCTTTACGCCGCATTAACCGCTCCATAACGCGATTATCTTCATCTGTAAGTAGCCTTCGACGACCTTTAACGTTTGAATCAGGCTTCACATTCCGTCTTTTTTGAGCGCATAAAACAGTACTGTGACAAATTTTTAATTTTTTTGCTTTTCTCGAGACGACTGCCAATTTTTGTTAACGCCACGATGCTATTTTCTAAATCTTGCGATATTTTTCGCATATTTACACTGTTTTATTAATCGTTGAACTAAACACACTTAAACGCTCGATTATATTTGAACAAGTGACAAAAATTGTGCCTTTGAAAACAAAGTGTTGAGCTGTAAACGAAATTCGCAAGATTTTCATTAAACAGTACACTCAAAGCCAACTTTTTCAAAAAAAGCCTAAGGAGCAAAATTGGATGAATCGAGATATGTTTAGTTTTTGGCCTTAGAATTTTTTGCATTTAATTTTTTTTGACTTCCTTGCATAATAATTTAAAAAAAAATGGTTTTTTTTGAATAAGTACAACGGATGTTATGAACAAATAAGTGCAGAAGTGACAAACATTCATCCACTTATGCTCGCCACTGTACGTTGCATTTCTTTCACAAATTTTATCATATTAAACGCATTTAATTTAAAACATTTATGCTGGAAAGGAAGCACAATAAAACAAACTATCACTAAATAATTAAATTTTTATTTGTTGCTCATTTATAAAGTAGGGATAAACATTCAATATTTTACGACATTCGAGACATATGCCAGATTTTGTACGGAGCTTTCTGATGCGGGACAAACAAACGTTGCCGATATTGTTACACTCAGATACAATTTATTTATTAAATTTTATATATAAATTAAAATTCTGCGATTTTTTCAATTATATTCTTCAAATTTTATGCTTTAAAGCGCCACTTATTACAATTTATACATTCATTGAATATCAACTGTCAAATTACGAAGAAAAGGAGAGCAAAAGAAAAGCAACATAACCCAATAAGCCAAAATGAATGGTGATGTGTTCATTACTTGAATGCTCTTTGTATATACTTCTATTTTTCAGGTTCCTCATTGATTGGTATCTATATTACTCTAAGTAATAGTGGCGTTTTTATGGAAGCAGTTAAATATATTTATGCAGTAAAAAACTAAAAAAATAAGTTGTTTTACTTAAGAATATTTTGGAAGGCGGAGCCCGTGTTAGTCTAGTCCAGGGTTATTATTTTAGAATGCGCCCCAAGGCCGCCAATTTATAAAATTATTTAACTTATACATACTGTAAAATGCAGTCCTTGTTGATCCGATCCAGGGTTATTTTTTTTAATGCGCAATTTATAAAAATATTGCACTTACAAATACTGTACAAGGCGAAGCCGGTGTTGATCCGGTCCAGGGTTTTGTTTAAAGCGCGGCGCTTCGCATTTTACAGTATGTATAAGTTAAATAATTTTATAAATTGGCTGCTCAAAAAAAAAAAAAAAAAAAAAAAAAACACTGGCTACATAATTAAGTTTATCTACAACTATAATATACTTTCAAAAATATTAGTCTAAATGCAAATGATTGCTGGGTTATATGCATACTTTCAAGTATTAAAAAAATTTTAACTTTACTGGTGAAATTTTAAAAAAAAATTACAATTTTTTAATTAAAGTACTTTTGCTTCTTTTTTATATTTTCAGCATTAAAAGATATATATAATTTTAATTTTGAGCACTTATTTTCATAAATAATCGTATATTTAGGGCAAAATGTACAAAAAAAGTGAAATTTTTTTCCATTTTCAAGACCTTCCCCAGAGCTTTTGAGAAATCCCAGGGGGGGGCAAGTTTCATTAATCAAAAGTTTAATTCAAAAATATTAGTCTAAATGCAAATGATTGCTGGGTTATATGCATACTTTCAAGTATTAAAAAAAATGTTAACTTTACTGGTGAAATTTTAAAAAAAAATTACAATTTTTTAATTAAAGTACTTTTGCTTCTTTTTTATATTTTCAGCATTAAAAGATATATATAATTTTAATTTTGAGCACTTATTTTCATAAATAATCGTCTATTTAGGGCAAAATGTACCAAAAAAGTGAATTTTTTTTCCATTTTCAAGACCTTCCCCAGAGCTTTTGAGAAATCCCAGGGGGGGGAAGTTTCATTAATCAAAAGTTTAATTCATTGGCTTTCGAATGAGACTAATCAGAGGTGCCACGCCCTCTCCTTTTGCGCCCACACCCCTTCAAAGTGGGATACAATTCTAAACATTTCCCGTATTCTTAAGTGAAACACCTATAAATTAGCGGCCTTCGTCCACTCTATATTGGCGGCCTCCGGCCGCTCTTTTGAAAATAACCCGACTCCGTTTTCATCTTGAACAGTATTCTTAAATGAAACACCTTTATAAATAGGCGGCCTTTGGCCGCACTTGGAAAAATAACCCTCCACCGGACCAACACTGGCTTCGCCTTGAACAGTATTCTTAAGTGAAACACCTTTATAAATAGGCGGCCTTCGGCCGCACTTGGGAAAATAACCCTCCAGCGGACCAACACCGGCTTCGCTTTGAACAGTATTTCCAATAAAATTAAGTTAATAACAAAAGTCATCGAAATTTTTTTCATAAAATTTTATTAATTTTTTCTGTGGTCATGCAACCGTACAATATTTTTATATTAATGCCGTATGGCAATACCCATTTACTGTCAGTGTTAAACATTATAATTGCAATTCGTCAAAGAAAAATTATGCATAAGTAAAATTAGTTTTTTTAATTTAATTAAACAATATATAAATGTAATAATCTGTGAAATAGTGAATAAATATATCAAAGAAACTTACACCATATATAAAACATTTGTGCGCGTGTTATATGAAAAATTTGCAATACAAAAGTAAATTTTTTAACAACAAATTATGCGCAATTAAATAAAAATATTATGAAAACTAAAATCAATTTACATAAATAACATATATAGCAACCATCTCTGCAAGTTTCATTAATATTTATAAGTAAATTATTTTGGCTAATATAAGCATTGGTACCGAGTTGGAGTGCACAGCCACGAAATGAAAATGAAATGAAATTCGAAAAGTAAACTTTTCCTATTATGTATTCTGCAACTTCTCATATTTGGTGTAGTAAACTACGAATATAATTTTATCAACAGTCACGTTCAGGCAATCGCCGCGTAAAGACGTCGCTTTCTTAGCTCGATTGTGATTAAAACTAGCGTTTCTTACGACCGTTGTTATTCTTACTTTTTTCTTTTGAACAACATAGTTTTTGTTGTTTCATTCGGTAACACATAACAAAAAACAGTTAAGAATCAGTGCCGTGCAAATATGAAAGGGGCTGACCCCCCTCTTCAAACAGGTTTCGGGTACTAGACCCAGATCCTGACCAATATGGAAAACGTTTAAGACCAGATGAGTTCATTCCTCTCAAACCGCACAAGCAAAACGATGACCACATTCCGCGATACCTAGTAGCGAGTGCAGTGGGACCAAAAATAGGAGAGCAGATTCGTACTCTCTCGACATACAATGTGTTCCAGATTGACAAAGGACTCAAAAACATAAGCAGTGACTACTCTGAAGTATCCGCGTTAAGATCTGGTGATTTACTAATAAAAACCACGAACGTTAAATCGGCACAAAAATTCCTAAATGCAAGCAACATTGGTATAGTTCCTGTAAAAATCACCTCCCACAAGGCTCTTAACTCCTCGCAGGGAAGGATCTACTCAAGAAACATCATTAATCTTTTGGAAGAAGAACTATGGGAAGGCTTGGCAAGCCAGATAGTAGTCGATGTAAAAAAGATTATGAAAAAATCTGGAGAGGATTTGGTAGCTACCGGAGCAGCAATAATCACCTTTGACTTAATACGCAGACCTGACATAATCAAACTTGGATGGGAAAGAGTTAGAGTGCAGGAGTACACCCCCAACCCAATGAGATGCCGGAATTGTCAAAAACTCGGCCATACCAAAAACAGATGCAAAAACATAGATATTTGCAAAGAATGTGCAAATCCACCAAGTCATGAAGAGTGAACTGGTAAATATTGTATAAACTGCGACAACAACACACACACATCGTATGATCCAAACTGTCAAAGCTTCCTAAAGCACAAAGCAGTCAACAAAATAAAAATTGACCGTCGTTGCACCGTTCGGGAAGCATGGAAGGTATATAACAGCAACCCCTCTGCCTATCAAATCGAACCATTCACAAAACAAACAAAAAAGCCTACAATGGCACAAATAGTCAAACAGACAAACTCCAATACAAGAGAAAAGCCAACGCGCCAACCCACAACAACAGATATAGAATCAAAAAAAAAGAAACAAACCAACAACAAACCTCAACCAGTTAACCGTACACCAAAGAAAACCAACGACAATGAAACAACTAAAACAACAAAAGAAATCATCATTGAAAACCGAAAACAACTGCAGAAAACTCAACAATAGCAAATGCACAAAAAACGAACTCAACCACCGAACACAGCGAAACAGCAGACGAACTCATGGAAATCTCCCCAACAAGGGAGCTTTACACGCGTTTTCCCGAGTTAAACGTAATCATCACACCTAACACATACAAAAACATACTGCCACAGCACACTGAAAATAATTATCCAAAATTTTAAATGTCATAATGGATATGAGCTTAGATTTATTTAAACTGCTATGGATTCCAGGGCATGTGGGGATAGCAGGCAATGAGCTAGCCGACAAAGCTGCTAAACATGCGGTTAGCATGCCACTTGTGGCTGAGACTCCTTGCTTGACATCCGCCATTACTAACTTTATCAAAACACACCTCAGAATCTTAAAAGAGTAATCACGGCAAACGACAAACTGTTTTCTAAAAATGCACAACCCCAGCCTTGACCGTCCAAATTATCACGAGAATCTTTCAAAAAAGGAATCCATCCAAATATCCCGAATGAGAGTGGGTGTCACAAGATTCACATCCGAACACTACTACAATCACGCCAGCCAGCGCGAATGCAGCCAGCGCGAATGCAGCCAGTTCAACATACCACTAACTATAAAACACATCTCATGGATTGCCCAATATCCAGCCTCAACTTAAACTTAACCACAATACTTGACTGCAGCAAGGAAAGCGCACTAAATCATACATCCGAAGCACTCAAAAAACATAATTTACTCCACAAAGTATAATGCTACTTAAGAGGCAAAATGGCCTAGTTGCCCTGCCTCCAAAATATATTTCACAAATTCATTTGTAAGATATAAATTCAATAAATAAATAAATAAATAATTTTATCAATAAGGGTATGTATTCTCTGTGTCTAGGAGATACATGCTGCAGTACTCAGATTGCAAAGTTTTCCCATCCATGCACAATGGCACAACAACAAAACATGCACAAAAATATCCTGACAATTTGCAAAGGGGGATACTCCGCGGTAGTCAAGTATTCCCTTCCTGAAGTGCCTAGCTGGTGGTTCAGCTTCCAATAAGGGTCTGTTGGGATGATCACAATAAATATTGCTTACACAGCATAACATTGTGCTTCTTAATTGGGAGCATAGATGTTTCACTCCATGAGGAGGTTTCCCTCCACTAGTTACTGACATCCAAATCGGAGGAACGAAGTTTACGACCACGGCCAATTGTCTTGTAGGTTGCTAACAACGTGTCTCTGTCTTTTCCCCAGGTGCTACCGGCTAGCGTTTTGAGGATTTTGCTGCGGCTTCGTATTTTGGTGGCAATTGCAGTCGTATGCGAAGTGAAGGAGTGCAGGCTGTCAAAAGTGACTCCCAGTAACTGGGTTGTTCGTGGTCGGAATTTTAACGTCATCGACCTTCACATTGAGTTCTAGCCGGTACTCCTTCTAGCTGAAGAAAAGGGTGGTAGAGGATTTCGCTTATTGTAAGTGAAGATGCTGTGCAGTGAAAAAGTTGGAAAGGTCGGCGAGATAGCAATCAACTCGGCGTATGAGATTAAGGAAACACCCTCTGGTGGCGTAGGGAGAACCGAAATATAAAAATTAAACAGCATCGGGAGAGAATACAGAGAAAACAGGGGGTTCTGTTTAATTTTCCGTAGCTCTGATGTTCGACTTCGAAAGTGAACCGATGATTACCGATTACTCGGTAATGAGGAGTTCTCAATGTCCGATATTAGCACTGCGTGATTGACCGTGTCGAAAGCATTCGACAGGTCCATTGTTACTAGGACAGTTCGCGCACAATGCCGATTTTGGTAAAGGCCATTAACTATCTGAGTGTTTATGATGTTAAGTGCTGTTGTGAGACGGGAGCAGCAAGGCCTCAATTGTCTTCGCTACTGGGGAAAGGAGAGATATCGGCCGATAAGGCTCCTTTATTTGCATGTTTCCCCGGTTTTAGTAGTGGGACCACTCTACCCAGTTTCCATATATCGGGTTTAATTAGAGTGGTCAAAGACAAATTGAGAACCTTGGTGAGGTAGTTTGCTTCCGTTAGACCCAAGTGTTTAATATCAGCATGTTTATTCCGTCGGGACCGATGGACTTTGAGGTTTTCACCTCCCTGATAACCCTGAAAATCTTCCAGGAGAGACTAGACGTCGCGCTAGTTATTCTATTTGTATAGAACAGAATATAGAATTATATTTTTAGTTACAGTTTTTTCTTGTGTTCTCTTTATTAATATAAATTCAATACTGTTTTATATTTTGTATACTTAGGGCTACTATACTCAGATGCGTCGGCAGATTTGGCAGTGGAAATTCCTTTGATAATTGTTTATCCGTTGATTGGTTTGTTTACTAGTATTTGTCCTTTGTTTAGCTGATTACTAGTATTTGTTTTTGTTTAGCTGTTTACTAGTACTTATCTACTGTTATGCTGTTTACCATTACTTGTCTATTGTTTCATGTTTATCTTTGTTTTCTTTCCTTAAAAAATTCCGTTTGGGTTGCTACCTGGTACCAGTCGATAACATATTTGCTGCATATGAAAACATCCCTCTCCCCTTGTTAAAAAGTATCCGCACTTGTTACTGATGTGGTGTTGTGAGGCGGATCAATTCTGCTTCGTATATTTCGTTTACGCGTTTTCTATTTTTTACTTCCTGCTAGAGTTGCTAAACGAAAATACTTACAATGCATATTTTATCGGATGTTCTATAGGTATAATAAATTTATACACTTTTCGTACTTTACGCGTTTTCTATTTTTTACTTCCTGTTATTTAGTAGCATTCGCATATTTTAGCCGAGTAGTACACGAAGAGTGCTAGAGTTGCTAAACGAAAATACTTACAATGCAAATTTTATCGGATGTTCTATAGGTATAATAAATTTATACACTTTTCGTATATTCGTAAAATTGTAATCGGACTCTGAAGTGAGAATTTTTAAGATTTCTAATTGTTCATTAGTATGGGAATGGTTGTGTTTTTTTTGTTTCTTGATCGTTGAGGTATATTTTTTTATCGATGTTTGTGGAGATGTTAAATTGGATAAGCTTCGGTCCTTTGATTGGATATTCGTTCCACGTGTGTTCTCCGTCTGTGATTATATTACCGTGGTCTAATTCTAATAAAGGTTTATTTTTTTTCTTGAGTGATGTTACATTTAGCTTCCTTAGTTTCTAACAGTGGTATATTAAAATTGTCCTCTACAAATTTTTTATATACATATTGTTACGATCTTGCTGAATCAACCTCGATGATTTCCCAAATCTTTCGGGTACGATCTCTGAATTATTAAATAAAAATCGCCAACATGATTACGCAACAGTTTCAGCGAATGTTAACTTTGGATTCGCATAAGTCTCTCGCTTGGTGTACACGTCTTTAATTCCGCTGATGAACCTCTGGATTTTTACTCTTTCGAGATGCTCACGCGATGCGTCCCCCATGGTTAGATGGGCCAATCACCCAATTTCAGAAGTATATTCCTGGAGAGATTCATTGTGTTTTTGGTCACGCTGTTCCAGCTCTATTTGGTAAATTTGCCTCCTGTGCTCGCTACCATATCGTCTTTCCAGGGCTCGCATTACTGCGCCATAGTTATCCCTCTCATATTCGGGAATAATCAGTAAAATCTTCGCTACGTCAAAGGATGGTGCTTCTACCAAGGGCCTGCTTATCGATCTGGTTGGATTATTTAATTGCAAATCTCGAACACGACCTTCCAGTTCGTTGACTTTGCTCTCAATTAGATCTTGCCTTTCCTTAAGTTCTGCATTGTCTCCCAAGTTTTGCTGTATTTCTGCAATTGTCCCGATTTGTGAATCCTTTCTTTGGAAAAGCTCTGAAATTTCAGTCAACTTTTGTGAATTACGGGCATCCTGTGCATCCAATTTTTGTGAGATGTTGGCGTTCATTGCAGATATCTTTTGTGAAATTGCAGTCAGTAACATGTTCACTTCCATGCCCGTAGATGAGCTAGGAGCCTTTTCTTGAAACTTGATTGATGGCTGCTCCAACTCCTTCGCAGAATCAATAGTCTCTTCCTTGTCTATATCCTTCAAAGATATATCTTCGTACTCGCGTCGGAATTCGTATTGTATCAAGTCGATGCCTTGGACTTCCATTGCTTCTCGCAGTCTCGATTGCAGCTCTGCCTTATTTCCTGTTGTAGACAATCCTCGCTTTGCAAACTCCTTCTTGAGAGGCGGTATCGTCAAATCCTGAATCTTCACCATTTTTCAATTATTATCCTTTGGGATTTATTTAACAATCCCAGTTCTGACACCAATTGTTACGATTTTGCTGAATCAACCTCGATGATTTCCCAAATCCTTCTGGATTGTTAAATAATATGCAGTTTCTTTATTTATAAAGAACTTATTTAATGTCCTTTTATTACTCAGTAATTAACAATTCAATTACAATTCACTTTACTATTTACAATCGCTTGTATACAACTTTCACAATGTACTGTTTATTACTTAACTGTAATGTAATCTCCAACGCGTTTACTTTACGACTGTTTACTCACTGACTGCAGTCGTGTGTCGCCCTTTTATACAACCCGGTTGATCGCAACCAACCGCCGAGAATAATCAAATCTTTCTCTTTACGAATGTTCTCGAATTACGCTTTAGACATGTCAGCTATCGGCTTCTTGTATTTGTCGTTGTTGTTATTTTTCCATGTCTATACATTAGTGTTGTTATAATATATAATTTACATTTGTTTATTATAAGGGGATATTTATAAATAGTTATTATGGCGGTTTGGTATTGACGAATGGGTATATCCGCATATTCTATTATATTTATTACAGGTGTATCAAATTGTTCACCTATTATTTCATCAATTTCATTTAAATTTAAATTGCCTGAATAAAAATTTTAATTTTTGCAAAATTTATTGTGTTTGTGATGGCTACGAGTTCCTGATAAACTTCATTTATTATTATGATTTCTCATACTTGACCTTAGACCCTAGGTTTCTAAGATTTCTTCGATTGAGAATTTATTTTTCGTTGGTTCTTATTATTTATAAGTTGATTAAGTCCTGTTTTAATTTCTATTAGGTCATCATGGTCTGGTGTCCCTGTTATAAATTTTAAGATTGAACATAAAAAATTTAACGATCTCCTAGCTAGTTGCGATCTCAAGGTTTCTATCCTGTTTATTAGAAAAGTTTCTTTATTTTGATTCATTGGGTACCGGTTTCTTATTATTTTTTCATATGGTGCTAGAATTGCACTCTGGTTAACTACATGATATAAATGTGAGTTCTCGAATAAAAAGGATGAATCTGTTTCCGTTAATACTTTCTTATTATTTAAATCGGTTATTTTGTCGCTTTTAGCAATTCCTATAAGTAAGAAAATTATTATTGCGTTCCTGCACATTTTCTTTGTTTTCTAATATTGTCTTTGTGAACAACTTTTCCTCTAACTGCTAAAATCGTGTCTCCGCGATCTTCTACTTTATGTTTAATACTTTTCGTTGCTAACATATTTCTTCCATCAGTTTTTACATATATGAATTCACCTTTTTTGTATATAATTGAATGTATGTTTTTGTTGTGATATTGCAGAAGTTTATCCTGTTTTTTCCTTTAAAACATCCTATTCAGGGTATTGAAAAATACTTCTTCAGGCTTGAATTCTGTGGTGGAATGAATCGACGATCGACGATGAATTTAATTGTACTGATTTAGTTGTATGTGCATTAAACACACTCTCATTGTACTTAGTAGGGACATAAATACTGTTACACACATTTTATGCTGTAAAATAAAAAATAATGAATGTTTTCGAACCAATTTTTTTACATGTTTATTGATATATATTGTATACAAAAAAACAGTATTTATTCGAAATGCCGCCTTTGGCCTTCAAGCACGCCTTAAGTCGGACTGGCCAATCATCAATAGCCGCACGCCTCCATTGGGAAATTGGCCACAGCACGAATCAAAGCTGCCTTAAGAGAATCAATGTTGGGGTATCTTTTGTGGCAAACCATGTCCTCTAAAACTGTCCACAATTTGTAATCCAGCGGGTTCAGCTGCCAGAGAGCCACTCTTCAGAGGAAATGAATGCTCGTAAATTGTTTTGGAGCCAGATTTGGGTCGTTTTAGCTTTAAGGGCCGGCGCAGGGTCTTGCTGGGTCCATGATTGGTTTTGGAACATGGAATGGTTAAGTGGTCTTACAACAGCTTCCAAAACGGTTTCTTGGTAAACTTTGGCCGATGTTTTGACCCCTTGTTCGCAAAAATGCAAGTCAGTTACCCCATCATAAGAGACACCCCACCAAACCATGACTGAAGCTGGGTGATGACCTTTTTCGACCCGTGGAATCAGTTCAGATGCTTCCTTAGATGACCGTGCATACACCCTATCATTTTGTTTACTAAATTTTTCCTGCACGGTAAAAAAATTTTCATCGGTAAACAAGATTTTTCTGTGCAAGTTATCAGAGGCGTTACGGCGTTTGAAAGCCCCAAGTCCCAAGTCTTTTTTAATAATTCGACTCATGGACTTTTGCGAAACATTCATCTCCCGGGCCATCAATGCGGCGTTCGAACTGTGCGTGGACGGCCCGACCGGTGGTGGTCTTTAACATCCCCCAGTCTCCTCAAACAGTAGCACCGGTAGACCAACATGCGACTAATGCCGAGCGGACGGAGTGTTTTGAAAATATCACCTTTTTTAATTTCACACTTAAAGAGCGCTATACCAGCGATGCGGTTTTCATAATCTGACCATTCCATGTTGAAAACTCACAATTTAGAATTCCCGATACAGACTAACGTTTTAAAGGTTATATTTTATAAATCATATGGGAATTATGTGGTATGCTCAATTCTTCTATTGAAATGCGTGTGTTTAATGTTGTAACAGTATTTATGTCCCTACCAAGTATATCATTTAATATTTTGCATTAGGATATATTTGTGTGAGTATTTTTGCGTATATAACAATATTTGGAATATTTACAGGTAGGTGTTTTTATTAATGTGGAATATGTCCATTTGTATATATTCGCCTACATGTGTTGGTATTGGGGTTTTACCGATTGGTTGTTTGTTAGGATGTCTCTCGTATTTATTTTGTAAACATATTCTGCAGTTAACTGACTCTTTTTTACACATTTCTCGAATCGAAGGCCAAAAATACTGAGTAAGAATTTCTTGTACGTTGTTTTTATAATTCCTATGAGCTCTTTTGTGAGTTTTTAATATTATCTGTCTTTGTTCGCTCGGCTCAGTTTTGTCTTGAAGTCCTGTTTGTGCTACAATAATTTTACATGTAGCGAAAATTGACCTGATATTGTTTTTGAAATGAAGCAAAATTTCTTTGTCTAATTTTATAGCGTTTGTCACTTCTGGTCGAATAATTTCTTTTAAACATGAAATCAGAGTTTCTTTGCTTTTATAATATATTATATGTCGTGTATTATTTGCAAAGATAGTCTGTGACACAATTTCGTTTCTATTTTCCTCGTGAATTGGTATAATTTGATTGGGAAAAGAGCTTAAAGGTTGTTTGATTTTTTTAAGCTGATGCACAGGTGAGGTTTCTGCTGAGTGTTCTGAACAATCAGTGGTCGTATTTATTTGTTGCCTTCATAGAGCATCAGCGACGACATTCTGATGTTCTGGTTTGTACACTAGTTTCGAACCATATTCTTCTATAAAATTCTTCCATCTCTTTATTTTGTTATTTGGGTTCTTTTCGTATATAGAGTAAATTAAAGATTGGTGATCTGTATATATTGTTAAATTAGCAATTCCATATAAATAATTTCTTAATTTCTGTAAGGCCCATACAATAGCTAGAAGTTCCTTTTCATTACTACTGTAATTTTGCTCAGTTCCATTGAGTGTTCGTGAAACAAAAGCGATAGGCTGTCTTTTTTGGGACAGTATTGCGCCTA
This sequence comes from Neoceratitis asiatica, assembly GCA_030068015.2. NCBI lineage: Eukaryota > Metazoa > Arthropoda > Insecta > Diptera > Tephritidae > Neoceratitis > Neoceratitis asiatica. Next base: position 24,389,350 of record CM061530.1, on the reverse strand, counting down.
TAGCGAGATTGCTGTGAGCTGTGAATAGATCAAAAGGTTTCGTGAAGTCAGGTGTATAAAGTTCTTCTTGAGCTGAAGCGCATCATTGACTTTCTCAATAGCTTCTAGAGATGCCTCATCTAATTTAACTTCTACTTAAGTACTTTTGTTTTTACTAATTATACCATGCTCGCCACGTAAGTGTATTGTCAAAGGTTTAGTCATTGCTGCAAAATTTTTAATAAACTTCCTATAGTACCTAGCGAATCCTAAGAAAATCTTAATTTTTTTTTTAATTTTTTGGTTGTTTGGCACACGCAGCAGAAATAATCCGTCGGACCAGGGTTGGTTTCTACGCCAGCCCTGAGGAGAAGGATTTGGAGCAGGCCTGTTGCGAATTGTTCCATTGATGCACTAAAACTAAAATTACCTGATCACCTAAACGGGGTTAGGTCGCCGAAAGAGTGACAACCCTTGGCCGGATAAAATCCGGGTCAACTCCGGTGCGTAGAACCGGCTGTCGTGGGAGTCGCTACGCCTGGCCGATCCCGGTGATCCCCGTATTCGGGAACTTAACGCCGAGATTCGGAACAAGGTTAATATCCACAAGCGGAACAAGTGGGAGACGCACATAAGGTCCTGCAATCTCTCCTCTGGGGTGACCAAGCTCTGGGCTACAGCCAAAGCGTTGTCTAATCCGACAAGACGTGATGATCGGGTAAAAATTCCGACCACGAACAAGCCAAAGTTACTGTTAGTTTGATAACCTCAACTCTTTCACTCCGCATACGACTGCAATTGCCACCAAAGTAAAGAGCCACAACGAAATCCTCAAATCGCTAGCCGGTAGTACCTGGGGAAAAGACAAAGAAACACTGCTGGCAACGTACAAGGCAATTGGCCGGCCGGTCGTAAACTACGCAGTTGAAAAGGCTCCAGACTTGTCAGAACACCGCCCTTCGGACCGTGACGGGAAACATTCTGATGACGCCGGAGTATCACTTGCACAGTGAAACATCTATGCTTCTAGTTAAGGAGCACAATGTTATGCTGTGTAAGCAAAATCTTCTGGGATGCTACCGTCGGGATCCTTCCAACAGACACTTATTGGAATCTGAACCACCACCTAGGCACATCAGAAAGGGAGTACTCGACTCCCACGACAGCCGGTTCTACGCACCGGAGTTGACCCGGATTTTATCCGGCCAAGGGCTGTCACCCTTTCGGCGACCTAACCCCGTTTAGGTCATCAGGTAATTTTAGCTTTAGTACATCAACGGAGCAACATCTCGCAGCAGGCCTGCTCCAAATCCTTCTCATCAGGGCTGGTGTAGAAACCAATCCTGGTCCGAGGGATTATTTCTGCTGCGTGTGCCAAAGACGACTCCACCATTCCTCCACCTCGGTTAGATGCAACCAGTGCAATGGTTGGAGTCATCTTAAGACCTGCTCAGGCCTTAAGACACATAGGGAGTGGACCACGAGTTACGTGGCCCCATGCTGCCAGCGCCCAGATGCGCCTCTGGCCCATACGGCAGTGCCTTCTGCACACTTACCCACCTTGGGTAACTCCCCCTGGCCTCCACGGCCCATCGGAGCTCCCCGCAGCATTACTCCCAATCATCTTCCTCCAACCTTCCCCCACCCCCATCCAGCTCCACATCCCGTGCGGGGGCTAATCAGCAGCTCTTAGTACCCCGCACAGTCTGCTCCGTGTGTCAGACCATAGTACGGCGGAACGTGACATCAGTCAAAAGCAATTCTTGCACTGGCTGGTGCCACTTTCGGTCGTGCTCTGGCCTGCGCACCACTCGTGAGTGGAGTAGTGCTTTCGTTGCCCCATGCTGTAGGAGTCTGCCCCCGCCTGCAAACACTACGCAGCCGCCAACTACCACCAATGTGCGGCAACTACCACAGCGGGTTACACAGCTGCAACAGACAAGATCTACGCACAACTCCCTCACCCCCCGTGTTACGAACGTTCCCCCGAGACACTTTAGACTAGTACAATTTAACTGCAACGGACTCCAAGGAAAGATCGACGAGATAGTTGACTTCATGAGCCAGGAACGCCTGCCAATAGCCGCGATCCAGGAGACCAAACTGAGCGCCCGCTCAGATCTTCTGAGCCGTGCTGGCTACAACATCATAAGGAAAGATCGCGAACGAGATCATGGTGGAGGCTTGGCCTTCATTTTACATAACACCGTGCAGTATCGTCTTATCGACGGCGACATCGACCGCAGGGATACTACCCTAGAATGTCAGGGCATAGCTATCCGGTCAGGCGATGTCGAGCTCGAAATATTTAATATATACATTCCTCCCGTTACAAGTTGCCCAGTTGGATACCGTCCTGATATAGGTGCGCTACTCAGAGGCGAAAACCACTTGGTTTTGGGCGACTTTAACGCGCACCACGATCTTTGGCATTCCTGCCTGTCAAATGATCGTCGAGGAATGGAGCTGGCGGAACAGATAGACGATTCGACATTCTGCACAATGAATGACGAAGCCCCCACCAGGATTGTGGGCAACTGCCATAGCTCGCCTGACATTACAATAGCTAGCGCTGGTCTGATAAATTGCATAGATTGGCGACCTATGCTTATGCTCGCATCAGACCATTTGCCCATAGTCATCTCGATTGACAGGCCTCCCGACTTCGTTTCCGTGGACCACTGGACATTTGTTAACTTTAACAAAGCTAACTGGCCCGGCTTCACGGAATTTACTGAGAACGCCTTCAGTGCTCGCCCCACTCCCACCAACGTCCTCCCTGCAGAAAAGCTTTTCCGCAAAATTGTCGTGTCTGCTGCCGCCCGCTTCATACCTGCAGGTCGAATCGCGGAAATCCGCCCCAATTTTCCCACCGAAGCGGCGGTTTTGGCGACAAGGCGCGACACGTTACGCCTGGCCGATCCCGGCGATCCCCGTATCAGGGAACTCAACGCCGAGATTCGGAACAAGGTAAATCTCCATAAGCGGAACAAGTGGGAGGAGCACTTAAGATCCTGCAATCTCTCCTCTGGGGTGACCAAGCTCTGGGCCACCGTCAAATCGTTGTCAAATCCGACGAGACGTGATGATCGGATGGAAATTTCATTCGGTGATCACGCCTCGTCGGACCCGAAGAGGTGCGCGAGCTATTTTAGCCGGCTTTTTACACTGCACCCTTCGGTCGACAAAACGAAACGACGAATAACCCGCCGTCTGCGCAAACTACCGAACACCAGCGCGACGCTTGATTTCTCCAGGGAAGAGGTTCAGGGGGTTATCGGGAAGGCGAAAGCCTCCAAATCCATCGGCCCCGACGGAATAAGCATGCTGATGCTAAAACATGTGGGTCCAGCGGGAGCAGAATATCTCACCAAGCTTCTCAATCTGTCCCTGACCACCCTAACTATACCCGACGTGTGGAAACTGGGTAGAGTGGTCCCGCTACTAAAGCCGGGGAAACCCGCAAATAAAGGAGAGTCATATCGTCCGATATCCCTCCTTTCCCCAGTAGCGAAGACAATTGAGGCCTTGCTGCTCCCGTCCCTCACACACCACCTGAGCCCAGCTACACATCAGCATGGCTTCCGAAAAGTGCACAGCACCACAACTGCACTTAACGCCATAAACACCCAGATAACTCATGGCCTCAACCAAAATCGACCCTGTGCGCGAACTGTCCTAGTAGCACTGGACCTGTCGAATGCTTTCGACACAGTGAATCATTCAGTGCTACTATCGGACATTGAGGATTCCTCATTACCGCCTAGGTTGAAGAGGTGGACCATGAATTACCTGAGTGGTCGACGATCATCGGTTGAGTTTCGAGGTCAAACATCTAAGCTACGGAAAATTAAACAAGGGGTCCCGCAGAGTGGTGTCCTCTCCCCAATGTTGTTTAATTTTTACATCTCGAGGCTTCCTCCACCACCTGAAGGCGTCTCGCTGATCTCATACGCCGATGACTGTTCGATTTTGGCGTCTGGCCAGGATATTGATAGCCTTTGTTCTTCAGTAAACAACTACCTCGCCGACCTTTCCAACTTCTTCGCTGCACGACACCTACATCTCCAACCTGCGAAATCCTCTGCCACCCTTTTCACCAGCTGGACGAAGGAGTACCGGCTAGAACTCGATGTGAAGGTCGATGGTGTAAAAATTCCGACCACGAATAACCCAAAGTTACTGGGAGTAACATTCGATAGCCTGCACTCCTTCACTCCGCATACGACTGCAATTGCCACCAAAGTACAAAGCCGCAACAAAATCCTCAAATCGCTAGCCGGTAGCACCTGGGGGAAAGACAAAGAAACGTTGCTGGCGACGTACAAGGCAATTGGCCGGCCGGTCGTAAACTATGCTGCGCCGATTTGGACGCCGGGGACTAGCACGACGCAGCTGAAGAAGCTACAGACCTGCCAGAACACCGCCCTTCGGACCGCGACGGGAAACCTCCTGCTGGCGCCGGAGCACCACCTACACAGTGAAGCATCTATGCTCCCAGTTAAGGAGCATAATGTTATGCTGTGTAAGCAGTACCTGCTGGTATGCTACCGCATGGATCATCCCAACAGGCACCTGCTGGAAGCTGAACCACCACCTAGGCACATCAGAAAGGGAGTACTTGACTACCGCGACGACATACAGCAATACAGACAAGACCCGCTGGACAGGACGGCGTACAGACAGGCCATCAACACCATTCACCTAGAGCCCGTTGTATGGTGTTCTCGGAGTCAAACCACCACCCATTGCAGAACAAGAGCTCGAGTTGCCTCGTGAGACCCGCGTAACCTTGGCACAATTAAGATCTGGATACTGCAGTAGGCTTAACTCCTACCTATCCAGACTCGACCCTGACATACCTAACACATGTCCCGCATGCAAAGAATCCCCGCACGACACTAACCACCTCTTTGCATGCCCACTTAACCCGACTCATCTAACACCCCTCTCCCTTTGGTCCGACCCCGTCGAAACAGCACGTTTCCTGGGCCTCCCGTTAGATGACCTCGATGACTAAAGCTGAACTTGCCTGACCCTAAACGGGACTGGGCTTGCCGCTACAACAACAACAACAAGAAAGGGAGTACTTGACTACCGGGACGGCATACAGCAGTACAGACAAGACCCGCTGGACAGGACGACGTACAGACAGGCCATCAAAACCATTCATTCGTGAAGTCTCTTCCAGTGAATGGTGTTCTCGGAGTCAAATCCCCACCCATTGAAAAACAAGAGCTCGAGCTGCCTCGTGAGACCCGCGTAACGCTGGCGCAATTAAGATCTGGATACTGTAGCAGGCTTCACTCCTACCTATCCAGACTCGACCCTGACATACCCAACACATGTCCCGCATGCAACGAATCCCCGCACGACACTAATCACCTCTTTGCATGCCCACTTAACCCGATTCATCTAACACCCCTCTCCCTTTGGTCCGAACCCGTCGCAACAGCCGGTTTCCTGGGCCTCCCGTTAGATGACCTCGATGACTGAAACTAAACTTGCCTGGCCCTGAACGGGGCTGTAGTATGCCGCTACAACAACAACAACATAGAAGCAGTGAGGGATTGGTCAAGGCCCAGCAATTTGCATGAATTACAGAGCTTTCTGCGGCTATGCACTTACTATCGCCGATTTGTTCCGAATTTCACCAGTGTTGCTAATAGTCTGCATGAGCTTTCCGGTAAAAATAGATCCCTTGGTTGGAACAAAGAACAAGAGGAGGATTTCCAAGCCCTGAAGGAAAAGCTATGCAGTGCGCCTATATAGCGTACCCGGTTCCAGGTGCAACATTCTTTCCGGATACACAGGCTAGTGGCTATGCCCTGGGAGGTGTACTTTCACAAGTGATTGATGGGCAGGAGAAGATAGTTGTCTATTATAGGAGGTCTATTGGGAAACCAGAGCGGAACTACTGCGTAACTCGGAGAGAACTACTAGCGTATATCATATATCTGTATGATTAACATTTCCGAGTTATAACGGATCGCTAAGGTGGCTACCACAGTTCATGGACGCTGCAGGGCAGCTAGCTCGATGGATTGAGAGACTGCAAAGCATAGGGCACCGCAAAGGGAATACTCACGGAAAATGAAATAAGGAACAAATGGCAGCAGAAAGTCCAATAGCAAAGGCATACTGGGCACAATGGAGTAGTTCAGAGTTGATATCTGGCTAATTGCATAGAGTATGGGGAAGTGAAGATGGCCAGTGCTCCCGAAAACTAATAGTAGTTCCGAGGTTTAGGATTCCGGACGTTCTCAAGGAATTCCATAGTGGTCCTAATGAAGGGCACTTAGGCATTACGAAAAGATCAAACAGCAGTTCTATTGGGTTGGATGTCGTCAATCAATCGCTGAATGGATTGCTAACTGCAAGAACTGCATTGCGGTTGAAGGACCAAAATCACGAAGTCATGGGCAGATGAGCAGAATAAGCGATTTAGTACTGCTGTACAACCCACAACGGAAGAAAGGCTTTTCCCCAAAACTTCAATGCAGTTGGGAAGGTCCATACAAAATAATCAAACGACTGAACGATGTAATGTATCGGGTCCACACTGTTGGGAAACAGAGAACCAAAATGAAAGTGGTTCATCTGGAAAGTCATGCAGCGTTTGGAACAGTGTGACGGAAATTCCAAATAAAAAGGACAGACAAAAGGAGTGGCAGTGTGAGGGAGATTCCCAGTACAAAGGACAGACGGAAAGAGTGGCAGCAACTACTGCAGGTAGACGAGTAAGCGCATGAACGGAATGTTTGGATTCTCATTAAGTATAAACGGAGCGCATGAACAGAATGTTTGGACCATCGATAGGTATAAAAGGAGCGGCAGCAGCTATTGCAGGCAATCGAGAGGAAGACTCAGTTGTAATAACACTGGTGCAAAGTCAAGCCTAAAATAATAGTGTGAGAAAGATTTGTGAAGTAAACCATTGTGTATAGTGAAGAAAATTTTAATTTATTGTGGACAAAATAAACGTTGAGTAAATTCCTGACGATTAAGAGGCCAAACGAACAAATCTTGGGAGTTTTATTTAGCAATCCATTGATCAGACTTGAAGGACTGGGGAAATCATCGCGGGTAGCTACGAAAACGTTCCCATATCAAAGAACTGGGTTAAGTGTAACGAGGGTTAACAGTTTATAAATAAGCACCAAGTGTTATTTCAACAGTAATAAATATTTAAAATGAGAAAAAGATTAACTTTAATTTGCAAATATCTCAGCAACTATAGTTCTTCGCGCATAGGGACATATATGTACACGTGATTTGTGAGATTTCCCTTTCGTTTGATACCACCTTTACCCCCGAAAATGCGGCTATTGTAACTAAACAATTCCCCATTAAATTCCTTTTTTGCAGAAATGTATTTCCATGTGTATGGATAGGTATATGGATTCCTATAATTTAGTTTCCCGCACTTACAGCAATCGCTTGCAACGTGAGCAGGGCAAGATATAAAATGCAATTGATATGTCCGCGTCCAGAAATGCAGAATTTGTTTTTAAGCACTATTTATTAAGTAGTCGTTTTATAAACATACCGTTAAAAATTGTTTTCAAATATAATATTATTATTATTTTTTTTAAATTTGAACTGTTATTTTATTTTATTTTATATTATTAACCCCCTTGCAGAAGGGTTGCTTCAAATCCTCATCTGTGCAAGCAACCGCGGTCTGACGGATTATTGTTGCTGCATGTGCCAAAGACGACTCAATTATTCTTCCGTCTCGGTGAGATACAGCCAGTTCAATCTCTGGAGTCATCTTAAGACCTGTTCAGGCCTAAAGACCCATAGGGAGTGGACCACGCGTTACATGGCCCCATGCTGACAGCGCGCAGCTGCACCTTTAGACTTCATGACTGTGACTTCTGCACAATTCCCCTTTTTGGGAAACCCCTTTCGGTCGTGCTCTGGCCTGCGCACCACTCGTGAGTGGATTGGTATGTACGCTACCCCATGCTGTAGTTGTTGTTGTTGTTGTTGTAACCGCAGAAAGTTCCCCAAATGAGGATCCCGGGAATATTGCGGAAGTGACAGTCCTTGGCCGGATAAAAATCCGGGTCGTTCCGGTATAAAGACCCGACTGTCGCGGGAACTCTTAGATTTTGTCGCCTCTTACGACAGGCATACCTTACCGCGGGTAAATTCTTGAACCCCTAACCCGCAGGGGTCCCATGCTGTAGTAGTCTATCCCCGCCTGTAAATAATATACTTCCGCCAACTACCACAAATGCGCTTCAACCACCCCAGCGGGTTACACAGCAGCAATACCCAAGATCCACGCATAACTCCATCACCCCGCAAAATAACGTCCTCCGAGAAATATTCGAGATGAAACTTAGCGCCCGCTCAGATCTTCTGAGTTGAGCAGGCTGTAATAAAAAAAGAAAAGATCGCGAGCGAGATAATGGTGGAGGCTTGGCGTTTATCCTTCATTACACAGTGCAGTATCGACTTATCGGCGGCGACATCGACGTCAGGGATACTACTCTAGAATGTTATGGCATAGCTATCCGGCCAGTAGGTGTCGAGCTAGAAATATTTTCAACATTTTACAAAGCACAAAAAATTTAGCACAGTGAACCGAAGATAATTATTCGAAGCACTTTAAATTTCAATTATTACATAACTTGCGCATCAATTAAATATTTTTATCCAGAGATCTTAAATAAATAAACAAATTTATATTATTAATTAACTATAACAAATTTTTTTTTGGTTCGCTATTCAGAGCCATAAACAATTTTTTTTTACAATTTTTAAATATGAGCGGAGAATAGACTGCAAATTCTAAAGCTCATCATATGAGAAATAAACTCATGTGGGCATGAGCGATCATCGGCCCCACATTGTTCAGTAAGACATAGTACATTAAAATCGGCCGATCTAATATCGAACCAAAGGGAAATTTGTTAGTAATTTCCCAAATTTTTTTCTTTAGAAAATAAATTTTCGCCTAACTTAATTAATTTTCAAATGAGTTTCTGGAATTTGAAGAGGGCTTAACGCTTAATACTACCAACCAAACGTCTTTCCCTTCTAATTCAACAAAAGGGATTGAAGACATCATGGGCTGAAGTAGTGGCAATACCAAATGTGTCTATCAAATTTCAACGCTGACTATGGCGTTATGATAGGAAAGCTTTAGCTGAAATTTTCTGCTTACTATCACGCTTCTATTAGCCGTGCCACGTTAATAGCTGCGCAAATAAACAATCTTAAAACATTTTCCAAGACACAAACTAAGTATGCCTCCATTTTAACAGCACTTTCTCAAAGTTCAAAACTTTTCACCTTCAATAGAATAAAGGTGCAAATTTTGTTCATCGCGAACACACATTCTAAAGATTTGCCCAAAATTTGCAGGAATGAATCCCGATTCCCAGTTAGCTTCTAAATCCCTTACGGGGTCAGTCACTGCAAACGTGACTTGCAATACCACCACAAGCTCGTCTAGGAATGATAAGCCTGTCCACAGTCTAGGTGATTTTCCCAGCTAGGAAAATGTAATGGACTCAACTGGGTCAAACGTTCGAAAAATTCCTCAAATCAAAGATTTGAAGATTCCGAGAAAATTCTCAGAGCAAAATCTATCAAACAGAAAAATCTAATAAAATCTAATTTAGTGCCTCATTTCCTCAAATTGCAAAGATTTTTTTAGAGAAGGACATATATTTACACTTGTTTAAATTTAACGACATACAGTTCACATCACCCTACCTTACCAAATTATATAGGTCATGTTGCAAGAGTTCTCTATCTTCTATAGAACGAACGAATAAGAGAAATAGTAAAGGACCGAGACGACTGCCTATATTTCACGTGAAGTACTAGAGTTAAAAATTAATTTTTGCTTTCTATCTGCCAAATATGATGCTTTCCATTAGGGTAAGGATGGTTGAAACCCAAACATATCGAGTTTATAGTGAAGTATTGAGTGTGAGACCTTGTCAAAGGTTTTGCTGAAATCAGTATACATAAATAACATCGGTTTGATAACCATTTTAAAACCATTACTGGCATGGGTAGTGAGTTCAAGTAGATTGGACTTTTTTTTACAAAACCGGTATTGCGAAGTATCAGTAATTGATGACACTGAGTGAGCTAGTTGGTCAATTATAATAGCTTCAACATTTTTGGGAATAAAACATCAATTTGCAAAGCGCCGGTAGTTTATGATACAAAACATATGACTCTTTCCATAACGAGGGAAATATATTTTGTTTGGTTGAAGCATTGATTCGTTAATGGTAGATATAGATAATCGGCACAGAACTTGAGTAAACTAGATGGGGTATTATCTGAACCACATGTAAATGAGCTTTTTAGAGTGTTAAGGTGGTAGTAAACAATATAGCGGTAATACAAGGAACTCTTAGGCAATCGAAGGAGGGTAATTCGTAAGGGTAAGAAACAGATTGTGTGGTTGGAAGTGTACTCGGCGCATAATTAGATTCGAAGAAGTCTGCGGACATATCTGCGATTCTATAACAATCACTAGACATTTTATCATTCATTTTCATAGATGAAGGAAATCCATAAGTCTTTCGTTTTGAATTAACAAAACTATAGAATGACCTCGGGTTTGCGGTAATGTTATTACGAATTCTTGTCATATACTTTTTGTAGCACGAGTTATTTAAAATATTATACATCTGTCTAATTATAGAATAAGCACAATAGTCAGAAACTTTACTGGACTTTTTGTAGAGCTTGAATAGTCTAGTCTTTTGGTTTTTCAGGTACTTCAATTCCGCATTGAACCATAAGGTACGAGCTGGCTTATTTGCTCTAGGTACACACTGTCTAAAGATTGAATGTAAAACAATTGTGAAGTGAGAAACACTTACTTCTACATCACCGTTGTACATTGGCCAGGAAAACGCAGATAACTCATTTCTAAGATTAATATAATTCGCTTTTTTAAATAAAAAAAATAGTATTTTGTGGTTTTGAAACATTTATCGCACATTTTAAATTAGAAGGATATGGCAGAACGATAGGATCACGCGATTTAGAGAAAATGACGAGGTGTCGTCCAAAAATATTAAATCCAACGTCTTCCCATTTTTATTACGAATGTTCTTAATTTGGAAAAGACCCTGGTCAGAAAGCTCATTTAGGAAATCATGAACGTTATCTCGCGTTGAGCTAGGTACAAGTAAATTAACATTGACATTCCATGATACGCTGGATAAATTGTAGTTACCAATTAAAACCGTACTGTCATCTTAACATCAGAGCTTAATGATTTTAACCGTGAATCAATACTCTTGTTTATTGGCGTATTCGAACACAGAAAAGCTCCATCGCTTCAGTTTTCTCAAAATGAATTTCTTCAGTAGCAAGATCAGTTTGAAAACCGATAAGTACTCCACCATCTCTAAAAATTTCAAAGTTACTACCTAAGATTTGAAAGTTAAATACACTTGGTTACAGGTAGGTTTCAGAGAAGACTAGGATTTTATATTCGCAGTTTAAACTGCGCAGGTATACGTCTATGAGCTTAGTGTTCAAACCTCTTGCTACAGCCAAATCGTTGTCTAATCCGACAAGACGTGATGATCGGGTAAAAATTCCGACCACGAACAAGCCAAAGTTACTGTTAGTTTGATAACCTCAACTCTTTCACTCCGCATACGACTGCAATTGCCACCAAAGTAAAGAGCCACAACAAAATCCTCAAATCGCTAGCCGGTAGTACCTGGGGAAAAGACAAAGAAACACTGCTGGCAACGTACAAGGCAATGGGCCGGCCGGTCGTAAACTACGCAGTTGAAAAAGCTCCAGACTTGTCAGAACACCGCCCTTCGGACCGTGACGGGAAACCTTCTGATGACGCCGGAGTATCACTTGCACAGTGAAACATCTATGCTTCCAGTTAAGGAGCACAATGTTATGCTGTGTAAGCAAAATCTTCTGGGATGCTACCGTCGGGATCATTCCAACAGACACTTATTGGAATCTGAACCACCACCTAGGCACATCAGAAAGGGAGTACTTGACTACCGGGACGACATACAGCAGTACAGACAAGACCCGCTGGACAGGACGACGTACAGACAGGCCATCAAAACCATTCATTCGTGAAGTCTCTTCCAGTGAATGGTGTTCTCGGAGTCAAATCCCCACCCATTGAAAAACAAGAGCTCGAGCTGCCTCGTGAGACCCGCGTAACCCTGGCGCAATTAAGATCTGGATACTGTAGCAGGCTTAACTCCTACCTATCCAGACTCGACCCTGACATACCCAACACATGTCCCGCATGCAACGAATCCCCGCACGACACTAATCACCTCTTTGCATGCCCACTTAACCCGATTCATCTAACACCCCTCTCCCGTCGAAACAGCAGGTTTCCTGGGCCTCCCGTTAGATGACCTCGATGACTGAAACTAAACTTGCCTGGCCCTGAACGGGGCTGTAGTATGCCGCTACAACAACAACAACATAGAAGCAGTGAGGGATTGGTCAAGGCCCAGCAATTTGCATGAACTACAGAGCTTTCTGCGGCTATGCACTTACTATCGCCGATTTGTTCCGAATTTCACCAGTGTTGCTAATAGTCTTCATGAGCTTACCGGTAAAAATAGATCCCTTGGGTGGAACAAAGAACAAGAGGAGGATTTCCAAGCTCTGAAGGAAAAACTATGCAGTGCGCCTATATAGCGTACCCGGTTCCAGGTGCAACATTCTTTCCGGATACACAGGCTAGTGGCTATGCCCTGGGAGGTGTACTTTCACAAGTGATTGATGGGCAGGAGAAGATAGTTGTCTATTATAGGAGGTCTATTGGGAAACCAGAGCGGAACTACTGCGTAACTCGGAGAGAACTACTAGCGTATATCATATATCTGTATGATTAACATTTCCGAGTTATAACGGATCGCTAAGGTGGCTACCACAGTTCATGGACGCTGCAGGGCAGCTAGCTCGATGGATTGAGAGACTGCAAAGCATAGGGCACCGCAAAGGGAATACTCACGGAAAATGAAATAAGGAACAAATGGCAGCAGAAAGTCCAATAGCAAAGGCATACTGGGCACAATGGAGTAGTTCAGAGTTGATATCTGGCTAATTGCATAGAGTATGGGGAAGTGAAGATGGCCAGTGCTCCCGAAAACTAATAGTAGTTCCGAGGTTTAGGATTCCGGACGTTCTCAAGGAATTCCATAATGGTCCTAATGAAGGGCACTTAGGCATTACGAAAAGATCAAACAGCAGTTCTATTGGGTTGGATGTCGTCAATCAATCGCTGAATGGATTGCTAACTGCAAGAACTGCATTGCGGTTGAAGGACCAAAATCACGAAGTCATGGGCAGATGAGCAGAATAAGCGATTTAGTACTGCTGTACAACCCACAACGGAAGAAAGGCTTTTCCCCAAAACTTCAATGCAGTTGGGAAGGTCCATACAAAATAATCAAACGACTGAACGATGTAATGTATCGAGTCCACACTGTTGGGAAACAGAGAACCAAAATGAAAGTGGTTCATCTGGAAAGTCATGCAGCGTTTGGAACAGTGTGACGGAAATTCCAAATAAAAAGGACAGACAAAAGGAGTGGCAGTGTGAGGGAGATTCCCAGTACAAAGGACAGACGGAAAGAGTGGCAGCAACTACTGCAGGTAGACGAGTAAGCGCATGAACGGAATGTTTGGATTCTCATTAAGTATAAACGGAGCGCATGAACAGAATGTTTGGACCATCGATAGGTATAAAAGGAGCGGCAGCAGCTATTGCAGGCAATCGAGAGGAAGACTCAGTTGTAATAACACTGGTGCAAAGTCAAGCCTAAAATAATAGTGTGAGAAAGATTTGTGAAGTAAACCATTGTGTATAGTGAAGAAAATTTTAATTTATTGTGGACAAAATAAACGTTGAGTAAATTCCTGACGATTAAGAGGCCAAACGAACAAATCTTGGGAGTTTTATTTAGCAATCCATTGATCAGACTTGAAGGACTGGGGAAATCATCGCGGGTAGCTACGAAAACGTTCCCATATCAAAGAACTGGGTTAAGTGTAACGAGGGTTAACAGTTTATAAATAAGCACCAAGTGTTATTTCAACAGTAATAAATATTTAAAATGAGAAAAAGATTAACTTTAATTTGCAAATATCTCAGCAACTATAGTTCTTCGCGCATAGGGACATATATGTACACGTGATTTGTGAGATTTCCCTTTCGTTTGATACCACCTTTACCCCCGAAAATGCGGCTATTGTAACTAAACAATTCCCCATTAAATTCCTTTTTTTGCAGAAATGTATTTCCATGTGTATGGATAGGTATATGGATTCCTATAATTTAGTTTCCCGCACTTACAGCAATCGCTTGCAACGTGAGCAGGGCAAGATATAAAATGCAATTGATATGTCCGCGTCCAGAAATGCAGAATTTGTTTTTAAGCACTATTTATTAAGTAGTCGTTTTATAAACATAACGTTAAAAATTGTTTTCAAATATAATATTATTATTATTTTTTTTAAATTTGAACTGTTATTTTATTTTATTTTATATTATTAACCCCCTTGCAGAAGGGTTGCTTCAAATCCTCATCTGTGCAAGCAACCGCGGTCTGACGGATTATTGTTGCTGCATGTGCCAAAGACGACTCAATTATTCTTCCGTCTCGGTGAGATACAGCCAGTTCAATCTCTGGAGTCATCTTAAGACCTGTTCAGGCCTAAAGACCCATAGGGAGTGGACCACGCGTTACATGGCCCCATGCTGACAGCGCGCAGCTGCACCTTTAGACTTCATGACTGTGACTTCTGCACAATTCCCCTTTTTGGGAAACCCCTTTCGGTCGTGCTCTGGCCTGCGCACCACTCGTGAGTGGATTGGTATGTACGCTACCCCATGCTGTAGTAGTCTACCCCCGCCTGTAAATAATATACTTCCGCCAACTACCACAAATGCGCTTCAACCACCCCAGCGGGTTACACAGCAGCAATAACCAAGATCCACGCATAACTCCATCACCCCGCAAAATAACGTCCTCCGAGAAATATTCGAGACGAAACTTAGCGCCCGCTCAGATCTTCTGAGTTGAGCAGGCTGTAATAAAAAAAGAAAAGATCGCGAGCGAGATAATGGTGGAGGCTTGGCGTTTATCCTTCATTACACAGTGCAGTATCGACTTATCGGCGGCGACATCGACGTCAGGGATACTACTCTAGAATGTTATGGCATAGCTATCCGGCCAGTAGGTGTCGAGCTAGAAATATTTTCAACATTTTACAAAGCACAAAAAATTTAGCACAGTGAACCGAAGATAATTATTCGAAGCACTTTAAATTTCAATTATTACATAACTTGCGCATCAATTAAATATTTTTATCCAGAGATCTTAAATAAATAAACAAATTTATATTATTAATTAACTATAACAAATTTTTTTTTTGGTTCGCTATTCAGAGCCATAAACAATTTTTTTTTTACAATTTTTAAATATGAGCGGAGAATAGACTGCAAATTCTAAAGCTCATCATATGGGAAATAAACTCATGTGGGCATGAGCGATCATCGGCCCCACATTGTTCAGTAAGACATAGTACATTAAAATCGGCCGATCTAATATCGAACCAAAGGGAAATTTGTTAGTAATTTCCCAAATTTTTTTCTTTAGAAAATAAATTTTCGCCTAACTTAATTAATTTTCAAATGAGTTTCTGGAATTTGAAGAGGGCTTAACGCTTAATACTACCAACCAAACGTCTTTCCCTTCTAATTCAACAAAAGGGATTGAAGACATCATGGGCTGAAGTAGTGGCAATACCAAATGTGTCTATCAAATTTCAACGCTGACTATGGCGTTATGATAGGAAAGCTTTAGCTGAAATTTTCTGCTTACTATCACGCTTCTATTAGCCGTGCCACGTTAATAGCTGCGCAAATAAACAATCTTAAAACATTTTCCAAGACACAAACTAAGTATGCCTCCATTTTAACAGCACTTTCTCAAAGTTCAAAACTTTTCACCTTCAATAGAATAAAGGTGCAAATTTTGTTCATCGCGAACACACATTCTAAAGATTTGCCCAAAATTTGCAGGAATGAATCCCGATTCCCAGTTAGCTTCTAAATCCCTTACGGGGTCAGTCACTGCAAACGTGACTTGCAATACCACCACAAGCTCGTCTAGGAATGATAAGCCTGTCCACAGTCTAGGTGATTTTCCCAGCTAGGAAAATGTAATGGACTCAACTGGGTCAAACGTTCGAAAAATTCCTCAAATCAAAGATTTGAAGATTCCGAGAAAATTCTCAGAGCAAAATCTATCAAACAGAAAAATCTAATAAAATCTAATTTAGTGCCTCATTTCCTCAAATTGCAAAGATTTTTTTAGAGAAGGACATATATTTACACTTGTTTAAATTTAACGACATACAGTTCACATCACCCTACCTTACCAAATTATATAGGTCATGTTGCAAGAGTTCTCTATCTTCTATAGAACGAACGAATAAGAGAAATAGTAAAGGACCGAGACGACTGCCTATATTTCACGTGAAGTACTAGAGTTAAAAATTAATTTTTGCTTTCTACCTGCCAAATATGATGCATTCCATTTGAGTAAGGATGGTTGAAACCCAAACATATCGAGTTTATAGTGAAGTATTGAGTGTGAGACCTTGTCAAAGGTTTTGCTGAAATCAGTATACATAAATAACATCGGTTTGATAACCATTTTAAAACCATTACTGGCATGGGTAGTGAGTTCGAGTAGATTGGACTTTTTTTTACAAAACCGGTATTGCGAAGTATCAGTAATTGATGACACTGAGTGAGCTAGTTGGTCAATTATAATAGCTTCAACATTTTTGGGAATAAAACATCAATTTGCAAAGCGCCGGTAGTTTATGATACAAAACATATGACTCTTTCCATAACGAGGGAAATATATTTTGTTTGGTTGAAGCATTGATTCGTTAATGGTAGATATAGATAATCGGCACAGAACTTGAGTAAACTAGATGGGGTATTATCTGAACCACATGTAAATGAGCTTTTTAGAGTGTTAAGGTGGTAGTAAACAATATAGCGGTAATACAAGGAACTCTTAGGCAATCGAAGGAGGGTAATTCGTAAGGGTAAGAAACAGATTGTGTGGTTGGAAGTGTACTCGGCGCATAATTAGATTCGAAGAAGTCTGCGGACATATCTGCGATTCTATAACAATCACTAGACATTTTATCATTCATTTTCATAGATGAAGGAAATCCATAAGTCTTTCGTTTTGAATTAACAAAACTATAGAATGACCTCGGGTTTGCGGTAATGTTATTACGAATTCTTGTCATATACTTTTTGTAGCACGAGTTATTTAAAATATTATACATCTGTCTAATTATAGAATAAGCACAATAGTCAGAAACTTTACTGGACTTTTTGTAGAGCTTGAATAGTCTAGTCTTTTGGTTTTTCAGGTACTTCAATTCCGCATTGAACCATAAGGTACGAGCTGGCTTATTTGCTCTAGGTACACACTGTCTAAAGATTGAATGTAAAACAATTGTGAAGTGAGAAACACTTACTTCTACATCACCGTTGTACATTGGCCAGGAAAACGCAGATAACTCATTTCTAAGATTAATATAATTCGCTTTTTTAAATAAAAAAAATAGTATTTTGTGGTTTTGAAACATTTATCGCACATTTTAAATTAGAAGGATATGGCAGAACGATAGGATCACGCGATTTAGAGAAAATGACGAGGTGTCGTCCAAAAATATTAAATCCAACGTCTTCCCATTTTTATTACGAATGTTCTTAATTTGGAAAAGACCCTGGTCAGAAAGCTCATTTAGGAAATCATGAACGTTATCTCGCGTTGAGCTAGGTACAAGTAAATTAACATTGACATTCCATGATACGCTGGATAAATTGTAGTTACCAATTAAAACCGTACTGTCATCTTAACATCAGAGCTTAATGATTTTAACCGTGAATCAATACTCTTGTTTATTGGCGTATTCGAACACAGAAAAGCTCCATCGCTTCAGTTTTCTCAAAATGAATTTCTTCAGTAGCAAGATCAGTTTGAAAACCGATAAGTACTCCACCATCTCTAAAAATTTCAAAGTTACTACCTAAGATTTGAAAGTTAAATACACTTGGTTACAGGTAGGTTTCAGAGATACGTCTATGAGCTTAGTGTTCAAACCTCTTACATTTTGGTAGTATAAGGGCGTATTGCATTATCATTCATTATAAGTTTTTTGGCTCTGAGGAAACAGGTAAACGTGCCACATTGTCAGGAGAAGTACGCTGCTTTATCTCAAATTCACCAAAATGAAAAATTTAAAAGTGAATCGAAGCTATTCGGATACATCAATTTTAAATGAAGATATGCTCCTCTCAAAGGAAAAATTAAACGTCCTAATATCTAGACTAGACGGTTTAATTTTGTCCAATGTATAAACGCAAATCATTCGCAGTAGTATCTTTCACGAATCGAGATATAAAAACGGATCTCCTTTTCTTAACCATAACTAACTCTTTTCTATTCAATGTGGTTGATGATGAAGTAGATGGGAGTGTAAATGACGTTCTAATAAAAGGTGGGAGTGAAGCAGATGCAGTTATGCTAAGTGTTTGTTCATTCCCAGTGTTCTTGAAGTCGTCCTAGTTCGACACCCTTGTGAGGTTGAAGGTTGGGGTTTTTAGGACAATGTGAATTGAATGCAATCAAGTCCTTATTAACAATTGGACCAGGTAATAGGGGAATTTCAGTGCATTGAGGAGTGTCCGCGGCAATAGTTATTGAGTCTAAAACTATACTTTCTTTACTATGTTTTCGTTTTTTCAAGCCCGGCTTCTGTTTTGGAGAGGTAGGTGATTTAAATGCATCTTCATATTTTTTAAACTTTTCATTAAGAATTTTTAAATCCTTACTGACCTCTTTGTGGTTTTGAAAAGTTTGAATATGTCTACCTCGACATTTCTACACTTATGGCAAGACCAGCGAAGACCTTTGCCGTCATTGATAAAGTCGAGAACAGAACCGTTTAAGTCGGCACATTTAGCATGGGCTAACTCATCATATAGTCAACATGCAATATGACGTTCAGTGTCGCTTCTCAAATTACACTTTTCTAAAGAACACGACATTTTATTTGAATGAAAAAAAAAAATTATAATTAACTGAAATTACTAAAAAGTTAGAAATGCTATGAAATAAAAATAATATAAAAAGTTTAGAAACAAATGCAACTGAAAAGGCAATGTAATATGCATGCTACGATCAGCTGACTGTTGTTAAGCGAAAGAATTAAAGAGAGAAATTAATAAAATGCATAAGCAAACAAAAAGAATGAAAATAAACTGTATCGCTCTCTCTTGTAAATAAATATACATATACACATAAACCATATAAAGTCAGCGTTCACCCAACGCATTTTTTACGTGAAGTAAAAACACAACTGAAATAGTTAATTCAGTTAAAATTTTTTATATGCATTTATTCATTATATTTCTCATTTCGCAATGCAAAAACAAAAATCTATATTCCTATTTCCATTTTCGAGATGACAGTATCTAAGTGCAGCAACAAGTAAACATAGGCACCACAAGTTTGCTTGATTTGAAGATGTTTCTTCTTTTTGCATATTTTCTATTGTCTTTTATTCTAATTTATCATTTAAAGACTTCGTGCCGTGTTTAATATTAGTTTGAAAAAATGGAAATCAAAGGGAAAGAAATTAGTGTGTCGTTGAAAGAAAAATAATTATTAAACTGTGGAAAGATGGCGAGTTTCCGAAAAATTGGACAAAATATTTAAAGAACGTATTCCTGCGCCCAGCGCGTAGTAAATAATTTCAAGCAAACCGGTATTTTAACGTCGAAACCCCGCTCTGACCGCCCAAAAATATTGTCAGTGCAGGAAGAACCCAAAATAATAAATCTGGTGAAAGTTAATCCGCGAATTACGTCAACAAATATAGTTGAAAACGTTAATTAATCGTTTAAAAAAATAATTCATGCAGAAACTGCTAGAAAAATTTTACGTAAAGCTGCATATCATGGTGGAGTCGCTCAAAAAACACCTTATACCTCACTTGTCAACAGACCAAAGCTCATTGAATTTGCTCGTAGTTATATAAATAAGTCCCCAGAATTCTGGAAGAAAGTCATTTTTTTTTGGTTCAGAGCAAATTTTGTACATTCAGCATAAAAGGCCACCAAATTGTGTGGCCTAAATCAGGAGTTGCCCTTGAAAAACAAAATCTTGTTTTGTACAGTGAAACATGGTGGTGATGGAATTATGGTGTGGGGGTGCATGGCGGCTAATGATGTGGGTTAGCGTTAATTTATCGAATGGATAAATGGGGATATTTAAACATTTTAAAAAAGAACTTCAAACAAAGTACAGAGAATCTAGACTTATCTTCGACGTTTTGGTTTCAACAGGATAACGATCCGAAGCATACTGCTCAAATACACAGACTTGTAAAATGCCCCTCATCAGTCACCCGACCTTTGGGATATATTAGGAAAAATAATTCGTCAGCATATAATAACAAGTAAAGAGGTTTTGCGAAGAGTTATGCAGGCAGAAGGTCCCAAATTACAGCTCAGGAAACAGATAAGTTGGTAAATTCAATGCCAAACCGATTAAGTGAGGTATTAAAACAACATGGTTATCCAAAAAAAAAAATTTAATTTAATTTTTATAATTTTTAATGCTTTTGTAAATAATTATAAACCTGAACGCAGACTTTGTGGTGCCTACGTTTACACGTTGGTACGCTTAGATACCGTTATAACGGGGAAACAATTCCTTTACGGTCCGACACTATGGGGAAAACGAATGATGAGGGGTGTTAGGGGTCCCTCCCCCGTTCTAAGACTGAAAACCAAACCCACCGGAGATTTCTAGTTTTCGAGATATTTAAATTTAAAGTTGCAAAAAATATGAATTTTTTCCTTAGTTTTAGCTTATAAAAGCAACTACCATAAATTTCGGTGATGCCACCTGTAAAAGAAAAGTTCCTAAAAAACAATAAAAACACAAATTTTACACTTTATAAACGTATTTTATTGCTTCAATTCCAACATCGGCTTTGCCTTCAACAGTATTCCGGCCGCACTTGGAAAAATAACCCTCCACCGGACCAACACCGGCTTCGCTTTGAACAGTATTTCCAATAAAATTAAGTTAAAAACAAAAATCCTCCAAATTTTTTCCATAAAATTTTATTAATTTTTTTAGTGGTCATGCAACTCTGCATCGTACAATATTTTATATTACTGCCGTATGGCAATACCCATTTACAGTCAGTGTGAAACATTACAATTGCAATTCCTCAAAGAAAAATTATACATAAGTAAAATTGGTTTTATTAATTTAAATAAATAATATATAAATGTAATAATCTGTGAAATAGTGAACAAAAACATCAAAGAAACTTTCTTATACCATATATAAAACATTTGTGCGCGTGTTACATGAAAAATTTGCAATACAATAGTACATTTTTTAACAACAAATTATACGCAATTAAATAAAAATATTATGAAAACTAAAATCAATTTACATAAATAACATTTATAGTAACCACATGTGAAAGTCTCAGTAAAGTATTTTTGCTAATATAAGCATTGGTACCATCTTGGAAAGCTCAGCCTTATAACGAAAATTAAAATGGAAATATAAATTTTTGCTTTTGCATTTTAGACTTAAAAATATAATTAATAAATGCATGTAAAAAAATCTAACTCAATTAATTATTTCAGTTGTGTTTTTACTTTACTTAAAAAAAAAACTGTAGGGTGTACGCAGACTTATGGTCTTTGTGTATGTAAGTATATAAATAAACAAAAAAAATATGAATACTTAGCAAATATAAAATATTAGCACTATTTAATTTTACGAATTACACAAAATTGTTTCAATAAAACGTTTAGCTACGACGGAGCACTAAGGTTTACAATAAAATCTTTAATTAAAAAGATCAAAATTTATGACTTTAAACAGCAAAAACTAATCAGGGCTATTCTACATTTAGATTACGTTCCCGCTCTCCGCTCCGCCACAATCGTAATTAGGTATTCTGAGCTACGATCGAATCGAAAGAAGAAGAGGAAGAGAGAATACATTTTCGAAGTCAGCTGGTTGCATGTGAATGTGTGAAATTGAAACAAAACAAAGCAAACAAATGCAAACTATTTTTGCATAACTCAAATAAATATAAATAAAATCGTGTTTTTGACGTTACATGGAATCAGTGGCCTCGGCTATATTTCATGAGGATTGTGAGACAAGTGTTATCCATTTCAGATGAGTGATGAATTTTATGAAATTAATCCTGTAATTGGTAATCTATTATATAATCATATATATAATAATCTATTATATAATCAGGGCTATTCTACATTTCGATTACGTTCCCGCTCTCCGCTCCGCCACAATCGAAATTAGGTATTCTGACTTACGATCGAATCGAAATAAAAAGAGGAAGAGAGAATATATTTTCGAAGTCAGCTGGTTGCATGTGAATGTGCGAAATTGAAACAAAACAAAGCAAACAAATGCAAAGAGTTTTTCTACAATTCAAATAAATTTAAATAAAATCGTGTTTTTAATGGTTAATGAGATCAATAGCCTAGACGATATTTCATGAGGATTGCGAGACAAGTGTTATCAATTTCAGATGAGTGATGAATTTTATGAAATTGAGTTTTTAATTGGTAATCTTTTATATAACAAACTTCAAACTTAATAAAGATGCTTTCAAGTATGTCCTGGATAATTTTTGGCAAGAAACTCAATCAAGTAAGTACTTTAGTACTTTGACATGATTATCTCCACCTAATCGAGTAGTAGCAGATTTGCGATTTCTTACGGAAGGCAGTTACCAACATAGTGTTCGGCAGATTATAACATAGGAATGTGTCACTCAACAGTGTCAATGCCATTATACAACTTTCTCGAAATCATGGAGTCTTTTACTGGCGGATCAACTGTATTTCGGCAACGTTATTTCAAACCTCTAATTTTTCATGATGTTTTTATGATGTATCAAAAAGCATCATTAAACCCATTAAACCACAAAAAGACATGGTTCTGAATTTCCATTTATCAAAATCATGTTTTACTTATATTTTTGTTAAAATTATGTTATTTAAATACACGAATATATACAATCGAACTGTTCTCCGCCAACTAAATTACAACGTACAAAAACGTAGCTACGATCGAAATGCAGAATACATAGAATTGGATAGAATCGAAAAGTTCGAAGATTGATCGAAACGGAACGTAACGCAGAATACCAAATCCGCGGAACGGAGAAAATTTCGATTCGAGTCGAAATGCAGAATAGGGCTGAATATAATATTAGCAAAGGAAAATTTTAGGCAACCGCACAGAACGAATGTTCGAACGAAATCATACAACGATGGATCTTGGATTTTGTCGAGCAAAATACAAACCTGGGCGGTATTATATGTGACGACTTTAAGTAAAATTATTAAAGGGAATTGTGTAACTAGAAATTGGAAATAATTATTGTTATCTAATGTTAAAAATCGAATTAATTTAATCAAAAGAAACCAAGTCACAAGATCTTGGAGGCCAATTCACAGGTCCAAAACGTGAAATTAGGCGGTCACCAAACGTGTCTTTCAATAAATTTATTGTGGCACGAGCTGTGTTACATGTTGCGCCGTCTTGTTGAAACCACATCTCCTGGACATCATGGTTATTCAATTCAGGAATGAAAAAGTTAGTAATCATGGCTCTATACCGATCACCATTGACTGTAACGTTCTGGCCACCATCGGTTTTGAAAAAGTACGGACCAATAATTCCACCAGCCCATAAAGCGCACCAAACAGTCAGTTTTTCTGGATGTAACGGCGTTTCAACATACACTTGAGGATTACCTTCACTCCAAATGCGGCAGTTTTGTTTGTTGACGTAGTCATTCAACCAGAAGTGCGCTTCATCGCTAAACATCGCTAAAATGGACGTAGTGCGCGATAGGTTTTCCGCACAGAACCATTATTTTCGAAAAAAAAAATTGCACTATTTGCAAGCGTTGTTCAGGTGTGAGTCTATTCATGATGAATTGCCTAACCAAACTGAGAATAAATCACTTGACAGCTGTTAAATTGGTCGCCATCTTGAAAAGTAATGCCAACTTAAAGTTCTATACCTCTATAAAAAACACCCTTTATTATAAAGAATATTGTTTCATTATTTTGTACCACCTTTAGATTTGAATTACTTAGTATAGTTGTTAAGCTAATTTTATCTCTACCATTATTACTGAATATATTATGTTATTTAATTGTAATGTAATTGTATTATTTCTGTGTGAAACAAGTTCAAAAAGACCGTCTTCTCTTGTTATTGACTTTTGTGGTTCTAATTCGGCAATTTTACGTGTTAGTTGCTTAATTTTTTCTGCTATTGCTGCATTTATTGTTACTTGTTCATTATTTGCTTCAATCAATGCCTCAGTTTTTACCTTTATTTCATTAAAATCGTAAAAGTCTGGAGTCCCTGCGACGTATTTAAGTGCCGTGCTTATCATATTAATGCTGCGCGCATATCTATGATGGAGCGCTAATATATTTACCATTCTAATTATGTGTTCAGAATCTATTTCTATTGTCTTTTGCAGTTCTGTGTATGAAAAGCCTTTGGCAATTTCGAGGGACTCGTAAGCTATTTTAGTAAACTGCTAGTTCCGTTTTGTGTATCAAAGAATGTTTTTCCCATCTATTCTAACGGTAGTACCTAAATCCTCCTGAACTATTTTTTCCGCATAAATATCTGATAACTTATTTCCTAGCCTCTTATTAATTTTTACGTACACAATGTCCCCTGTGTTATATGTTTTATATTTTGAGTTTTTGTTATTGTACCTTAAATCATCTGCCTGCTTCCTCCTCAATTTTTGTTCGATTTCTACTTTCTTTTCCGTAAATAACGTCTATTGGTTTACAGTCCGTTACCGAGTGGATTGAATTATTATATTTTATTGTTGCTACCAGAATTGTCTCTACGACGTCGCTTAGGTTTCTTTCGCTCTTGATACATTTACTAATTTCTGTCAATGTACCATGAAAGCGTTCCACCTGTCCATTTGATTTGCTATGGTAAGGTGCAACTGCGTATTGTTGTATGTTATGGTTATTTGCAAGGTAGCTTCGTATCGCTTCGGATTTTAGTGACGGTTCATTGTCACATACTATAATTTTCGTTTTGGGGAAGATGTTTAGTATTTCCATTATACCTATTTTTAAATCAGGGATTGTACGTGTTTCTAATTTTTTTACAATTGCGAATTTAGAAAACTTATCTATACACGTTAAAAAAGATATTTTGATCGTTGAATAGATATCGATGGTTTTCTGTTGTATTTAGATACAACGCACGTTTTGCATGACTTAATTAATTCTGCTAACCTCTTTCATATATTTGGGAAGAAATAATCCCTGGTTATTTGTTTATAATTTTAACTTGCGTTTTTATGTGCCCTGTTATGTTCGTTAATTAAAATCTCTTCCTGATCGTCTCTGTTTGTTACGTCGATTGCAACTTTACCAGTATACACGAATTTAACGCCATGGAAGTTCTTCAGCAGTATTTGTTGTACCTGCCCAAGATGTTCTTCCTCGCAGTGAACCGCGTTAACTACGTTTGGATTTATGGTTTCCTTTAGCAGTTGTACAAGATTCTGTTCGTCTGTGAAATGTAACTCGTGGCGAATATATTTCTGAAATATAATCTCCGTTTTTTTTTTCTTTCATTGTCACTTTTGTAAATTAGTAACTGGTTCTTAAAACTATTTAAACTCGTTTGTACTATCTTTATAGTATCCGTTAAAGATATTTCAGAATGTGAACCAGATTCGGATAGAAGATTCAGAGCCTCTCTGGATAAGGCATCTACTACCACGTTTAAGTTACCTGGTTTATAGCAGAACGTTGGAGCAAATTCCTCTATAAAGGCTCTCCAACGCTTAATCTTAGCGTTAGGGTTTTTATCTGACATCGAATATGTGAGGGGTTGGTGTTCAGTGAAAATATTTGGTCCCCTACAACTATAAAGATAGTTTCTTAGGTTTTTTATGGCCCAAACTATCGCCAATAGTTCCTTCTCATTAACCGCGTAGTTGCACTCCGTTTTAGAGAGTGTTCTTGAAATGAACGTGATTGGTCGGTTGTTCTGCGACAAGACCGCACCGATGGCTTGCGAAGATGCGTCCGTTGTTAAATCAAATGGTTTGTTAAAGTCCGGGTACAAAAGTACAACGTCCTCTGAAGTTAAAATTTGCTTTAGCTTCTCGAATGCCCTTAGTCCCTCAGGATCCAATTCTATTTTCACTTTTCTTGACTGATTCGCACTAATATTTCCATTTTCACCCCTTAGGAACTTTGTAAGAGGCTTTGCTATGTCAGCGTACCCCTTAATAAATCTCCTGTAGTATCCTGACAAGCCCAAAAATGCTCGAAGGCTTCGAACAGTTTTGGGCTCCTCGTATTCAAGGATAGCCCTTACTTTGTCGGGTGCGATTTTTAACCCTTATTTAGAGACGACAAATCCCAAGAACTCTACCTCCTCCCTGAAAAACCTTGACTTCTCTAAGTTTACTTTCATATTCGCATTATTCAGTAGTTTAAAAATTTCTTCGATATGTACTAGATGATCGTTTTCATTCTCCAAAAAAATAATTATATCGTCCACGTATACATGGCATGTTTTCCCTATTTTTGTCCTTAGTACGTCATCTATTGTTCTCTGAAAGATACTCGGCGCATTTTTGAGGCCGAATGGCATGCGACAAAACTCGTACTTCCCATTATTTACACTGAAAGCAGTTTTTTTTCCTATCTTTTTCATGTAACAAAATTTGGTGGAATCCTGCCTTAAGGTCAAGCGTTGTGAAATACCTCGCTTTATCCAAATTAGAAAGAATTACCGAGGTGTCGGGATTTGGGTATTTGTCGTTTACGGTAATGCTATTTAATTTTCTAAAATCGATAACCAATCGTTTCCTTTTTTGTCCATTCTCATCACTACTTTTTTTATCTACTACCCAAACCGGGTTATTGTAGGCCGATTTGGACGGTTGTATTATTCCATCCTCTAGTAACTTCTCAATTTCCTTATTAACGAATTCACTAACCGTCATTGGATACGGGTAGCTTCTACTATAAACTGAGTCGTCCGTTATGGTATTTATAGTCGCGATAACGTTTGTATTATATGACAATTTGACGTCTGGGCTTGCAAAAATTTCATTAACATCCTCTATAATTTCATAAAACCGTGCCTTTACATACGAAGGCAGGCAATGTGCCAATTCCAATTGGTTTATTTCAGCGCAACTCTTAAATTTAAGTGGTTCCATGCCACCATTAAAAATAAACATCTCCTTCTTTGTGTATAATCCCACCTATCTGTTTCATTAAATCATACCCTATAATTCCATCGAACGATTGAAATTCGGGTAAGATATAAAAGTAAGTATATTCACCCCACACATTCACTAAACACCTTTGACCTATGATCAATTTACTATTAACTGTTTTTAGTGTGAATGGGTGTTCAAGATTTTTGACCCCTTTTAAAAATGTCATCCTAATATAATTTTTGGATGTACCGGTATCAAGGAGAAATTTTAGCAGTTGCCCAATCAAAAGTCTCTCTACATATGGCAACTGCGAGCCAAGCCTAAAAAATTACATTCTTCCAATTCAGTGTGATTTATTCCTTGATGCCTAAAGGGTACCTGTTGCGCGCTACTATCCCGACCTTTCTCCGCACTATTGTTGGGTGAATTTACACGAAAACGTTGCCTATTACCGCTAAAGTTACTTTGATATTGGGTCCCTGTGTTTCTGTTGGGAGTCTGTATGAAGTGGGTGGTGCTCGGGTCGACCTCCATTGGAACCGGAGCTCGATCCTTGTTTGCATCCTGCCTCACATTATTGTTTGTGCTCTGATACTCCGGAGACAGTCTGGGTCTATTTGGCCTAAACTCATTACCGTGGAAGTTGTTAGCAAACGCGAATCGTGCGTTATTTGCAACAAGTTCTTGCGCAAGGGCCAGACCACTAGGGAGGTTATCTGGTTTTGACGAGAATAATATGTCGCACAAAGGCTTGTTTAAACCCGATATAAATACCCTGAGTGCATCACCTCTATATTTGTCGTTTAACGAATTTACTAAGGTCGCGTCACCCTCGTGTGTCATAGCAACTTTATTTATTATTAATGTTAATTTCTTTTCGACTTCCTCGTAAAATTTGATAATAGTCGACCGCCCCTGTCTCAGGGTTGACAACTCTTGTTCGACTAAATGGATTGGACGTTTGTCCGCAAATGAAAAGTCTAGCCTCGCTATTATCGCATAAAAATTTAATACAGTATTAAACGATCCCACAGTGGCATCGGCACGACCTGTAATTTTATTCCTAATTATCGCGACCGCTTGGTAGTGCTTGGAACTACCATCGTATGGTTCGAATAACTTATAAGCGGCAAAGGTCGCTTGCCGCCAGGACACGTATTTGGTTTCGTCCCCATTAAATTCCGGTAGCGTCTTCACTATGTTTAACGGTTCGTCGAAAATCGTACCTCTTGTTATTGTCACCGGTTCGTACTCTTTTGATTGTCTGGGAATTTCAAGCCTATGAACTCTTTCCGTCAGCTGACTAATGCTCGATTGAAGCGTTTGTGTTACTCTGCTTGCAAAGGCCTCGAATAATTCTTTTATCTGACTTTCATTCATTTTTATTAGGTTTATTATTTCAAAATCCCTGAATAAATATTATTAATATTAATAAATTTTCTACTACTAAACACTCACAGTATGTAAAAATAGGGTCACCATGAAAACGTTTATAAATCCCCAGCCAGAAAGATAAACACATGTAGATTCAAAAGTTGACTATTTTCTCGTTGCAGAGAATCTTTATTTATAAAAAAATCTTTTAATAAAACTACTGTACAGAACACTTCCATTGTGTTATATGTAAACATCTAATTACCCGGAACTAATAAATGCTCCATGATAGCCGAGTGGTTAGCATTGCCTACCGCCATTCGGAAGGCCTGGGTTCGAGCCCAGGTTCGACCAAAATCAAAAATCTTAGAAAATGCATGTTTCTAATTTCGAGTATATTTCTGACATGAAACAAAAGCTCCTCATAAAAACCCATCGGCGGTTCGGAGGCGGCTTAGAAAAAACTATAGGTCCCTCCATTCGTTAGTAAAAACATCAAGACGCTAAACCACGAACTGGAGGAGAAGTTTGGCCAAAAATCGCTTCAGCGGTTGCAAAGCGCCAAATATATACATATGTTCATAATTCAGAAAAAATTCAACAAACCAAATTTCCAAATAATTTAAATTGTAAAAACTAAATATTTTACAAATTGTTTGAAAACTTGATTTGGGTTAATGTTTCTGAATTATAAACATAAGTTCTACATAATACAATTTGTGGCTTCGAGATTCAAACGGCGACAACAGCGGTACCGGTAGCATTGATACTGAGGGTGACGGTTACGGCGGCGAATATGCTAATTGAGATGAACGCGATGACAGGTGAGATGATGGGGATAGCTACGTCGATGTGGATGGCTATGGCTAAAAAAAATTAATTTTTTAAATTTATGCATGTACATAAGCGAAATAAATAAATTTTTTCACCACAAAATACGTTTCCATATATAAGGCCGACATAACCCCAGTGCAGCCTATAATATATCTTCGAGTGCCCATCCCGAACACTTTTTTCTGCAATCCATCTAAAATTGAGACAAAGATAGTAATTTTAATTTAAAAGAAATATGACTGGTTTTATTTACATAGTTGAAGCAAATGCCATTTTTCATTCACAAAAGAATACAGCTGTCAATTTTTAACAATGTTGCCAACGAAAATACCACAAATTCTCTCAATTTTTGCAAGTATGTTTAGAGTTAGAAACGAAGTGAGATGTAGTAACTCCAGAATTAATTCGGATTGGCGCAGAATCGGGTTTAACGCTACAGTCTGTCAATACTATTACTCTTACTTACTAAACTTACGTGTTTTGTAGCTATTCTTGATCACTAGATTGCTAAATAATCTCTTAATCGTCAGGAATTTACTCAACGTTTATTTTGCCTTCAATAAATTACAATTTTTTGCACTATACGCAATGGTTTACTTTACAAATCTTTATCAATAATTGTTTTGCGCTGTACTTTGCTCCAATGTTATTAATACTGAGTCCAAACATTCTGTTCACGCGCTCAAGAATAGGCTGTGTATTCGTTGGCCTGCGGTAGCTGCAGCCACTCCGTACGAGGAATTTGCGTCAAACTGTCACTTCTTTTGTCTGTCCTTAGTACGGGCAATTTTCATCACACTGCCGCCGCTTTTGTATGTCCTTTGTATTGGGAATTTCCGTCACGCTGCCCTCCACCTAAGTCTGATCGTGAGCCTTTCCAGGTGAACCACTTTCATTTTGATTCTATGTTTCCCAACAGTCTTTATTCGATACACTGCGTTCTTCAGCCGTTTGATTACTTTGTAGGGGCCTTCCCAATTGCATTAAAGCTTCAGGGACAAGACTTTCTTCCGTTGTAGGTTGTACAGCAGTTGTCGCTATCTTGAAAACTCTCAGAGTTCATCGCCTTATCATATCTGGCCTTTATCTTGCTACTCATAATTTCGGTTCGCTGTCTCAAAAGAGCATGTATATCTCTCAGCTCTTGCTTTAGGGCATTTGACGCTTTCTTCCCAATCCTTCTCGCATCACCATTTACTCCAAACTTCAAAACCCTAGGCAGCCGAAGTTCACTACCAAAGAGGAGCTTTGCGTGTGTTTTACCCGTTGTCTCGTGCAGCGCTGACCGAGCCCAATCAGGAGCCCAATCCTCCTGATATTTGTCCACGACCTTTCTCGATTGATTTTCTAGATTTCGGTTGAACCGTCCTACCATGCTATCTGATTGA
Organism: Neoceratitis asiatica; assembly: GCA_030068015.2. Classification (NCBI taxonomy): domain Eukaryota; kingdom Metazoa; phylum Arthropoda; class Insecta; order Diptera; family Tephritidae; genus Neoceratitis; species Neoceratitis asiatica. Next base: position 24,358,385 of record CM061530.1, on the reverse strand, counting down.
GGATGCAGAGCTGTCGCTCCGGTTTTTCGAATACCCAGTATCAGGCACACACAATTTTAAGTGAATGCATCCGCTGCGGTTTTGGCTTCCTGATTTGGAATTGGGTAGACCTCCGGCAATTTACTAAAGCAGTCCATAACCACAAGAACGTATTTGTTTCCTAGCCTGCTCATAGGGAATGGAGCGGCTACATCCATGGCAACCCGCTCAAATGGTGCACCTGAGATATACTGATTCATCTGACCATGACTTCGTGATTTTGGCCTATTAGCTTCAATGAACTCCTTGCAGTTAGCAATCCACTCAGCGATAGATTGACGACAACCAACCCAGCAGAACTGCTGCGTGATCTTTTCCAGCATTTTCTAATGCCTAAGTGCCCTCCACTAGGACCATTATGAAATTCCTTGACGTCCGGAATCCTTAACCTCGGAACTACTATTAGCTTTCGGGAGCACTGGTCATCTTCACTTTCCCTTACTCTATGCAAACAGCCAGATATCAACTCTAAACTACTCCATTGTACCCACTGTACCTGCTATTGGACTTCCTGCTGCCAATTGTTCCTTATCTGGCCGCCTGTCCATCTCCAGTCCATGCATTAAAAGTTTCAAATCTGGATCTTCCGGCTGACATTTCCGTAGATGAGTTGACTCCCCCTCTTCCGCTGTGTAATTGTCATTAATCGGACGTCTATTATGTCTTCTTTCCCTTCCACTTTGGAGTAGTGCTTACATTCCAAGCTACATTGTCCACGAGACATGGCGTCAGCATTCCCGTGAGTATTCCCTTTGCAGTGCTCTATTCTGTAGTTATAACTTTGTAGTCTCTCAATCCATCGGGCTAGCTGTCCTTCAGGATTCTTGAACTGTAGTAGCCACGTCAGCGCTGCATGATCTGTTCTAACTCGGAAGTGTTGGCCATACAGATATTTGTGGAAATGTTTGATGCAATCCACCAACGCTAATAGTTCTCTCCGTGTTATACAGCAGTTCCGCTCTGGTTTTCCAATAGACCGGCTATAGTAGGCAAATATCTTCTCCTGCCCATCAATCAGTTGTGAAAGTACACCTCCCAGGGCATAGCCACTTGCATCTGTATCCAGAATGAATGTTGCACCTGGAACCGGGAACGCTAGCATAGGCGCAGTGCATGGCCTTTCCTTCAGAGCTTGGAAAGCCTCCTCGTTCTTTGTTCCAATCAAAGGGTCTATTTTTCCTGGTGAGGTCATGGAGTACGTACACAGAAAGCTCCGTAATTCGTGCAAATTCCTGAGCCTTGGCACTCACTGCTTCTATCTTTTAATTTGCTGTACAGATACCCTCGGTTGTTACATGATGACCTAGATAATTAACCTCTTTCATGAATAGCAAGCCCGTAATTCGTGCAAATTCCTGAGCCTTGGCACTCACTGCTTCTATCTTTTAATTTGCTGTACAGATACCCTCGGTTGTTACATGATGACCTAGATAATTAACCTCTTTCATGAATAGCAAGCCCTTTTTAGGACAAAGTTTAAAGCCAGCGCTAGCTATTTTCTGAAAAATTGCGTCTAAATTGTCCAAGTGCTCCTCAAAGCTTTTGCCCAGTACGATGATGTTCTCAAGATACACCAAACAAGTTTTCCAATGTAGTCCCTTAAGCACATGATCCAATTATCTTTCTAAGGTTGCAGGAGCATTGCGTAGTCCAAAGGGCATGACCGTGAATTGCCAAATACTGTTTCCAGCACTAAGGACAGTCTTCTCCATATATCTCTCACTTAATTTCACTTGTCCGCTAATAATTTCGAGAATTGAGAACCATTATGTGCCAGTTAACGAGTCTAGAGCATCATTGACCCTGGGCAAAGGATAGCTGTCCTTCTTTGTCGCATCATTTAGTCTCCGATAGTCTACGCAGAACCGCAGCTGGCTATCTTTTTTCTTCACCAGTACTACCGGAGAGCTCCATGGACTTGCCGATGGTTCGATAACACCGCTTTTACCCATTTCCATTATTATTTGCCTTACAGCTTCACGTTTCGAGGTGCTTGGCGAATTGGCCTAGTATCACCAGTATCAATACAATATTTCACAACGTTGGTCCTGCCTGGGTTGTTGCCATCCTTATCGAATATATTGGAGTATTTGCACAGAAGTTTCTTGGCCTTTGTTATGTATTTAAATATTTAGTTATATTAGACTAAATATATTATAGTCCCGAAATAACTAACTACACATCACTATGTTAACTACGCAAAGCACATCACTAACTAACATAGTATGTACATACTGTTACGACTTTGCTGATTAACCTCGATGATTTCCCAAATCCTTCGGGTACGATCTCTGGATTGTTAAATAAAATCGCCAATTTAATTTGCAGTTTCTTTATTTATAAAGAATTTAATTAATGTCCTTTTGATTACTCAGTAATTCACAATTCAATTACAATTTACTTTACTATTTACAATCACTTGTATACAACTTTCACAATGTACTGTTTTTATTACTTCTATGTAATGTAATCTCCAACGCTTTTACTTCACGACTGATTACTTTTGCAGTCATGGGTCGCCCTTATATACTTGTTTGCTGCTTGAAAACGAAGCCCCCCGGAATAATCGCGTCGTTACGATAATCGTCTCGTTTACGATAATCATCTCGTTTACGATAATCGTCTCGTTTACGATAATCGTCTCGTTTACGCTCTAGAACATGCCAGTTGTCGGCTCCCCTCTTTCATCTGTCATTCGCTTCGCTTTTTCGCCACAATACATAAGATTATATACTTTGGTATGCATAAAAATACGGTAACTTAGTTATTGCAATTCTGTGCCTACTCACTTCTATTATACCGACTGAAGAATAAAGACATAATTAAGTGAGCGTGCTTGTCTTTTATTTCCGACTAAAGAACATAATAAATTTTGGCGACGAGAAAATTGGAAATTACAGTTTAATTAAACGAAAAGTAAAAAGTTTAAATTAAAACATAAATCGTAATAGTAAAATAGTAAAAGTAAACAGTTTAAATAAAGTAAATTAAATAATGAAAAATCGTAATAGCAAATGGCGGAAAAAGATAGCGCTAATAGTTCGCAAGCAAAACCGGTGGTAATAAAAACAACAACAATGATTGGCCACATGGATCCATATATAATGGGAAACGACTTCGCAGAGTACGAAATGAGACTTCAACAATTCTTCATAGTAAATGACGTGGAAAATACCAAAAAGGTAGCGTTTTTCATCACGTACATTGGAGCGGATGCCTATTCCGTGCTTAGAAAATTGTTTTCTCCAGAAGATCCCAGCAGTAAAACATATGAGCAGCTCGTTGATGCTCTAAAAAAGTACTTCGAGCCACCAGTAAATGAAATAGCAGAATCGTAGAAATTGTACAAAGCGGAACAAGGGTCAAAGGCTATTAGAGTATTCATTGTAGAACTGAAACACATGGCGGAAAAATGTAAGTTTGAATCATTCCTCGATAGGGCACTACGCGACAAATTTGTGTGTGGTATAAAAGATAATCAACTACGATCAAGACTTTTGAAGGAATCTGGCTTAACATTTAAAAAGCTTGTGAAATTTCTTTAAATTGGGAAATGGCTGAAGGTGAGACCAAACAAATTAGCACCAAAGAAGAACCGTCTTATAAGGCATGTGCAGTACGTCAAGGTCGTAGTAGGTCGCGCGGTCGTAGTGAAGGGCGTTCAGCGGAAAATTCAAACACTGCCAACAAAGTATGTAGTCGATGCGGTAAAGCAGGGCACAGTGCTGAAAAATGCATTTGCAAAAGTTGGGTATGTTTTAAATGCAACAAAAAAGGGCACATTGCGAGTCGCTGCTTGTCAAAGCGGACGGACATACGGAATAAAATGCTCACCTTAAAAGTGTTGAAGAAATGGTAGAAGCTGCAAGCATCACAAGCATATCAAATGTTGAAAATTTTGCTATAAAGGGTGTTCCTACTAACAGTCCAGAGTGCGTAAATCTTGTGGTTGGTGGTAAAGGTATGGAATTAGAAGTCGTTCCGGGGCGTGTGTTACTATTATATCAGAAGCTAAGTATTTAGAGAAGTATAATAAATTCGAGTTGAAATTAGTGTCAAATAGGTTTGTTTCAGTAACTGGTAGTTATCTTAAATATGCTGGAAAAATTGAAGTAAATGTAAGCAAGCCACACTGTAGTGAACAACACCTATTAGAGTTAATTGTAATCAAATCGGAAAAAGATTTTAAACCTCTGCTCGGTAGAAATTGGTTAAATGTTTTATATCCAAATTGGAGAAAAATTTAAAATTCGATTAATATCGTAATAGAAAAAAAAGATTCTGATATTTTAAAAGAAATAAAGTTAAAATTTCCTCGTGTATTTAATAATATGCCTAATGAAAGCATTGAGAATTGTAGTGCGGAAATTGTTCTTAAGCCCGAAGCAAAACCTATATTCAGAAGAGCGTATGATGTGCCATATAAACTTAGGGATCAAGTTGAGGAGGAATTATCAAGATTATGTAACGAAGGCATATTGGTTCCTGTTGCTTTTAGTGAATATGCCTCACCAATAGTAATTGTTTCTAAGCCAGGAAAGAAAATTAGAATTTGTATTGATTGTAAAGTTACGATAAACAGATTGGTTGAAACCCAACATTATCCTCTACCGAGAATCGATGATATTTTTGCTAAATTGGCAAATTGTAAATATTTTTGTGTCATTGATTTATCAGGAGCATATCAACAGTTAAAAATTTCTGAAAGTTCAAAGAAATATGTTACTATTAACACCCATAAGGGATTGTTCCAGTATACCAGATTACCGTTTGGCGTGGCGAGTGCGCCATCAATTTTTCAATCGGTTATGGATCAAGTTCTTTTAGGCATTCCGGGAACTTCGTGTTATTTAGATGACATTCAGATCGGAGGGTCTAATTTTGAAGAATGCAAAATTCGGCTTTTACAAGTACTTGAAAAACTTAATCAGTTCAATATAAAGATACATTTAGAAAAATGTTCATTCTTCAAAAAAGAAATTAATTATCTGGGTCATACAATTTCTAAAAATGGATTGGAGCCAAATAATGAGAAAGTAGAAGCAATAGTTAATGCGGCGAGTCCAAAAAATTTAACGGAGTTGCAGTCGTATTTAGGAATGTTAAATTACTACAGCAGTTTTATTCCAAATTTGTCAAGCGAATTAAAAGAGCTTTATGGTCTACTGCGCAAAGACGCAAAGTATATTTGGAGTAAAGATATAGAAAATTGTTTTAAAAGGTCAAAAAAATTACTTTTGAGCAATAAACTATTAGAATTGTATGATCCACAAAAACCAATAATTGTAACGTGTGACGCCAGTCCATATGGCGTAGGGGCAGTTTTAGCTCATCTTGTCAATGGGGTAGAAAAACCTGTTTTATTTGCTTCAAGTACCTTAAGTCCGTCAGAGCGTAATTATTCCCAAATACGTAGAGAGGCACTTGCTGTTATGTTTGGCTTAAGGAAATTCCATAAATATATATATGGTCACAGATTCCCAAAATTTTATCAAAAGTAATAAATTTTGTAAAAAGTAATTGGCCGGTTAATGTGACATCGGATTCCAAAATTTGGTATAACGTACGTAAAAGTTTATCTAGTGATAATTGTTGTTTATACTACCGCGACAGAGTAGTAATACCTCAAAAATTAAAAGATGAGGTACTTAAGATTCTACATGAAAATCACGATGGAATTGTTAGAATGAAAATGCAAGCAAGAAGTTTAGTTTGGTGGCCAAAAATAGATAGTAGCATAGAAAATCATGTCAAAAGTTGTTTTGTTTGCCAGTCTACTCAAAAAGTTCCGAAAGAAAATGTTAAAAGCAAATGGACACAATGTAACGAACCTTTTGAAAAAGTGCATTTAGATTTTTTCCATTTTGAATCAAAAACGTTTTACATTTTTATTGATTCATTCAGCAAAGATATTGTTGTCAAATACTTACAAAAAACAGATACAATTAGTTTAGGTAACAGTTTGCAATCAGTTTTTAGGATTTTCGGCTATCCAAAAGTTTTAGTAACGGGCAATGGACCACCATTCTCTTCTTATCAGTTTGAACAGTTTGCCACAAAACTTAATATTAAATTAATGAAATCGCCGGCATATCATCCGCAAAGTAATGGGTTAGCAGAACGAGGTGTTCAAACAATTAAAAATAGCTTGAAAAAATACTTAACCGATGGAAGTTTAAAATCTTCATCGATTCAAGCAAAACTCAATAAAATTTTAATGTGTTATAACAATACACCTTGTACAACAACAAATAAAATTCCATCAAGCATTGGTTTTTCATATACACCTAGAACTTTATTGAATTCCCTACAAAAGAAAGTTACATTTAATGAAAAAGAAAATAAAATAATAACTAATCAAAATAGAAATGAACAAAAGAAATCTAAATTAAGTGAAATTCCATTTTAAAAAGGGGAAAAAGTACTGTATAGGAACCATTTTAAAAGTTTTGTTAAATGGATTCCAGCCACGATACATAAGCAAATATGTTCTAATACGTATCTTATAAATATTGAAAATTCCATTAGATTTGTTCACAAAAATCAGTTACGATATTCTACATTAGAAAACAAGTATCATCCCTTGTTACCGGATGAATTACCTCAAGAGGTTGAAACTGAAAATTATGATACTATAATATCAAAAAAGAAAAAATATATAAATATACCTCGTAGACGACCTAATGTTCGCGGGTCTACTCGTAAAACACAAAAACCAAACAAACTTTGTTATGATAAAAAATAGAAACTAATATTTCGTTTAACTAAAATGTTTAATAAAATTAAATGAAACTCAATTGAAATTATTATATTAATAAAAAAAAAAAATACACTGTACAAATATTTAGCATTGCACTAATGAATATAAAAACTATGTACATATGTATTAACGAAACAATAAAAACGGGGAAAATGTTTGTATTTAAATATTTAGTTATATTAGACTAAATATATTATAGTCCCGAAATAACTAACTACGCATCACTATGTTAACTACGCAAAGCACATCACTAACTAACATAGTATGTACATACATAAGATTATATACTTTGGTATGCATAAAAATACGGTAACCTGGTTATTGCAATTCTGTGCCTACTCACTTCTATTATACCGACTGAAGAATAAAGACATAATTATGTGAGCGTGCTTGTCTTTTATTTCCGACTAAAGAACATAATAGCCTTATGCTTGTATTCGTCTTCCAACCCTTGCGTCCATGCAACGACGTTGTCCTCAATATCCTTCATACCAATGGATTCGCTTTTAGGTGCATCTCCGCAATTAATAATGGCGTCTACCTGCTGAAATTGCCCCAATACAGTTCCTCTTCGAAGTTTCATTGGTGATTTGAATTCGTTTAGTACTATGACTGGGATGCGTCCATTCCTTTGCGTCTTAGCCATCGTTTTACCTATAAGTACGTCCGGTGTAGAATTTTGTGCTGCTTCGACAACACACAATTTATTTGTCCCACAATCTCCATTAATTTTGGCCCAAACAACAGCTTCTGACTTTGGTGGGATCAGTTCGTTGCGTTCAAGGATCACTTGCTTGCTGCTGTATGTAGAATTATAGCCAATGTTAAGTGGTACTTACATGGTTTTGTACTACATTACTCGGTTATCCATGTCGATCTTTATGCCTTGGTCTAGCAAGAAGTCTACTCCTATGATGACTTCATCAACAATCTGCGCGACTATGAATTTATGTAATACCACCACATTCCCTATCGCGACTTCGCATGTTATCTCTCGTACAATTTGGGTGCCCTCGCCAGTTGCCGTCCTCAATCTTGCTCCTGGCAATGGCCTTACTTTTTCGGTGATTAGTTCGTATCTAAGGATGGATTGCGATGCGCCCGTATCAACAGTAAGTATTCGCTCATGTCCATTCACATATCCACCAATTGTCACGTTCCTCGCCTTCCTACCAATTTGAGAGACGAAGATTATGGGGCATTCAATTGCAGGAGCCAGCGTACGCCTCTTTCGGCTGGCTCGTTTTAGTTTAACGACTGGTTAGTGTCGGATTCACTTTCTTCAGCCCTCCGTTTTCGTTCTTCTGAATTGTTGTTTCTGCTGGAGCTCGTCTTACTTTTCCTCGCGAAGTGGCCTGGCTTTCCACAATTGAAACATTTGCAAGCTTGATTCTTCAAATTGGCACCAGAACGATTCTTTCCAGCGATTGCCTTTAGGGTTTTCAGAATCTCATTCATCTGGTGTTTCTATTTCCACTCGACTGACTTTGTAGGCTGGCCTGCTTATAAGTGAAGCCGTTTCACGGGTTTGGGCATAGGCGACAGTCTCAGAGAATGTTGATTTTGGATTTGCGTATGTTTCTCGTTTGGTGTAGATATCCTTTATCCCACTGATAAACCTCTGTATTTTCACCCTTTCGAGGTGTTCACCAGATGTGTCTCCAGTAGCTAGATGAGCCAATCTCTCAATTTCGGATGCGTATTCTTGCAGAGATTCGTTGGGCCTTTGATCGCGCTTCTCCAACTCCGTCTGGTAAATTCGCCTCCTGTGTTCGCTTCCATAACGTCTTTCCACGGCACGCATTATTGCGTCGTAATCATCTCTCTCATGTTACGGAATTGTCTGCAAAATTTTCGCTGCAAGTCCTTCCAACGCAACGAATAGTGCAGCGAATTTTTCCTCAATACTCCGATTATTTGCTTTAGACGTCTTTTCGAATCTGACACGACCTTCTAATTTGTTGACTTTGGTCTCCATTAACTCCTCTACTTTGTCTTGCCGACCTCCCAATTCGTTGACGTTGGTCTCAATTAGCTTCTCTATTCTGTCTAGCTTCTGCTCGATTTTGTCCTGTCTCTCCTTGAGTTATGTGCATTCTTTGACATACTCTCTTGGAACTGTATGAGCCTTGATGAAATACGTGGTTCCTGGTCTTGCATTTGCGATGGAATGTGGGAATTCATTTGTGACACGTTGGCATCCTGCTCATCGAACTTCTGTAGCAACTTGGCACCCTGTTCATCCAATTTTTGTGTAATTTCTTTTGTAATGTTGACATTCATTTGCGAAATTGCAGCCAGTATCGTGTTCATGTCCATACTCGTAGAAGCCTTTTTCTCAACCTTGGTTGCTGACTGCTCTGACTATTTTGCGGCGCCAACAGCGTCTTCCTTCTCCATATCTTTCGTGGATGTCTTTTCGTCCTCACGACGGAATTCATATTGGCTCAAATCTATGCCTTCTGTTTTCATAGCTTCTCGCAGCCGTGATTGTAGCTCAGCCTTATTCTCGGTTGAAGGTAATCCTCGCTTCGCCAATTACTTTTTAAAGGGCAGTATCGTCAAATCTTGAATCTTGACGAAATTCCAAAAAAAATTCCGCAATTTACTTAGCAATCTCACTTGTGCCACCAATTGTAAGGTTTTTCGTACCTACCCTCGATGATATCCCAAATCTTTCGAGTCCGATTACTAGATTGCTAAATAAAACTCCCAAGATTTCTTCGATTGGCCTCTTAATCGTCAGGAATTTACTCAGCGTTTATTTTTCCTTCAATAAACCACAATTTTTTCACTTACACAATGGTTTACTTTACAAATCTTTATCAACAATTGTTTTCCGCTTTACTTTGCATCAGTGCTATTACTACTGAGTCTTTAACTCGATTGCCTGCCATAGCTGCTGCCGCTCCTTTTATACCCATCGATGGTCCAAACATTCTGTTACACGCTCAAGAATAGGTTGATTATTCTTTGGCCTGTAGTAGCTTCATCCGCTCCGCTTATCCTTAACGACGGTCCAAACATTCCGTTGATGCGCTAACTCATCTACCTGCAGTAGTTGCTACCGCTCTTTCCGTCGGTCCTTTTTTGCGAAAAATTGATAAAGATTGCCATTCGGTGGATTGTACATACCCTTTTAATGTGTACGATACGTACATTCGTAAATGACGCCAAAGTTATGCATAAATATGTAGACCGGCTAAACTTTTAATTTCGACGAATAATCGGCAACATCTCTAGTGGCGGAAGATACGTATATGAGTATAAAGAAAGCTTATATTCTTAACACGATTTAACGTAAGCAGCATAACAACATAAACATCATTAATTTTATCTAGTGAACTAAGTATATAGCATAAGTAGTTATCTTCCGTAAGTCCTAAATTTACTTTAACCTCTTCTTAAGTACACCTCTTTTTTATGTAAATGACGACCGAAAGCCTTGTAGCTAGTGCCGCTTTAACAATTTATGCTATAATTTATTATTGTATAAATTTTTAATAAAAAAATAAAAAAATAAATAAATAGAAAGCTTATATATACATATATATGCAGGATTCAATAATCGAAAGTTGGATAAGTAGTGACAGCAAGGTTTGGACACTTCCTTAAAAGGGATAAATCAAGCAGAAAAGGGGCAAAATTTAATTCCTTTAAAAAAGAGGGAAAAGAAAATAACTATTTTAGATTATAAAATTCAATAAATTGTTTTCATTAAAAAATTAAACATGATGTACTTATAATAGATTATTATATTTCTTTCGTATTTCTTTTCCAGTATTTTTATTTGGCTGGCCAATAATAGTCGAGTGGTTAGAATTGCGTACTACCACTCGGAAACTCAGGGTAAACTGTAGATCCTTCCATTTGTTGGTAAAAATATTAAAATGCAAAAACTACAAATTGGAGGAGGAGCTCGGCCGACAATCGCTTCAGCGGTCATAATGTGCCAAATATGTATATATTTATATATATATTTTTCATAAAAACAACTCGTTGTTAACTATACTTGTCCCAATCGGCTAATATAATATATTTGTATCATTTTGTGGAACGAGCATTCACCTAACACTAACCATCTATTTGCATACTCTATTAAACTAATATATCCAACACTCCTCTTTCTTGGTCAGATTGATTATAAGGTATATTTCTTTGTATGCACATAAATTAAGAGGGAGGATCTAAACGTGTTGAGCTTCTTTAAAAAAGTTATATTAATTTCAAATTTTAGCAAATCATAATTCATTTTATTAAACCGATTTCTATGAATAACGCTGAATTTCTCATAGTCATCTTCAGCACAATAATTTAACCGGTACAATCTTGAATGTCTCTTATTGATTTTTAATTCATTGAAAATATTTTTGAATTAGTAACCGATAGGCGCACAATTCGTCAAGTTTGGTCATTTAGTTGAGTAGAATGTGTAAGGCAATAATGTACGTGCTTGGACAGTAAAACGTTAAAAACCTTTATATAGAGGCTTTCATCTGCCTAGCGTCTACTAGACACTTGGGTAATTAGATCGGGTGTCGTAGAATCCATGTTAATGGTAACCTACAACAAAAACAAATAATTGAATAATACATTTCGTACTTGGACTCATAAATAAAAGCAGCGGTCAATGAAAAGTCGAGGTATAAATACTGGAAATTGTTGGGTGAAGATTCACTATTGCACGAAATCCTATAAAGAAGGGATTATCTCTACTCTTACTCACATGTAGAATGTAATTTTCATTCTTATTATAAGTACATATCCGGCTATGGTAAAAAAATTACAGATTTCAAGCATCGAAAAACGCCACGGCAAAATATCGCACGAGTTACCACTAAGGAAGCCGTTTTGCCAAGAGCAAGCGAGAAAGCTGCTTTGTTATTCAACCTTTTCAGTATTGAAGAATGATACATATAAAAATAAATAAAGTTTAAGAAACGAACGAGTTAAGTGTGGCACAGTTGAAGGAAGAACGGCGACGTTAATCAAAGGCTTCTATTCGGTTGCAAGAGATTCCGCACGGTGGTAGCTGTAAATGCGAATAATAGGTGTTAGAATTGCAGTGAGTTTACATGGTGAAGATCGAATGGCATGAATTCTGATCAGAAACTTGGTGTTTACAAAGTTATGATGTACACTATGTAAATAAAAAAATCCCCTGTCATAAATGCAAAAGAAATTTGCTTCAGTACAAAATATTGAAAAAGTTATTGTTCTTTTAATGATAAAACTTAATAAATTAAATATTCGATTGTTTTTTGATATAATTTTGAAATAAAACTGTAATTAAAGATGATTGTTGTACTTCCTGTTCGTAATAAAATACCCAAATTCCTCCAAATACTAAAATAGTTATTTTCCTATCACAGTGGCACTGTTCGGAAATGTTATAAAAAATAAGGATTTTTGAGCGCTCTCATGAAATAAAGAGAAAAAAGAGTTTCGTATCTTTGTTGCTGGTTGCAGGGTCGCTGTGCTGTTTGGTCTGCAATACGTATGCGTGGCAGTGGCAGTAAATAGTTAGGTAGTAACAAAACGTCGACCGTGTGCAGTGCTTCGATATATAAAGAATGCCGAGGTGGTAACATCAAGTTGCGAAGCAGACACGCAGATAATTAGAGTAGAAATTAAATTTTTTTTGTAGTTACCCTATATTGGGTTGCGTATATAATTTCTTATAAAAATGCCTTACTAAAAAAATATCCTAATATATTTTCTTCAACCATCGTGAATTTTTACATTTTCATTTCGTCTCCTTAGTACCAAAAACTTTCCGCTTCTGTTTAGTGCGCATAATTTATTACATTTTACTTTATTTATAATTATAGGAGACATTTTTTCCATTCTCAATTAAATTTAATGAACTCTTAAAAATATTATACACATGTACACATAAATGTTTTATACCTGCTGTACTTAAGCAAAAATCTTTAAGTGCCGTTAGGCAATTGCAGGAATTCACACGTTTCAATCAGAGTATAAAGCATCGTCAAGCAAATAGAATAGAACTATTGGAAAATTTAGTTAAAATAGAAAAAATATAAATAAATTAATATTATAAACATTTAAAAAAATTGGAAGTTAATCAAAGCGAACTGAAGAAAATATATATAAAAAAATGAGTTTTGTACGAAACAGAAAAAAAATTAAAATTTTTATAGTATACTGTATAAATTTATAAAAATAAGAGTAAAAATGTGAATGAAAATGAAAGAATAAATAAAAAATTAAAAAATTTTTAGTCAGATGCTAAAGTACTTATATTCAAAAGAAAGAAAAGAAGAGTTAAAAGATTATATAGAAAGTGCGCCAACTCAAAAAAGTTGTCCTAAAATATTATATTGAAGGTGTATATAACCTTGCTGATGATTTCCCAAAGTAAAGCATGATCATTTCAGCAATGAGGGAAGCGCTTCACTCCGTCATTGGGTTATGTAAGTAATGCTTTTAATCGATTTTTGTTATATTTTTTTTTTTTAATATGTAAATTTTTTACAGTACATATTTACAATAAAAAAAAATTCTTATAATTTTTTTATGTATATATATGTATATCCTATACTTCTATATATGCAAATAAATATAAAAATATATTATAACAAGGAAAGAGAAGGAAATTTAAGTATATGCATAATTATATACATACCTTTCAAAAAATTTTCAATTTATATATATTGCCATTCGCAAGTTTTTTTTTTTTTGGGCGGTTAAATATACATATTGTAACGAATTTGCTAAATTCGCCTAGATGATTTTCCAAATCCTTCGAGTCCGATCACTGGATTGCTAAACAAATCTCCCAAAATTTGTTTGTTCGGCTTCTTAACCGTCAGGAATTTATTTGTACAATTTTCGTCTTTAGCCAACGGCTTATTTTACAATTATTTATGATACACACTTATTATCTGCTCACTCAGCTCATCCGTTTCTAAAACACACACAGCTCACAGCAGTGTTAACTCCACTAAGTTGGCTACTCGTCTCTTCTTGTGATAGCGGCTGCCTCTCTTTTTATACCTGTAGATGACCCAACTATTCTGTTCACGCGCTTAAGGATAGACTGATTATTCGTTTGCCTGCGGTAGCTGCAGCTACTCCGTTCATCCTTAACAACGTGGAATTTCCTTTAATCTGTCTACCCTTTTGTTTGTCCTTGGTATGGGTAATTTGCATTATACGGCCGCTTCTTTATTTTCTGTCCTTCCGGGAAATTGCATTTACATTATCAACAGTTTTGTTTGTCTATGGTATGGGATTTTCGTCACAATATAGATGTAAATATTTATATGTTCTATATATAAACATTTATATACAATATATATACATATGCCTTTTTTAAGCGCGAATTAGAAAAGAATAAAGGAGAAACCAAGATTGTCTCCTTTCTTTCATTTTCTTATACAAAATTATAAACACTTTTTTGTTTCTAATTTATATACATAAATATGTTCCTATGATTTCATATACATAAAGGGTGTTTTTTATAGAGGTATAGAACTTTAAGTTGGCATTACTTTTCAAGATGGCGACCGATTTAACAGCTGTCAAGTGATTTATTCTCAGTTTGGTTTGGCAATTCATCATGAGTAGACTCACGCCTGAACAACGCTTGCGTAGATTCGTCGAATGGGCCCAAAACGAGATTACCGTTGTTCCCGATTTTCATAAGCGAATTTTGTTTAGCGATGAAGCGCACTTCTGGTTGAATGGCTACATCAACAAACAAAACTGCCGCATTTGGAGTGAAGGTAATTCTCAAGTGTATGTTGAAACGCCGTTACATCCAGAAAAACTGACTGTTTGGTGCGCTTTATGGGCTGGTGGAATCATTGGCCCGTACTTTTTCAAAAACGATGGTGGCCAGAACGTTACAGTCAATGGTGATCGGTATAGAGCCATGATTACTAACTTTTTCATTCCTGAATTGAATAACCATGATGCCCAGCTCGTGCCACAATAGATTTATTGAAAGGCACGTTTGGTGACCGCCTAATTTCACGTTTTGGACCTGTGAATTGGCCTCCAAGATCTTGTGATTTAACACCGCTAGACTACTTTCTGTGGGGCTATGTAAAGTCATTGGTCTTTGCGGATAAGCCACAAACGCTTGACCATTTGGAAGACAACATTCGCCGTGTTATTGCCGATATACGGGCACAAATGTTTGAGAAATTCATCGCAAATTTGACGTCCAGATTGGACTACATCCGCGCCAGCCGTGGTGGTCATATGCCAGAAATCATATTTAAAATGTAATGCCACAAGATTATCTTTCGGATAAATAAAATTCATGTCAATCGAGTGATCCATCGTTGTTTTATTGAAACCTAAAGTTCTATACCTCTATAAAAAACACCCCTTATATTTTTTTCTTTCATATTTTCATATATTCCTTAATCTTTAATTTGGTTAACTCTTAGGATGATGAGTAATTTTTTCTTCAGTTTAAGATTATGTTAATAAAAATGGTGGAGTTCTAAAATGAAACATAAAATTTTTTAATATGACCGAAACCGAGAAATAAGTTTGTTGTTGGAAATATGGGGCTTCTAGTCAATCATCATCTACAAGGGCAAGGGCAGTTAAGCCAGACGGCTTACAACTGTTGGTATTTTTGAAGGGTAGATATTTTTGTTCACTTTCCATGAATTAATATTTTTATAACATTTTTTTATTGACTTTTTGTCGGTCTGATAGTGTGCAAAATTTTATACAATTTCTAGTTTTAGAAAAATCTAAAGCATAACAATTTTCGAAGAATTTTAGGGCTAAAATTTCCATAACATATTTAGCTTTGTAGATTATGTTTTACAACAAGAGTTTTCTTTTTTGTAATCGCTAAGAAGTACTAGACACGATGGAACGATGCGAAATTGAGACAAAATCTTACCGAATTAGGGTTTTGGACTACAGAGCGTAAGTCGATATTGCAAGACCGACTTCTCGAACACTTCGGCCATACTACTGATAACGAAGGTGATAATATTTCTGAATACAATGATGCTGCTTCAGGTGTGAACCATAGTTCGGCACATGAGCGTGCTACGTTTACCTTGCGCGACATAGGAAATTCATTGTCAATGTTTAGTGGCTCTAGCTCACCGTTGATAGAGGAGTGGTTAGAAATGTTTGAGGAAAACGCTACTGCTATTCACTTGAATAACCTATATAAATTTACTTAGATCAGCAGGAATTCATATCATAGATTATAGCAGGAAGTTAGTAAGTCAAGTTCGGATCGTTCAGGTGAAGGAGCAAGGTGTCTACTAATTTGGGTTACAAGAAAGACCAAATAAAACGGAGATACAACTCACTTTGCTAAAAATTGCAGTGAAAAGCAAATTAAATGATTTAACTGTAGCAAATTAAGTCATCGCGCTGCAGATTGTCAACGTGTATATGAATAATGAAAATGTTAAGGGTACAATATTTTCCCTTTAGTCGATACCGGATGTGATCTTAAAAGTTGAGGGACGTCAGCTATTAGAAAAAAGTTTGGGCGCAGCTATGGCTGGAAGCAAGTTACTTTCGGATGAAGCTAGGGAAAAGTATGGAGATTTTGAGTTTAAAGAGCTGAGCCAAGTGGCCGTAGATGTAGAAGATAGAGATATTGATTCATCGCACCTTAATGCGTCAGGAGCAAATATAGTAGAGACGTTGATTAAAAATTAGGCGCATGTCACATTCTGATAAAAAAAAATTGTATAAGAGCAAATAGCAAAGTTCCTACAAGAGGGTATTTTTCAACCCAGTACATCGGAGTACGTATTACCCATTATCCTTGTTGCCAGAAAGGATGAAAAAAGATTTTGCTGTGACTTTAGGTATATAAACAGCAAAACTACTAGGGACGATTTCCCAATGTCGTTATTAGATGACGTTGTTGAAAGCAGTAAGGAAGGAGCCAAATTTTTTACGATTTTATATTTGACAAATGGATTTTTTCTAGTACCTGTTGAAGCGAATTTCCAGAAGTATATCGCATTTGTGACGCATAATGGTCATTATAAGTTTCAGTACGTAGCCTTTGGGATATCGAAGTAATCGGCTATATTTTCAAAGTATATTTTTGCGATTTTAAGGGACATGGTAAAGGATGGAATGGTCATTGCTTACATGGATGATCTGGATATACCCGCTAAGGACATAATTGAGGCCATTGAGAAACTAAAGCGTGTTTTGAGCCAAAGAGCTGAGTATAGTCTGTAAATAATGTCAGAAGTCGGAAAAAAAACTAACTAAATCGAAAGACCATTCATCGTTTCTTTGGGTTGACATCTTTTTTAAGGCGATTCATTGAAAGCTTTGCAGCGATTACGAAACCTGTTTCAGACCCTTTACGAAAAGATTTTCAGTTTTTAGCATATCGGTTAGCATTATTTCAGCAGTTAAAAGCAGCATTAGTAAATGTAGTTCTGAAGTTATATAATTTCAAAATAACTCTGAAAATCAGCTTTTCCACCTGATAAAGTACACGATCCGGAATATTAGGACCGCATAACATGACAAATTCCTTTGCAAGCAATAAACACTTTTGCTGTATCACTTCAGTAACTATTTGAGAAATTCATTCTTGCATATATGCATGAACCTAAATCTTTAAATATATACAAACATATATATGCCAGAATGCAAAAAACTCAAATGGAAAGGCGATAATCTTTGTCAATATCCTCCTGTAATCGCGTTGGCGATTGCCTCTTAGTATACAGAATTTTACATGTGCTAGAGTTTATTGCCTTGGAATGGAACGTATTACATGGCTTATACAAAAAAGTTTTTTATTAAGCACAGAGAAATCTTAAAGAAAATTGTGACGTCGTCTCTTTATTAACATTTTAAGAAAACATAATTATTTCACAACTTCTATGAATCTATATACTTATACATATATTTAAGTGGAAAAGTAAACAAACAAGAGAACGATTCAAACGATTTTTTTCAATTATTTTAATTTATTGTCGCTATTTTTGTCTGGATTGTGTCGGGTCTGGTTTATTTTTCTCGGAATTTGGTTATGTGTCGGAATTCAATTATAATAAATAACGGCGGCTGCGATGGCTAGATCATGACGCCGGAATGGATAAAAGCGCTGCAGCTTTGAAAATTTTCGCAGTGCCCGCAAATGGAAGCAAAGGAAGAGGTATACCTTCACTCCTTTGGCAAGATCAAGTTCAGAAGGACCTGGTTTCGCTTGGTATTTCCAATTGGCGCCAAGCTGCAAGAAGATACGAATGACGCGCAATTGTTGATTCGGCTAGTAGTATTCTGCATTTGGATTATGTTCCCTCTCTCCGTTCCGCCGAAATCGCAGTTAGGTATTCTGAGTTGTTATTCAGGTTATTCAGAGTTTAATAAATACATTTCTACTGATATTTGTTGCCCAGTTGGATTGCACTGATATGGACGCACTTCTCAGAGGTTAAGCACGCTAAAATGTTAAATGTTATTGTTGTGCTGCTGCGGGCTACAAAGTGTTGTTGTTGTTGTTGTAGGGCTTCGCTTACGCCGCGTAGGGTCAGGTATGTCTAGTCTAAGTCATCGAGGCCAACTAACGAGAGGCCCAGGACGCGTGCTGTTTCGACGGGCTCGGACCAGAGAGAGGGGAGTGTTAAATGAGTCCATTTGAATGGACAGGCAAAGAGGTGGTTAGTGTCGTGGGAGGACTCATTACATGCAGAATATACATTGGTATGCCATCCTGTCCAGTGGTTCTTGTCTATATTGATGTACGGAGTCGCGGTAATTTAGTACTCCTTTTCTGATGTGTCAAATTGGAAGCTGTCGAACTTCGTTAGAATATATTTTTAGACGGTAAACTTTATTGTGAATAAGCATAGATCCGAATGGTGCCTTTGGCTTACTTCACAAAACTCATATTAACATTTACATGACAAGCGTTAAGTAGCTACTTACACATACATATACGTAGCTAGGTCAATAATGTAAATAAAATCTTAATTTTTTGTATTACTACTACTACATGGGGGCAGGCGCCGTTTACGCCGTTCTTCGCGCAGTTTGGCGCCAATTGGAAATACCAAGTGAAACCAGGTCATTCTGAACTTGATCTTTCCAATGGATCGGATATCTTCTCTTTCGTATAGCTCGTACATTTTATCCTTCCATCGTTTGCGGAATTCGTCGTTGCCTACGCGCAAAGGGCCATAAATCTTCTGCAAAACTTTTCTCTCGAAACCTCCCAAAGCCTGCTCATCAGATTTCGACACAGTCTACACTTCTGCACCTTACAGCAGATCGAGAATAATGAGCGACTTGTAGAGTTTTGTATGTTGCAGGAGATATGCAGAATAGGGCTGATTCAATGTTTATATAACAAATATATACAAAAAAAATTTATGTGCGAAAAGTATGAAAAAGAGATTAAGAGCGTACAAAATACCAAGTATTTTTAATGGTAATAAATGTATAACACATTGACAAATTTTTAACTCTAATTTGCAAATATATTGGATACGATATATCTCCGCGCATAAACATTTATATATTCGGGATCTGCTTCCCCCTTTCGTTTAATCCAATGAAAAATACTGAAGAGGCGAAGGAGGTGTTGGTGGTTTAGCGCGGCCTAATCCGCCAATTACATGTATTTTTCTTGCATATTTATTGTCAATTTATAGATTTTTTTACGAAGTGGCAAAGTCTGACTAGTCAAATGTTTTTAATGTGTTTCCCAGTAAGTTTATTATGCGAATATAACACATTCACCCTTTTGTAGTGCTACAGAAACTATGCGTGAGAAATTCAAATATTTTTTAGGAGTTTGCTAGGCCAAGTGGCAAATGCTCACGCATACTTTATGTTTGACTTTTTCCAATCCGCTATTAAAATGCGATATATAATGATGATATATATGATATATGCCTAATCAAATGCCCTACAACTATAAAATACTGCTACGCATATTTCTACGACATCCTAACGCAAATAATGGGTTATCCATTTTGCGGCTTCCAAAATAAACCAAAATAAAATGCATTTGCAATCATTTTTTTAATGGAATTTCTTTTTATTAAAAAGTTTGAAACTTGGTATTATATCCCTGTAAAACTTGTTTGAACGAAACTCTAATACTAAAACACTCACAATTATTATTCGCTTTATTTTGAAAAATTCATGAGAGTAAAGCGAGTTCATTAGATAAGTCGCCGCTGACAATAAATAAAGCGAAAAAATTAAACTTCAAAATATAATATCGAAGGGTTGATTTGGTTTTGTGTTTTTCCGACAGGGTGGATACTAGATTTATATCGGAACGAATTTCCGTCATCCCTTGTCAATTTTGGTTTAGTAACACACCGGTTTCGGCAAACCGCCATCTTCAGTGTTTGGTTTCGTTCTGAAGATGGCGGTTTGCCCGGAAACCGGTGTGTTACTAAACCAAAATTGACAAGGGATGACGGAAATTCGTTCCGATATAAATCTAATATCGAAGGCTTTAGATCAAGTTTTTTCCACATGCTGATATGGCCGGGTCATTAGCATGTACTACTATCCAATAGAGCTTGAGTTCGAGTCCTGGACAAAACAACTTTTGAGGTAAATTTTAAGAAAAAGATGTTTCTTAAGAAAATGTTAATAATTTAAATAAATATGTTTTTCATATAAAATATATATATAAAAATAGAATATCAATATCAATAGTAAATTTTTTTTAAGTCTAAAAATAATAGAAAAGGAATGAAATTTTCAATAGTTTTTATTTTGTTTACGTTCAAAAAAAATTCAAATTTAATCTATTGAAGGAATCGAACTCGAGTTCTTAGATTTTTAGGCTGACAGCTACTCTTACGCCAATGAGGCGGTTGGTTCATCGCGCGTTAAGTACAGGTGTGTTCGTTTCTAATATTCCATATTATTCAAAGCGATAATTCAACGAATCTGATTGGCTGGTAAAGCTACACCCATAGAACATATGACAAGAAACGGTCAAAAAATCTCACGATGCCTTTAAGAATGCTATGGGAAATATACCGAAAGTTTCCGTCAAGCCTCCGGGTAAATTTACTAATCAATTTACCAGTTTTCTGTTTACAGGGATGTGAAACACTACATCATTCAAAGACCGCCTGGTGATTTTTGCAAACTTTGATGCGTTTGAAGTAATCACAGCCATAACTTGTGGAATTCTGATGTTCAAGTGCTCAAGAGTTAAAAGCTTGTCCTTATAGGCACGGTCTTTTGCATAACCCCACAAAAAAGTCCAACGGTGTCAAATCGAACGATTTCGGTGGCCAATTGACCGCCAAGACGAGAAAATATACCGCCGTGAAATTCCTCTCGCAATAAAAGAACATTCACTATTCTTGTGTGGCATGTGGCACCATCTTTTTGTAACCACATATTGTCCAAGTCTTTTTCTTCAATTGCATGCCAAAAAAAGCAGTTATCATACGACCATATCGCTCCGAATTGACAGTGGTAGTCTCGCCGTTATTGTTTTCAAAGAAGTAAGGTCCAGCCCTCCTCCGGACCAAAAAGCGCGCCAGACAGTATGTTTTTTGATGCAATGGCCTGTCCTCAATTATTTGAGAACTTTTGGGGCCCCGAATGCGATTTTTTTTACGTATCCACTGAGTTCTCACTCAGTGCCACGTCGCTGAAGAATTATTTTTGCGAAAAATCGCGGTCAACTAGTTGTTGTTTAAGCACCCAATGGACGTAACTACGGCGTTGTGAATGGTCAGTTGGTTTCTGTTGTTAAGTGAACTGGACTTTATATGGAAGTAGGTGTAAGTTCAAGTGTAAAATACGTCATAATGTGAAAATCCCAGCTCTTGAGAACATCGAGAAATAGACACATTCGGGTCTTCGGCTATACTTTCACTTGCAGCAGCGATATCTGCAGAATTCAACAATTTTAACTCATTTTGCGGCTGTTAAGCGATCCATTTTCATAAATGCCAGACTTTTAACTAGAACAAAACATGTTTGGTTTGACAGATTGAGTTTGATGCCCTGCACTTCCGAAACCACCTTTTATTTTGAAATAAATACATATTTGATTGGAATTTTGGATTTTTATTCAATATTTTTGAAATAAAAATTTTGCATAAATTTTGATATTTTTATAAGAAAAATGTGTAATAATATTGAAATTATAGGATATATTAGGTGACTTAAAAATAACTAAAGCATGAGATAAATTTATTCTTACTCCTTAATGTACATATTGTATACATTCGTTTTTTTTTTGTTACAAAAAAATTGGTTAACTAAATACAAAAGTGGTATAGGAAAAGCTCACAGATCACGAATAGAGAAATTCTGAGCGCGAAGATTTAAAGTTTCTAAGATATTTGAAAATTTATGATGAATATTTTTTTGTTTTACACATTCATTGCCATTAAACAGCATTTGGTACTCATTTATTACGTTCCTTTTTAACTATTTTCGTGCATATTTTTTATATGTGTGAATATTTCGAATTACAAGCATTTAATAATTACTGAGCAGTTTATTCTAAAAAAAATCGCCGCAAAACACGGTAGCAAACCTATTTCATATTGCAATGTTTTTCGTAGCTACCCTCGATGATTTCCCAAATCCTTCGAGTCCGATTACGAGATTGCTAAATAAAACTCTCGAGATTTCTTCGTTTGGCCTCTTAATTGTCAGGAATTTACTCAACGTTTATTTTGTTCTCAATAATTACAATATTCTTCACTATACACAATGGTTTACTTTACAAATCTTTATCAGCAATTATTTTCCGCTTTACTTTGCACCAGTGTTATTACTACTGAGTCTTCAACTCGATTCCCTGCAATAGCTGCTGCCGCTCCTTCTATACCTAACGATGGTCCTAACATTCTGTTCACGCGCTCAAGAGTAGGCTGATTATTCGTTGGCCTGCGGTAGCTGCAGCCGCTCCGTTTATCCTTAACGCTAACTCGTCTACCTGCAGTAGTTGTTTCCGTTCTTTTCTTCTGTCCTTAGTACGGGGAATTTTTATCACACTGCCACTTCTTTTGTCTGCCCATAGTACGAGGAATTTGCATCATATTGTAACTTCTTCAGTCTGTCCTTTATACGAGGAATTTTCATCACACTGTCGCCCCTTTTGTCTGTCCTTTGTATTTGGTATTTCCGTCACACTGCCCTCCACCTAAGTCTGATCGTGTCGATCAGACATACTATCTGTTCCAAACCCCGCGAGCCTTCCCAGGTGCACCAGTTTCATTTTGGTTCTTGATCTCCCAACAGTCTGTATTCGGTACACTACGTCGTTCAGATGTTCGATTACTTTGTAGAGGCCTTCCCAATCGCATTAAAGCTTCGGTGATAAGCCTTTCTTCCGTTGTGGGTTGTACAGAAATTGTCTCCAGCGTGAAAACCCTCGGAGTTCATCGCCTTATCATATCTGGCTTTATCTTGCTACTTATAATTTCGGTTCGCTGTCGCGCATGAGCATATATCTCTCTCAGTGATTGCTTTAGGGCATTTGACGCATTCTTTCCAATTCTTCTCGCATCACCATTTACTCCAAACTTCAAAACCCTAGGCAGCCGAAGTTCACTATCGAAGAGGAGCCTTGCGGGTGTTTTACCCGTTGTCTCGCGCACCGCTTACCGATATTCCATCAGGAACAGTGGTATGTGGATATCCCAATCATCCTGATGTTTGTCCACGACCTTCCTCAAGTGCTCTTCCAGAGTTCGGTTCAACGCTTCTACCATACCATCTGATTGAGGATGCAGAGTTGTTCGGGTTTTTTCGAATACCCACAAACCTCCTGGAACACTGCCGATTCAAAGTTTCTTCCCTGGTCTGGGTGCAGTTATATAGGCGCACCATATCTGGTAACCCAATTGTAAGCAATTGTAGCATCCGCTACTCTTTTGGCTTCCTGATTTGGAATTGGGTAGACCTCCGGCAATTTACTAAAGTAGTCCATAACCACAAGAACTTATTTGTATCCTTCTCTACTCATAGGGAATGGAGCGGCTACATCCATGCCAACCCGCTCAAATGGTGCACCTGAGTTATACTGCTCCATCTGACCATGACTTCGTGATTTTGTTCCTTTAGCTGCAATGCACTCCTTGCAGTTAGCGATCCACTCAGCGATCGATTGTTGACAACCAACCCAATAGAACCGCTGCATGACCTTTTCCAGCGTTTTCGTAATGCCTGAGTGTCCTTCACTAGGACCATTATGGAATTCCTTTAAAACGTACGGAATCCTTAACCTCGGAACTACTATTAGCTTTCGGCAGCATTGGCCATCTTTACTTTCCCATACTCTACGTAAATAGCCAGATATCAACTCTAAACTACTCCATTGTGCCCAGTATGGCTTTGCTATAGAACTTTCTGCTGCCATTTGTTCCTTATCTGACCGTCTGTCCATCTCCACTCCATGCATTAAAAGTTCCAAATCGGGATCTTCCTGCTGACATTGCCCCAATACAGTTCCTCTTCGAAGTTTGATTGGTTATTTGAATTCGTTTAGTACTCTCAGTAGGATGATTCTATCACTTTTTGTTTTAGCCAGTGTCTTACCAATAATTACGTCCGATGTGGAATTTCGTGCTGTTTCGACAACCCTTAATTTGCTTGTCCCACAATCTCCATCAATATTTGCTCAAATAACAGCTTCTGACTTTGGTGGGATCAGTTCGTTGCGTTCAAAAATCACTTGTTTGCTGTTATATGTGGAACTACAGCCAATGCTTAGTGGTACTTACATGTTTTTGTACTCCATTACTCGGTTATCCATGTCGTTCTTCATGCCTTGGTCTAGCGAGAAGTCTACTCCTATGATGGCTTCATCAACAATCTGCGTGACTATGAATTTGTGTAATACTGCCACATTCCCTATCGCGACTTCGCATGATATCTCTCCTACAACTTGGGTGTCCTCGCCAGTAGCCGTCCTCAATCTTGCTCCAGACAATGGCCATACTTCTTCAGTGATTAGCTCGCATCTAAGGATTGAGTGCGATGCGACCGTATCAACAGTAAATATTCGCTCATTTCAAAATTCACATATCCACCAATTGTCACGTTGCTTGCCTTCTTATCAATTTCAGAGACTTTGGTCTCAATTAGCTTCTCTTTTTATCCTGTCTCTCCTTGAGTTTTGCGCAGTTTTTGAAAACACTCTCTCGAAGCTGTATGAGCCGGGCTGAAATACGCGCTTCTTGGTCTTGCATTTCCGATGAAATGTGGGCTTTCAGTAGTAACATGTTGGCATCCTGTTCATCCAACTTCTGTAGCAACTTAGCATCCTGCGCATCCATTGTTTGCGTAATTGCAGCCAGTTCATGTCCATACTGTGGAAGCCTTTTCTTCAACCGTGGTTGCTGACTGCTCTGACTCTTTTGTGACGCCAACAGCGTCTTCCTTCTCCATATCTTTCGTGGATGTCACTTCGTCCTCACGACGGAATTCATATTGGCTCAAATCTATGCCTTCTGCTTCCATAGCTTCTCGCAGCCGTGACTGTGTCTCAGCCTTTTTCGCGGTTGAAAAGAAAAATATTGGTTTATGTGTTCATTACGCAATGTTTGCAGTTGAAAAATGAAAGTGGCCGAAATGTGTGAGTATGAAGAGCTTGAGCTATGAGAAGTTGCGACTTACAGAAGGTTTCAAGACTTTAGACAGCTCGTGCAGGGACGAAGGTGGACACGAAGTCCCAGTTGGAGATGATAGGATAGATATTCCAATACCCGATTATGTCGAGGTTCGAATAGCGATTGCCCGTTTAAAAAATAACGAAGCGGCAGGAGCCGATGACCTATCAACCGAGCTATTCAAATACGGCGACGACGAGCTGAGAAGTTGCACGCATCAGCTTCTTTGAAGAATATGGTCGGATGAACGCATGCCCTACGATTGGAACCCCAGTTTGCTCTGTCCAATCCATAAAAATGGGGGCCCATAGTATTCGCCAGTTTTCCTGGGATGAGCATCCCTAATACAGTGTATAAGGTCCCACTGACAATATTGTGTGAGAGAACGAACGAACTGATTAGACCTTATCAGTGTGGCCTTAGACCTAGTAAATCCACCATTGATTAGATATTCACCACGTTCCAAATCTTTGAGAAGATATCTTATTTATGTACATTATACCTATATAGAACTGTGTTAATTAACAATTGAAAAAATCTACTTTTACCATGGTGTTGACATAGGTTTCCAAAAAGTTTTTCTAGATCTCATGATTTCCATGTGAGATATGAGTGCAATAGACCCAACAGTACCTGCAACAAATGGTGAGCATGAAGCTTTATTTGGGTCATTGGAAATCTAACTTCGGCGAAAAACATCGTACGATTGATTGCGTCAGTTACTCTATGTATACAATGGCTTACAGACGACTGATTCATGGATATCCCTCAACAACAAGACGTTGATAGCATCCATTTGCGAAGAATCCAAGGCGATTAGAACTTTCAGACAATTTAATAGTGCTAAAAATTGGAAAACACCTGAAAGTTACATTATTTACCCTGTAGATTCAGCGTTATTCTCTTGCCTTTTAGTTGGATATTAAACTGAACAATGATTTCTTCAACTAAATCTGGCTAATCGATATAACATTTTTTGTGGCGCTCAAGTGGAAGGGATTCACCGCTTCTCGCAACAAACTTATACCCACGAATAGTGCGTTATTTCCTCATCTTTGGATAAAACGTATGCTAAATACTCAAAAGATCGTTTAATTTATTTTCCCTTTTAATTTTTTTTTTAATTTCCGATTTGTATTTGATTTTAACACTTATACTATTTATTTTAACATAAATAAAATAAGAAAATTTTGCCAACGACGCTAACAACTCGAAAATGTTTGTCGTTTAATTACAAACTTATCGGGCCACAGCTGTTCAAGCGATAAAAGATAAAGAATATCGTTAAAATATGCGTAGCGAATAGTCGAATGATCGAATAGTCGAGTATGTTATGACTGGACCACACGCCCAGTCGCAGGTAGGCGAAGTAGTTTTCAGGCATGGTGGGTATTAACACGGGCTAGATCCTCGGATGCGGGGCTTGTTTCAAACGAAAAGTAAAAGGTGAACCAAAACGTTCTTTTCATTGAATTCTAACTGAGAGAATATTCGAATATAAGGTTGATTTAAACAAAAATAAAAAAAAAACATATGAATGGTGAATTTTCCTTTTTACAACTTATACATAATATAATAAAAATAAAAAATCTTAAGAAAATTAATAAAATTATAAATTTGAAATTACATTAGAATAAAAAAATCTATGGAAATTAAGAGAACAATTAGAGATTTAAACTAAGAAAAGAAACTTATTTGCAAATTTAATATTACAAAAAAATTATATATATAAAATTCAAGGTAGTTAAATAATAAATAAAAAACGATGTTCAGCAATGATTGTACGTATTACCGTACACAGAGCTAAATATATTCATGTATATAGATGGCATTAGTTGGTTTCAGAAATTATTGTTGGTGGTGATCGATCGTTCGCAATTGTCACTCCCGGCGATTTCCAATGCACCCCAGCAAATCAATATAATAAGAAATGTTCATTCGGCCGTTGACCCACGTGCAGCTGATTCAATTGGAATTTTGTTTGATTGCTTCTTCTATATTGCAGTCAAGGTGATTCTTATCAAAATAAGGAAGGAAGTCTTTTTGCTTCGCAGACGCGACCTGAAAGGAGAGATGTTTTCATTATTTGTTCGGTGGTCAAAATAATTTAATTTCAATGGCATATATGTAGGTATGTATGTATGTGAGCATGCCTCTATATATTGCTAAGACCTTATATCTCCAACAGTTTTATGCTCAAAGGGACTTACTTCTAATTCCGACTTTCTTTAGTTGTAAATAGTTTGGAGAGTAGGCAGCTAATGGCACCGTTTAAAATAATTTTATTTGTTTCACACATGTATTTTGTAAATTTTTAAATAAAATTTTTTTTATACCTCACTTATTTATATTAGCACTATGACATCAGCGCAAGCTTTCTCGACTGTTTATATCGTTTTAAGTGCTGCTATCTTCAAGCGGTAGATCCAGCGGAGACTTGTCCCATTCTCCAATTTATGCAAAACAAAGAATCCTCCGGGTTACATTGACTCTCACCAAAATCTACAATATGACATTTCCACAGACAACCATAGAACTGCTTTACCGAACCACAGGGTAAGCGAAGTTTCACATCCTTGATCTAGAGGATATGCAAAATTTTTCTTCTTTTTAAGTTTATTTTCGCCTTTGATATCACACCCTCAACTAATTAAAAAAAAGATATTAGAAAATCGTCTATTCATTGCAGAAAAATAACTCACCTCCATATACAATATATTTTCCATATCACACTAGTGGTGGCATAGTACAGCGGCTTTGACTACTAAAATCTTAGTTCAATATTTAGCCCGATTTACTATCAGTTTATCGTGAAAACTTTGATTTACGTTGAAATTAGCTGTAATTTAAGCTACCCGTGCGCATTGGCTTCCAGTCATTTTCTCAGCGAAGCCAATTTGCTAAACTTTTGTTTTAACTACTAAAAAAGATTTAATATACTTCTTGTTAAAATTGAAAATAGGGCCCAAATTCAAAGCTATTTTATTGCTGATTGTATATGGCAGCACGCCTTGTAGTTTGAACTGAGAACAAAACTCAACCGATTTAACAGATAAGTATCTATGTATCATATAACGATTTTCGTAATTAATCTCGATGATTTTCCAAGCCCATCAAGTTCGATCATTGGAGTGCTAAATAAAAGTCCAGGATTGGTTCGTTCGGCTTCTTAATTGCCGAGAATTTCCTCCTTAACAATTTGCACTTTTCTTCACTATACACGTTGGCCTATTTAACAATTATTTATATAATACCACAGTTATTTTCAACTGCACACAGTTTATCCTCTTTCAAACACACAGTTTACTCCGAAGTTATCGCCACTGTGTTTTCCACTCATCTGCCTGTGATAGCTGCTGCCGCTCTTTTTATACCTGACGATGACCCAAATATTCCATTCACGCCAATTTAACCGTCTATCCAAGTGATAGTCAAGATATGTGATTTCGTAAGTTTTTGGTGTAGATATATTGTTTAACTGGTCAATAGGGCAGTTGTTTGGCTTAAATATGAAATTGATGTTCTTACATTTATTTCCGTTGACTTTTATGCGCTAGACGACTTATTATAGCGGTATCATCTGCTACGTAGTCTCAATGGAGTTTAGGGTGTTTATGTGCGTTCCTGAGCTAATGGAGCTTCTACAGGTGGGGAGGAGTGAAAATGGCAGTTCGCCGCTAGATGGCGCTATGCACATATCCGCTTCCGTTTTGACATCCTGTGTTTGGTGCCCTGTGTGCTGGGTGGATTGTGCTGGCGACCATTTGTTGTTGTTGGTACCCTGTGTTGTGATCAATGGTTGGTTGTTGTACTTGTTAAAAAAAACATGTTGATGTCTTGCATGCTTAAATATTTATTTGGCGCTATGATAGAAGTGTTCGATGTTATGGTTTATTTATTAGATATGCATTTTATTGAGTTTTGTTAGTTACAAGGCTCTAAGAAAATATATTCGTATATATATGTATATATATATATGCACATCTTTTTCCAGTTGATAAAAAAAATTTTATGCATATAAGCGGGTACATACATGGGCTAGTGTACGAAGTGGTAGGAAAAATATATTTTATATTATTTTAAGATGCAAATTACCTTACCAAGGACAAACAAAAGTGTAGACAGTGTAAAGGAATTTCCACGTCGTTAAGGATAAACGGAGCAGCTGTAGCTACCGCAGGCAAACGAATAATCTGCCTATCCTTAAGCGCGTGAACAGAATGTTTGGGTCATCTACAGGTATAAAAAGAGCGGCACCCGCTATCACGAGAAGAGCCGAGTAGACAACTCAGTGGAGTTAACATTGCTGTGAGCTGTGTGTGTTTTAGAAACGGATAAGCTGAGTGAAGCAGATAATAATTATGTATCATAAAGAATTGTAAAATAAGCCATTGACTATAGTAAAGAATTGTAATTATCAAAGACTTAATAAACGTTGAGTTAATTCCTGATGGTTAAGAGGCCAAACGAACAAATCTTGGGAGTTTAATTTAGCAATCCAGTGATCGGACTCGAAGAATTTGGGAAATCATCGAGGGTAGCCCGAAAAACGTTACAATATATATACGTACACGCGCTGACGTTGAAATATGATAGTATGATAGAGAAAATTTGTCAGTAGTTTTATATTATATTTTTTATTAATATAAAATCTAAAATATTTTGAATTATTATATCCTACGTATATAAATTAAATATTTTTTCAGCAAGTTTATATCGTTGATAGAAAATGTAACATTCACATGTTCTTACATCTGTTATCTCATCGATGTTTGTTGCCCACATACAATCTATTTTATGTAAGTCATATATTGAATATATATAAGAGTAGTTTGTTCCATGTGGTTTTAATTAAGAAATCATATCCATAAAAATTGTATATGCTCTTTCTCTAACTAAGATTAATATTAATTACCACATTTTGAATTCTTCGATACTTAGCATTTTTCCATCTTGTATTTCCTGTGGTTTCAAAATTGATTAAGTAATTTTTTTAATAAAATAATGCTTTTTTCTGAGCATTTACAATGATTTGGTAAAACTTGTTTCATCTTATGATAAGTACAAATACTAACTTCATGACTTGTATTTCTATTAGCTTTATATAAATTTTTAATATATGGACAATTCAAATCATCTAAATTTATTATATTAATATCTTTTTTGATTCCGTCTTGCATCCGTTTAATTTTAACTAATCTTTTTAAATGGACATTAAGTTTATCTTCTCTACCTTCTAAATATTGGCCTGAATCGAAGCGGGATTGTCCGCATAGACTTAAGACAACAAATATCCCCACAGGAAAAATTAACGGTGTGATATCCCACGATCTTGGTGGCCATTCATACTGACCCAAAACGTGAAATTACCTGCTCACAGAAGTGTTCTCTCAATAAATCCATTGATTGATTGATTGTGTGGGAATTGCATCCGTCCTGTTGAAACCAAATGTCACGGAGTTCACGAGCTTCAATTTCAGGCATCGGTTATCATGGCGCGATAACGGTAGGCAAGGACGGTTACGTTCTCACCGGCATAATTTTTGAAGAAATATGGGCCGATGATTCCACCAGCTTACAAACCACACCAAACCGTTGTTTTTCTGGATGAAATGACAGCTCTTGAATCAGATTGCTCTTCGTGCCCAATGCGGCAATTTTGCTCTTTACATATCCATTGAGCCAGAAATTGGCGCTGAATTCATCGCTGAAGAAAATTTGACTCGAAAACGTCGGATCTTCTTTAAACTTTTCAAGAGCCCATATAGCGAAGAGATGTCGCTTGGGAAGCCCGAGCGGCTTCAGTTCTTACACGAGCTGTATTTTTTACGTTTTCAATTGAAGATCTCGACGTAAAATGCGAGAAGTCATTCCATACGACAGTCCGAGTTGCTGAGAACGGCGTCGAATCGACTCTCCACGGTCTACGTGTACGCTCTCAGCTACGGCCGCTATGTTTTCTTCACTGCGTGCTGAACGTGGTCTATTCGGTCGAATATTATCCAATAATGCATGCTGGGCCTCAATATGGATGATGGTGTTGCGAATAATACGCTCAGTTGGACAATTATGTTGACCATAAGTTAAGCGAAGCGCGCGAAACACATTTTGTAGAGAACGTGAATTTTCGTAATAAAGTTGAATGATTTGTAAAAGTTGTTCAGGCGTAAACCTTTCCTTGTTGAATGGCAAAGAATACAGAACAAAAAATAACATGACAGCTTGACACAACTCACGCGTGATCTGTCAAAAAAGGCTATTGAAAGAAGTACCTCTACTTGGATCACCCTTTATAAAAGCTTGTGAGTGTCTCGAAATAATTTTTCGTTTTAAATCATTTAACGAAGTAAAGTTAATACTGCGAAAATATAAAATAAAATAAAATGGTTACCGTTGTAACTAAAGTAGATTCCGTCTTAAACAAAATTAATTCAATTATAGCGCAGAATCCAAACTTGAAACCGATGATATCATTAACGGATTTTACTGTTGATACACCAATAAATATTGTAAAAATAGAGCGGTAGAGTTCCAGGTTTTGTGTAAAAATAATGAAGGAATCGGTGAAGTCTGTGTTATTTCTCCCAAAAAAGTATATTACGCTAGAGGCAGAGGACCCCTCAACACTATCCACTGAAGTGTTTCATGTTACAAAAGAGCTAAGTTCTCAATATAGTTTTGGTTTTGTTTTTAATAAAAATTAAGAAGATTTACTAAAAACGAAAAACACACACAATATAATTGTTATAAAAAAATAAAGAGAAAGAAAATGTTAAAGAAAAAGTTGAATTTTATTTGTGATAAGAAAAAGTTGGAATAATTCTAGTATAAAACCACGTATGTAGTTCTAGAAATACTTTAGTTTAATCTGAAAATTTGTAGAAAGACATTATAGGGCTCTAAAAATGTATAATCTTTGTGAAATATGTCGAAAGGATTCTTGAAACATTATTGCATTGAGGTGTCATATTAGATTACAACACTGTTATAATTACTGTAAGTGTAATTTATGTGATGTTAAATTCAGTGTGGTAGATGAGCATAAGCGATTGGAACATTAATCAAATTCAAATAATGAAATAATAGAATGCTATACTTATTGTTTTACTTGTGAAGAGTGTGTTTTAACATCGAAGTGGAGCTTCCATCTACGTACGAATACACATAAACAAAAATCAATAAAATATTCAGATATAACTTCTAATATAAAATATATAAATTCAGTGGTAGAATTTCAACATATGTATTTGAAAATTCAAATGAAACTTTTTTAATACCAATGATCTTTTTGAAAACAATTGAAAATCAATTTGATCTAATAGGAAAATAGGTTTTCAACGAACATACAAATATTAAATTAAATTGTGAGCTTTTCGGTACATATATTTTAATAAGAAAGATTTCACTTCTCAGTGTTTATTAGAAATAAAATCACACCTAACAGAATTGGGTATGAGACTACAGAATAGGGAAAAAGAAGACATTTTAAACATTTTTAATGAAGATTATTAAATTTTATTAAATAAAATGAATGAGTTTCAACAAATGGATAGTGACTGGGCCTGAATAGAAAATTTTCACTAAGAAGTTAATATAAATGTATATAACCTTATTCCCGCTATAAAATATATATTTTTACAAAAAAGTATTTAAAAAGATGCTTGTGTTTATGTAAAAAATAATGATGGCGTTTATTTCCGCCTTGTATCCAGTTTCCAATCATGCACACAACTGCCATTCATATAAAATCAAAAATATAAATGAAGATATTATAATTTTTGAAAATGATATTATACTTAATTTTAAAAATTTTAAATTTTGTATGTCGATAAATTAAATTAAAATCGTCGAAAACAATAATTCACACATAAACGTAAATGTTTATGGTTTGGATGTAGACAATTATCATACTAAAGAACAAAAACGTATCATATTAATCTGCTACTATTAGAAGACACTTCAAATTATCATAATGTTTGGATAAAACAGATTTTAAGGTAACATTAAAGTAAAAAGTGTAAAAAAACTTTTTTTTAGTAAAAAAAAATTATAATTATAGATTACTAAGAAATCAGCACACAACACACAAGACGACTTTACATGTGTAACACATGTCTATCTCATTTTCACACCGAAGATGCGCTAACACATCATCGAGAGGATTGCAACCAAATTGTGACCGAATTATTTTCAAATATTGCAAAAGTATTAAGGTTTAAGAATTTTAAAATATAATTAGAGTTGCCATTCGTAAAACATTTATGCATATTTTGAATGTATTTTAGAACATATAGATATAGATATAGATATAATTGTCTAGGAAATATACAATCTGTTGAGAAACATATTCTATACGCGTATAGTTATTATATAAAGTATTTTTAAAATTCCAATTTGGGGGAAAAGGGAAGATTTTTTCAAAAATATAGTAAATGATATTGCTAATATTTATAAAAATTACCAATGAAAAGTTTAACACCCATTCAAGAAAAGCTATAGAAGAAAAGTATATATTGTCATATTTGTAAAAAAAATTTAAGTTTTAGTGATAGAGTAGCTGATCATTGTCATTTAACCGGTGAATATAAAGGACCAGCATACAATAAGGGTAATTTCAAATATCAAATTGCAAAATTTATACCAATAATTTTTCACAATCTTTCCAAATACGATTGTCATTTGTTTATAAAGGAACTTTCATCTATTGATAATGATATAAGTCCATCCCATACCACAAATAAATACATATATATTAAATAAATAAGAAGATATATATTTCCATGTTAAAATAAAATTTATGTTAATGAAAAGAGAAAATTCAACTTGGTTTTTAGACTCGTTTAGGTTTATGTCATCAAGCTTACAAAGCCTATCAGATATTTTATCTCAATCAAATTTGCATACTGTAAAATCATTCTTTCCTAATATAAACGAATTTAACTTGATGAGACGTATCATATGATTATCTTGGTTCAGTAAATCGACTTAAGAAAATATAACTACCAGGTATTTCATTATTCGATAACAAATTAACTGTATGTAAGTATGTAAACAAAATCATTATGAACATGCACAAAAAGTCTGTAATGAATTTAATTTTAATACCTTATTAGATTATCTTTTATTATACTTAAAAGTAGATATGTTATTACTTTGTGATGTGTTTGAAAATTTTAGAAAATTTTTCCATTTTATTCAAAAATTAAAAATAAATTAAAATATGAGATACAAAAAACAACTAACTGATTTAACACACTAAGAATTATATTGTAACGGAAATCCCAAGAACAACGAACAGATAGAAGGAGTGGCAGTGTGACAGAAATCCCAAGTACAAAGAACAAATAAAAGGAGTGGCAGTGTGATGGAAGTCCCAAGTACAAAGGACATACGGAATAAATAAACGTTTTGTAAATTCCTAGCAATTAAGAACCCGAATTTGGGACTTTTATTTAGCAATCAAGTGATCGGACTCAAAGGATTTGGGAAATCATCGAGTTAAATTACGGAAAATCGATACAATATGTAGAAATACTAAGCCTTTATTTGCAAGAGATAGTTCTTCGCGTACATAAACGCAAGCACTTCGTCAACAAAGCGTATGCCGCTAGCAATACCTCCTCCCCGACGTAAGCACAGCTGAGATTTCGCTGATGTCGCAAAGTATGGTAAAATAAGATTTGCGTACAAGGCTTTGCACAGCGACAAAAAAATTTAATCTCATATAGTACTATTTTCACCTTTAGTCATATATGTAGTATTTTTATTGGCAAATTCTTTTAATTATTAAATTTTCTATCTCAGTGTGTTTAATTACATATGTTTCAAGAATATAAAAGTTAAAAATAAATAACTCATTCTCCTCAGGTTATTTTTTATTATTATTTTTTTTTTAATATTCCGTAAAGTGCATTTTATATTTCATCATAATATATATATTGATTTATAGTTCGCTCTTTAATAAATTTAAACAAGAAAAGTTAGTGAAGAATCAATAGAATTCGAATTGAAAAATATTTGGTATTTTGATTTATAATGGAACGATTTTCCGTCATTCCTTGTCAATTTTGGTTTTTCGACAAACTGGTTTCGGCGTTCCGCCATCTTCAATGCCTAGTTTCGTTCTGGTCTGTGTCTATCTGTTGTGTTGTATTTATAGTCCATGGGTGATGGGGCAGGTCATGTCAATCTATGTATGTGTGTGTGTATTCCGTGGTAGGTAATGTCAACATGCGTGTGCGTGTGTGTGTTATTGACGTGTCCGAATTGTTACCTGTCACAAGGGTTGTTTTCCTCCACAAACATCTTCTCCGCGACGATGACAAAATTTATAAAAATCAAAAATCAAAGTTGATCTGAAGCAAAGTCAAACACATTCAAAGGTCCATGTATGTATACGAAAAACGCATACACACAAAAGGGCATGCCAACTTCTTACCCTTATACCCCTTCATCCAAAAGCAGTTCTTGGCGATGATTGAAAAATTCGCCAATCTAATAAAATCAAAATACGAAAAAGAAGCGAGGATTTGAACTCAAAGAACTTTTGCCGTGTGCCAGCGTAAGGCATCAGCTTGGATCATATTGAAGTAACAAGCGAACAGCAAATATAGAAGAACGATCGTAGTTTTTGTATGGTTTGCTTCATTTCGGTGGTTGATATTTGACTTTTTGCCGGAGTCAAAGGAATTTTTTATTGTTGTTGCTTTTGAGTCACATTTCGCGACCATGGTTTTTTGTATTTGTGATTTTTGTCACCGTCGCGAAGAAGCAACTTGTTGTCATGACTATGCGGGGCATGTGCGCAGTGGTATTTATGAATAAACGCACTTTGCT
Organism: Neoceratitis asiatica; assembly: GCA_030068015.2. Taxonomy (NCBI): domain Eukaryota; kingdom Metazoa; phylum Arthropoda; class Insecta; order Diptera; family Tephritidae; genus Neoceratitis; species Neoceratitis asiatica. The sequence continues at coordinate 24,322,148 of CM061530.1, read as the reverse complement.
TTGCTGTACGGCGCCTGCGTCTATGAATGAAAATGTTATTGTTGTAATTTGCTAAGATTTTTGCGTAGTAAACGAAGTTTGTATGTATATCATCTCTGATGCAAATAATATGTTTCTATGTGTTTGCACATGCGTGTATGCATATACTGATTTCTTGACACAGGTCAATATTTTCGATAGTGTATATACGAACACATGTACATATGTATGTCATATCCAAACTATTAATTGATACTTTAGAATTTATCCTTGAACTTTTTTCAGGGGTATAAATTAATAAAATAATAAAATTATTAATTCCAAATATAAACAACCCTTATTTTTCGACGGCAAATCAACATTTTTTTCATCAGATAATTGAAGTTTGCTATCAGATTATAAAGATATTTGAAAAACGTATGAAATCTATTAATTAGTTTAATCTGTTTCATCTCTATTCTAAAAATTTATTAATTATATATAAAATAATATTTTCGTTTATTTTGATAACAAGCATACGTAAATTTGTTATCTATGGTTAACATATAACAATGTTATGCACGGACATTTCTGAGCATAATTTTTATTACTACGCTCAGATATGTTACACTCCAAAAACCAATTCTGTTAAAATCTGGCGGGAGTGGTGAAATTCCCTTGAGATGTTCTGGCTTATTCTTGACGTTTTACACGATTTTTCGTAATTGGTCCTTCTCTGTCTTCTACGTTCTCTGTTGTGTGTTATTGATGTGTCCGAATTGTTACCTGTCACAAGGGTTGTTTTCGTGTACATTCACTATACCGTTGCTTGTTCATTGTTACGTGTTTGGTAGCTGTACCTGCTGGCTTGTGCTGTTTTTTGTAAATTAGTTTTAAGGGTTCAAATATTTCATCAGAGTTCGTGCTAGTTTGTTCGTTGATGATCCTACCGTCAAATGTTTTTAACTTGTATATCTCCATGTTCTCAAGTACATTGAGCCGCCGACCCTTTCTTTGTACGTGAAGTACTCGAGCCGTTGTTTTGATGCTAGCTGGGGTGCAGTTGTTCTCGACCATGTGATTCGCGAAGTTAGATTCTGGTGTGATAGTGGGTTTTCGTGTTTTTTTTTTGTAGTCCCTGATATGTTCTCGGAATCTTGTGCTCATCAGAATTAGTGTCGGTTCTTATTTTTTGTCCTACGTTGTTCTGAAAGCTGTGTTAATGCTATATTTTTTAAAAAAGGTTGTCAATTTATATGTCGATTTTCCAGTGTACGTCATTGCCGTCCAAATTCTTGGGTTTTCCTCTACGTTGACTCTCTTTTGTGTTTCATGCCTACTTCTGAGTTTATACACAAGATATTTCTTGTATCCATTATTTGCAGCTATGTTATATATTGTATTAAGCTCTTTCCTGTATGCTTCTTGTGTTAGCGGCGTTCTCCGAAGTCTATCCACTAAGTGCCTCAATGCTGCATTTTTGTGCTGTTGCGGATTGTTTGACGTAGAATGTATTATGGTGTCTGTGGCAGTCGGTTTCCTATAAATGCAGAATTCACAATGGAAACAGAAAAAGAGGGAATAATGAACTATCTGGACCTAACTATAGATGTTGACAAGGTGACAAATAAGTTCAACTACGACATTTATAGGAAACCGACTGCCACAAAAACTGAGAATAAATTACTTGACAGCTGTTAAATCGGTCGCCATCTTGAAAAGTAATGTCAACTTAAAGTTCTATACCTCTATGAAAAAACACCCTATATATGTGCACATGAATTGATATGTATGTACGTACATACGTTTATACGAAAACAAGCAACACGCGTACACATCTAGCAAAAAATATCATTACCATGCCAACGCTAGTTTATATTGCAAAAAAAAGTCCTCATCGCGAACGCACACATCTCCCTTCGCACGACTCTTTCACAAACCAAAGTGCCAAAAATTAGAAGTTGAAGAATTTTGTGTCTTCACTGGAAAATTATCAAACGCACTCTCGATAATCCGAACTGAGCTCTTTACATTTGATAAACGAATGTTTAAAAAAGCACCTGATTATTTTTAAATATATTGTTTTTTCATTAAATTTATGTTTAATACTTCGATATTATTGAAAATTTTATAGAAACTAGAAATCATTAAGAAAAAACTTATGTAAAAATAGTGTAGCTAGATGCACACTACTTGGTTCAAATGCGATGTGCATATTCCTCGTAAACAAAGTTCACTGTACGTGAATGTGTACACCAAAATAATTACAACGTATACAACCATAACAATGCGAATGCCCTTCCTTCATTCAACCCCCCATCCACAAACATCTTCTCCGCGACGATGACAAAATTTATAAAAATCAAAAATCAAAGTTGATCTGAAGCAAAGTCAAACACATTCAAAGGTCCATGTATGTATAAAAAAACGCATACATACAAAAGGGTATGCCAACTTCTTACCCTTATACCCGTCATCTAAAATAAATTCCTGGCGATGATTGAAAAATTCGCCAATTTAATAAAATCAAAATACGAAAAAGAAGCGAGGATTTGAACTCAAGGAACTTTTGCCGTGTGCCAGCGTAAGGCATCAGCTTGGATCATATTGAAGTAACAGGCGAACAGCAAATATAGAAGAACGATCGTAGTTTTTGTATGGTTTGCTTCATTTCGGTGGTTGACATTTGACTTTTTGCCGGAGTCAAAGGAATTTTTTATTGTTGTTGCTTTTGAGTCACATTTCGCGACCATGGTTTTTTGTATTTGTGATTTTTGTCACCGTCGCGAAGAAGCAACTTGTCGTCATGACTATGCGGGGCATGTGCGCGGTGGTTTTTGTGAATAAACGCACTTTGCTTTTTGTAAGAATAATTTCGAGGGATGGAGTGATCGAAGTATGAATGCATACGTGTACATCTAAATAGTGTGTGTGCATGCGTGTATGTATGTATAGGGTGTTTTTATAGGGGTATAGAACTTTAAGTTGGCATTACTTTTCAAGATGGCGACCGATTTAACAGCTGTCAAGTGATTTATTCTCAGTTTGGTTTGGCAATTCATCATGAATAGACTCACGCCTGAACAAAGCTTGCAAATAGTGCAATTTTATTTCGAAAATAATGATTCTGTGCGGAAAACGTATCGTATAACATACATATGTGTGTACATATTTTTGTCTAAATCAAAGGTCTTTCGTACGATTATTTATTTATTTATTTAGTTTATTGACAATAACAATGGTTTCGTACAGACTATTTACGTAAATAATAACTAAGAATAACTGAGAAATTAAAACGCCATATTTAAAATTGGATTGGTTTGGAGCATCGAATATTCATGAACGTAAGGCACATTTAAGAAATATCTTTTGCACCCGTTCAATCATAAGTATATGATTCTTATAATTTGGACTCCGGATAAAAGCAGCATGTTCCAAATTTGAACGAACGAAAGCTGTATATAACAACTTTAGAGTATATGGTTCGGTACATTTTAATCTATTTCGTCTCTTTCGAAATAATACAGCCTTTGCCTATTAAAAGAAAAATTACTCGAAAAAATCAGGCCAAGGTCCTTAATCTCGTCCAAATTTTCTAACAAAGAATGAGAAATGTTATAAGAGATCGGCAAGATATTCAGAATTCCCGCATAGTTACCCTTAAAAGACTTTTTGATGTTTAAAAAAAGCCGAGAACTGGGCAGGAGGATAACAGCGATATCTACAGAGAAACAGGTAAATAATGTAACTTTCAGGTGTTTTCCAATTTTTAGCACTTTTAAATTGCTTGTAGTTTCTAATCGGCTTGCGACTTTTCGCTACTGGATATCATCAACGTCCTGTTGGTCAATGTTAGATTTCCTATGACGCAAATAGAGCTAGCTGCTCTGCTGCAAAGGAAATTTTCATTAAGAAGCCTATGTTAACCACCATGGATGTCATTATATCAATGTACAGATAATTTCATTTTAAATCGTTGAATAACAGCTCAATATATATATTTTGTGTATTGATGTACGATTCTAATCTCAAGATTTTGGCGATAATGCTAAATACCGAAGAGCGTGGCATTTATTAAAAATGATTGCTATGTCGAACTATTTTGTTTTTGTCGTTCCTCTATTTGGTTTTCTCTAATATTGATGTTTTGTTAAGCTATTGTGCCACCTTTTCTCCATTTTAATAAAAAAAAGGAAAATGTCAGAAAACAACTATCGTTTTAAAGGAGTTACAGAATCAGACAATCGTTAGTGTGAGCGACAAAACTCATTAGTTAACAATTCGACAAATTGTATCGATAAAAGTTACAGAACTCCTATACAGGTATGTAGTGTTTGAAAGTACTTTGAAATCATGTGCATAACGCAAAAATTTCGCATATTTAAAGAAACTATTTATATCATTAATGAGCAGGGTGAAAAGTAATGGGCCTAATATACCTTGGGTAACACTAGAAGACACCAGAAAGGATTTAGAGGAGAAACCATCAATTGTAACAACGAAAGTTCGTTGAGATAAATAAGACTAAATCAAATCTTAAAAAGTTGAGTGAAATCCCAAACGAGCCAACTTATATATTAGTAAACTGTGTGAAACTTTATCAAAAGCATTTGAGAAATCCAGCAGAAAAGGATGCAATACAATATTTGCTAAATACAGCCACCATCCATACTGTTTATCGATTCGGAATGCATCCATGATGGTTCGACAAAATTAGGCTCTTAACGATACATTCAAAGAGTTTCGATAAACTAGACAATTTCTTAACGGAAGTCCCTTTCCTTTAGTCAATGAAAACACCTGACATCAAAGACAAGTTAAAATTTGTTTTTAAAAGGTAAAACTAAAGCGGTATAGTTTTTTAATAATTGAACAAAAACACCGGTTTTTACAGATGGTTTGAGATTAGTTATACCAGAGAGTATATCCTCAGACGAAAGGCTTAGAGAATCAAAGCTTAAAGTAGAGTTACTGTCAGAGACAGGATTAAGTGAAAGATTGATTTCATCAGAAACAAAATTTGCACTGAAAAACAGCACAAACAATCTTGCCACGTCGTTTTGAGAGCAGCAGCAGCTGTAGGTAAGGAGGAGATGATTCTCGTAGACTTAATAAAGCACCAAAAATTTTTTGGATTTGACTTGATATTCTCCTCTATTCCAAGGATATAATTTCCGTAGAGATATTTGTCTAAACAGTTAATATCTTTTGAATAACGTCGATGTTTATCGAGAAAAAATTGGTTACTAGCTGATTTGCATTTTCTAAATAATTTATTTCTAGTGATCGTTAATCATTTTAAATAATGGTTGTACCACGGAAATTTAGGGAAAATTTTAGTTTTCAGTCGCAGGCTTTCGGAAATAAATTCGGTATGGGGGGGAGAGGGGGGGGGAAGAGGAAGATCCCTAGATTCTAAAAATAACTTTCTTTTTTGTAGGCAACTTATAGTTTTGAGTAATTTAATCTTAAAGTTTGCAAAATTTAATGTACAATAACATCAAAAGTGATGATGCCGGATTGCTAAAATAGCAAATTAAAATACTGTGCAAGGCGAAATTGATGTTGGTTCGGCCGCAGGTCTCCAATTTACAAAAGTATTTCACTTAAAGGTACTGTGCACGGCGAAGCCGTTTTTGATTCGACCCAGGGTAATTTCTTTAAAACTCGGCCGTAGGCCTCCAATTTATAAAAGGGTTTCACTGAAAAAGACTGTGCAAGGCGAAGCCGGTGTTGGTTCGGCCCAGAGTTATTACGTTAAAGCGCCGCGCCCTCATTAATAACAAAACAAAAATAAAGAATGGTTTATAAGTACATATTGTAACGGAAATCCCAAATACGAAGGACAGACTGAAAGGAGTAGCAGTATGACGAGATTTCCAAATAAAAAAAGTCAGACAAAAGAAGCGGCCGTATGATGCAAATTATCCGTACCAAGGACAAACAAAAGAGTCGACAGTGTAAAGGAAATTACACGTAGTTAAGGAAGGAACGAAGCAGCTGCAGCTATCGCAGGCAAACGAATAATCAACCTATTCTTGATCGCAAGAACAGAATGTTTGGACCATCGTTAGGTAGAAAATTAGCGGCAGCAGCTATTTGCAGACAATTTAAGTTAAAGGCTCAGTAGTAATAACACTGGTGCAAACTAAGCGAATAATAAAAGATTGATAAAGATTTGTACAGTGAACCATTGAAAAGGAGAAGAAAATTTTAATTATTGTATAACAAAATAAACGTTGAATAAATTCCTGGCGTTTAAGAGGCCAAACGAACAAATCTGGGACTATTAGTTAGCGATCTAGTGATCGGACTCGAAGGATTGGGAAAAAAAGATTGGAAAATGGTCAAGATTCAGGATTTGACGATACTACCCCTCAAAAAGGAATTAGCGAAGCGAGGATTATCTTCAACCGGGAATAAGGCAGAGCTACAATCACGGCTGTGGGAAGGTATGGAAGCAGAAGGTATAGATTTGAGCCAATATGAATTCCGTCGTGAGGACGAAGAGACATCCACGAAAGAAGGAAGAGGCTATTGAGACTACGAAAGATTTAGAGCAGTTAGCAGCTACGAGTATGGACATGAACATATTATTAGCCGCAATTTCGCAAAAATTAGATGCTAACATGTCACAAATGAATGTCAACATTTCATCGCAAATGCAAGACCAAGCGCGTATTTCATCCCGGCTCATACAGCTTCAAGAGAGTGTTGTCAAAGACTGCACAGAACTCAAGAAAAGACAGGAAAAAATCGAGGAGAAGCTAATGGAGACCAAAGTCAACGAATTGGAAGGTCGTTTCCGCGATTCGCACTTGAATCGTCCAACCACTTCGATGAATGCTTCCAGGGTAAAAACACCCTCCTTTGACGACACAATTCCTTTCCAGGTCTTTAAACTTCAATTCGAAAAGACATCCAAAGCAAATTATTAGAGGAAAAATCCGCTGCACTATTCGTTTCGTTGGAAGGACCTGCTGCGGAAATTTTGCAAACAATCCCGGAATATGAGAGAGATGATTACGACGCATTAATGCGTGCCGTGGAAAGACGCTATGGCGAACATAGAAGGCAAATTTACCAGCTGGAGTTGGGAAAGCGCGATCAAAGACCCAATGAATCTGTATGCATCCGAAATTGAGAGATTGGCTCATCTACCTATTGGAGACGCATCTGGTGAACACCTCGAAAGGGTAAAAATACAGAGGTTTATCACTCTGAGACTGTCGCCTATGTCCAAACCCGTGAAACGACTTCACTCATAAACAGGCCAGTCTACAAAGTCAGTCGAGTGGAAATAGAAACACCAGAAGTGATGTATGAGATTCTGAAAACCCTAAAGTCAATCAATGGAAAACATCGTTCTGGTGCCAATATGAAGAATCAAGCTGGCAAATATTTCAATTGTGTTAAGCCAGGCCACTTCGCGAGGGAATGCAAGACGAGCTCCAACAGAAACAACAATTCAGGAGAACTGAAACGAAGGGCTGAAGAAAGCGAATCCGACTCTAACCAGTCGTTAAACTAAAACGAGCCAGCCGAAAGGGGCGTATGCTGGCTCCTGCAATTGAATGCCCCATAATCTCCGTCTCTCAAATAGGTGGGAAGGCGAGCAACGTGACAATTGGTGGATATGTGAATGGACATGAGAGAATACTTACTGTTGATACGAACGCAACGCACTCCATCCTTATATACGACCTAATCACCGAAGATGTAAAACCATTGCCTGAAGCAAGATTGAGGATGGCACCTGGCGAGGACACGCGAGTTGTAGGAGAGATAGCATGCGAAGTCTCGATAGGAAATGTTGCGGTATTACACAAGTTCATAGTCGCGCATATTGTTGATGAAGTCATGTCAAGTAGACTTCTTGCTAGACCAAGGAATAAAGATCGACATGGTTAACCGAGTAATGGAGTACAAAAACATGTAAGTACAACTTAGCATTGGCTATAATTCCACACACAACAAGCAAGTGATCCTTAAACACAACGAACTGTTCCCAGCAAAGTCAGAAGCTGTTGTTTGGGCAAAGATTGATGGAGATCGGGACAAGCAAAATATGGGTTATCGAAACAGCACGAAATTCCACATCGGACGTAATTATCGGCAAAACACTAGCTAAAACAAAAAGTGATGGACTCATCCCAGTGAGAGTACTAAATGAATTGAAATCACCAATGAAACTTCGAAGAGGAACTGTATTGGGGCAATGTCAGCACCTAAAAGTGGATATTAAGGATAACGTAGATGCATGGTGGCAAGGGTTGGAAGACGAATACAATCATTAGACCAAGAAACTTCTGTGATAATACTCCAATACATTCGACAAGGATGGCATCAACCCAGGCAGGACCAACGTTGTGAAACATTGTATTGATACTGGTGGCGCTAGGCCGATTCGCTAGACTCCTCGAAGTGTCCCACTAGACAAACGTGAAGCTGTAAGCCAAATAATAAAGGAAATGAGTAAAAGTGAGGTGTTATTGAACCATCGAAAAGTCCATGGAGCTCGCCGGTAGTACTCGTGAAGAAGAAAGATGGCCAACTGCGGATCTGCGTGGATTATCGAAGACTAAATGATGTGACAAAGAAGGACAGATATCCTCCTCCTGCAACCTTCGAAAGATTAATGGATCATGTGCTTAAGGAACTACATTGGAAAACTTGTTTGGTGTATCTTGACGATATCATCGTACTGGGCAAAAGCTTTGAGGAATACTTGGATCATTTGGAGGAAGTTTTTCAGAGGCCAGCGCTATACAGCGTCTGTACAGCAAAGAAAAAGAGAGAAGCAGTGAAGGATTGGCCAAGGCCCAGGAATTTGTATGAATTACGGAGCTTTTTCGGCTTGTGTACTTACTATCGCCGATTTGTTCCGAATTTTTCCAGTGTTGCTAATAGTCTCCATGAGATTGCCAGGAAAAATAGACCCTTTGGGTGGAACAAAGAACAAGAGGAGGCTTTCCAAGCTCTAAAGGAAAGGTTCTGCACTGCGCCTATACTAGCGTACCCGGTTCCAGGTGCAACATTCATTCTGGATACCGATGCTAGTGGCTATGCTCTGGGAGGTGTACTTTCACAAGTGATTGATGGGCAGGAGAAGTTAGTTGCCTATATAGCCGGTCTATTGGGAAACTAGAGCGGAACTACTGCGTAACACGAAGAGAACTATTAGCGTTGGTGGATTGCATCAGAGATTTCCACAAGTACATGTAAGGCCAACACTTCCAAGTTAGATCAGATCATGCAGCGCAGAATCCTGAAGGAAAACTAACCCGATGAATTGAGAGACTGCAGTTATGACTACAGTATAGAGCACCGCAAAAGGAATACTCACGAAGATGCTGACGCCATGTCTCGTCCACCACATAGCTTGGAATGTAAACACTGCTCCAAAGCGGAAGGCAAAGAAGACATAATAGACGTCCGATTAATGACAATTACACCAGCGGAAGAGTGGGAGTCAAGTCATCTACGGAAATGTCAGCCGGAAGATCCAGATTTAAAACTTTTAATGCATGGACTGGACATGGACAGACGGCCAGATAAGGAACAAATGGCAGCAGGAAGTCCAATAGCAAAGGCATACTGGGCACAATGGAGTAGTTTAGAGCTGATATATGGCTGTTTGCACAGAATATGGGAAAGTGAAGATGGCCAGTGCTCCAGAAAACTAATAGTAGTTCCGAGGTTTAGGATTCCGGACGTTCTCAAGGAATTCCATAATGGTCCTAATGAAGGGCACTTAGGCATTACGAAAACGCTGGAAAAGATCAAGCAGCGGTTCTACTGGGTTGGTTGTCGTCAATCTATCGCTGAGTGGATTGCTAACTGCAAGGAGTGCATTGCAGCTAAAGGGCCAAAGTCACGAAGTCGTGGTCACATGAAGCAGTATAACTCAGGGGCACAATTTAAGCGAGTTGCCATGGATGTAGCTGGACCATTCCCTATGAGCAGTCAAGGAAACAAATACGTTTCTGTGGTTGTTGACTACTTTAGTAAATGGCCGGAGGTCTACCCAATTCCAAATCAGGAAGCCAAAACAGTAGCGGATGTATTCACATACAATTGGGTTACCAGATATGGTGCGCCTACAGAACTGCACTTGGACAAGGGAAGAAACTTTGAATCGGCAGAGTTCCCGGAGGTATGCTTGATAGTGGGTATTCGAAAAACTCGAACGACAGCTCTGCATCCTCAATCAGATGGCATGGTAGAACACTTCAACCGAACCCTGGAAGAGCACTTGAGGAAAGTCGTGGACAAACATCAGAATGATTGGGATATCCACATACCGCTGTTCTTGATGGGATATCGGTCAGCGGTGCACGAGACAATGGGTAAAATACCCGCAAAGGCTCTCTTCGGTAGCGAACTTCGGTTGCCTAGTGATTTGAAGTTTGGAGTAAGTGGTGATGCTAGAAGGATTGGGAAGAATGCGCCAAATGCCCTAGAAGAAGAGCTGAAAGAGATACATGCTCTTGTGAGACAGCGAACCGAAATTATGAGTAGCAAGATAAAGGCCAGATATTATTAGGCGATGAACTCCGAGGGCTCTCAAGATGGAGATTTAGTTCTGCTGTACAACCCACAACGGAGGAAAGGCTTGCATGAAGCTGCAGTACAATTGGTAAGGCCCCTACAAAGTAATCAAACGGTTGAACGACGTAGTGTATCGAAGGACAGACTGAAAGGAGAAGCAGTGTGACGAGATTTCCAAATAAAAAAGTCAGACAAAAGAAGCGGCCGTATGATGCAAATTACCCGTACCAAGGACAAACAAAAGGGTCGACAGTGTAAAGGAAATTCCACGTCGTTAAGGATAAACGGAGCAGCTGCAGCTACCGCAGGCAAACGATTAACCAGCCTATTCTTGGTCGCGTGAACAGAATGTTTGGACAATCGTTAGGTATAAAAGGAGCGGCGGCAGCTATTTGCAGACAATTTAAGTTGAGGACTCAGTAGTAAAGCACTGGTGCAAACTAAAGCGAATAATAAAAGATTGATAAAGATTTTTACAGTAAACCATTGAAAAGGAGAAAAAATTGTAAATATTGTATAACAAAATAAACGTTGAATAAATTCATGACGATTAAGAGGCCAAACGAACCAATCTTGGACTAATATTTAGCAATCTAGTGATCAATTTCACAAAGGGGTTCTCATGACGCCATAGGTACTCCACAATTAAGTCTGCGAAAATCGCGGAGTTTTTGTAATACCTCTTTAAAACACATCATTGGGACTCAATTCTTTCTTATGAAACCTATAAGATATTTTACACAGTACGGCAACGCCTTCATTATTAGACTGCAACCATTTTTAAGTGAGCATCTGTTTTGATTATAATATAATTTGTTAATGTTGATTTAAGTCGCATTTCGAGTTAATTTAAAACAAATAAGTGAAAATAATTTATCAACTGGAAGTAATATACGCGTTCGTTAAAAGAAAAGTAAAGATAAGTGAAAATTTCATAAGGAAATGATGTGAAAAGATTGGCAATTGTTAACAACAAGTAAATTGTGAACTATATTTATAAATTTTATTTCTAAAAATATTTGAAAAAGACATCCTTTTGATCATTCCTAAAAAGTTTCATGACGAAATTGCGTTTCGTTTGCTTATAATAGGAACTGCGACTGAAAACTGAAGCTCAGCCGAAATATATATGGCCTTTTCTTTATAACCGGAAACTCAAACATAAGAGATTTAAATATACATTAACACCTTGAAACATCATTGGTGTACAATAGATTATCCCCATAGATATTCACTAATAGGTCGCAAGCCACAAAGTAAAAACACACTCCATTCCGAAATATAACTCAAATAACCACTAATAAAGATTAGATCAAGAATATAATATTATACAACTTGTTCGCATAACTGTTAATTTGTATTAAATTAAGACTTTAAAAACTATCGATAAAATATGATTCATGAGATTTATTAACATATAATGAATTAAGACCCGAGTTTGAAAAACTACCAAACCTATTCACATTACTTAAATTAAAGTTACCCAGAATGCATGTTTGGTTATCGTTTAGCTTATTTTCCACTAATGATGTTAAATTGTTAATATGGAACCGCTACAAAAAATCTACACTACTACTAACTGCAAAATAAAATAAAAGCGCAGACCTACTTTTCACACAAACGCATAGTTGATCGTTATTCTCAAGTAGGGCTATGTAAGAATTAAACTTGTGTTGAACAGCAAGAAATGCATGCTACGGTACACGGATAGGAATTTTTTCCTATTCGTGCAATGGCACAAAAACAAAACACATTCAAAAAACATATGGTATGATAGGAAAAATATCCTATACCAAAACATATGTATATTTATTTCCCACAGATAGCAAGAAGGAAAAAACAACCATGTGAAGGAAAAAGCAACCCTATGCCTGTTTGGTTGTTATTGTTTCACTTGAATATGTCTCAATTTTGCAGCGGGGGTGCTCTCGATCTCTAGCACAATTCCATAGGAAATATTTGCATAGTATGCATTTCCTAGACAAAGCGAATACCCCTAATGAGAACACCACCACCTTTTGCAAGCCAATTTTGGCCATATCATTGTACAGCCTACATAGTAACCAAACTCCCTTTCTATTTTACTTCCTTCTTTAATCGGTTTCTTTTATCGCTTTTCAAAGCAGGATGCTGTGAAACAGCCAGGGTGTCGTAAATCGCAGCCTGGGCTTCGTGAAGCAATGAATTCACAGTAGGATTGTTGTGTTGCAAGAATTTTTGTTAATAGTTTAAGAACATTAGATATGTTTACACAAATTTTGAATATTTTCTTTCAATAGATTAGTAAAACTTCTTGGAAAGATTTCGCTCAAATATGTGCAATCATTCTTTTCCATAAATTTAGTAGAATATGAAAAATAATTACAAAGTTATTTACCAAAATATTAAAACCGAATCCGATGTAGGCACAGCCCTGCAGCAAAAGCAATAGCAGGAGAAGATGAAGATGAAGATCCAGAATTTCCAACAACAGCTGAACCAAAAAAAATTAAGATGAGAGAGTGTTCGGATTACTTCATTCATCGATATTAATAGCACCAAGAACAGGTTTAGTGGTAGGCTCAAGCAAACCATCGTTTGCACCAATAACTGATGCTTTAGCAGCAAAAGAGTTAGAATCATTTACTGTGCTACTGATCAGCTTCGAAAATAACTCATTTACCTCCTTGCTCAGACAAGCTATTGATGCCACCAAATTTGAAGAATTATGTATGTAGGCAAAAATAACAATTAAACACAATGTTTAAATTAATACAAATAGTGTACACATTTCTTTGCTATCAACCTAAGCAGAGATTTTATGAAATTTATTTTTGGAAACATACCAAAAGATTTCATTACCTACACAAAAGACTTTAAAGCATTCAGCGCAAGTAGTATTTTTCATAGCAAGTGCGAACAAAGAAACACGACCGTTCACTTCGACTTCACTTTCGCCACAATTATTGTCCATCTACGCGGCAGTAAAAGTTTTGCTCCTCTTATATATCCACTTGAATATCTTCGATATTTCCTAGAAACGTAAACGACAAAGAAAAAATTATAATATATTGTTTACGAACCTTTTTGTGCAATCGCTTATCAAATTTGCAGAGAAATATTAATATGTGAAATTCACCCGGATATGGTTGCTTTTTAGCATGCTCCTTTTTTCCTTGGTGAGTTTCTGCTCAGGTACTACTTACACAAAAAAGCAGAATGAAAAAAGCAAATTTCACAATTATATGAAAAAAATCTTAGCATTCTACATAGTAAATTTTCACTTTATTGTTCGGTGATACGTTGCTGGTATAATTACAGTAAGCTTCACAATCGCAATATTCACTCACACGACCTCAGCAATTTCCTGAGCATAGTTGCATGTATTCCTCTTAAACGTTTGCGCAACGCGGCAGCTTTATGTTATTGAGTAATAACTAAACATTGCTATGGTTCTTTACAATAAAGAAGCTGTATAACAAATTTTACTATATTTAAGTTACAATCAAGCGATCGCACTCAAAGGACAACTCTTAAAGCAACAGAAGTCTTATCTATCAATATTTGAACATCTATAAGTACATACATACATATGCGATGGCTGTCATGACGCTGCCGTTTTTTAAAGAAGTTTTCGTGTGTCGAGGTAAGTTAAATTTTATTGAAATACTAGCGGATCCCAGTGTGCTTTGCTACACCTATAAAAATAATTAAGAAAATCTAACTGAAATTTTGAATTTATTAATTTTTGTTTATTGTTTTTAATTTTAAATTTTTCCACTCCTCACTCTCTTTCAAAACCACATACAACGTAATGTATGTGTATTTTGGAATTTTACATGTATTTGTTGTTGTTGCATGTATTTTGTATGGGTAGCGACCAATGTTGACTAAAATGGTCATATCTCTGGAACGGCGGCACCAATCTATATGAAAACTCCACATTAACCTTCTCCTAATATCCCTTTATAGATCCTAAAAATTTGGTGAAATTTGATCTAGTGGTTCTCAAGCTATAGGCGTTCATCAAAATTTGCATTGATTTTTATATATATAGATTTATTAATTGTTTTGCTTTTTTATCTAAACAGAGACACAACGCCAAGATTACAAAGGAACGTATTATATTTTGTAACCAAAAATTTATATGAATATTTTGATATATAAATATGTACATTTTGCCAATTTTTAACCAACAGCAACATCAGAAGAAGTTTACACTTTTGAAACTATAGCATTTCGCAATAGCGTTTATTTGTACTCTAAAATTTCAATTTAAAATTTGATATCCTGACAATAACAAAAAATTCCCTCGACTCCGGCAAAAAGTAAAATGTCAACCACCGAAATGAAGCAAACCATACAAAAACTACGATCGTTCTTCTATATTTGCTGTTCGCCTGTTACCTCAATATGAAGCAAGCTGATGCCTTGCGGTGGCACACGACAAAAGTTCCTTGAGTTCAAATCCTCGCTTCTTTTTTGTAGTTTGATTTTATTAGATTGGCGAATTTTTCAATCATCGCCAAGAACTGCTTTTGGATGAAGGGGTATAAGGGTAAGAAGTTGGCATGCCCTTTTGTGTGTATGCGTTTTTCGTATACATACATGGACCTTTGAATGTGTTTGGCTGTTTTCAAGAATATTTGATTTTTGTGTCATTTATTTTATTTTTCGCCTTTTGGTATAGAAATTCAGGTGCAGTGAACTTTGTGTACCACGAATATGCACATCACATTTGAACCATGCAGTGTGAATATAGCTATACCATTTTTACATAAGTAATTTCTCACTGATTTCTAGTTTCTATAAAATTTTCAATAATATAGAAGTATTAAACATAAATTTAATGAAAAAACGATATATTTAAAAATAATCAGGTGCTTTTTTAAACATTCGTTTAACAAATGTAAAGAACTCAAGTTCGGATTATCGAGAGTGCGTTTTTCAATTGTCCAGTGAAGACACAAAATTCTTCAACTTCTAATTTTTGGCACTTTGGATTGTGGAAGAGTCGCGCGAAGGGTGATGTGTGCGTTCGCGATGACGACTTTTTTTGCAATATAAACTAGCGTTGTCATGGTAATGGTATTTTTTGCTGGATGTGTACGCTTTTTGCTTGTTTGCATATAAACGTATGTACGTACATACATATCAATTCATGTGCACATATATATGTATGTAGAAATATGAGCATGCGTGCTCGTTCTCATTACGCTTATTTGTACGCACGCTCATATGGTAATTGACTGGATGGATTTAATGTTTATTTTGATATTTGCTACGAAAAGTAATTAAATATGTTTTAAATCGAATTAATTAAAATATTTGGATGTAATTTATTAGCATTGTATGTACATTAAAAAATATTAATAAAAAATAAAAATATATCATTTTTAAATTTCAGAAATATCTAATAAAAATATACACATTTTTAAAAGCCAATCATCAAAAATTGATAAACTCAGATAATTCTGATTATATACATCTACGTGCTTACATTTATCTCGCACAGGTTTTATCAATTTTACATTTATTTTGCATTAATTTTCTCATTTTTAACATGATATCTGCTAGTTCAATGTTAACTAATGGTGAAAAAAGCTCATCCATGCCTGGGGTGAAATGCACCCATCGTGTTCTGGCGCAGTGAAAAAGCGGAACGAAATGACCATCGGCACGCCCTGGTCCTTCTCGTTCTTATACGTTCTCTGACTTACTTTACCTGAAATATTTTTGAAATATTAATACAACTCTGAAATTGTACGAAGCATGGATTCACCATTTTGATTTCTATGCATCCATTTCATTCAGTACCAGAAAATTAACAAGAGAGGACACGAATAAATAAGCTACTTAAACTTGAGATTTAATTTAAACTTAATCGTCAAATAAATAACTATTTTACAGTGTAACAAAGTTGTTTTATTAAGTTCTTAATATTAGTGTTTGCTGATCAACAGTGTCGCTCCACTGAGTATATTTATGCACCGGTGTGTGACATTTTCTTTTAATATATATTCTATCGTGAAAGTCGCCATTTTCATTTTGTTAATTCTACGCTATAATTTAAAAAGTAAAGAGTCTAACGATAACGCTCTAAATCTATCTGAAATGCCGACCTCGCATGAGGAAACAATCTGCGATGGTGAAGGGGGCCGAAATATGATTGAGTCAGACATTGAAATCACCGATCTGCGAGAACAAATTCGTGGATGACAAACGTCGTTGGAAACCTCGGACAAGAGAGGTTAAGTCTAAAACAAACGCTCACATCATCGTGTGCAAGAGCCTTTCCCAACAGGAAAATGGAGTCAATTATCGACTCTGGACATGCTAGATCCACAAGACATACTTAATCGTTGTATGCCATTACCGCCGCCGAGTATCCCGTACACTCATTGCCACATACGAATTTACTACCTGGCTGCCACCACTGCCGACGTATTTGCCGACCGTTCACAGCTTCATCCAGGTCTCGCCAGTTTAAATGCAAACCAACAACCACGTTTGAATCGCCTTTCAGGAAACTACGCTACGAATGTCAATTCTAAAAGACATTAATTCCGCCGGTCCAACATCATATAATTTACCGTATTCAACGCTTACACAAAACAACAACTCTGAAATATGCATGTCGCCATAGAGCCAATCTTTTCATCGAAAATTACAAGATTTGCCTAAATTGCAATCATTTCATCACTGGAATTTCACTTCGAACGCCCTGAAATACCCATCCGCAGTCAACTCGCTAAAGCCAGAGCCTTTCCTTCAATTACAAGTGGGAGAAAACACGAAATTGTAAATTTAAGTTCAATGGTAACGAATTTGGTTGCCTTTTTAGAAAACGCCGGAACAATACCACACCTATCCAATCCAACACTGCTTGACGAATTGGTAAGTAAGTTACCTCTTTAATTACCTCCAATCCGAGAATTAAGTTTGTGGCTGCAGCAAATGTAAATGTTTGTTTTGAAAGCAATAAATGTTCGGTGTGCGACAAGCAATGTTAATATCTAAAATTTTCTTATGTACTGTCATAGGTTTTTATGTGCTTTTATATTTAAAATTAATTTAAAAATTTTGAAAAAAAAATAAAGGACGAAAATTTGTAATATTTTATTTAACTAACTATTCCAGTTTATTTAATTAATAAATAAAAAATTACTTAAAAATGCTATATTTCATTTAAATTGAAATAAAAACGTAACAATGGGTAGAAGATCGGGTAACATATACTTTTGTTTGCAATAAATAAGTGTGACTATGCGGATGAGGAAAACATTTGTTTACAATAGGGGTATTCGCCTTGTCTAGGAAATGCATACTATGCAAATATTTCCTATGGAATTGTGCTAGAGATCGAGAGCACCCCCTTTGCAAAATTGTGACACATTCAAGTGAAACAAGAACAACCACAGAGGCACAAAGTTGCTTTTCCCTTCTTGCTATCTGTGGGAAATAAATATACATAGGTTTTGGTATAGGTATAGCCAAATGGAATGTTATGGAAATTTTTCCTATCCGTGCACCGTAGCATGCATTTCCTAGACTTAGAGAATATCCCTAATAAATTAAGGGTGACAGGGCGGACAAATACATATGTTAACAATAAATAAAGGGTAACAGAACAGCATTAAATACATTTGTTTACACCAACTAAACAAGTAAAGAGTCGGGTAATCCAAAATGTCAAAAAATTGGAAGAGGCGATTATATATCACATGCCCATGAATATTGTTACGATTTTGCTGAATAACCTTGATGATTTCCAAAATCCTTTGAGTCCGATCACTGGAATAATCGAATCGGTCTCGATAACGAATGCTCTCGTTTTACTCTCTAGAAGATGCCAGTTATTAGCTTCATCTGACATTCACCACGTATTTTCGCCACACTGCCCTCCACCTAAGTCTGGTCGTCCCGATCAGACACATTTGTTGTTGCAAACGCTGCAAAGCCTCTCTAGGTGGACCACTTTCATGTTGCTTTTGGCCTCCCAACGATCTGGATTCGATACACTACATCATTTAGTCGTTTGATGATCTTGTGGGGACTTTCCGAATTGCACTGAAGTTTTGGGAACAAACCTCTCTCTTCCGTTGTGGATTGTCAAGCATTTCGAAAGCCTTCGGAGCTCAAAACCTTGTCATACCTGTCCTTCATTTTGTCACTAATAATTTGAGTTTGCTGTCGCACAAGAGCAGGTATCTCCCTTAACTCTTCCTAAATTCTCTTTGCATCACCATTTATTCCATATTTGAAATCGCCGGACAACTGAACTTCACTACCAAACAGTATCCTGGTAGGTGTTTGACCCGTTGTTTCATGCACTGCGGACCGATATCCCATCAGGAACAGCGGCATGTGGATATCCCAATCATCCTAATGATTGTTCACTACCTTCCGCAAGTGCTCTTCCAGTGCCCGGTTGAATCGTTCTACCATGCCATCTGATTGAGGATGCAGAGCTGCCGTTCGGGTTTTTCCAATACCAAGTATCAGGCACATCTCCTGGAACACCGCCGATTCAAAGCTTCTTCCTTGGTCTGAGTGCTATTCTATAGGCGCGCCGTATCTGGTAATCCAATTGTGAGTGAATGCATCCGCAACTGTTTTGGCTTCCTGGTTTGGAGTTGGGTAGACCTTAGGCCATATACTAAAGTAGTCCATAACCACAAGAACGTACTTGTTTCCTTGTTTACTTATAGGGAATGGACCGGCTATATCCATGGTAACCCGCTCAAATGGTGCAGCTGAGTTATACTGTTTCATCTGCCCATTACTTCGTGACTTTGGCCATTTAGCTGCTATGCACTCCTTACAGTTAGCAATCCACTCAGCGATCGATTGACGACAGCTATTCCAATAGAACCTCTGCTTGATCTTCTCCAGCGTTTTTGTAATGCCTAGGTGCCCTTAACTAGGACCATTATGGAATTCCTTAAGAACATCCGGAATTCTTAATCTCAGAACTATTATTAGCTTTCGTGAGCATTGGCCACCTTCACTTTCCCATACTCTATGCAAACAGCCAGATATCAACTCTAAACTGTTCCATTGTGCCCAGTATGCCTTAGCAATGGGACTTTCCGCAGCCAATTGTTCCTTACTTGGTCGTCTATTTATCTCCAACCCGTGCATTAACAGTTCCAAGTCCGGTTCTTCTTGTTTACATTTTCTGAAGTGACATGCCTCTCACTCTTCTGTAGGTATAATTCTCATTAGCGGACGTCTATTATGTCTTCCTTACCCTCGGCTTTTGAGCAGTGTTTACATTCCCAATTACATGGTTGACGGGACATAGCGTCATTTTTTCCGCGCGTATTTAGCTTACGGTGCTCGATGGTGAACTTATAACTTTGCAGTCTCTCAATCCACCGTGCTAGCTGCCCTTCGGGATTCAAGAATTGTAGTAGCAACTTCAGCGCTGCATAATCCGTCCTAACTTGGAAATGTTGACCATATAGATATTTGTGGAAGTGTTTGATGCTATCAACCAACGCTAATAGTTATCTTCGAGTTACGCAGCATTTCCGCTCTGGTTTCCCAATAGACCGGCTATAGTAGGCAACTATATTCGCCTGCCCATCAATCACTTGCGAAAGTACACCTCCTGTGCCAAACCACTAGCATCTGTATCCAAAATAAATTTTGCACCTAAAACCGGGTATGCTATCATAGGCGCAATGCATAGCCGTTCTTTCAAAGCTTGGAAATTCTCTTCTTGCTCCTAGTTAGCTCATGGAGACTATGAGCCACGCTGGCGAAATGCGGAACAAATCGGTATTGGCCAATCCTTCACTGCTTCTATTTTTTCCTTCGCAGTACAAACGCACTACCAGGGAGCTACACAAGTAGTACCAGAGAGCTCCATGGACTTGCCGATGGTTCAATAACAAAGCTTTTACTCATTTCCTTTATTATTTGGCTTACAGCATCAGGTTTGGCTAGTGGAACACTTCGAGGAGTCTGGCGAATCGGCCTAGCGTCACCAGTATCAATACAATGTTTCCTGCCTGGGTTGTTGCCATCCTTGTAGAATATTTTAGAGTATTTGCGGATAAGCTGATTGGCCTTGCGCTTGTACTTGTCTTCCAACCCTTGGGTCCATGTATTTATGTCTTCCTCCATGTCCTTGCTGTCAATTGAGGCGATTTCACATGAATCATAGCAGTTGATAATGGCTTCCACCTCTTGACATTGCCCCTATACAGTTCTTCTATTAATTCTTACTGGTGATTTGAAGTCATTTAATAGTCTCTCATTTAATACTCTCACTGGGATGCTTCCATTCTTTTGTGTTTTAGCCAGAGCTTTACCAATAAGTACGTCCGGTGTAGAATTTTGTGCTGCTTCGACAACCCACAAGTCGTCTGTTCCACAAACTCCATCAATCTTTGCCCAAACAACTGCTTCGGACTTTGGTGGAATCAGTTCACTGCCTTCTAAGACCACTTGCTTGCTGCTGTATGTGGAACTATGAACAATGCTTAGTGGTACTTCCATGTTCTTATAATCCATGATTTTGTTATTCAAGTCGATCTTGATAATTTGATCCATCAAGAAGTCCACTCCTATGATTACCTTATCCACAATATGCGCCACTATAAAGCTGTGTAACACCGTCACATTCCCTATTCTGACCTCACATGTTACTTCTTCTCCCCCTTGGGTGTCCTCACCAGTCGCCGTTTTCAATCCTGCTCCAGGTAATGGTCTCACTTATTTAGCGATCAGGTCAGTTCGAATGATGGAGTGTGATGTGCCCGTATTCACTGTTAATATTCGCTCTCGTCCATCCACATATCCACCAATAGTAATGCTGCTCGTTTTTCTATCAATTTGGTAGACGAAAATTATGGGGCATTCAATTGCAGGAGTCAGCATACGCCCCTTTAGACCGGCTCGTTTTAGTTTAACGACTGAGAAGCTGATGATTCATCTTTCTCAGCCTTCCGTTTTCGCTGTCCTTCTTGTCTGTTGGAACCCGTCTTGCATTGGCGTGCGAAGTGACCTGGCTTTCCACATTTAAAACATTTTCCAACTTGCTTCTACGTCTTTTATTCCGCTGATGAAACTCTTTATTCTCACAATATGATGTAGGTGAACGAAAATGAATGAAAGAATAAAACGTACGTGAAAAAAGTCGGAGAAATTGGTTACTTTTTTCGCAGCTAGAACAAAAGTAACAAATGGAATAACATATTTTGGCGAAAATGCGAAGCGAATCTCTTGTGAAAGAGAGAAGCCGATAACTGGCATGATCTAGAGCGCAAATCGAGAACATTCATTATCGAGAATAGTTCGATTGTTCCAGGCGGCTGTTGCGAACAATCGAATTGAGTATATAAGGGCGAAACATAACTGCATAGCTAATTAGTCGTAAAATGAACCCGTTGGTGATAACACTACATTGAAGTAAAAATAGTAAATTGTTAATGATGTGAAACAAGTGATTGTAAAAAGTGAAGTGAATTGTAAATTATTGAGTAAAGAAAGAACATTAAGTAAATTCTTTTTAATCAAGAAACTGCAAACACAGTTGACGACTTTTATTTAACATTCCAGTGCACGTACCCGAAGATATTGAAAAATCATCGAGATTGATTCGGCAAAATCGTAACAATTGGTGTCAGAAGTGGGATTGTTAAATAAATCACACAGGATAATAATTGGAATGGTCAATATTCAGTATTTGACGCTACCTCCTCTCAAGAGGGAATAGGCAAAGCGAGGATTGTCTACAACTCGAAATAAGGCAGAGCTGCGAGAAACAATGGAAGTTGAAGGCATCGACTTGAGGCAATACGAATTCCGTCGCGAGGAAAAAAATATATCCTTGAAGGATATTAACAAGGAAGAGGCTATTGATTCTGCGAAGGAGTTGCAACAGCCATCTAGTAAAACTCAAGAAAAGGCTCCTGGTTCATCTACGGGTATTGACATGAACATGTTATTGGCTGCAATTTCAAAAAATTTGGATGGAGAGGATGCCAAGATTTCAAAAAAGATGGATGCTCACGATACCCGTAATTCATAAAAGTAGGCAAAAATTTCAGAAATTCTACAAAAAATAGATGCACAAAGGTTGAACAAAGGGAGCAAATATTATTCTTAGAATGGACAATTGCACAAATACAGTAAAATCTGGTGAAAGACAATGCAGAGCTTAAGGAAAGACAGGATCAAATTGAGGAACGGCAAGACTAAATAGAGGAACTAATTAAGACCAAAATCAAAGAATTGAAAGGTCGGCAAGACAAATTAGAGGAATTAATTAAGACCAATATCAACGAGCTCGAACTTCATGTCCGAGATTTGCATTTGAATCGCCCACGCAGATCGATGAACGATCCCTGCGAAGAAGCACCATCCTTTGACGGCACAACTCTTT
Organism: Neoceratitis asiatica; assembly: GCA_030068015.2. NCBI lineage: Eukaryota > Metazoa > Arthropoda > Insecta > Diptera > Tephritidae > Neoceratitis > Neoceratitis asiatica. Next base: position 24,299,263 of record CM061530.1, on the reverse strand, counting down.
TCCAGATCTTCAAGCTCCAGTTCGAGAAGACGGCTAAGTTAAATAATTGGAGCATTGAGGAAAAATTAGCTGCGCTATTTGTTGCGTTGAAGGGAAGCGGAAGTTGTGCTGCCTATTCCCGAATATGAGAGTGATAACTATGGCGCACTAATGCGAGCCCTGGAAAGACGATATGGTAGCGAACACAGGAGGCAAATTTGCCAGATGGAGCTGGAACAGCGTGACCAAAAGCACAACGAATCTCTCCAGGAATATACTTCTGAAATTTGGTGATTGGCCCATCTAACCATGGGGGACGCATCGCGTGAGCATCTCGAAAAAGTAAAAATCCAGAGGTTCATCAGCGGAATTAAAGACACGTACACTAATCGAGAGACTTATGCGAATCTGAAGTTAACATTCGCTGAAACTGTTGCGCATGACACGGGAAAGAGCGGTACTTCCATGTAAACCAGCCCGCAAAGTGAAGCGTTTGGAGGAGGAAAGTCCAGATGTGAAGAAGAATATGATGGAAAAGCTGAGATTCATCAGCCAGTCGGTAAAAAGATCAGTATCGAGTAGTACTTCAGTTGTGGAAAAGCAGGTCACTTCGAACGCGAATGGTCGGGCTCTAACAGACAAGAAAGACGGCGGAAACGATGCTCAAAAACTGAGAGCATAATAGACGTTCGGCGAGGGACAATTACAAGAGTAGAAAAGTGGAAGGCAAGCCACTTAAGAAAATGTCAGCAGGAAGACCCAGACTTGGAACTAACAATACACGTATTGGAGATGAACAGACGGCGAAGTAAACAACAAATGACAGCGGAAAGTCCTATCGCGAAGGCATACTGGGCACAATGGAGCAGCTTAGAGTCAATATCTGACTGTTTGCATAGAGTATTGGAAAATGAAGATGGCCAGTGCTCTCGAATGCTAATAGTAGTTCCTGGGCTAAGAATTCCGGATGTTTCTGAGGAATTACATAATGGTTTTAGTGGAGGGAACCCAGGCATTAAGAAAATGCTGGAGAAGATCAAACAGCGCATCTATGGTGTTGGTTGTCGTCAATCGATCACTTAGTGGATTGCTAACTATAAGGAGAGCATAGCAGCTAATGGAACAAAATCAGTCGTTACAAATTGAAGACTGGGTATGACAAAGCGATGAACTCCGAAGGCTTTCAAAATGGAGATTTACTGTTACTTTGCTTTCAAAATGGAGATTTGCTGTTACTTTGCAAACCACAAGGTTTGTCCCCAAAACTTCAATGCAATTGGGAAGATCCATACAAGATAACCAAATCACTAAACGTCGTAATGTTAGAATAAAGATTTTTGGGAGGCCAGGAAGCAAGATGAAAGTGGTCCACCTAGAGAGGCTTGCAGCGTTTGGAACAACAAATGTGTCTGATCGGGACGATAAGACTTAGGTGGAGGGTAGTGTGGTGAAAGTGCGTAGCGAATTTCAGATGGAAGAGAGAAGCTAACAACTGGCATGTACTGGAGCGTAAAATGAGAACCTTCGTTATCATTCCAGGCTTTAGTTGCGAACAGCCGACTAGTATATACGGGCGACGACAGCTGCAAAGCTGATCAGTCGTAAAGTAAATACGTTGTTGATTACACTACAGTGAAGTAAAAAATAGTCCATTGTGATAGTTGTAAGACAAGTGATTGTAAACAGTGGAGTATATAAGTAATTGTAAATAGTGAAGTGAATTGTGAGTTACTGAGTAATAAAAGGATATTTAGTAATTTCTTTCATCGAGGTTGATTCGGCGAAATCGTAACAATATGCATATAAGAAGAGTAAGAGAAAGCTAAGATGTTAGGTATAAGTTACTCGTGTTGCAGGGTTATTTGGACAACTTCGCAGAAAACAGTTAAATTTATTTCTCGCGTGTGTAACAGTACTAATGTCAGAGCGAGGTGTTGTCAAAACAAACAACAACCAATAATCATTAATTGTAGTTGCAGTGAATCTAAAAAATGGTATTTTATTTATTTAAATCTGCATAAAAGTTTTTCTCTCTTTTTCAAGGGTGTGACTAGTGGATTATTAGCAGTAAGATGTCGGGCATAAATAATTTATCTAGAAATGAAAAAGGGGAGCTTATTGAGCAGGTTAAACAGCAAATTGCGGTTGCAAATGCTCAAGAATTGCTGACGGTGAGTGAGCACGAGGCTATGATGCAAAATTTCACAATCAATATAACTTATTTGATTTTGGTAGAAAATGACAGAAAAGTGTTTCAATAAATGTATTCCAAAACCGGGTTTGCACTTGGACTCTTCAGAGCAGGTAAGTTTTCCCAAGTAGGAAGTTCACAGGTCACGAATACATAAATCTATACGAGTTGAGATTTATAATTTTCAAGATATTTACAAATTAAAGTTAATCATCATGCTCAAGGAAATAACGAAATGTGGAAACAATTCCAAACCGGTTCCATACTATGGGAAAACAAATGATGGGGGTGATAGGGGTCCCTCCCCCCTTTCCAAAACTGAAAACCAAATCCACTGGAGACCCTTAGTTTTTGAGATATTTAAAGTTAAAGTTGCAAAAAAGATGAACTTTTCCCTTAGTTTTTGTCTGTCAAAACAATTACCATAAATTTTGGTGATGCCACCTGTAAAAAAGAAATTCCTAAAAAAACAATAATAACACAAATTTTGCAGTATTCTTAAGGAAACAGCTTTATAAATTAGCGGCCTGCGGCCGCACATCTTGAGCAGTATTTTAAAGTGAAACACTTATAAATTGGCGGCCTTCGGCCGCGCTTGGAAAAATAACCCTCCACCGTACCAACACCGGCTTCGCCTTGAACAGTATTCTTGGGTTGGGTTTAGAATTGTATCTCTGCTTATTGTGTCTAAACGCGTAGACCGAATTAAATAATTTATAAAGACATTGATAGGCAATGAAATAAACTTTTGTTCACTTTTTGTTTTATTTGTTTATGTGTTGTAGTTTTCCTACAATGGTTTAACAAAATTTGCATATTTTTACAAATTCGCTATTTACAGTGGTGAGCATAAGTGGATGAATGTTTGTTTTTGTTTATTCAAATAAAGCCAATTCTTTTTAAATTTTTAATTAAAAAAAATTAAATGCAAAAAATTCTAAGGCAAAAAACTAAACATATCTCCATTCATCCAATTTTGCACGTGAGTGAAAATTCAATTAGTTACATCAGTTCAGTATTTAGTCCACAGCCCCTTGTTTTTTATTACACTTTGGACTCGTTTTGGCATACTTTCTATCAATTTTTCAATTCTTCCATTAGGTATTTCGGTCCATTCTGTCTGAATCCTTGCCCAAAGCTCGTCCATATTTTTAGGGGCTCTTTCATACACTGCCAACCTTTTTTTAAAAGGGCCCATAGATTCTCGATAGGGTTGAGATCTGGGCTTTGTGCAGGCCACTTCAGCACTTGGAAACGTTGATTATTCAACCAATTTTTCACGATTTTAGCAGTGTGTGTTTAGGATCACCGTCTTGTTGAAAACATACCTCGCCTTCGGGACACGCACTTAGATCGAAAAAATCTGGCAAATATGTTTGCAAAATGTTAAGGTAGTCTTCCTTCTTCATAATGCCTTCTATTTTCACAAGTGGGCCGACATGCCACCAGGTGAAACATCCCCAAAACTTCACAAAATGCTTCACAGTTCGTTTCACTTGATGCTTTTGTAACTTTTCCTGTGGCCGGTGCCAGTAGTATTGCTTTCCATCTGATTGGAACCTATTAATCTTGGTTTCATCTGACCATATCACTCGTTTCCAGTCGTCAACGCTCCAATTTTTATATTTTTTACAAAATTTTTACCGTGCTTCTGTAGGAACCTTTGTCTACTACAATCTCACGTCAGAAGGTATAAAAGCGATTGTTATGTGAATATAAACGATTTCCTTTATTTGATCCAAATAATGGTTACAATATAATGAACTAAGTTAAAAACTTAAACCCAACAGTCGCGTGCTGTCTAATCTCTCTCCTCTTTTCTCCCTTTTTCCAAAAGCATTTCCAGCTCTTATTTTTAAAAGTGACACTTGTTATTCATGTGGCGGCGAGGTTGCCACAACTTGTTATTCATGTGTCCGCGAGGTTGCCACAGTAGCCCCCCGGAGTGACTCGAGTTCAATGGAGGAGTCACGGACGTTACGCGTGTCTTATTTGTATAGGTGCGTCGGTTTGTAGACCATCTAAAACGGCCAGACGATGTGTCCGTTTCGTCGTTGCCATCTGTTATGCTTTCTTTCGAAGGTGGGAGCGGCGCGTCAATTTCGGAGAAAGCTGGCTTTAATCGTTCGGTAGATACGGTGGTCGGGCATCCTTCCACGTTTACTTTGAAAACGTAGTCGTTAATTCGCTCTAGTATCTCAAAGGGGCCCCGATAGGGTTGTTCGAGAGGTTTCTTGACTTCATCACCCGTATGAATACGTGGGAGCAAGTATACAATGTTTTGTGAATGAATGCGCGTGTTTTCTTATGATGTGCGGCTGGCGCTGAGCGCACCTTTCGCATAAATTCTCGAAATTTTTCCACGAATATTTGTGGTTCAGGACCGACTTCCTCGTCGCTGAAATACTCTCCCGGCAGGCGTGGTGTAGTACCATATAGCATTTCGGCCGCGCTGGCTTTGATGTCGTTTTTGAAGCTTGTACGCAGTCCCAAAAAGACAACCGGAAGAGTGTTAACCCAATTATGCGTGGAATGGCACATTATTGCTGCTTTTAGTGACCTGTGCCATCGTTCGATCATACCATTTGATGCTGGGTGATAAGCTGTGGTTCTAGTGCGGTTACATCCAATGAGCTTTGCAAATGCCTTGAAAAATTTCGATTCAAACTGAGAGCCTCTGTCACTCGTGACAGTTAGAGGGGCTCCAAATCGGCTCACCCAACCATTAAAGAAAGCGCTTACCACCGTGTCGGCGTATACATCCTTCAGTGGTATAGCCTCCGGCCAACGGGAGTAGCGGTCGATAATGGTGAGGCAGTATCGATAGCTGTCCTTTAGTGGCATTATCACTATATCGATGTGGATATGCTTGAAGCGTTCGCTGGGTATATCGATGTGTTGTGGAATGTTCGTGACATGTCGGTGCACTTTGCTTCGTTGGCAAGCGTCGCAAGAGCGGGCCCATCTTAAAATGTCGCGATTCATATGCGGCCATACATAACGTCGATTAATTAATTTCTGAGTAGCTTTCCCACTAGAATGGGAAACATTGTGAATATTATGGAAAATGGTGCGCCGCAAGCAAGATGGTAAATATGGCCTGTTTGTACCCAATGATGTATCACAATATATCTCAATGTGTGAGTTGTCGACTCTCTGTTTGCTGAGTTGTAGTGACGTTGAAGATGACTTTAAAAGATGCTGTATTTCTTCGTCTTGATTCTGGCTATCTGCGATTTCCTGTATGGAAACACAGGAAGGCAAGTCGACGGTCTCGATCCGGGACATTGCATCCGCGACTACATTGGCTTGACCAGCTATGTGCACAATGTTGGTAGTAAATTGGCTAATGTACTGCAGCTGTCTTTGTTGACGTGGGGATGCTTTGTCGGAAGCTTGCAGTAGCGCAAATGAAATAGGTCGATGATCGGTTAAGACTACAAGGTCTCGTCCCTCTAAAAGATGCTTGAAAAATTTGATGCCCTTAAAAATTGCGAGCAGTTCGCGATCGTAGGCGCTGTAATTTCTTTCTGTGCTGCTCAGTTTGCTTGTGTAGAACCCGAGTGGCTGCGTTGCCCCTTTAATAGTTTGATCTAATGCGGCACCGATCGTATGGTCGGAGGCGTCACAGCGGAGAGTTAACGTTGCGTCGGGTGCTGGGTATGCCAATTGCACACGTCGATGAGAGATTGCTTGCATCGTTCAAATGCTTTTGATGACTCTTCGTTCCAAATGATTACACGTTTATCATTTCTCTTGGCGCCAGCGGTGAGCGCGACAAGTGGTACTTGCGCTTCCGCTGCGTGCGGCATATTCAGGCGTTAAAAGTTCCATGAACCTAGGAACCTACATAACTCAAGTATTGTTTTGGGCTTCGGATATTGACGCATAGCCTCAATGCGTGTATTTGTAGGTTTTATCCCTTCGCTGTTAACCATGTGCCCGAGGTAAGTGACCTCTTGCTTTGCGAAGACACATTTGTCTACGTTGATAGACAGGCCGTGAAGTTGCAGGCGTTTTAATACGATACGAAGGTGTTTTTCGTGTTCCTCCAAAGATGTTGATTTTTATTTTATTTATTTATTTATTACAGTCATGTTTGACTTAGATTAAATCTATGAGATCACATTTTTGTATCTTTATTCAATTAAACTAGCATATCAACTTAATTAAAATTTCTTTAAATTATGCTTAAATATATAAAAAGTTATGCTTAACTAGATGCCCAACGAATGAGGGCTGCATCACATTTATGTGTAACAGTCTGTCTGGCAACACTTTATATTATCTTATTGGCAGTGCTTTGCAGTAATTGTGCAATAATTTTTTAAATTTTGTTATATTTGTACAGTCTTTTATATCACATGGTAGTTCATTATATTCCTTTAACCCATCGTAGTAAATATTTTTTTTTATCATATTCAGATCGTACCATTGGTAAATGAAAATTATTTCTTCCTCTTGTTCGATAGTTATGCACCTCATTATTATATACCACACGCTCATTTAAGTAATTCGGCAAGTTTCCTAATTTCATATTATGTATAAACTTCAGTGTATAGTATAATACAAGTTGTTTCACACTAAGCCAATCCAAGCTATCTAGTAGATCCTGTATAGTAGTATCGAATCGTTGTTTAAGTATAAATCGCATCACTTTATTTTGTTTTACCTGCAGCTTAGATATATTTGAGTCAGCTAGTGTGAATAGAATCGTTGGACAATATATGAAATGGGGCTCTATGATGGACCTATACACAATTATTTTATAGTATTTGCTTACATGCTTGCACGTTCGATACATGAATCCTATTTTTTTTTTTTTTGATATTTTCCCTTCTACGTATTTTAAATGTTCATCGAATTTAAGTCTGTCATCGATCATTACTCCTAGATATTTTATATAGCCCACTCTTTCTATCGGGCTATCTGCTATTTTTAGTGTAGCGTTATCAACTTCAGCTAATGATTTCTTCATGACCATCCATTTTGTTTTATCTATGTTAATTTTAAGTTTATTTTGGCATAGCCACTTGTATAGGGAATTTAAATCACTTTGTATTTTGGAAATCGCTTCCGATACCGACGGGCATCTTACGGTCAACAGTGCGTCGTCCGCGAACAGCCTTATATTGCAATGATTGAGACAATCTTTTATATCATTTATATATATGCTAAATAGAATCGCTGCTAGTACAGAACCCTGCGGTATGCCAATTTCGACATCTATTTCAGGTGATAGTGTATTTCGTATTATAGTTCTTTGTTTCCTTCCAGTAAGGTAGCTTTTGAACCAGTTAAGAGCTGTATTCCGTACACCTATTTTATATAGCTTCATCAATAGCATATCCCTATCAATAGTCTCAAATGCCCTCTTGAGGTCAAGAAAAACTGAAACCGTAGCTTGCTTATTCATCATGCTTTCTTTCCAATCTGCTAATACGAAGTTGAGTGCGGTTTCACAAGAGTGTTTGGACCTAAACCCGGATTGTTCCTTAATAATAATATCGTGTTCATTAAGATATTCTAGTAGCTGCTCCTTAATGATTTTCTCCATTACTTTCTCGTCGCTCCACAATGTATTTATAGGACGAATTTCTTCTGGTTTGACCGTTCCTTTCACTTTTTCAACAGGTACAATTGTCGATGTTTTCCAGCATTCAGGAAATATCCCCCTATTGAAGCTTTCGTTAGCAATACACGTGTAGATGTAACCTAAATAGTCCATACTGTCTTTTATAACACCTTCTGTTAGACATTTTTTCCCACCATACTTATTTTGTAAAGTTCCCACTACCCGTAGTAATTGTTCCACATCTATTTGTTTAAATTCAAACAGGCTTCTATTATTTTCTACTTGGACTTCATCAAGATTAATTGTCTCTATGCTATCACGAATTCTTATTATACTTTCAACAAAAAACTGATTTAATTCTTTTGCTATTTCATAATCATCTTCGATATAGATGCCATTCAAATAGACTCGTTTTATTTCCGCTGTCTCATTATTCATATTTACCATATCTTTTAGGCATTTCCACATTGATCTTTGATTATTGCAGTTTCTCGTAATCCTGTTCTCCATATATTTTTTTTGTTTTATTTTAACTAATCTTTTGTAAGAACGTTTTATGTATTTATACCTTTCCCATTCATTCGTTCTTTTTGCCAATTCTAAGCTTTCGTATTTTAATTTGTTTAGCTCAGTTAGTTCGCGATCATACCACCTATTCATTAATTTTATTTGAACCCGTTTCTCATATGTTAAAGTTGCCATTATGTCACCCAAGATATTATGATGCGACCAAAATGTCGTCAATGTAGACATGGCAGAAGTCTAAATCGCGGAAGATAGAATCCATTAACCGTTGAAATGATTGGGCTGCGTTGCACAGCCCAAAAGTCATTACTTTGAACTCGTATAGCCCGAACGGTGTTATTACCGCTGTCTTGGCACGGTCCTCCGGAGCGACCGGTACTTGATAATATGCTCGGGTAAGATCAAGTGTTGTGAATATCTTACAGTTGTGTAAAAAAAACGTGAAATCCCTCAGATGAGGAATCGGGTACCGATCGGGTACGGTTATTTTGTTCAGTCGCCGGTAATCCCCACACGCGCGCCACGACCCATCTTTCTTTCTGACTAGATGTAAAGGACTGGCCCATTCGCTTTTGGAGGGGATACAAATGCCTTGTTCTGCTGCTCTGAACGTGTGTGTACCGTGTTAGTTGGTACAGTTGGATGAGGCGCGAGGAGTTTCCCATTTTGCAAATCGACGAGTAGGCCATTATGTTTAATAAAGTCTGCACCCAGTATGGGGTGCGCAACGTCAGCGATGGTAAAATTCCATTTGAATAATTTGCCCAGACCAATGTCTATAGTTATAGTTTTAACGCCAAAGGTGGGTATTGATGATCCGTTTGCTGCAAAAAGAACATACTTAGTATTTGATTTGATTGATTCAAATTTATTCATAACTCTCCTAGGCAACACCGAAATATCGGCGCCGGTGTCAACGAGGAATTTTAAGTTGTTTGTCGAATCGTTTATTTGTAGGCGTGAGGTGAACGGCCCGTCAGCAGTGCCTACGAGTATGACTGACGGTCTTCTTAGTTTAAATTATTGTTGTTGGTGTTGAAATTGCAGGGTGGTCGACATTGCAGGTGGTGGCTCTGTTACCAAATCGCGTATGGTAATAAAAAAGTTTGTTTCCATTACTGGCGTACTGATTACTTCGGATGTTGGTTTTAAGATCTTCCACTATCCTAGAAAGCGCGTGGATTTCCGCTTTAACCGCTTCCACGCTTGTTGTTGCCAGCTGCCATGCCTGAGTATCCTCTTCCTTTGTTGTTGTTGCATTCTTCTCCACAGACATTATACTTCGCTGTACGTCGACAATCTTGTCTGCTTGCTGTGCCAGGCTGGACAGGCTTGTTGCATTGCTTATTGCTAAAATACAACGTACGTTCTCTGGTAGCTGCTCGAGAAATAATGTGCGCAGTACCTCGTCCGATACTCCCCAGGGAGCTAAGTTTCTGAGCCGCTGTAAGAGGTGTGATGGTTTTCCGTCGATGTATTCAGCACCACGGAGTATTCGGCGAAGTTTGATCTCATCCCTTTCTTCGAAAACGCTGATGAGTCTCTCTTTGAGGGCGATGTACTTGCTCTCTGGTGGCGGTGACGCAATGATGTCTGCAACGAAAGGTAATGTCGCCTCGTCAAGATGTACGATTACATATCGGTACTGCGCGGCATCGGAGCGAACTTGCGCGATTTCCAGTGCAGCTTCCACCTGGATAAACCATAACTTGCAGTTATCTCGCCAGAACGGTGGTAATTTTACGGCGCGTGCCGCTAAAATATGTGTGTTATCGGGGCTCGTGGCCGAAATGATAGGAGCCATATGTAATGAAGTGGCATCGGACACATCCACGGTGGCACTTGCTAACGCAAGCCATTATGCTTTTGCGGGGTCACCAGTTTGTAGGAACCTTTGCCTACTACAATCTCACGTCAGAAGGTATAAAAGCGATTGTTATGTGAATATAAACGATTTCCTTTATTTGATCCAAATAATGGTTACAATATAATGAACTAAGTTAAAAACTTAAACCCAAAAGTCGCGTGCTGTCTAATCTCTCTCCTCTTTTCTCCCTTTTTCCAAAAGCATTGCCAGCTCTTATTTTTAAAGGTGACACTTGTTATTCATGTGGCCGCGAGGTTGCCACAACTTGTTATTCATGTGGCCGCGGGGTTGCCACACTTCCACATTTTTGTTAGAAAGCTGGTTTTTTTTTGCTTGATTGCTGATACCAAGCCGATCCGTCGAAGGGCTCTCCGCGCAGTCCACTGACTAACATCCTTATTTATTTGCTCCGTAACCAATTTTGGTGTTATGGAGTCTTTACGCCGCATTAACCGCTCCATAACGTGATCATCTCCATCTGTAAGTAGCCTTCGACGACCTTTAACGTTTGAATCAGGCTTCACATTCCGTCTTTTTTGAGCGCATAAAACAGTACTGTGACAAATTTTTAATTTTTTTGCTTTTCTCGAGACGACTGCCAATTTTTGTTAACGCCACGATGCTATTTTCTAAATCTTACGATATTTTTCGCATATTTACACTGTTTTATTAATCGTTGAACTAAACACACTTAAACGCTCGATTATATTTGAACAAGTGACAAAAATTGTGCCTTTGAAAACAAAGTGTTGAGCTGTAAACGAAGTTCGCAAGATTTTCATTAAACAGTAAACTCAAAGCCAACTTTTTCAAAAAAAGCATAAGGTGCAAAATTGGATGAATGGAGCTGTGTTTAGCTTTTTGCCTTAGAATTTTTTGCATTTAATTTTTGTTGACTCTTCCTTGCATAATAATTTAAAAAGAAATGTTTTTATTTGAATAAGTACAACGGATGTTATGAACAAATAAGTGCAGAAGTGACAAACATTCATCCACTTATGCTCGCCACTGTACGTTGCATTTCTTTCACAAATTTTATCATATTAAACGCATTTAATTTAAAACATTTATGCTGGAAAGGAAGCACAATAAAACAAACTATCACTAAATAATTAAATTTTTATTTGTTGTTCATCTATAAAGTAGGGATAAACATTCGATATTTTACGACATTCGAGACATATGCCCGATTTTGTACGGGGCTTTCTGATGCGGGACAAACAAACGTTGCCGATATTGTTACACTCAGATACAATTTATTTATTAAATTTTATATATAAATTAAAATTCTGCGATTTTTTCAATTATATTCTTCAAATTTTATGCTTTAAAGCGCCACTTATTACAATTTATACATTCATTGAATATCAACTGTCAAATTACGAAGAAAAGGAGAGCAAAAGAAAAGCAACATAACCCAATAAGCCAAAATGAATGGTGATGTGTTCATTACTTGAATGCTCTTTGTATATACTTCTATTTTTCAGGTTCCTCATTGATTGGTATCTATATTACTCTAAGTAATAGTGGCGTTTTTATGGAAGCAGTTAAATATATTTATGCAGTAAAAAACTAAAAAAATAAGTTGTTTTACTTAAGAATATTTTGGAAGGCGGAGCCCGTGTTAGTCTAGTCCAGGGTTATTTTTTTAGAATGCGCCCCAAGGCCGCCAATTTATAAAATTATTTAACTTATATATACTGTAAAATGCAGTCCTTGTTGATCCGATCCAGGGTTATTTTTTTTAATGCGCAATTTATAAAAATATTGCACTTACAAATACTGTACAAGGCGAAGCCGGTGTTGATCCGGTCCAGGGTTTTGTTTAAAGCGCGGCGCTTCGCATTTTACAGTATGTATAAGTTAAATAATTTTATAAATTGGTAAATTGGCTGCTCAAAAAAAAAAAAAAAGAACACTGGCTACATAATTAAGTTTATCTACAACTATAATATATTTTCAAAAATATTAGTCTAAATGCAAATGATTCTGGGTTATATGCATACTTTCAAGTATTAAAAAAAATGTTAACTTTACTGGTGAAATTTTAAAAAAAAATTAAAATTTTTTAATTAAAGTACTTTTTCTTCTTTTTTATATTTTCAGCATTAAAAGATATATATAATTTTCATTTTGAGCACTTATTTTCATAAATAATCGTCTATTTAGGGCAAAATGTACCAAAAAAGTGAATTTTTTTTTCCATTTTCAAGACCAGAGCTTTTGAGAAATCCCAGGGGGGGGGAAGTTTCATTAATCAAAAGTTTAATTCATTGGCTTTCGAATGAGACTAAAACAGTACTGTGACAAATTTTTAATTTTTTTGCTTTTCTCGAGACGACTGCCAATTTTTGTTAACGCCACGATGCTATTTTCTAAATCTTACGATATTTTTCGCATATTTACACTGTTTTATTAATCGTTGAACTAAACACACTTAAACGCTCGATTATATTTGAACAAGTGACAAAAATTGTGCCTTTGAAAACAAAGTGTTGAGCTGTAAACGAAGTTCGCAAGATTTTCATTAAACAGTAAACTCAAAGCCAACTTTTTCAAAAAAAGGCTTAAGGTGCAAAATTGGATGAATGGAGCTGTGTTTAGCTTTTTGCCTTAGAATTTTTTGCATTTAATTTTTGTTGACTCTTCCTTGCATAATAATTTAAAAAGAAATGTTTTTATTTGAATAAGTACAACGGATGTTATGAACAAATAAGTGCAGAAGTGACAAACATTCATCCACTTATGCTCGCCACTGTACGTTGCATTTCTTTCACAAATTTTATCATATTAAACGCATTTAATTTAAAACATTTATGCTGGAAAGGAAGCACAATAAAACAAACTATCACTAAATAATTAAATTTTTATTTGTTGTTCATTTATAAAGTAGGGATAAACATTCGATATTTTACGACATTCGAGACATATGCCCGATTTTGTACGGGGCTTTCTGATGCGGGACAAACAAACGTTGCCGATATTGTTACACTCAGATACAATTTATTTATTAAATTTTATATATAAATTAAAATTCTGCGATTTTTTCAATTATATTCTTCAAATTTTATGCTTTAAAGCGCCACTTATTACAATTTATACATTCATTGAATATCAACTGTCAAATTACGAAGAAAAGGAGAGCAAAAGAAAAGCAACATAACCCAATAAGCCAAAATGAATGGTGATGTGTTCATTACTTGAATGCTCTTTGTATATACTTCTATTTTTCAGGTTCCTCATTGATTGGTATCTATATTACTCTAAGTAATAGTGGCGTTTTTATGGAAGCAGTTAAATATATTTATGCAGTAAAAAACTAAAAAAATAAGTTGTTTTACTTAAGAATATTTTGGAAGGCGGAGCCCGTGTTAGTCTAGTCCAGGGTTATTTTTTTAGAATGCGCCCCAAGGCCGCCAATTTATAAAATTATTTAACTTATACATACTGTAAAATGCAGTCCTTGTTGATCCGATCCAGGGTTATTTTTTTTAATGCGCAATTTATAAAAATATTGCACTTACAAATACTGTACAAGGCGAAGCCGGTGTTGATCCGGTCCAGGGTTTTGTTTAAAGCGCGGCGCTTCGCATTTTACAGTATGTATAAGTTAAATAATTTTATAAATTGGTAAATTGGCTGCTCAAAAAAAAAAAAAAAAGAACACTGGCTACATAATTAAGTTTATCTACAACTATAATATATTTTCAAAAATATTAGTCTAAATGCAAATGATTCTGGGTTATATGCATACTTTCAAGTATTAAAAAAAATGTTAACTTTACTGGTGAAATTTTAAAAAAAAATTAAAATTTTTTAATTAAAGTACTTTTTCTTCTTTTTTATATTTTCAGCATTAAAAGATATATATAATTTTAATTTTGAGCACTTATTTTCATAAATAATCGTCTATTTAGGGCAAAATGTACCAAAAAAGTGAATTTTTTTTTCCATTTTCAAGACCAGAGCTTTTGAGAAATCCCAGGGGGGGGGGGGAAGTTTCATTAATCAAAAGTTTAATTCATTGGCTTTCGAATGAGACTAATCAGAGGTGCCACGCCCCCTCCGTTTGCGCCCCACACCCCTTCAAAGTGGGATACAATTCTAAACATTTCCCGTATTCTTAAGTGAAACACTTCTATAAACTAGCGGCCTTCGTCCACTCTATATTGGCGGCCTCCGGCCGCTCTTTTGAAAATAACCCGACTCCGTTTTCATCTTGAACAGTATTCTTAAATGAAACACCTTTATAAATAGGCGGCCTTTGGCCGCACTTGGAAAAATAACCCTCCACCGGACCAACACTGGCTTCCCCTTGAACAGTATTCTTAAGTGAAACACTTTTATAAATTAGCGGCCTTCGGCCGCACTATATTGGCGGCCTCCGGCCGCACTTGGGAAAATAACCCTCCACCGGACCAACACCGGCTTCGCTTTGAACAGTATTTCCAATAAAATTAAGTTAATAACAAAAGTCATCGAAATTTTTTTCATAAAATTTTATTAATTTTTTCTGTGGTCATGCAACCGTACAATATTTTTATATTAATGCCGTATGGCAATACCCATTTACTGTCAGTGTGAAACATTATAATTGCAATTCGTCAAAGAAAAATTATGCATAGGTAAAATTAGTTTTATTACTTTAATTAAATAATATATAAATGTAATAATCTGTGAAATAGTGAACAAAAATATCAAAGAAACTTTCTTACACCATATATAAAACATTTGTGCGCGTGTTATATGAAAAATTTGCAATACAAAAGTAAATTTTTTAACAACAAATTATGCGCAATTAAATAAAAATATTATGAAAACTAAAATCAATTTACATAAATAACATATATAGCAACCATCTCTGCAAGTTTCATTAATATTTATAAGTAAAGTATTTTGGCTAATATAAGCATTGGTACCGAGTTGGAGTGCACAGCCACGAAATGAAAATGAAATGAAATTCGAAAAGTAAACTTCCTTTTATGTATTCCGCAACTTTTCATATTTGGTGTAGTAAACTACGAATATAATTTTATCAACAGTCACGTTCAGGCAATCGCCGCGTAAAGACGTCGCTTTCTTAGCTCGATTGTGATTAAAACTAGCGTTTCTTTCGACCGTTGTTGTTATTCATACTTTTTTCTTTTGAACAACATAGTTTTTGTTGTTTCATTCGGTAACACATAACAAAAAACAGTTAAGAATCAGTGCCGTGCAAATATGAAAGGGGCTGACCCCCCCTCTTCAAACAGGTTTCGGGTACTAGACCCAGATCCTGACCAATATGGAAAACGTTTAAGACCAGATGAGTTCATTCCTCTCAAACCGCTCAAGCAAAACGATGACCACATTCCGCGATACCTAATAGCGAGTGCAATGGGACCAAAAATAGGAGAGCAGATTCGTACTCCCTCGACATACAATGTGTTCCAGATTGACAAAGGACTCAAAAACATAAGCAGTGACTACTCTGAAGTATCCGCGTTAAGATCTGGTGATTTACTAATAAAAACCACGAACGTTAAATCGGCACAAAAATTCCTAAATGCAAGCAACATTGGTATAATTCCTGTAAAAATCACCTCCCACAAGGCCCTTAACTCCTCGCAGAGAAGGATCTACTCAAGAAACATCATTAATCTTTTGGAAGAAGAACTACGGGACGGCTTGGCAAGCCAGATAGTAGTCGATGTAAAAAAGATTATGAAAAAATCTGGAGAGGATTTGGTAGCTACCGGAGCAGCAATAATCACCTTTGACTTAATACGCAGACCTGACATAATCAAACTTGGATGGGAAAGAGTTAGAGTGCAGGAGTACACCCCCAACCCAATGAGATGCCGGAATTGTCAAAAACTCGGCCATACCAAAAACAGATGCAAAAACATAGATATTTGCAAAGAATGTGCAAATCCACCAAGTCATGAAGAGTGAACTGGTAAATATTGTATAAACTGCGACAACAACACACACACATCGTATGATCCAAACTGTCAAAGCTTCCTAAAGCACAAAGCAGTCAACAAAATAAAAATTGACCGTCGTTGCACCGTTCGGGAAGCATGGAAGGTATATAACAGCAACCCCTCTGCCTATCAAATCGAACCATTCACAAAACAAACAAAAAAGCCTACAATGGCACAAATAGTCAAACAGACAAACTCCAATACAAGAGAAAAGCCAACGCGCCAACCCACAACAACAGATATAGAATCAAAAAAAAAGAAACAAACCAACAACAAACCTCAACCAGTTAACCGTACACCAAAGAAAAGCAACGACAATGAAACAACTAAAACAACAAAAGAAATCATCATTGAAAACCGAAAACAACTGCAGAAAACTCAACAATAGCAAATGCACAAAAAACGAACTCAACCACCGAACACAGCGAAACAGAAGACGAACTCATGGAAATCTCCCCAACAAGGGAGCTTTACACGCGTTTTCCCGAGTTAAACGTAATCATCACACCTAACACATACAAAAACATACTGCCACAGCACACTGAAAATAATTATCCAAAATTTTAAATGTCATAATGGATATGGGCTTAGATTTATTTAAACTGCTATGGATTCCAGGGCATGTGGGGATAGCAGGCAATGAGCTAGCCGACAAAGCTGCTAAACATGCGGTTAGCATGCCACTTGTGGCTGAGACTCCTTGCTTGACATCCGCCATTACTAACTTTATCAAAACACACCTCAGAATCTTAAAAGAGTAATCACGGCAAACGACAAACTGTTTTCTAAAAATGCACAACCCCAGCCTTGACCGTCCAAATTATCACGAGAATCTCAAGAAAGGAATCCATCCAAATAGCCCGAATGAGAGTGGGTGTCACAAGATTCACATCCGAACACTACTACAATCACGCCAGCCAGCGTGAATGCAGCCAGCGCGAATGCAGCCAGTTCAACATACCACTAACTATAAAACACATCTCATGGATTGCCCAATATCCAGCCTCAACTTAAACTTAACCACAATACTTGACTGCAGCAAGGAAAGCGCACTAAATCATACATCCGAAGCACTCAAAAAACATAATTTACTCCACAAAGTATAATGCTACTTAAGAGGCAAAATGGCCTAGTTGCCCTGCCTCCAAAATATATTTCACAAATTCATTTGTAAGATATAAATTCAATAAATAAATAAATAAATAATTTTATCAATAAGGGTATGTATTCTCTGTGTCTAGGAGATACATGCTGCAGTACTCAGATTGCAAAGTTTTCCCATCCATGCACAATGGCACAACAACAAAACATGCACAAAAATATCCTGACAATTTGCAAAGGGGGATACTCCGCGGTAGTCAAGTATTCCCTTCCTGAAGTGCCTAGCTGGTGGTTCAGCTTCCAATAAGTGTCTGTTGGGATGATCACAATAAATATTGCTTACACAGCATAACATTGTGCTTCTTAATTGGGAGCATAGATGTTTCACTCCATGAGGAGGTTTCCCTCCACTAGTTACTGACATCCAAATCGGAGGAACGAAGTTTACGACCACGGCCAATTGTCTTGTAGGTTGCTAACAACGTGTCTTTGTCTTTTCCCCAGGTGCTACCGGCTAGCGTTTTGAGGATTTTGCTGCGGCTTCGTATTTTGGTGGCAATTGCAGTCGTATGCGAAGTGAAGGAGTGCAGGCTGTCAAAAGTGACTCCCAGTAACTGGGTTGTTCGTGGTCGGAATTTTAACGTCATCGACCTTCACATTGAGTTCTAGCCGGTACTCCTTCTAGCTGAAGAAAAGGGTGGCAGAGGATTTCGCTTATTGTAAGTGAAGATGCTGTGCAGTGAAAAAGTTGGAAAGGTCGGCAAGATAGCAATCAACTCGGCGTATGAGATTAAGGAAACACCCTCTGGTGGCGTAGGGAGAACCGAAATATAAAAATTAAACAGCATCGGGGAGAGAATACAGAGAAAACAGGGGGTTCTGTTTAATTTTCCGTAGCTCTGATGTTCGACTTCGAAAGTGAACCGATGATTACCGATTACTCGGTAATGAGGAGTTCTCAATGTCCGATATTAGCACTGCGTGATTGACCGTGTCGAAAGCATTCGACAGGTCCATTGTTACTAGGACAGTTCGCGCACAATGCCGATTTTGGTAAAGGCCATTAACTATCTGAGTATTTATGATGTTAAGTGCTGTTGTGAGACGGGAGCAGCAAGGCCTCAATTGTCTTCGCTACTGGGGAAAGGAGAGATATCGGCCGATAAGGCTCCTTTATTTGCATGTTTCCCCGGTTTTAGTAGTGGGACCACTCTACCCAGTTTCCATATATCGGGTTTAATTAGAGTGGTCAAAGACAAATTGAGAACCTTGGTGAGGTAGTTTGCTTCCGTTAGACCCAAGTGTTTAATATCAGCATGTTTATTCCGTCGGGACCGATGGACTTTGAGGTTTTCACCTCCCTGATAACCCTGAAAATTCCTTCCTGGAGAGACTAGACATCGCGCTAGTTATTCTATTTGTATAGAACAGAATATAGAATTATATTTTTAGTTACAGTTTTTTCTTGTGTTCTCTTTATTAATATAAATTCAATACTGTTTTATATTTTGTATACTTAGGGCTACTATACTAAGATGCGTCGGCAGATTTGGCAGTGGAAATTCCTTTGATAATTGTTTATCCGTTGATTGGTTTGTTTACTAGTATTTGTCCTTTGTTTAGCTGATTACTAGTATTTGTTTTTGTTTAGCTGTTTACTAGTACTTATCTACTGTTATGCTGTTTACCATTACTTGTCTATTGTTTCATGTTTATCTTTGTTTTCTTTCCTTAAAAAATTCCGTTTGGGTTGCTACCTGGTACCGGTCGATAACATATTTGCTGCATATGAAAACATCCCTCTCCCCTTGTTAAAAAGTATCCGCACTTGTTACTGATGTGGTGTTGTGAGGCGGATCAATTCTGCTTCGTATATTTCGTTTACGCGTTTTCTATTTTTTACTTCCTGCTAGAGTTGCTAAACGAAAATACTTACAATGCATATTTTATCGGATGTTCTATAGGTATAATAAATTTATACACTTTTCGTACTTTACGCGTTTTCTATTTTTTACTTCCTGTTATTTAGTAGCATTCGCATATTTTAGCCGAGTAGTACACGAAGAGTGCTAGAGTTGCTAAACGAAAATACTTACAATGCAAATTTTATCGGATGTTCTATAGGTATAATAAATTTATACACTTTTCGTATATTCGTAAAATTGTAATCGGACTCTGAAGTGAGAATTTTTAAGATTTCTAATTGTTCATTAGAATGGGAATGGTTGTGTTTTTTTTTGTTTCTTGATCGTTGAGGTATATTTTTTTATCGATGTTTGTGGAGATGTTAAATTGGATAAGCTTCGGTCCTTTGATTGGATATTCGTTCCACGTGTGTTCTCCGTCTGTGATTATATTACCGTGGTCTAATTCTAATAAAGGTTTATTTTTTTTCTTGAGTGATGTTACATTTAGCTTCCTTAGTTTCTAATAGTGGTATATTAAAATTGTCCTCTACAAATTTTTTATATACATATTGTTACGATCTTGCTGAATCAACCTCGATGATTTCCCAAATCTTTTGGGTACGATCTCTGAATTGTTAAATAAAAATCGCCAACATGATTACGCAACAGTTTCAGCGAATGTTAACTTTGGATTCGCATAAGTCTCTCGCTTGGTGTACACGTCTTTAATTCCGCTGATGAACCTCTGGATTTTTACTCTTTCGAGATGCTCACGCGATGCGTCCCCCATGGTTAGATGGGCCAATCACCCAATTTCAGAAGTATATTCCTGGAGAGATTCATTGTGTTTTTGGTCACGCTGTTCCAGCTCTATTTGGTAAATTTGCCTCCTGTGCTCGCTACCATATCGTCTTTCCAGGGCTCGCATTACTGCGCCATAGTTATCCCTCTCATATTCGGGAATAGTCAGTAAAATCTTCGCTACGTCAAAGGATGGTGCTTCTACCAAGGGCCTGCTTATCGATCTGGTTGGATTATTTAATTGCAAATCTCGAACACGACCTTCCAGTTCGTTGACTTTGCTCTCAATTAGATCTTGCCTTTCCTTAAGTTCTGCATTGTCTCCCAAGTTTTGCTGTATTTCTGCAATTGTCCCGATTTGTGAATCCTTTCTTTGGAAAAGCTCTGAAATTTCAGTCAACTTTTGTGAATTACGGGCATCCTGTGCCTCCAATTTTTGTGAGATGTTGGCGTTCATTGCAGATATCTTTTGTGAAATTGCAGTCAGTAACATGTTCACTTCCATGCCCGTAGATGAGCTAGGAGCCTTTTCTTGAAACTTGATTGATGGCTGCTCCAACTCCTTCGCAGAATCAATAGTCTCTTCCTTGTCTATATCCTTCAAAGATATATCTTCGTACTCGCGTCGGAATTCGTATTGTATCAAGTCGATGCCTTGGACTTCCATTGCTTCTCGCAGTCTCGATTGCAGCTCTGCCTTATTTCCTGTTGTAGACAATCCTCGCTTTGCAAACTCCTTCTTGAGAGGCGGTATCGTCAAATCCTGAATCTTCACCATTTTTCAATTATTATCCTTTGGGATTTATTTAACAATCCCAGTTCTGACACCAATTGTTACGATTTTGCTGAATCAACCTCGATGATTTCCCAAATCCTTCTGGATTGTTAAATAATATGCAGTTTCTTTATTTATAAAGAACTTATTTAATGTCCTTTTATTACTCAGTAATTAACAATTCAATTACAATTCACTTTACTATTTACAATCGCTTGTATACAACTTTCACAATGTACTGTTTATTACTTAACTGTAATGTAATCTCCAACGCGTTTACTTTACGACTGTTTACTCACTGACTGCAGTCGTGTGTCGCCCTTTTATACAACCCGGTTGATCGCAACCAACCGCCGAGAATAATCAAATCTTTCTCTTTACGAATGTTCTCGAATTACGCTTTAGACATGCCAGCTATCGGCTTCTTGTATTTGTCGTTGTTGTTATTTTTCCATGTCTATACATTAGTGTTGTTATAATATATAATTTACATTTGTTTATTATAAGGGGATATTTATAAATAGTTATTATGGCGGTTTGGTATTGACGAATGTGTATATCCGCATATTCTAGTATATTTATTACAGGTGTATCAAATTGTTCACCTTCTATTATTTCATCAATTTCATTTAAATTTAAATTGCCTGAATAAAAATTTTAATTTTTGCAAAATTTATTGTGTTTGTGATGGCTACAAGTTCCTGATAAACTTCATTTATTATTATGATTTCTCATACTTGACCTTAGACCCTAGGTTTCTAAGATTTCTTCGATTGAGAATTTATTTTTCGTTGTTGGTTGTTATTATTTATAAGTTGATTAAGTCCTGTTTTAATTTCTATTAGGTCATCATGGTCTGGTGTCCCTGTTATAAATTTTAAGATTGAACATAAAAAATTTAACGATCTCCTAGCTAGTTGCGATCTCAAGATTTCTATCCTGTTTATTAGAAAAGTTTCTTTATTTTGATTCATTGCGTACCGGTTTCTTATTATTTTTTCATATGGTGCTAGAATTGCACTCTGGTTAACTACATGATATAAATGTGAGTTCTCGAATAAAAAGGATGAATCTGTTTCCGTTAATACTTTCTTATTATTTAAATCGGTTATTTTGTCGCTTTTAGCAATTCCTATAAGTAAGAAAATTATTATTGCGTTCCTGCACATTTTCTTTGTTTTCTAATATTGTCTTTGTGAACAACTTTTCCTCTAACTGCTAAAATCGTGTCTCCGCGATCTTCTACTTTATGTTTAATACTTTTCGTTGCTAACATATTTCTTCCATCAGTTTTTACATATATGAATTCACCTTTTTTGTATATAATTGAATGTATGTTTTTGTTGTGATATTGCAGAAGTTTATCCTGTTTTTTCCTTTAAAACATCCTATTCAGGGTATTGAAAAATACTTCTTCAGGCTTGAATTCTGTGGTGGAATGAATCGACTATCG
Source organism: Neoceratitis asiatica (assembly GCA_030068015.2). Lineage (NCBI taxonomy): Eukaryota > Metazoa > Arthropoda > Insecta > Diptera > Tephritidae > Neoceratitis > Neoceratitis asiatica. The sequence continues at coordinate 24,277,123 of CM061530.1, read as the reverse complement.
ACGATGAATTTAATTGTACTGATTTAGTTGTATGTGTATTAAACACACTCTCATTGTACTTAGTAGGGAAGTAAATACTGTTACACACATTTTATGATAATGAATGTTTTCGGACCAATTTTTTTTACATGTTTATTGATATATATTGTATACAAAAAAACAGTATTTATTCGAAATGCCGCCTTTGGCCTTCAAGCACGCCTTAAGTCGGGCTGGCCAATCATCAATAGCCGCACGCCTCCATTGGGAAATTGGCCACAGCACGAATCAAAGCTGCCTTAAGAGAATCAATGTTGGGGTATCTTTTGTGGCAAACCATGTCCTCTAAAACTGTCCACAATTTGTAATCCAGCGGGTTCAGCTGCCAGAGAGCCACTCTTCAGAGGAAATGAATGCTCGTAAATTGTTTTGGAGCCAGATTTGGGTCGTTTTAGCTTTAAGGGCCGGCGCAGGGTCTTGCTGGGTCCATGATTGGTTTTGGAACATGGAATGGTTAAGTGGTCTTACAACAGCTTCCAAAACGGTTTCTTGGTAAACTTTGGCCGATGTTTTGACCCCTTGTTCGCAAAAATGCAAGTCAGTTACCCCATCATAAGAGACACCCCACCAAACCATGACTGAAGCTGGGTGATGACCTTTTTCGACCCGTGGAATCAGTTCAGATGCTTCCTTAGATGACCGTGCATACACCCTATCATTTTGTTTACTAAATTTTTCCTGCACGGTAAAAAAATTTTCATCGGTAAACAAGATTTTTCTGTGCAAGTTATCACAGGCGTTACGGCGTTTGAAAGCCCCAAGTCCCAAGTCTTTTTTAATAATTCGACTCATGAACTTTTGCGAAACATTCATCTCCCGGGCCATCAATGCGGCGTTCGAACTGTGCGTGGACGGCCCGACCGGTGGTGGTCTTTAACATCCCCCAGTCTCCTCAAACAGTAGCACCGGTAGACCAACATGTGACTAATGCCGAGCGGGCGGAGTGTTTTGAAAATATCACCTTTTTTCATTTCACACTTAAAAAGCGCTATACCAGCGATACGGTTTTTCATAATCTGACCATTCCATGTTGAAAACTCACAATTTAGAATTCCCGATACAGACTAACGTTTTAAAGGTTATATTTTATAAATCATATGGGAATTATGTGGTATGCTCAATTCTTCTATTGAAATGCGTGTGTTTAATGTTGTAGCAGTATTTATGTCCCTACCAAGTATATCATTAAATATTTTGCGTTAGGATATATTTGTGTGAGTATTTTTGCGTATATAACAATATTTGGAATATTTACAGGTAGAACTAATGTATATGTTTTTATTAATGTGGAATATGTCCATTTGTGTATATTCGCCTACATGTGTTGGTATTGGGGTTTTACCGATTGGTTGTTTGTTAGGATGTCTCTCGTATTTATTTTGTAAACATATTCTGCAGTTAACTGACTCTTTTTTACACATTTCTCGAATCGAAGGCCAAAAATACTGAGTAAGAATTTCTTGTACGTTGTTTTTATAATTCCTATGGGCTCTTTTGTGAGTTTTTAATATTATCTGTCTTTGTTCGTTCGGCTCAGTTTTGTCTTGAAGTCCTGTTTGTGCTACAATAATTTTACATGTAGCGAAAATTGACCTGATATTGTTTTTGAAATGAAGCAAAATTTCTTTGTCTAATTTTATAGCGTTTGTCACTTCTGGTCGAATAATTTCTTTTAAACATGAAATCAGAGTTTCTTTGCTTTTATAATATATTATATGTCGTGTATTATTTGCAAAGATAGTCTGTGACACAATTTCGTTTCTATTTTCCTCGTGAATTGGTATAATTTGATTGGGAAAAAAGCTTAAAGGTTGTTTGATTTTTTTAAGCTGATGCACAGGTGAGGTTTCTGCTGAGTGTTCTGAACAATCAGTGGTCGCATTTATTTGTTGCCTTCATAGAGCATCAGCGACGACATTCTGATGTTCTGGTTTGTACACTAGTTTCGAACCATATTCTTCTATTAAATTCTTCCATCTCTTTATTTTGTTATTTGGGTTCTTTTCGTATATAGAGTAAATTAAAGATTGGTGATCTGTATATATTGTTAAATTAGCAATTCCATATAAATAATTTCTTAATTTCTGTAAGGCCCATACAATAGCTAGAAGTTCCTTTTCATTACTACTGTAATTTTGCTCAGTTCCATTGAGTGTTCGTGAAACAAAAGCGATAGGCTGTCTTTTTTGGGACAGTATTGCGCCTATAGCGAGATTGCTTTCATCTGTTAATAGATCAAAAGGTTTCGTGGTCAGGTGTATAAAGTTCTTCTTGAGCTGAAGCGCATCATTGACTTTCTCAATAGCTTCTAGAGCTGCCTCATCTAATTTAACTTCTACTTAAGTACTTTTGTTTTTACTAATTATACCATGCTTGCCACGTAAGTGTATTGTCAAAGGTTTAGTCATTGCTGCAAAATTTTTAATAAACTTCCTATAGTACCTAGCGAATCCTAAGAAAAATCTTAATTTTTTTTTTAATTTTTTGGTTGTTTGGCACACGCAGCAGAAATAATCCGTCGGACCAGGGTTGGTTTCTACGCCAGCCCTGAGGAGAAGGATTTGGAGCAGGCCTGTTGCGAATTGTTCCATTGATGCACTAAAACTAAAATTACCTGATCACCTAAACGGGGTTAGGTCGCCGAAAGAGTGACAACCCTTGGCCGGATAAAATCCGGGTCAACTCCGGTGCGTAGAACCGGCTGTCGTGGGAGTCGCTACGCCTGGCCGATCCCCGTGATCCCCGTTTTAGGGAACTTAACGCCGAGATTCGGAACAAGGTTAATATCCACCAGCGGAACAAGTGGGAGATGCACTTAAGGTTCTGCAATCTCTCCTCTGGGGTGACCAAGCTCTGGGCTACAGCCAAATCGTTGTCTAATCCGACAAGACGTGATGATCCGATCACGAACAAGCCAAAGTTACTGTTAGTTTGATAACCTGAACTCTTTCACTCCGCATACGACTGCAATTGCCACCAAAGGAAAGAGCCACAACAAAATCCTCAAATCGCTAGCCGGTAGTACCTGGGGAAAAGACAAAGAAACACTGCTGGCAACGTACGAGGTAATTGGCCGGCCGGTCGTAAACTACGCAGTTGAAAAAGCTCCTGACTTGTCAGAACACCGCCCTTCGGACCGTGACGGGAAACCTTCTGATGACGCCGGAGTATCACTTGCACAGTGAAACATCTATGCTTCCAGTTAAGGAGCACAATGTTATGCTGTGTAAGCAAAATCTTCTGGGATGCTACCGTCGGGATCATTCCAACAGACACTTATTGGAATCTGAACCACCACCTAGGAACATCAGAAAGGGAGTACTTGACTACCGGGACGACATACAGCAGTACAGACAAGACCCGCTGGACAGGACGACGTACAGACAGGCCATCAAAACCATTCACCGAGAGTCCGTTAACACCTTCGTGAAGTCTCTTCCAGTGAATGGTGTTCTCGGAGTCAAATCACCACCCATTGAAAAACAAGAGCTCGAGCTGCCTCGTGAGACCCGCGTAACCCTGGCGCAATTAAGATCTGGATACTGTAGCAGGCTTAACTCCTACCTATCCAGACTCGACCCTGACATACCCAACACATGTCCCGCATGCAACGAATCCCAGCACGACACTAATCACCTCTTTGCATGCCCACTTAACCCGACTCATCTAATACCCGTCTCCCATTGGTCCGAACCCGTCGAAACAGCACGTTTCCTGGGCCTCCCGTTAGATAACCCCGATGACTGAAACTAAACTTGCCTGGCCCTGAACGGGGCTGGAGTATGCCGCTACAACAACAACAACATAGAAGCAGCGAGGGATTGGTCAAGGCCCAGCAATTCGCATGAATTACAGAGCTTTCTGCGGATATGCACTTACTATCGCCGATTTGTTCCGAATTTCACCAGTGTTGCTAATAGTCTTCATGAGCTTACCGGTAAAAATAGATCCCTTGGGTGGAACAAAGAACAAGAGGAGGATTTCCAAGCTCTGAAGGAAAAACTATGCACTACGCCTGCGTACCCGGTTCCAGGTGCAACATTCTTTCCGGATACACAGGCTAGTGGCTATGCCCTAGGAGGTGTACTTTCACAAGTGATTGATGGGCAGGAGAAGGTGGCTACCACAGTTCATGGACGCTGCAGGGCAGCTAGCTCGATGGATTGAGAGACTGCAAAGCATAGGGCACCGCAATGGGAGTACTCTCGGAAATACTCACGGAAAATTAAATAAGGAACAAATGGCAGCAGAAAGTCCAATAGCAAAGGCATACTGGGCACAATGGAGTAGTTCAGAGTTGATATCTGGCTAATTGCATAGAATATGGGGAAGTGAAGTGCTGTCGAAAACTAAAAGTAGTTCCGAAGTCAAGGATTCCGAACGCTATCAAGGCATTCCCTAATGGTCCTAGTGGAGGGCACTTAGGTATTACGAAAAGATCAAACAGCAGTTCTATTGGGTTGGATGTCGTCAATCAATCGCTGAATGGATTGCTAACTGCAAGAACTGCATCACGGTTGAAGAACCAAAATCACGAAGTCATGGGCAGATGAGCAGAATAAGCGATTTAGTACTGCTGTACAACCCACAACGGAACGATGTAATGTATCGAGTCCACACTGTTGGGAAACAGAGAACCAAAATGAAAGTGGCTCATCTGGAAATTCATGCAGCGTTTGGAACAGTGTGACGGAAATTCCAAATAAAAAGGACAGACAAAAGGAGTGGCAGTGTGATGGAAATTCCCAGTACAAAAGACAGACAAAAGGAGTGGCAGTGTGAGGGAGATTCCCAGTACAAAGAACAGACGGAAAGAGTGGCAGCAACTACTGCAGGTAGACGAGTAAGCGCATGAATGGAATGTTTGGACCATCGATAGGTATAAAAGGAGCGCCAGCAGCTATTGCAGGCAATCGAGAGGAAGACTCAGATGTAATAACACTGGTGCAAAGTCAAGCCTAAAATAATTGTGTGAGAAAGATTTGTGAAGTAAACCATTGTGTATAGTGAAGAAAATTTTAATTTATTGTGGACAAAATAAACGTTGAGTAAATTCCTGACGATTAAGAGGCCAAACGAACAAATATTGGGAGTTTTATTTAGCAATCCATTGATCAGACTTGAAGGACTGGAGAAATCATCGCGGGTAGCTACGAAAACGTTCCCATATCAAAGAACTGGGTTAAGTGTAACGAGGGTTAACAGTTTATAAATAAGCACCAAGTGTTATTACAACAGTAATAACTATCTAAAATGAGAAAAAGATTAACTTTAATTTGCAAATATCTCAGCAACTATAGTTATTCGCGCCTAGGGACATATATGTACACGTGATTTGTGAGATTTCCCTTTCGTTTGATACCACCTTTACCCCCGAAAATGCGGCTATTGTAACTAAACAATTCCCCATTAAATTCCTTTTTTTGCAGAAATGTATTTCCATGTGTATGGATAGGTATATGGATTCCTATAATTTAGTTTCCCGCACTTACAGCAATCGCTTGCAACGTGAGCAGGGCAAGATATAAAATGCAATTGATATGTCCGCGTCCAGAAATGCAGAATTTGTTTTTAAGCACTATTTATTAAGTAGTCGTTTTATAAACATAACGTTAAAAATTGTTTTCAAATATAATATTATTATTATTTTTTTTAAATTTGAACTGTTATTTTATTTTATTTTATATTATTAACCCCCTTGCAGAAGGGTTGCTTCAAATCCTCATCTGTGCAAGCAACCGCGGTCTGACGGATTATTGTTGCTGCATGTGCCAAAGACGACTCAATTATTCTTCCGTCTCGGTGAGATACAGCCAGTTCAATCTCTGGAGTCATCTTAAGACCTGTTCAGGCCTAAAGACCCATAGGGAGTGGACCACGCGTTACATGGCCCCATGCTGACAGCGCGCAGCTGCACCTTTAGACTTTATGCGCTTCAACCACCCCAGCGGGTTACACAGCAGCAATAACCAAGATCCACGCATAACTCCATCACCCCGCAAAATAACGTCCTCCGAGAAATATTCGAGACGAAACTTAGCGCTCGCTCAGATCTTCTGAGTTGAGCAGGCTGTAATAAAAAAAGAAAAAAGATCGCGAGCGAGATAATGGTGGAGACTTGGCGTTTATCCTTCATTACACAGTGCAGTATCGACTTATCGGCGGCGACATCGACGTCAGGGATACTACTCTAGAATGTTATGGCATAGCTATCCGGCCAGTTAGGTGTCGAGCTAGAAATATTTTCAACATTTTACAAAGCACAAAAAATTTAGCACAGTGAACCGAAGATAATTATTCGAAGCACTTTAAATTTCAATTAATACATAACTTGCGCATCAATTAAATATTTTTATCCAGAGATCTTAAATAAGTAAACAAATTTATATTATTAATTAACTATAACAAATTTTTTTTTGGTTCGCTATTCAGAGCCATAAACAATTTTTTTTTTACAATTTTTTAAATATTATGAGCGGAGAATAGACTGCAAATTCTAAAGCTCATCATATGGGAAATAAACTCATGTGGGCATGAGCGATCATCGGCCCCACATTGTTCAGTAAGCATAGTACATTAAAATCGGCCGATCTAATATCGGACCAAAGGGAAATTTGTTAGTAATTTCCCAAATTTTTATCTTTAGAAAATAAATTTTCGCCTAACTTAATTAATTTTCAAATGAGTTTCTGGAATTTGAAGAGGGCTTAACGCTTAATACTACCAATCAAACGTCTTTCCCTTCTAATTCAACAAAAGGGATTGAAGACATCATGGGCTGAAGTAGTGGCAATACCAAATGTGTCTATCAAATTTCAACGCTGACTATGGCGTTATGATAGGAAAGCTTTAGCTAAAATTTTCTGCTTACTATCACGCTTCTATTAGCCGTGCCACGTTAATAGCTGCGCAAATAAACAATCTTAAAACATTTTCTAAGACACAAACTAAGTAGAATAAAGGTGCAAATTTTGTTCATCGCGAACACACATTCTAAAGATTTGCCCAAAATTTGCAGGAATGAATCCCGATTCCCAGTTAGTTTCTAAATCCCTTACGGGGTCAGTCACTGCAAACGTGACTTGCAATACCACCACAAGCTCGTCTAGGAATGATAAGCCTGTCCACAGTCTAGGTGATTTTCCCAGCTAGGAAAATGTAATGGACTCAACTGGGTCAAACGTTCGAAAAATTCCTCAAATCAAAGATTTGAAAATTCCGAGAAAATTCTCAGAGCAAAATCTATCAAACAGAAAAATCTAATTAGTGCCTCATTTCCTCAAATTGCAAAGATTTTTTTAGAGAAGGACATATATTTACACTTGTTTAAATTTAACGACATACAGTTCACATCACCCTACCTTACCAAATTATTTAGGTCATGTTGCAAGAGTTCTCTATCTTCTATAGAACGAACGAATAAGAGAAATAGTAAAGGACCGAGACGACTGCCTATATTTCACGTGAAGTACTAGAGTTAAAAATAAATTTTTGCTTTCTACCTGCCAAATATGATGTATTCCATTTGAGTAAGGATGGTTGAAACCGAAACATATCGAGTTTATAGTGAAGTATTGAGTGTGAGACCTTGTCAAAGGTTTTGCTGAAATCAGTATACATAAATAACATCGGTTTGATAACCATTTTAAAACCATTACTGGCATGGGTAGTGAGTTCCAGTAGATTCGATGAGGTGGACTTTTTTTTACAAAACCGGTATTGCGAAGTATCAGTAATTGATGACACTGAGTGAGCTAGTTGGTCAATTATAATAGCTTCAACATTTTTGGGAATAAAACATCAATTTGCAAAGCGCCGGTAGTTTATGATACAAAACATATGACTCTTTCCATAACGAGGGAAATATATTTTGTTTGGTTGAAGCATTGATTCGTTAATGGTAGATATAGATAATCGGCACAGAACTTGAGTAAACTAGATGGGGTATTATCTGAACCACATGTAAATGAGCTTTTTAGAGTGTTAAGGTGGTAGTAAACAATATAGCGGTAATACAAGGAACTCTTAGGCAATCGAAGGAGGGTAATTCGTAAGGGAAGAAACAGATTGTGTGGTTGGAAGTGTACTCGGCGCATAATTAGATTCGAAGAAGTCTGCGGACATATCTGCGATTCTATAACAATCACTAGACATTTTATCATTCATTTTCATAGATGAAGGAAATCCATAAGTCTTTCGTTTTGAATTAACAAAACTATAGAATGACCTCGGGTTTGCGGTAATGTTATTACGAATTCTTGTCATATACTTTTTGTAGCACGAGTTATTTAAAATATTATACATCTGTCTAATTATAGAATAAGCACAATAGTCAGAAACTTTACTGGACTTTTTGTAGAGCTTGAATAGTCTAGTCTTTTGGTTTTTCAGGTACTTCAATTCCGCATTGAACCATAAGGCGTATGTGGTACGAGCTGGCTTATTTGCTCTAGGTACACACTGTCTAAAGATTGAATGTAAAACAATTGTGAAGTGAGAAACACTTCTACATCACCGTTGTACATTGGCCAGGAAAACGCAGATAACTCATTTCTAAGATTAATATAATTCGCTTTTTTAAATAAAAAAAACTAGTATTTTGTGGTTTTGAAACATTTATCGCACATTTTAAATTAGAAGGATATGGCAGAACGATAGGATCACGCGATTTAGAGAAAATGACGAGGTGTCGTCCAAAAATATTAAATCCAACGTCTTCCCATTTTTATTACGAATGTTCTTAATTTGGAAAAGACCCTGGTCAGAAAGCTCATTTAGGAAATCATGAACGTTATCTCGCGTTGAGCTAGGTACAAGTAAATTAACATTGACATTCCATGATACGCTGGATAAATTGTAGTTACCAATTAAAACCGTACTGTCATCTTAACATCAGAGCTTAATGATTTTAACCGTGAATCAATACTCTTGTTTATTGGCGTATTCGAACACAGAAAAGCTCCATCGCTTCAGTTTTCTCAAAATGAATTTCTTCAGTAGCAAGATCAGTTTGAAAACCGATAAGTACTCCACCATCTCTAAAAATTTCAAAGTTACTACCTAAGATTTGAAAGTTAAATACACTTGGTTACAGGTAGGTTTCAGAGAAGACTAGGATTTTATATTCGCAGTTTAAACTGCGCAGGTATACGTCTATGAGCTTAGTGTTCAAACCTCTTACATTTTGGTAGTATAAGGGCGTATTGCAGTTATCATTCATTATAAGTTTTTTGGCTCTGAGGAAACAGATAAACGTGCCACATTGTCAGGAGAAGTACGCTGCTTTATCTCAAATTCACCAAACTGAAAAATTTAAAAGTGAATCGAGCTATTCGGATACATCAATTTTAAATTATGATATGCTCCTCTCAAAGGAAAAATTAAACGTCCTAATATCTAGACTAGGCGGTTTAATTTTGTCCAATGTATAAACGCAAATCATTCGCAGTAGTATCTTTCACGAATCGAATCGAATCGAGTGAAGCAGATGCAGTTATGCTAAGTCTTTGTTCATTCCCAGTGTTCTTGAAGTCGTCCTAGTTCGACACCCTTGTGAGGTTGAAGGTTGGGGTTTTTAGGACAATGTGAATTGAATGCAATCAAGTCCTTATTAACAATTGGACCAGGTAATAGGGGAATTTCAATGCATTGAGGAGTGTCCGTGGCAATAGTTATTGAGTCTAAAACTATACTTTCTTTACTATGTTTTCGATTTTTCAAGCCCGGCTTCTGTTTTGGAGAGGTAGGTGATTTAAATGCATCTTCATATTTTTTAAACTTTTCATTAAGAATTTTTAAATCCTTACCGTCCTCCTTGTGGTTTTGAAAAGTTTGAATATGTCTACCTCGACATTTCTACACTTATGGCAAGACCAGCGAAGACCTTTGCCGTCATTGATAAAGTCGAGAACAGAACCGTTTAAGTCGGCACATTTAGCATGGGTTAACTCATCATATAGCCAACATGCAATATGACGTTCAGTGTCGCTTCCCAAATTACACTTTTCTAAAGAACACGACATTTTATTTGAATGAAAAAAAAATTATAATTAACTGAAATTACTAAAAAGTTAGAAATGCTATGAAATAAAAATAATATAAAAAGTTTAGAAACAAATGCAACTGAAAAGGCAATGTAATATGCATGCTACGATCAGCTGACTGTTGTTAAGCGAAAGAATTAAAGAGAGAAATTAATAAAATGCATAAGCAAACAAAAAGAATGAAAATAAACTGTATCGCTCTCTCTTGTAAATAAATATACATATACACATAAACCATATAAAGTCAGCGTTCACCCAACGCATTTTTTACGTGAAGTAAAAACACAACTGAAATAGTTAATTCAGTTAAAATTTTTTATATGCATTTATTCATTATATTTCTCATTTCGCAATGCAAAAACAAAAATCTATATTCCTATTTCCATTTTCGAGATGACAGTATCTAAGTGCAGCAACAAGTAAACATAGGCACCACAAGTTTGCTTGATTTGATAATACCGTTACTTTTCATGAAGATGTTTCTTCTTTTTGCATATTTTCTATTGTCTTTTATTCTAATTTATCATTTAAAGACTTCGTGCCGTGTTTAATATTAGTTTGAAAAAATGGAAATCAAAGGGAAAGAAATTAGTGTGTCGTTGAAAGAAAAATAATTATTAAACTGTGGAAAGATGGCGAGTTTCCGAAAAATTGGACAAAATATTTAAAGAACGTATTCCTGCGCCCAGCGCGTAGTAAATAATTTCAAGCAAACCGGTATTTTAACGTCGAAACCCCGCTCTGACCGCCCAAAAATATTGTCAGTGCGGGAAGAACCCAAAATAATAAATCTGGTGAAAGTTAATCCGCGAATTACGTCAACAAATATAGTTGAAAACGTTAATTAATCGTTTAAAAAAACAATTCATGCAGAAACTGCTAGAAAAATTTTACGTAAAGCTGCATATCATGGTGGAGTCGCTCAAAAAACACCTTATATCTCACTTGTCAACAGACCAAAGCTCTTTGAATTTGCTCGTAGTTATATAAATAAGTCCCCAGAATTCTGGAAGAAAGTCTTTTTTTTTGGATCAGATCAAATTTTGTATATTCAGCATAAAAGGCCGCCAAATTGTGTGGCCTAAATTAGGAATTGCCCTTGAAAAACAAAATCTTGTTTTGTACAGTGAAACATGGTGGTGTTGGAATTATGGTATGGGGATGCATGGCGGCTAATTTTGGGTTCGCGTTAATTTATCAAATGGATAAATGGAGATATTTAAACATTTTAAAAAAGAACTTCAAAATTCAGTACAGAGAATCTAGACTTATCTTCGACGTTTTGGTTTCAACAGGATAACGATCCGAAGCATACTGCTCAAATACACAGACTTGTAAAATGCCCCTCATCAGTCACCCGACCTTTGGGATATATTAGGAAAAATAATTCGTCAGCATATAATGACAAGTAAAGAGGTTTTGCGAACAGTTATGCAGGCAGAATGATCCCAAATTACAGCTCAGGAAACAGATAAGTTGGTAAATTCAATGCCAAACCGATTAAGTGAGGTATTAAAACAACATGGTTATCCAAAAAAAAAAAAAATTAATTTAATTTTTATAATTTTTAATGCTTTTGTAAATAATTATAAACCTGAACGCAGACTTTGTGGTGCCTACGTTTACACGTTGGTACACTTAGATACCGTTATAACGGGGAAACAATTCCTTTACGGTCCGACACTATGGGGAAAACGAATGATGAGGGGTGTTAGGGGTCCCTCCCCCGTTCTAAGACTGAAAACCAAACCCACCGGAGATTTCTAGTTTTCGAGATATTTAAATTTAAAGTTGCAAAAAATATGAATTTTTTCCTTAGTTTTAGCTTATAAAAGCAACTACCATAAATTTCGGTGATGCCACCTGTAAAAGAAAAGTTCCTAAAAAACAATAAAAACACAAATTTTACACTTTATGAACGTATTTTATTGCTTCAATTCCAACATCGGCTTTGCCTTCAACAGTATTCCGGCCGCACTTGGGAAAATAACCCAACACCGTTTTCATCTTGACCAGTATTCTTAAGTGAAACACAAAACAAACAGAACAGACGAACAACGGCTTCGTCTCGAACAGTATTCTTAAGTGAAACACCTTTATAAATTAATATTAAATAAAATAACCCAACACCGTTTTCATCTTGAACAGTATTCTTAAGTGAAACACCTTTATAAATTAATATTAAAAAAATAACCCAACACCGTTTTCATCTTGAACAGTATTCTTAAATGAAACACCTTTATAAATTGGCGGCCTTCGGCCGCGCTTGGAAAAATAACCCTCCACCGGACCAACACCGGCTTCGCTTTGAACAGTATTTCCAATAAAATTAAGTTAAAAAGAAAAATCCTCCAAATTTTTTCCATAAAATTTTATTAATTTTTTTAGTGGTCATGCTACTCTGCATCGTACAATATTTTATATTACTGCCGTATGGCAATACCTATTTACAGTCAGTGTGAAACATTACAATTGCAATTCCTCAAAGAAAAATTATACATAAGTAAAATTGGTTTTATTAATTTAAATAAATAATATATAAATGTAATAATCTGTGAAATAGTGAACAAAAACATCAAAGAAACTTTCTTATACCATATATAAAACATTTGTGCGCGTGTTACATGAAAAATTTGCAATACAATAGTACATTTTTTAACAAAAAATTATACGCAATTAAATAAAAATATTATGAAAACTAAAATCATTTTACATAAATAACATCTATATTAACCACATGTGAAAGTCTCAGTAAAGTATTTTTGCTAATATAAGCATTGGTACCATCTTGGAAAGCTCAGCCTTATAACGAAAATTAAAATGGAAATATAAATTTTTGCTTTTGCATTTTAGACTTAAAAATATAATTAATAAATGCATGTAAAAAAATCTAACTCAATTAATTATTTCAGTTGTGTTTTTACTTTACTTAAAAAAAAACTGTAGGGTGAACGCAGACTTATGGTCTTTGTGTATGTAAGTATATAAATAAAGAAAACAAATATGAATACTTAGCAAATAGAAAATATTAGCAGTATTTAATTTTACGAATTACACAAAATTGTTTCAATAAAACGTTTAGCTACGACGGAGCACTAAGGTTTACAATAAAATCTTTAATTAAAAAGATCAAAATTTATGACTTTAAACAGCAAAAACTAATCAGGGCTATTCTACATTTAGATTACGTTCCCGCTCTCCGCTCCGCCGCAATCGTGGTTAGGTATTCTGAGCTACGATCGAATCGAAAGAGGAAGAGAGAATACATTTTCGAAGTCAGCTGGTTGCATGTGAATGTGTGAAATTGAAGCAAAACAAAGCAAACAAATTCAAATTATTTTTGCGTTACTCAAATAAATATAAATAAAATCGTGTTTTTGACGTTACATGGAATCAGTGGCCTCGGCTATATTTCATGAGGATTGTGAGACAAGTGTTATCCATTTCAGATGAGTGATGAATTTTATGAAATTAATCCTGTAACTGGTAATCTATTATATAATGGCAACCGCACAGAACGAATGTTCGAACGAAATCATACAACGATGGATCTTGGATTTTGTCGAGCAAAATACAAACCTGGGCGGTATTATTTGTGACGACTTGTAAGTAAAATTATTGAAGGGAAATGTGTCACTAGAAATTGGAAATAATTATTGTTATCTAATGTTAAAAATCGAATTAATTTAATCAAAAGAAATGTATACCAAAGTTGAATTGTTGAATGAAAATGTAAATATTTGTATGAAGACACCCTGTTTATATTAATTCACGGTTGGTATGCAAGCCTATGGGCAACGTCTTTATTAAGTAAACTTCAAATAAAAAGGAGAGCAATAAGGAGAAGAGAAAGGTCATTGTACAGCCTACAAAGTAGGCGAACTTATCGTCTATTTCCGGTTTGGGCAAACAACAGTGCTCACCTGATCGTTTTCGTTCCTCATTTCAGTTGTCATTCGTATCTTCGAGCGCTGGAGTGCATTTACATGCATTACATTGTAAAAAAAAGTACCTATCACCAAATGACATAAAATGGTGCTGAAATCGGAAATAATAATTTATTTCATTATTGAGTACATGGAAAATGTAAGAAGGATGTCTTACAAGTTAATTTCATTTCTATTTGGATAGTTTCTTAACTTTTTTATACATTTAATAAGTAATTGTAATGTTGAATAGTACCTTACAAATGCAACCATGCGTAATTATTAGGTTATTCTATTTCCTTTTATTTGCATTTCAATATGCAGAGTTATTGTCTTGTTGATGAAGGTAAATATAATTTTCAGTTTGGTACTTATGACGTCGTATTTATATATATAAATTATTAAGTTCCTTGGCACTATGTGCCACTAAAAAAAAACCCGAGACTAAGTTTGGTTGCTGTCTTTATTGAGTACTAGAACTAGACTAAAATTAAAAACTAAAATTACCCTACTCTGCGGTACTCGCTGCGTTGCATTGGAAGACGTTGAGGATGTTGTTTTTTCGGCTCCCACGGCGGCGAATGCGCGGTGTCAGCAAGTTTATGGGTGCAGCTGGTGTTTTCATAATTGTCCCGTATTGTGGAGCTGGATTGCCGCCTTGGATGCGGCTGTGTGTTTATTGTTTAGCCTGGACGTGGCTGTTTGTTTACTGTTTAGTCACGTACGCCGGAGTTGGGTTTGATTGTGTTAACTCCCCCCACACCTCCCTTAGACGAAATCGTCCCGATTTATTCACTGTTAGGTATTTCAAGTGGTGGATTTATACATCTCAGCACTTCTTGCATATTTATATCATTACTCTGTTGAGTCTGTCTTCTCACGACTATCTTAATAATTTTACTGTTCCTCAGCTTTATAATCACCAGTAGTAGAAGGATCGCTATTGTTATACATAGAGCAATTCTTGTGCTGCTATGTTGCGTTTCCAATTTCTGCTTAATTGTTGCAATTCTCTTTATATTTTTGATGTCGATCTCGTCAATATGTTCCAACGTAAGCTCCTCTAGATGCTGGGCTATGTTGAGCTTTTGTAGTCCGGGGGGTTCAATGTTAGCATAAGCTTGTCGCTCCTTATTTTTAAATGCTCTTCCGTTTACTATTACTGTATCAGTAAATGTGATTAAAAATGTTCCACTGATTAGTGTTTCGCCCTTTAGTCCGTCTTCCACCACGAAATTATCATTGTTTAGTATGATTATCCCCTCTTTAATTTGGTCAATCTTTCGGTAATTTCTAGCGTAGCTCGTATTACAATGTGCTGTATTTTGTTCAAGTAAATCTAACAAACAACCTCTCTTATTTTCTAATATAATAAGTTAATTCCTGCTTTACTACTACAATCTTTTAACAATTTCAATGGATTCTCGTGCTTCCCGACGGATTCAGATTCTAGGTGTATTATTTTATTGTTATGGACGGCCGGTTTTACAATGAATTTTTTATAAAATTCCTTAATTATAGGGTATTGTAAAGGGTGTTTTTTTATAGAGGTATAGAACTTTAAGTTGCAATAAAACAACAATGGATTATTCGATTGACATGAATTTTATTTATCCGAAAGATAATCTTGTGGCATTACATTTTAAATATGATTTCTGGCATATGACCGCCACGGCTGGTGTGGACGTAGTCCAATCTGGACGTCCAATTTTCGATGCTTTTTCCCAACATTTGTGGCCGTATATCGGCAATAACACGGCGAATGTTGTCATCCAAATGGTCAAGCGTTTGTGGCTTATCCGCATAGACCAATGACTTTACATAGCCCCACAGAAAGTAGTCTAGCGGTGTTAAATCACAAGATCTTGGAGGCCAATTCACAGGTCCAAAACGTGAAATTAGGCGGTCACCAAACGTGTCTTTCAATAAATCTATTGTGGCACGAGCTGGGCATCATGGTTATTCAATTCAGGAATGAAAAAGTTAGTAATCATGGCTCTATACCGATCACAATTGACTGTAACGTTCTGGCAACCATCGTTTTTGAAAAAGTACGGACCAATGATTCCACCAGCCCATAAAGCGCACCAAACAGTCAGTTTTTCTGGATGTAACGGTGTTTCAACATACACTTGAGGATTACCTTCACTCCAAATGCGGCAGTTTTGTTTTTTGACGTAGCCATTCAACCAGAAGTGCGCTTCATCGCTAAAAAAAAAATAAAGTGGACGTAGTGCGCGATACGTGTTCCGCACAGAACCATTATTTTCGAAAAAAAAATTGCACTATTTGCAAGCGTTGTTCAGGTGTGAGTCTATTCATGATGAATTGCCTAACCAAACTGAGAATAAATCACTTGACAGCTGTTAAATTGGTCGCCATCTTGAAAAGTAATGCCAACTTAAAGTTCTATACCTCTATAAAAAACACCCTTTATTATAAAGAATATTGTTTCATTATTTTGTACCACCTTTAGATTTGAATTAGTATAGTTGTTAAGCTAATTTTATCTCTTATACTAGAATCAATATTTAATAATTCACTATTGGTTAATAATAGAGGGTTTACAATGTTCATATTTGCCATTATTACTGAATATATTATGTTATTTAATTGTAATGTAATTGTATTACTTCTGTGTGAAACAAGTTCAAAAAGACCGTCTTCTCTTGTTATTGACTTTTGTGGTTCTAATTCGGCAATTTTACGTGTTAGTTGCTTAATTTTTTCTGTTATTGCTGCATTTATTGTTACTTGTTCATTATTTGCTTCAATCAATGCCTCAGTTTTTACCTTTATTTCATTAAAATCGTAAAAGTCTGGAGTCCCTGCGACGTATTTAAGTGCCGTGCTTATCAAATTAATGCTGGGCGCATATCTATGATGGAGCGCTAATATATTTACCATTCTAATTATGTGTTCAGAATCTATTTCTATTGTCTTTTGCAGTTCTGTGCATGAAAAGCCTTTGGCAATTTCGAGGGACTCGTAAGCTATTTTAGTAAACTGCTAGTTCCGTTTTGTGTATCAAAGAATGTTTTTCCCATCTATTCTAACGGTAGTACCTAAATCCTCCTGAACTATTTTTTCCGCATAAATATCTGATAACTTATTTCCTAGTCTCTTATTAATTTTTACGTACACAATGTCCCCTGTGTTATATGTTTTATATTTTGAGTTTTTGTTATGGTACCTTAAATCATCTGCCTGCTTCCTTCTCAATCTTTGTTCGATTTCTACTTTCTTTTCCGTAAATAACGTCTATTGGTTTACAGTCCGTTACCGAGTGGATTGAATTATTATATTTTATTGTTGCTACCAGAATTGTCTCTACGACGTCGCTTAGGTTTCTTTCGCTCTTGATACATTTACTAATTTCTGTCAATGTACTATGAAAGCGTTCCACCTGTCCATTTGATTTGCTATGGTAAGGTGCAACTGCGTATTGTTGTATGTTATGGTTATTTGCAAGGTAGCTTCGTATCGCTTCGGATTTTAGTGACGGTTCATTGTCACATACTATAATTTTCGTTTTGGGGAAGATGTTTAGTATTTCCATTATACCTATTTTTAAATCAGGGATTGTACGTGTTTCTAATTTTTTTACAATTGCGAATTTAGAAAACTTATCTATACACGTTAAAAAAGATATTTTGATCGTTGAATAGATATCGATGGTTTTCTGTTGTATTTAGATACAACGCACGTTTTGCATGACTTAATTAATTCTGCTAACCTCTTTCATATATTTGGGAAGAAATAATCCCTGGTTATTTGTTTATAATTTTAACTTGCGTTTTTATGTGCCCTGTTACGTTCGTTAATTAAAATCTCTTCCTGATCGTCTCTGTTTGTTACGTCGATTGCAACTTTACCAGTATACACGAATTTAACGCCATGGAAGTTCTTCAGCAGTATTTATTGTACCTGCCCAAGATGTTCTTCCTCGCAGTGAACCGCGTTAACTACGTTTGGATTTATGGTTTCCTTTAGCAGTTGTACAAGATTCTGTTCGTCTGTGAAATGTAACTCGTGGCGAATATATTTCTGAAATATAATCTCCGTTTTTTTTCTTTCATTGTCACTTTTGTAAATTAGTAACTGGTTCTTAAAACTATTTAAACTCGTTTGTACTATCTTTATAGTATCCGTTAAAGATATTTCAGAATGTGAACCAGATTCGGATAGAAGATTCAGAGCCTCTCTGGATAAGGCATCTGCTACCACGTTTAAGTTACCTTTTTTATAGCAGAACGTTGGAGCAAATTCCTCTATAAAGGCTCTCCAACGCTTAATCTTAGCGTTAGGGTTTTTATTTGACATCGAATATGTGAGGGGTTGGTGTTCAGTGAAAATATTTGGTCCCCTACAACTATAAAGATAGTTTCTTAGGTTTTTTATGGCCCAAACTATCGCCAATAGTTCCTTCTCATTAACCGCGTAGTTGCACTCCGTTTTAGAGAGTGTTCTTGAAATGAACGTGATTGGTCGGTTGTTCTGCGACAAGACCGCACCGATGGCTTGCGAAGATGCGTCCGTTGTTAAATCAAATGGTTTGTTAAAGTCCGGGTACAAAAGTACAACGTCCTCTGAAGTTAAAATTTGCTTTAGCTTCTCGAATGCCCTTAGTCCCTCAGGATCCAATTCTATTTTCACTTTTCTTGACTGATTCGCACTAATATTTCCATTTTCACCCCTTAGGAACTTTGTAAGAGGCTTTGCTATGTCAGCGTACCCCTTAATAAATCTCCTGTAGTATCCTGACAAGCCCAAAAATGCTCGAAGGCTTCGAACAGTTTTGGGCTCCTCGTATTCAAGGATAGCCCTTACTTTGTCGGGTGCGATTTTTAACCCTTATTTAGAGACGACAAATCCCAAGAACTCTACCTCCTCCCTGAAAAACCTTGACTTCTCTAAGTTTACTTTCATATTCGCATTATTCAGTAGTTTAAAAATTTCTTCGATATGTACTAGATGATCGTTTTCATTCTCCAAAAAAATAATTATATCGTCCACGTATACATGGCATGTTTTCCCTATTTTTGTCCTTAGTACGTCATCTATTGTTCTCTGAAAGATACTCGGCGCATTTTTGAGGCCGAATGGCATGCGACAAAACTCGTACTTCCCATTATTTACACTGAAAGCAGTTTTTTTTCCTATCTTTTTCATGTAACAAAATTTGGTGGAATCCTGCCTTAAGGTCAAGCGTTGTGAAATACCTCGCCTTACCCAAATTAGAAAGAATTACCGAGGTGTCGGGATTTGGGTATTTGTCGTTTACGGTAATGCTATTTAATTTTCTAAAATCGATAACCAATCGTTTCCTTTTTTGTCCATTCTCATCACTACTTTTTTTATCTACTACCCAAACCGGGTTATTGTAGGCCGATTTGGACGGTTGTATTATTCCATCCTCTAGTAACTTCTCAATTTCCTTATTAACGAATTCACTAACCGCCATTGGATACGGGTAGCTTCTACTATAAACTGAGTCGTCCGTTATGGTATTTATAGTCGCGATAACGTTTGTATTATATGACAATTTGACGTCTGGGTTTGCAAAAATTTCATTAACATCCTCTATAATTTCATAAAACCGTGCCTTTACATACGAAGGCAGGCAATGTGCCAATTCCAATTGGTTTATTTCAGCGCAACTCTTAAATTTAAGTGGTTCCATGCCACCATTAAAAATAAACATCTCCTTCTTTGTGTATGATCCCACCTATCTGTTTCATTAAATCATACCCTATAATTCCATCGAACGATTGAAATTCGGGTAAGATATAAAAGTAAGTATATTCACCCCACACATTCACTAAACACCTTTGACCTATGATCAATTTACTATTAACTGTTTTTAGTGTGAATGGGTGTACAAGATTTTTGACCCCTTTTAAAAATGTCATGTTCCTAATATAATTTTTGGATGTACCGGTATCAAGGAGAAATTTTAGCAGTTGCCCAATTAAAAGTCTCTCTACATATGGCAACTGCGAGCCAAGCCTAAAAAATTACATTCTTCCAATTCAGTGTGATTTATTCCTTGATGCCTAAAGGGTACCTGTTGCACGCTACTATCCCGACCTTTCTCCGCACTATTGTTGGGTGAAGAATTTACACGAAAACGTCTATTACCGCTAAAGTTACTTTGATATTGGGTCCCTGTGTTTTTGTTGGGAGTCTGTATGAAGTGGGTGGTGCTCGGGTCGACCTCCATTGGAACCGGAGCTCGATCCTTGTTTGCATCCTGCCTCACATTATTGTTTGTGCTCTGATACTCCGGAGACAGTCTGGGTCTATTTGGCCTAAACTCATTACCGTGGAAGTTGTTAGCAAACGCGAATCGTGCGTTATTTGCAACAAGTTCTTGCGCAAGGGCCAGACCACTATGGAGGTTATCTGGTTTTGACGAGAATAATATTTCGCACAAAGGCTTGTTTAAACCCGATATAAATACCCGGAGTGCATCACCTCTATATTTGTCGTTTAACGAATTTACTAAGGTCGCGTTACCCTCGTGTGTCATAGCAACTTTATTTATTATTAATGTTAATTTCTTTTCGACTTCCTCGTAAAATTTGATAATAGTCGACCGCCCCTGTCTCAGGGTTGACAACTCTTGTTCGACTAAATGGATTGGACGTTTGTCCGCAAATGAAAAGTCTAGCCTCCCTATTATCGCATAAAAATTTAATACAGTATTAAACGAACCCAGAGTGGCATCGGCACGACCTGTAATTTTATTCCTAATTATCGCGACCGCTTGGTAGTGCTTGGAACTACCAGCGTATGGTTCGAATAACTTATAAGCGGCAAAGGTCGCTTGCCGCCAGGACACGTATTTGGTTTCGTCCCCATTAAATTCCGGTAGCGTCTTCACTATGTTTAACGGTTCGTCGAAAATCGTACCTCCTGTTATTGTCACCGGTTCGTACTCTTTTGATTGTCTGGGAATTTCAAGCCTATGAACTCTTTCCGTCAGCTGACTAATGCTCGATTGAAGCGTTTGTGTTACTCTGCTTGCAAAGGCCTCGAATAATTCTTTTATCTGACTCATTAATTTTTATTAGGTTTATTATTTAAAATTCCCTGTATAAAGCCAGGTATCTAACTACCGCTATATTCTACTTGATTTTGTTTTCCGTTTCAAGAATATTTTAATTTCTATACTGATTTCACTTAATTCGTATTGTTCAAAAAAATTTTTTTTTTTTGTTTTTTATTTTTTTATTTTAGCTTTAACTTTCAATTTAATTTCTTTAATTCTTCTCTCTTAATTTTAAATTCCCTTATAACTTACTTACATTTTAAATATCCTTATATCTTATTTATAACTTACGCTATCGTCGTCAACTGAATTGCCACTCCGTTTCCCATTCTTCTGTGTTCTGTGTGTTGTTGTTACTATTATTTCCCTCGCCACTATTGCTGGTTATTACTATTACAGTTGTTGTTTTCTTCTCTTTTTTTGTTGTTGTTGTTTTTCTTTTTCCACTTTTTCCTTGTGTTTTGTAATTGTTTTTATTAATCTATTTGCGCCTTTTATTCACATAGGGGGATGAATATTTTTAATTGCATTTAAACACTAATACTTATATTTTTTTATTTTAAAGATTATTAATTACACACTTTTACGTTGGGCGCCAATTATTAAGTTCCTTGGCACTATTTGCCACTAAAAAAAACCCGAGACTTTAAGTTTGGTTGCTGTCTTTATTGAGTACTAGAACTAGACTAAAATTAAAAACTAAAATTACCCTACTCTGCGGTACTCGCTGCGTTGCATTGGAAGACGTTGAGGCTGTTGTTTTTTCGGCTCCCACGGCGGCGAAAGCGCGGTGTCAGCAAGTTTATGGGTGCAGCTGGTGTTTTCATAATTGTCACGTATTGTGGAGCTGGATTGCCGCCTTGGATGCGGCTGTGTGTTTATTGTTTAGCCTGGACGTGGCTGTTTGTTTACTGTTTAGTCACGTACGCCGGAGTTGGGTTTGATTGTGTTAACTTATATGTACAAGTACCTGAAGTGCGGAATTGTAACCCAAGTAAAAAATGTGACTAATTTTTTATGAAATTTGTTTTATTTCTGTAACATTACTCTCATATAATTTAATAAAAGTGCTAAAAACATATGTAAATGAAACCAACAAAATATATACAAGTATTATTGAATATTGCAGTTTTATTAAATAAAAACATTTTAATGAGCATGTTATATATCATACATATGTATGTATACAATACAACCCTGCCAACCAGCACTGGGTAAAAAACTAGATAATTTGAACAAGCATCTGCTGAATAGTGGATAAAAAACTGGGGAACAGCATAGGTATTTTATTAAAGAGAGTACAGATTTTTCCCACTTTTTCCGTGTACATGTGATCTTGCTGTCCTGTTTCACCCATTCAGTTTAGCCCATAAAGAAGACATATAACTGTCCTTTTCTAATTTCTCTCGTCAGATGGACACAGGGTTGCATTTTTTTTAAATGGCGAATTCATACTTACATATAATTCGCTTCCATATTTAAAAATAAAAACGGTTGTTTGCTATTTAAGAAAAGTTATTTATAAATTTATTTATTTTAAAAATATGATTACATATATTGAAATATCTAATTAACAATTATATATTTTAATCCATTTATATCTAAGATTTTACAATTTATTATTATAACTAATTATGTATTAAAAAATTACAATATCGAAATTTTAAATTAACTTAAATTCTAAATTCCGCAAACATGACCTGAAAATATAAAAAATGAGATATTAGAAAATAATGTAATACAAAAAAATCATAAAATAATAATAATAGAAATTAAAAATTTAGTTACAGCGTAAAATTTGGTTATAGGAATTTGAAAACTGAAAAAAATTTTAAGAAAAAGCTTTTACAATTTTACAATTTCATAACCAAAAGAAAGATAATCGTATTATCTTTATTTTGATATATATTAAAATTTATTTTAACACTGAAAAAAAGGAATATATTATACTAAGAAACTTGCACTTTTTACTTTAAATTTGCTTACACAGTGCATTTATTTACCTGGAAATAAATTTAGTAATTATGAATAGCGGCGGCTTTTGTTTAAAATTACTCAAAATGTTTGGAGTTCCTTTCCAAAATAAGTGTAAGTGATGCGTATTTAATTGATAGTTGCTGTGCTTTAAAAAAGAATGGCTCTGGGCCAGACCAACACCGATTTTGACTTGCATAGTATATTCACGCAACACTTTTTATTTATATAATTTGCTTGCATGTTCATTGTATTTTATAGATTATTTCACGAAGCACGATAAAGCCAAGCATTTGTAGTTTGCAATATGCAGGAGGACCCCCTATATATATGTATGAAAAAGTACAACTTTAAATATTAATAACTTTTCAACTATTTAAACTATTTTGAAAAAAAAATACACATCATATTATTTAAACAAAAGCCACTGTTCTCATTATCACCGTCACTTAATAATAATTTTTAAAAAAAACTACTCATTGTATATGCGTAATTGAAAATCCTCGAATTCTGCGGTAAACAAATCTGCAATGAAAGAAAAATATGAGCATAAATTATTTCCATTAAGATCACAGTTTTTATAATAATACTTGTGTTGGCTTCTCTATGAATTTGGAACGCCTGGGAAATCTGAAAAGAAAATGATATTAATAATTTAAATAATTTTAATAATTTCGTTGAATTTCTTACCGCTTACTTCAGCACAGCACAATGGTATGTATTCGTTTGAAGTAATACCATTTCATGTGAATTTTCAAGATGGTTGTGATCACTGTTGCCATTCACGCATCGAAAATGCACCAAAATTATTACATATTTGCTCCTAAAAATATACATACTGTGACGAAAATCCCAAATACGAAGGACAGGCATAAGAAGTGGCAGTAAGATGCAAATCAGCCTTACCAAGGACAAACAAAAGGGTACACAATGTAAAGAAAATTCCACGTTAAGGATAAACGGAGTAGCTGCAGCAACGGCAGGCAAACGAATAATCAGCTTATTCTGAAGCACGTGAACAGAATGTTTTTGTCATCCTCAGGTATAAAAACAGCGGCAGTCACTATGTTCTCGATTCACGCTCTGCTTTCAGTTATCGGCTTTTGTCTTTTATCTCACATTCGCTTCGCATATCCGCCACAAAATGCAATTCTGCATTTAGTAAGTTTATTTGGATTTGTGAGGATCATATAATATTATATATAAAATTATATGAAAATTCGATTTTAAAATACTGCAATTATTCGTAGAAAAATTCTTCAGTTTTTTTGCTAGAGTAATTAAGAAACAGTGATAAGTCTTTAAAATTTTATATTAACAGATGTTTACTAAATACACCATATTAACAATTAAATTGGTACATGATAGTTCGAACGGCAACCATGACTGTGAGAATGAATTCGCTTCATGTGAGAACTTTGAAAAATCCTATGTTTATTCTTTGCTTTCTCTAACACTGTTCTAGTAGGTTCGCTGTTCTAGTAGGACTAAGTTAAGGAAATTTATTTCTCTATTCGATCACAAAATTTTTAAATGTGTTTGTGAGGAGATAAAAATGTGTGAATGTGTGGGTGAAAGTGGTTAGGCGTGGTTGGCATGAATATACTTAATTACAACTACGGTTTATATCAATTTGTATATGTGTTCAGTTAAGTACATTATACATTACTCAGTTTAACAGAATTTAGTTTTTCGTTGCATGCCTCGAAAATGACATTGGTTTTCGGCGCCGCCAGTGAACAATATCCAAGTTAACTCAGGAAACTAACTAATTAACTAACCCAAATGAATCAGTTTCTTAAAATAAAAGTAATTTTTTTTATAAAAGACATTCTGTAATAAAAACTTCTGTATATATCATTTTATTCAACAAGACATTGTTGCGTACAAAAAACGTATTTATTCAATTCTTGTTCGCAATACACAATATTATATCGTCACTTTAATTAGAAAATAATAATGTATGTATTTAATTCTGCGGTTCAGCGCATACGGCTTCAAGCAATGTTTATTTCAATCTTTATTTAATATAAGCGGTGCGTACATTGTACAGCCTACATAGTACCCTAACTCCCTTTCCATTTTACTTCCTTCTTCAATCGGTTTCTTTTATCGGTTGTCAAAGCAGGGTGCTGTGAAACAGCCAGAGAGTCGTAAATCACAGCCTGGGCTTCGTGAAGCAATGATTTCGAAGTAGGGTTGTTGTTTTGCAAGAATTTTTGTTAATAGTTTAAGAACATAAGGTATGTTTACACAAATTTTGAATATTTTCTTTCAATAGATTAATAAAACTTCTCGGAAAGATTTCGCTCAAATATGTGCAATCGTTTTTTTCCATAAATTTAGTAGAATATGAAAAATAATTACAAAGTTATTTACCAAAATATTAAAACCGAATCCGATGTAGGTACAACCCTGCGCTGGTTTGTTTATGTTTATTTCTCATTCATTTTGAAAGTTTTTTTCTCAACAATTTAGAGGCGAATTTTAAATATTTTGAATTTCATTAAGTAAAGTACATCATCATAAGTATTCATCAGGTGAAGTTCTTGCTTAGGATATATACACATATTTCTAATTACTTGTGTATTTTCCTATTTTCAGTGTAGTGCTTAATGGTGAAGAATTATAAGAAAGCATGGAAAACAAAAAATACAAAAAAAAAGTTCTCTTTGAAAAGTGAGCATTCATTAAAATACTTTTTGAAATGAGGAATAAACACAAACCCAATTGAGAAGAATGTTTGCAAGCATATACATACATATGTATGTACACTTTAAAGAATGAGATTGTCACAGAAAGAATGTTACTTGCTGAATAAAATGAGATATACCGAAGTTTTTATTGCAGAATGTCTTTTATATGCCATTTATGTATGTAGTTATTTGTCTAAAAAAAATTAACTGAAATATGTTAGTTTAAAATTATGAATATACATATGTATATAAGATTTGTATTGGTTTTCTTGTGAAGTGAAAAATTGAAAAAAAAATCTAGTTCAAAACACAATAAACTTTGAAGTTCGAGCTTGAAAAATGACTTTTATTTTCAATTTTAGTTTATTTGGTTAACTTGGATACTATGCACTGGCAGTGCCGAAAACCAATGTTATTTTCGAGGCATGCAATGAAAAACTAAATTCAGTTTAACTGAATAATGTATACTGTACTTAACTGAGCCCATACACAAATTTATATAAACCGTAGTTGTAATTAAGTACATTGTACTGTATATATATGTATGGTATATAGCATTCTAATTAAAATGTTTTTATTTAATAAAACTACAATATTCAATAAAATATATTTTGTTGGTTTCATTGACATATGTATTTAACACCTTTATTAAATTATATGACAGTGATATTACAACAATAAAACAAATCTCATACAAAGTTTGGTGCGTTTTTTACTTGGGTTAGAATTCCGCACTTCAGGTACTTGTACACATACGACCTCACAAGACCCAAAATGAAGCATATTCTATACGGGAATATACATACAGCAACCTGATTTTATTTGGCGCAACTCACTGAAAACTGTATGTAGCACACATCATTGTTTAAACATAGCCAAATGCAGATTTCAAACATGTATTTTGTAGAAGTTTCTTTGTATTTATTTTACATTTAAGTCACTAAATGTACTACCACCATTGCGGCAAACTTTTCACAAATCACAGTATAGCGTATTTTTTTCTAGGGCACACTAAATTGACATGCCTGAGCATATCACCATCCCAATATAAAAAAGCGGAAAATATGTTGGGATTTACATTTCTTGTTAGGTGGCAGAATATTATTTGCCTTGTTGCAGCGTGTGTGTCTAGGTTCAACAAGAATCAATTGGCACTTGCCATGCTATCCTTGCGACTGCGCTCCATATGGTTTCGTATAGCAGCTCATGGCACCGAGGTATAAATCATATTGTTACGATCTTGTTGATTAACCTCGATGATTTCCTTAATCTTTCGGGTACGACCTCTGGATTGTTAAATAAAATCGCCAACTTAATTTGCAGTCTCTTTATTTATAAAGACTTAATTAATGTCCTTTTAATGATTCGGTAATTCACAATTCAATTACAATTTACGTTACTATTTACAATCACTTGTATACAACTTTCACAATGTACTGTTTTTATTACTTTACTGTAATGTAATCTCCACGAGTTTAATTCACAACTGATTCACGACTGATTGCTGACTGACTACTCTTGCAGTCGTATGTCGTCCTTATATACTTGTTTGCTGCTTGAAAACGAAACCCCTGGAATAATCGCGTCGTTTTACGATAAACCTCTCGCTTACGATAATCGTCGTTTACGATAATCGCCTCGTTTACGCTCTAGAACGTGCCAGTTGTCGGCTCCTCTCTTTCATCTGTCATTCGCTTCGCATTTTCGCCACACTGCCCTCCACCGATCAGACACATTCGCCGTTTCAAACGCAGCAAGCCTCTCTAGGTGGATCACTTTCATCTTGCTTCCTGGGCTCCCAACATTCTGGATTCGATACACTGCATCATTCAGCCGTTTGATTACCTTATATGGACCCTCCCAAACGCATTGAAGTTTTTGGGACAAACCTCTCTTCCGTTGTGGACTGCACAGCAACACCAAATCTCCACTTTGGAAGCCTTCAGAGTTCATCGCTTTGTCATACCTGGCCCTCAATTTGTAATGGTTTCGTGGTTTTGGCCCTTGAGTTGCTATGCACTTCTTGCAGTTAGCAACCCACTCAGCGATCGATTGACGACAACCAACCCAATAGAACCTCTGTTTGATCTTCTCCAGCATTTTCTTAATGCCTAGATGCTCTCCACTAGGACCATTGTGAAATTCCTTAAGAATATCCGAAATTCTCAACCTCGGGACTACTATAAGCTTCCGAGAGCACTGGCCATCTTCACTTTCCCATACTCTATGCAAACAGCCAGATATTAACTCTAAACTGTTCCATTGTGCCCAGTATGCCTTCGCGATGGAACTTCCCTTTGCCATTTGTTCCTTACTTGGCCGTCTGTTCACCTCCAATCCGCGCATTACCAATTCCAAGTCTGGGTCTTCTTGCTGACATTTTCTTAAGTGGCTTGCCTCCCACTTTCCTGCTCGTGTTATTGTTATTCGCTGGACGTCTATTATGCCCTCAGCTTTTGAGCATCGTTTGCGTCGTCTTTCCTCTTTGTTGGAGCCCGACTGGCATTCGCGTGCGAAGTGACCTGAAGCACTTTCCACCTTGATTCTTAACACCACAACGATTCATTCCTGCTATCGACTTCAGAGTTTTCAATATTTCAGTCCTCACATCTGGTGTTTCTACCTCCAAACGCTTCACTTTGTGGGCCGGTTTACATAGCAGTGCCGCTGCTTCACGTATCTGAGCATACGCAACCGTCTCAGCGAATGTTAGCTTTGGATTTTTAATCTTTCGAGATATTCAGCCGACGCGTGCCCTGTGGCTAAATGAGCCAATCTCTCGATTTCAAAAGCATATTCCTGTAGAGATTCATTATGTTTTTGGGCACGCTGTTCCAGCTCCATCTGGTAAATTTGCCTTCTGTGTTCGCTACTAAAACGTCTTTCCAGGGCTCGCATTACTCCGCCATAGTTATCCCCCTTACATTCGGGAATAGTCAGCAAAATATCCGCTGCAGGTCCTTTCAACGTAACAAATAGCGCAGCGGCTTTTTCCTCGATGGTCCAATTATTTAACTCAGCTGTCTTCTCGAACTGGAGCTTGAAGATCTGGAATGGAGCTGTGCCGTCAAAGGATGGTGCTTCTATCCGTTCATCGATCTGGCTGGACGATGCAACTGCAAATCTCGGACACGTCACTCGAGCTCGTTGATTTTGGTCTTAATTAGCTCCTCTATCTTGTCTTGTCGCTCCTCGATTTGATTCTGTCTTTCCTTAAGTTCTGCATTTTCTATCACCAGATTTTGCTGTATTTGTGCGATTGTTCCTTCTAATCCATCCAACTTTTGTGATATGCTGGCATCGATTTGTGACATGTTCGCGTTCTGTGCATCCATCTTTTGTGACATGTTGGCACTGATTTGTGAAATTGCATTCAACAACATGTTCATGTCCATACCGGTAGATGAGCCAGGGGCATTTTCTTGAATCTTACCTGATGGCTGCTCCAACCCCTTCGCAGAATCAATAGCTTCTTCATTGTCAATGTCCTTCAAGGATACATCTTCATCCTCGCGACGGAATTCGTACTGGTTCAAGTCGATGACTTCGGCTTCCATTGATTCTCGCAGTCTCGATTGCAGCTCTGCCTTATTTCCTGTTGTAGACAATCCTCGCTTGGCCAACTCCTTCTTGAGAAGAGGTATCGTCAAATCCTGAATCTTCACCATTTTTCAGTTATTATCCTCTGGAATTTAGTTAACAATCCCACTTCTGACACCAATTGTTACGATCTTGCTGATTAACCTCGATGATTTCCTTAATCTTTCGGGTACGACCTCTTGATCGTTAAATAAAATCGCCAACTTAATTTGCAGTCTCTTTATTTATAAAGACTTATTTAAGGTCCTTTTAATTATTCGGTAATTCACAATTCAATTACAATTTACGTTACTATTTACAATCACTTGTATACAACTTTCACAATGTACTGTTTTTATTACTTTACTGTAATGTAATCTCCACGAGTTTAATTCACAACTGATTCACGACTGATTGCTGACTGACTACTCTTGCAGTCGTATGTCGTCCTTATATACTTGTTTGCTGCTTGAAAACGAAACCCCTGGAATAATCGCGTCGTTTTACGATAAACCTCTCGCTTACGATAATCGTCGTTTACGATAATCGCCTCGTTAACGCTCTAGAACGTGCCAGTTGTCGGCTCCTCTCTTTCATCTGTCATTCGCTTCGCATTTTCGCCACAATATGTATATATGGTAGAATATATATTCGTGTATACGTATGCGTATGCATGCGGAATACAGCAGTTACTGTATCTATAAATCAAGAAGTTTATGAGTAAATAAGCGTTTTAAATAACGAAAAGTATATTTACCTTCGTCTGCCAAACAATAAATCTGCATCTTGTTACGTATACAAAAGGAAATACAATAACCCAATAAAAATCTTCTGTATACGTCGTAGGTCAAATATGGCTAGTAGTTCACCACTTCCTTTACCTATAAATGAAAAAGTTCATTAGTAAAGAAGCGTTTTTAATAACGAAAACTATACTTATCTTCATCAACAAAACAATAAATCTGCATATTGAAATGCGAATCAGAGGAAATACAATAAAGAAAATAATTACGCATGGTTGCATTTGTGAGGTCCCTTTCAATTTTACAATTACTTATTAAATGTGTAAAAAAGTAATTAACTATTCAAATATTAATGAAAATAACTTGTAAGTTGATCTCAGCTGTTCGCCGGAAGCGGAAATAGACGAGAAGTTAGGTTACTATGTAGGCTGTACAATGGGTGCCTACGAAAGTATTGTGGCGAAAATGCGAAGCGAATGACAGATGAAAGAGAGGAGCCGACAACTGGCACGTTCTAGAGCGTAAACGAGGCGATTATCGTAAACGACGATTATCGTAAACGAGGCGATTATCGTAAACGACGATTATCGTAAGCGAGGCGATTATCGTAAACGACGCGATTATTCCAGGGGTTTCGTTTTTCAAGCAGCAAACAAGTATATAAAGACGACATTCGACTGCAAGTGTAATCAGTGGAGATTACATTACAGTAAAGTAATAAAAACAGTACATTGTGAAAGTTGTATACAAGTGATTGTAAATAGTAACGTAAATTGTAATTGAATTGTGAATTACCGAATCATTAAAAGGACATTAATTAAGTCTTTATAAATAAAGAGACTGCAAATTAAGTTGGCGATTTTATTTAACAATCCAGAGGTCGTACCCGAAAGATTAAGGAAATCATCGAGGTTAATCAGCAAGATCGTAACAGTATTTTTATTACTAAACTATAGAAGGTTGCCATATAGGCGTACATATTTTATTATTCTATTCGACGTTGCCATACAGGCGCGAACATGCCGGCCGCCTTGAACGACTGGACTAAGTTCAAAATTAAATGCAAATTACAAAGATATCAATATTTACAAATATGATTGAAAATTAGGTTATATTACAAAGTAAATATGCCATTTTTTGTTGACAAAAGAGTAAGCTTTGCTACTGGTCGCACCAATTCCCCACTAGAGGTCTTCAATCGTACTACTCGTACTACTCCATCTCCACCAGGATGACACTGAATTACACGCCCAAGCCGCCATTTAGTGGGTGGGCCAATTGGGTCGTGTATGACGACGACATCTTCCTTTAGATTAGATGAGGGGCGAAACCATTTCACTCTTCTTTGCAGGTTGGTAAGATACTCATTCCGCCAACGCGGCCAAAAATGTTGTCGCATTGCTGTAATGACTTGCCATCGTTGGTGCAACGTTCCTGTGAAATTTTTTATGTCAGGTTCAGGCAGTGCCTTCAGCGGTTCACCAATCAAGAAATGACCAGGCGTGAGGATTTCCAAATCGTCAGTGTTAGCAGAGTACCAATACAGAGGGCGAGAGTTGACACAAGCCTCCACCTCAGTTAATAACGTGGCGAACTCTTCGTAGGTTAGAGGAGAACTACCCAGCGCTCGTTTCAAATGGTATTTTGTGCGCTTCACCCCCACTCCCCAATAACCACCCATATGTGGCGCAGCTGGTGGGTTGAAGTGCCATTTCACTTGCATGTTGGTCATATATGTGGAGAGCTTTTTATCCTCTAAACAACGTTGATATGCGGCATATAACTCTTTTTCGGCGCCTATAAAATTTGTGCCGTTGTCCGAATATAGATGCTGACAAAATCCTCTTCTGTTCACAAATCTTGAGAAAGCAGCAATAAACGAAAGATCCCCAACGAGCTCAAGGTGCATTGCCCCAGTGCTCATGCAGATAAAGCTGGATATATATGCCTTGCATGACTTTGCACCTCTGCTTTGCGAAAACTTTATGAAGTATGGGCCTGCGAAATAGACAGCTGTGAAGAAAACATCGAGAGCTCGTAAGGCGACTACCGGGAATATCTGACATTATTTGACCCAACGGTTGGCGGTCTATACGTTTAAATTTGATGCATTTATGGTAGATTGCACGTACAAGATTGCGAGAACCAAGCACCCAGAAGCGACGTTGTA
Source organism: Neoceratitis asiatica (assembly GCA_030068015.2). Classification (NCBI taxonomy): domain Eukaryota; kingdom Metazoa; phylum Arthropoda; class Insecta; order Diptera; family Tephritidae; genus Neoceratitis; species Neoceratitis asiatica. Next base: position 24,244,899 of record CM061530.1, on the reverse strand, counting down.
GAATGATTTGCATGATTTGCGGGCTAGCGTGCAGCGTACTGCAGTGAATGTCGAGCAATATGAGCTTAGCCAATATAGAGCTTCTCGGCAAGATTATAGGGTGTTTGACATTGGTAGATATCGAAGCATGTTTTATTCGACCACCAACGCGAAGTACACCATCAGCATCCAAAAACGGTTGAAGACGTATTAGACGGCTCCGCAGCGGAATTTGTTTGTTGGACCTGCAAGAAGTAATTTCTTTTGGAAATGCGTTAGTTTGGATATACTTTACCAATACTATTTCAGCTTGTCGTAGTTCACAGCTGGTAAGATTGTTCGTAGTCCGTTGATTGCTGGTCGAACGTAAGTTTTTTATGAAGCGTAGAGCGTAAGCAGTGACCCTCTTCAGTTTGATATATGAATGGTATCTTGATAGCAGTTCCCATTCTTCAGTAGAGTGTGGTTTCAGTAAAGTGTGTTGCGGGTTTGGTCACTCTTCGTTCGGCGTTAATAATAGTTTCAGAACTTGCCAGCGATTATAAGCTTTCCGATGCTTGTTCTTGCCACTGGTAGAAGAGACGGAGTTAGACCTCTCGATGCACAGTCAGCTGGATTGTGCTCCGATCGTACATGTCTCCAACACTACGGAGTTATAACTTCTTGGATAGCGGCTACGCGATTCGCAACGAAGACTGGCCATAGACTTTGATGACTTCATAACCAAGCTAAAGTTATAGTAGAGTTGGTCCATGCATATAACTTTTTGATCTTACAACCGAAAATGAACTGGACCTGCTTGACCAGTTTGGAGCCTAGATGGGCTGCACATTGTTCTAGTCGTGGAAGTGTAGTACTTTTTAGCGGTGCGACCTTTGCACGTGCAGCGACCAAGACGACATTAAATTTTCCGTCGCTTAGCGGCGTGCGACAATAGAGTGTAGCAGCATAGGCACGTTCGATGCGTCCGTGAAAATGTGATATTCAGCATGTTCAGCGATATGACTAGTGCCAATCCATCGCTTAAGTTTTGAGAATTTGAGCAACAGTTGACGATGAGAAAGCCATTCTTCAACGACATCAGCGGGTATTGGTTCATCCCAGTCAACATCAGCGCGCCAAATTTGCTGGAGCCAAATTTTCGAGAGAATGGTGCAGGGCGCGACCAAGCCAAGTGGGTCGAAGATTTTGCTGGAGTCTGATAGGAAAACTCTTCGTAAGAACTGCGGGCAATGGTGTCAAGTTCACTGCCATCGATAAGCAATCGTCGTTTGTGTTCCAAATGGTACCTATAGTAGAGTACGTACTTCATCGTCAACTAACAAGTATGAAATCTGATCCGACACGAGCGGTATTTCTTCACGAAGCTCGTTGCAATTTGTAGCCCACTTACGTAACTCGAATCTAGCTTTAGACAAAACCTTTGTCACGTCAGTTTGAAGTTTGAAAACATCGTTTATTAAAGACGATCCTGTTAATAGATCATCCATGTAGAAATCACGCATGATGACCGCAGATGCTACTTTGTATTCTTCACGAGCATCTCGAATAGCTTCAGTTGGCGTATCACGCCATACTATACGTTGATAATCGGCATCTTCCTTTGCGACATATACGTGCCGGTACATTTTTTCGACGTCAGCCATAACAGCATTGACGCATTGAAAACAACTCTAAGTTTGGTGGTGGAGCTGGTGCTCTTTACGACGGCGTGGTGTGGCATGTAAAAACTCTTTTGTACTTGACAGTTACCTGCAAGTTCCATATGACCCAGACTTAAGAGTTCTTGCATTGCTCGTCATCAGCAGCGAGACGTTTTTCCATTCTAAGGAAACTTCACAGCTATGGATCTCGACTCACCTAATGGAACGGATTCTTTCAGCGGAAGGCGTACGACGTAACGCCCATCTTCAGCGCGGTGATAGTTTTCGTGGAAATGATTCTCACAGAATTCCTCTTTAGGAGTCAAGTAACGCTTAGAAGGAAACTCTTCTAGCTCCCAGAATTTACTCACCATTCTGATGAGTTGCACATCGCAATGCAGAGACGAAACGCGTTTTGCTTTTGCAGCGGATGAACAGATCGCTTTGCCGAAAAGCACCCATCCAAAAACAGTATTTTGTGCCATCGGTGTACCGGGTGGGCCTTTGCAAAGACCAGTTAGCAAAAACTTATCCATTTCGTTCATTTCTATTAGTACGTCAATGGGACCAGGTTTAAAGTAATGCGGATCAGCAAGAGCGAGGTTTCGTAGGTGCGGCCACGATGACTTCTGCACGTCAACCGTGGGGAGATCGTTTGTGATGTTTGGCAAAATAAGCGGAGTGATTATGTAACGCCGATCCATTAATCGTGGCGCAAGCGAAATAGTAGTCTCATCTTTAACTTTGCCGCCATCTGAGGAACCGATTCCAGTGACACAGGCGGCGGAAGGATTCTGTTACAAATGATGAATGTGAGCCGTTGTCAAACAACACTCGAGCAGGTTGCCATCGCCCTGCAGGATCCTGCAGATATATTTCTGCAGTAGCCAACAAAATAGCACTATCTGCTTCAGCCACGTGAGGTGCTACACAACTAGAATGTGATGAGTCCGCATTCTTGTTAAATGTAGGAGCGATGAAGGCACTACTCAAAGTAGTAGTAGGCAGTTGCGAAGGTATATTACCTTGTTGTGAAGAAGAATGAGAATTCAGATCATCATTCGCGATGTCGTTGTCACGGATGCCATGTAATAATGTATGATGTCGACGCCGACACGTATTGCAAGTAGATAGACTACGACATTTTGCTATGAAATGACCTATACTTAAGCAATTAATACAAGCGTTGTGTTTTTTAACCAATGTGTACCTATCAGACACATTCAATTTTTTAAAAGGACAAGTATAGATTTTATGGTTAGAATTGCAATAAAAACATGATGGGCAGGAGGCTGTTGAGTCAATGGCGTTGGACTGAAATTTGTGTTGATCACCAATAGCATGAAGTACATTTGTTGTTGCTTTCGATGCTGCTTTGTTGTCCGGACGGCCTCCTTGCGTTGACGTCGACAGCGAGCTACTAGTTGGTAACATTTCAAGCGAACGCGCACGCGTCTCCAAAAACTCAACCAGCTCTTCAGATGTAGGTAAAACATCTTTCACCAATGATAACTACCATTGTTTTCTGGTTTCGTAAGCCAACTTCGAAACCGTAATGTGCACCAACCAGTCATCCCAAAATTCTACAGGCCTACCCAAGGCGCCCAAAGAACCGATATGCTGCATGGTGACGTTTAGTACTTGCTTAATAGCTACACCAGAATCTTGAGGTGCCCTCTCAATCGCCAAAATTGCTTTGAAGTGGCTGTCAACCATGACTCGTAAAACCTTATAACGCGTCGTGAGCAAGTCCCACGCAGCACTGTAATTACCATCACAAATTTGTAAACTATTTACGAGTTGGAGCGCCTCACTTTGTAGACAATTACGCAAATAATGCAACTTTTGCCCATCGGACAAGGTTGTATTGTTGTGTACGAGCGATTGAAAGGCATCGAAAAAAGCTAACCACTTTGTAGGATCACCACAAAATGTCGGTAGTTGCAATTTGGGCAACTGAATTGCCGGTGAAACAAAATTTGTTGATTGTAGAAAGCCGCGGCAGCTCATGATCTGAGGCGTTTGAAGTTAGCCTTTGCTGTTGTATACCATTCTTCTGCTTGAATACGAGATTGCTCTTCAACCGGTGCGTTTTCTTCGCGCACAAAGCCTCTACTTCTTGTTGAGCATCACTAAAACGAAGCCACTGCTCTTCAAGAAGTTGGAGATATGTTTCACTGGCTTCTTTATCTAGAGTCAACTCGTCATTTTTACTCATAACGATATATCTTTTAATTGCGTTTAAAGCAGAGTCACGAACCTTCACTTTGGACATGGCGTGATGTGTTTTAGTGAGGTTATGTCACACACGTGCGATTTTACTATTGAAAGCGATAAAGAAAGCACTTTTCGATCGCGAACGTCCTACAATTGATTTATAATGTTTTTAAACTTAATTTCAAGGCAATCACAAAATCAGCGGATATATATCACCGATATTATTAGACCGAATCTTGCAAAATATAAACACGCGATCCGGCTCGAAGGACCAGTTGTTGCGTACAAAAAACGTATTTATTCAATTCTTGTTCGCAATATACAATATTATATCGTCACTTTAATTAGAAAATAATAATGTATTGTTACGATTTTGCTGATTAAACCTCGATGATTTCTCAAATCCTTCGGGTATGATCTCTGGATTGTTAAATAAAAATCGCCAACCTAATTTGCAGTCTCTTTATTTATAAAGACTTTATTTAATGCCCTTTTATTACTCAGTAATTCAAAATTCAATTACAATTTACTTTACTATTTACAGTCACTTGTATACAACTTTCACAATGTACTGTTTATTACTTTACTGCAACGCGTTTACTTCACGACTGATTACTTTTGCAGTCATGTGTCGCCCTTATATACTTGTTTGCTGCTTGAAAACGAAACCCCCGGAATAATCGCGTCGTTACGATAATCGTCTCGTTACGATAATCGTCTCGTTTACGATAATCGTCTCGCTTACGCTCTAGAACATGCCAGTTGTCGGCTCCTCTCTTTCATCTGTCATTCCCTTCGCATTTTCGCCACAGTATGTATTTAATTAAGCGGTTCAGCGCATACGGTTTCAAGCAATGTATATTTCAATCTTTATTTAATATAAGCGGTGCGTACGAAAGTATTTTTATTACTAAACTATGGAAGGTTGCCATATAGGCGTACATATTTTATTATTCTATTCGAAGTTGCCATATAGGCGCGAACAAACATTATGTCTGTGGCCATCTCATTCTCTAAAGTGTACATATGTATATGCTTGCAAATATTCTCAATTGGGTTTTTGCTTATTACTCAATACAAAGAAGTATTTCAATGAATGTTAACTTTTCAAAAAAGTATTTCAATGGAAATCAATACCGATATAAATGGAATGGGTAAAATTTTGTTTATCTCGCTATTTTGAAATCTTAATATTTTGTTTTGCATATTTTCTTTTAAGTCTTCATCATTAAGCACTGCACTGAAAATAATAATATATAAAAAGTAGTTAGAAATATATATGTATGTATAACTTCCTTCACTACACTACACGTTTTATTTCTCTTTAATATAGTAAATAAAATATAATAAAGCAGAAGATATGCTGAATTTATATTTTCTGTTAGGGGGCAAAATATGCTTGGTCTATTTGGAGCGATGGATTCTAGATTCAAAGAGAATCAACTGGAACTTTCCGCCCTCATCCTTGTAACTGGTAAAACGGTTCCTTTATCTATAAGTCAGAAGGTTATCAGTAAATAAGCGTCATCATATTTACCTTCATCAACAAGACAATAACTCTGCATATTGAAATGCAAATAAAAGGAAATTGAATAACCTAATAATTACGCATGGTTACATTTGTAAGATACTATTCAACATTACAATTACTTATTAAATGTATAAAAAAGTTAATAAACTATCCAAACATAAATGAAATTAACTTGTAGGTAATACTTTTTACATTTTCCATGTACTTAATAATGAAATAAATTATTATTATTTCCGATTTCAGCGCCATTTTATGTCATTTGGTTATAAGAATAAATTTTTTTTACAATGTAATGCATGTTAATGCATCCCAGCGCTCGAAGTTACGAATAACAACTGAAATGAGGAACGAAAACGACCAGGTAATCACAACTGCTTGCTCAAACCGTAAATAGACGATAAGTTTGGTTACTTTGTAGTCTGTACAATGAGAAAGGTCTTCTTGACACAACAGCCAACAACAGAACAACACACACCCCCTGCGGGTTAGGGGTTCAAGAATTTACTCGTGGTAAGGCATGCCTGTCGTAAGAGGCGACTAAAATCCAAGAGTTCCCGCGACAGTCGGGTCTTTATACCGGAACGACCCGGATTTTTATCCGGCCAAGGGCTGTCACTCCCGCAATATTCCTGGGATCCTCATTTGGGGAACTTTCTGCGGTTACAACAACAACAACAACAACAGAACAACACACTTTGGAAATGATCGTAACGGAAAACGACGACTATACTATAAAATAACACAAGTTTATCATAAATAACTAATACATATATTTCTAGATTGTTACAAATAACTTCAAAAACATAAATTTTCGAAATTAGCTGTTCTCCATATTAAGTGTTTTTGGCTGAGGAGAATATTTCGAATACTGCGGAACATTTTTTAAGCTAGAATTTGAATAGTTTTTGCGCCAAAAAAATGGGAAAAAAAAGATTGTGAGTGGCATGAAGTGAACAGATCCAAATGTCTGCGATCGTGGCCAGCCTCAATGCACTTACAAATGCAGCTATAATCTGCGACTGACATTGAGCGATTAAGGAATAATATAAAGCTCGATGTCCACCAGTCAACGCAGCCACATCTCATCGAAGCTACACTACATATTCAGCAGAGAGGCCTGGACCGATTTCCACATTAGCATGCAGCGAATCAGTGACAAAATTTTATGACTTGCCAACATTTTCGGGAAGTACTGGCAGGGGGCTGTTTTCGTGGCAAATTTCAATGACGCAACTTGGGCATTTCGTTACAAAAATCGGCAGAATTTAATGCATTTACATAAATGCCTTGTTGTTCACGCCAGGGAAACTGCAGCTTCGATGCTGATATTTCCTGACGATGTTCCAAACGCTATAGCCGAAATAGAATTTCACTTTGGTCAGCCCGACCTATTAGTGAGGAGCCAACTCAGTAAAGTCCAGCAGTTCCCAAGCATCAGATAAAATAAAGCAGAGCACATTATTTCATTTTCTACAAAGACAAGAAATATAGTCGCATTTTTAACGTCAGCTAAATGCGAATACCATCTTGCGAATACGACTCTTTTGGAATAGCTAGTCACTAAATTGCCACCCAGCAAACAATATGAGTGGGCCCGACACGCAGTTATGTTCAAGCCATGCACAACTATCTGCCGCCAACTGTAACCACAAGAAGCTATCAGCCATTGTTTCAACAACCGCCGCCTCGACTTATGATGCATGTTGGAAAAGAGCAGCAGCCAGAACGCATACAAGGTATGAGGTGTTATGTTTGTTACTCATTTAATTTCCAATTACCAAGCCTTCAAAGATTCGACCATACAAGATCGTTGGGAAAAAGTAAAAGCCATCCAACTTTCTTTCTCGTGCTTGCATAAAGGACACAATACATCGAATTGGCGTCCACGAAACGTTTGTTACATCGATGGCTATCGCCGATACGATACCTGCACGAAAATTCGAGTTCGACGCCAAATGCAGATGCCGCCCGCAGTCAATCGCATCGCAACCCGTACTCAGCTCAGTTTTTTAAGTATCTTCCGGCTTCACGTTTTGGACCGAATGGGCGAGAGATGTTTTCGCCATGGTGGATAAAGGATCTGCCATATCGTTGATCGAAGAGAAGGTAGCGAGCCGATTGGGTCTTAAGAAGTTAGGCCTCTCTAGAATTTTAAGAAAATGGTTTTTTTCAAATGGTACATTATGGTCTCAAAAATGTTATCCCGAAAGATAATGACAGATAAGAATTTATAAATGCCCCATTCTCGTTCTCTAGTTGAAGCGTCTGTTTCAGTCAGTAAGGCATAATCAAAACTCTAAACGCGTTTATCTCAAAATTGCTTTTTTTAAGTTAGCAGGAAACATAACTCAAACAATTTACAACCGATTCACTTAAAATTTTGACATTTTCAGAAATACATTATCTACTGAAGTACGTAGGATTTTTTCTTGCATAGTTTTTTATTAACAATTTTCGCACAATTTTGCAGGCCAAATTGTTACTTTTTCCATTAGGCGGGTCCATTTCGTCAAAAATGCATATATTGAAAAAATCTTACGTACTTCTGTAGTTATTGCTATTTACAAGCGGAAACCGTTCGACAACTTATTAAAATAAAAAAGTACAGGAGCTGTGTGTCCGGCCATGGGGCCTGAAAAAATGGAGCCATCATAGGAAGAATGCTGTATAGCCGCCATTTTTAAATTAATTTTTCTTAAAAAATAGTTACAAGCAGTTTATTCTATGTATAATAAATGCCTTTTGTAAAAAATCAGGTTTATTTAATAGTTTTCCTTAAAAAAAAAAACTCAAAAAAGGCCTCTCTAGAGTGGCCTAACTCTTTAAAGGTAGAAGACAGCCACTTACGCTACAATGGTATCGTCAGAAGTGCACAACCGAAGAGTCATCGAGAATAAACCTTGAAAATAGAGGTATGGATTCGCCGCCAGCATATAGCCTGCGCAACGTATGTTGCTGGATTTGCCAGCGCAGTTATTTTCCAAAACCAATTATGCCTACTTTGAGTATTTGCTATTAGAGGATTATAGCCAAGTGAAGCCGTCGTTGTTGTTGGGCCTTGACAACACGTCGCTAAGCGTGCCAGCTGCGACTTTACAAGCCGACAGCGACAGTCCAGTTGCCATTAATACCAAACTTGGTTGGATAGCTTATAGGCGAAACAGTTCGTCGCCACAAACACCAGTCGTACTCCATGTTAACGAAATTGTCACCGAATACTTTGCCGCAGATAACTGGAGTAAGTGAATCGTTCAAGCAGATTGAATCTGAAGAGGACCAGACGGCCCGCAAGATACTGGAAGACAACACTCGCCGTGTGGGTAAGCGTTTTGAAAGCGGACTTCTGTGGAGAAGCATTCCACCAGCACTTCCTAATAGTTTTGACAAGACCTACAAGCGACTGCTAGGAATAGAACATAAAATGAAAGTCAATTCCTGTTATGCTGCCAAATATGAAGAAGAAATTGCCAAATACTTACGCAACGGTTATGCGATGAAGCTGTCCGACGAAGAAGTAAGTATGAATTCAAATTTTATTTGGTATTCACCGCATTTTGCAGTTCACAAACCGCACAAGCCTGAGAAGATGAGGGTCGCCGCCGCCAAAGTAAATGATATAGCATTGAACTTCGCATTGCTCAAGGGTCCTGAGCATGCCAAGCCGCTGCTCAACATATTGTTTAAGTTCCGTGAAGGTGCAGTTGCTATTGCAGAGGATATTCGCGAGATGTTATCTGAGGTGGTTGTAAAAGAGAGAGATCAACATGCCCGAAGATTCCTATGGCGTGACGGAAATGTAAATCAGCCCGTTGAGCACTACCTAATGCAGTCAATGGTTTTCGGAGCCGTATGCTCGCCGTGCATAGCGGAGTTCGTGGAAAATAAGAATGCCGAAAACTTCGGTCAACAACATCCCGAAACCGTTACATCCATAGTCGAAAACCATTATGTCGACGATCTTGTTGCCAGCTTCAAGAACGAGCTGGATGCCGAACACATTTGCAGAGCCGTTGTTTACATTCATTCGGAAGGAAGGTTTCATCATCGTTCATTCGTTTCCAATGCCATACAGCTGGAAGTTAGCCTGAATGAAGAGCCACCAACGTCACAGACTACCAGCTTAGAAAGCCGAGCGAACTGCGAAAAGGTCTTAGGAATACGTTGGAACACAGTAACATATGAGTTGGACTTTCAACTCAATTTTCTTCTAGTTTGTAACGCCGTAATAGAGGCGTTAGTCCACGCCCCCTGCGGATTGGGGTTCAAGAAATTACCCGTGGTAAGGCATGCCTGTCGTAAGAGGCGACTAAAATCCAATAGTTCTCGCGACAGTCGGGTTTTTATATCGGATTATAACGATCCCGAGTAGTCTACATCACAAATGGTTTGCCTGGTGGAGTGAGCTAAACAAACATCAACAAAGTTCAACTCAAGCGTCGGTATTCGCCCCAATTGCAAGCACCAGTATCGATTCAGCTGCATATAGTAGTTGACGCTAGTGATGTAGCATTTGTCGCCGGTGCTTATTTTCGTGTCGCCAATGCCGACAGTTATGATGTCACTTTCCTTGCGGGAAAAACCAGAGGCGCACCGCAGAAGTTATTGTCAGTGCCAAGAATGGAACTGCAAGTTGCAGTTTTAGGCGCCCGAATTGCGAACTTCGTTTATAGAGGGCACATCATTCAGCCTGAACAAACATTTTTCTGGTCAGGCTCAAAAGCGTTGTTGCGGTGTTGTAAAGAGTGGAGATTTATCGAGCAGACCTTAACAATGGCACTGGATACCCACACATCTAAATACAATAAATGTGTCACTACACGTGCGAAATGCTCGCCTAAAATAGAAGTACCAAGTCTTTGGCTGCGTGGTCCAAAGTTTTTTCAATTGCCGATTGACAATGGGTCAGCCACAATTTCTACACGTATGCCTGACCTACTAAAGGAAGAAATCAGGCCTTGCCTTCACATACAAGCCAAGGTAAATAACGCTTTGATACAATTTAACCGCTTTTCTTCATACTTGAATATGAAAAGGATTATGGCCTGGGTCTTGCGAGCTGTCAAAAAATTTTTACGATTTCGCCGTGGCTACGATGACCACGATGAAGTCAGTATTGACTCAGTGTTGACCGTCTATGAACTTGATAAAGCAGAAAAGTACATCACCAAAACCGTCAATCGTGAAGTATACGCGAAAGAGATAACAGCACTTAGCAGAAACGAACAACTCCACAAGCAAAGCAGTATACGTTCAATAACTCCGTATTTGGACAACAATGGTGTTATGAGAATCCAGGGTAGGTTATACGCAGCCTTAATTCTGCCACTGGAGTCCAGGAGACCGATTTCGATGCCGTCCAAACACATCGTCTCTGAGCTTATTATACGGCACCATTACAGCTACATCATCAGAATTTTTTACTCACGTTATATGAAGCCTGTCGCAAGTTTTGGTTTATACATACGAAATCATTGTTAAGACAGTGCAACGTACTTGCGAAAATGCCGTATTGACAGAGCTAAACCGACATCGCCGCTTATGGGTCAGCTACCGAAGGATCGAGTCAAGCCGTATGTCAGAGCGTTCGCCTATACGGGCGTAGATATGTTCGAATGAAATTAATACATATATATAATTACAATAACTCTTAAAGTATGCTTCCTAGAGACAAAGTTCCCGAAATATATAGTTTACGAGCATACCAAGTTAAATTTTTCCATCTACATATATCCTCCGTCGGATAGAGAGTAAAAACTATAGAAAACTTAGAAACACACATTGCATGTAAATCAAGGCCAAGAAGCCTAAACTGTGAATGAAGCGAATATAACTCAAATTGCTTGAAAAAATTCTGCATACTATGTCAAAGAGAAGATCTCACTAACACAGTTCAAGATGACATTGAGCGATTAAGGAATAATATAAAGCTCGATGTCCACCAGTCAACGCAGCCACATCTCATCGAAGCTACACGACATATTCAGCAGAGAGGCCTGGACCGATTTCCACATTAGCATGCAGCGAATCAGTGACAAAATTGTATGACTTGCCAACATTTTCGGGAAGTACTGGCAGTGGGCTGTTTTCGTGGCAAATTTCAATGACGCAACTTAGGCATTTCGTTACAAAAATCGGCAGAATTTAATGCATTTACATAAATGCCTTGTTGTTCACGCCAGGGAAACTGCAGCTTCGATGCTGATATTTACTGAAGATGTTCCAAACGTTATAGATGAATTAGAATTTCACTTTGGTCGGCCCGACCTATTAGTGAGAAACCAACTCAATCAAATCCAGCAGTTCCCAAACATAATGCGGAGCAAATTATTTCATTTTCTGCAAAGACAAGAAATATAGTCGCGTTTTCAACGTCAGCTAAATGCGAACATCATCTTACGAATACGACCCTTTTGGAACAGCTGATCACTAAATTGCCACCTAGCAAACAATATGAGTGGGCCCGACACGCAGTTATGTTCAAGCCATGCACAACTATCTGCCGCCAACTGTAACCACAAGAAGCTATCAGCCATTGTTTCAACAACCGCCGCCTCGACTTATGATGCATGTTGGAAAAGAGCAGCAGCCAGAACGCATACAAGGTATGAGGTGTTATGTTTGTGAAAGTACTCATTTAATTTCCAATTACCAAGCATTCAAAGATTCGACCATACAAGATCGTTGGGAAAAAGTAAAAGCCATCCAACTTTCTTTCTCGTGCTTGCATAAAGGACACAATACATCGAATTGGAGTCCACGAAACGTTTGTTACACCGATGGCTATCGCCGATACGATACCTGCACGAAAATTCGAGTTCGACGCCAAATGCAGATGCCGCCCGCAGTCAAATCGCATCGCAACCCGTACTCAGCTGTAGAGATGCCGAGTGTAGTAAAGGTCAGTTTTTTAAGTATCTTCCGGCTTCACTTTTTGGACCGAATGGGCGAGAGATGTTTTCGCCATGGTGGATAAAGGATCTGCCATATCGTTGATCGAAGAGAAGGTAGCGAGCCGATTGGGTCTTAATAAGTTAGGCCTCTCTAGAAGTTTAAGAAAATGGTTTTTTTTCAAATGGTACATTATGGTCTCAAAAATGTTATCCCGAAAGATAATGACAGATAAGAATTTATAAATGCCCCATTCTCGTTCTCTAGTTGAAGCGTCTGTTTCAGTCAGTAAGGCATAATCAAAACTTTAAACGCGTTTATCTCAAAATTGCTTTTTTTAAGTTAGCAGGAAACATAACTCAAACAATTTACAACCGATTCACTTAAAATTTTGACATTTTCAGAAATACATTATCTACTGAAGTACGTAGGATTTTTTCTTGCATAGTTTTTTATTAACAATTTTCGCACAATTTTGCAGGCCAAATTTTTACTTTTTCCATTATCCATTCAAAAATGCATATATTGAAAAAATCTTACGTACTTCTGTAGTTATTGCTATTTACAAGCGGAAACCGTTCGACAACTTATTAAAATAAAAAAGTACAGGAGCTGTGTGTCCGGCCATGGGGCCTGAAAAAATGGAGCCATCATAGGAAGAATGCTGTATAGCCGCCATTTTTAAATTAATTTTTCTTAAAAAATAGTTACAAGCAGTTTATTCTATGTATAATAAATGCCTTTTGTAAAAAATCAGGTTTATTTAATAGTTTTCCTTAAAAAAAAAACTCAAAAAAGGCCTCTCAGGAGTGGCCTAACTCTTTAAAGGTAGAAGACAGCCACTTACGCTACAATGGTATCGTCAGAAGTGCACAACCGAACAGTCATCGAGAATAAACCTTGAAAATAGAGGTATGGATTCGCCGCCAGCATATAGCCTGCGCAACGTATGTTGCTGGATTTGCCAGCGCAGTTATTTTCCAAAACCAATTATGCCTACTTTGAGTATTTGCTATTAGAGGATTATAGCCAAGTGAAGCCGTCGTTATTGTTGGGCCTTGACAACACGGCGCTAAGCGTGCCAGCTGCGACTTTACAAGCCGACAGCGACAGTCCAGTTGCCATTAATACCAAACTTGGTTGGATAGCTTATAGGCGAAACAGTTCGTCGCCACAAACACCAGTCGTACTCCATGTTGGCGAACGCAAGTGCCTTACATCGTTTAACGAAATTGTCACCGAATACTTTGCCGCAGATAACTGGAGTAAGTGAATCGTTCAAGCAGATTGAATCTGAAGAGGACCAGACGGCCCGCAAGATACTGGAAGACAACACTCGCAGTGTGGGTAAGCGTTTTGAAAGCGGACTTCTGTGGAGAAGCATTCCACCAGCACTTCCTAATAGTTTTGACAAGACCTACACGCGACTGCTAGGGATAGAACATAAAATGGAAGTCAATTCCTGTTATGCTGCCAAATATGAAGAAGAAATTGCCAAATACTTACGCAACGGTTATGCGATGAAGCTGTCCGACGAAGAAGTAAGTATGAATTCAAATTTTATTTGGTATTCACCGCATTTTGCAGTTCACAAACCGCACAAGCCTGAGAAGATGAGGGTCGCCGCCGCCAAAGTAAATGATATAGCATAGAACTTCGCATTGCTCAAGGGTCCTGAGCATGCCAAGCCGCTGCTCAACATATTGTTTAAGTTCCGTGAAGGTGCAGTTGCTATTGCGGAGGATATTCGCGAGATGTTATCTGAGGTGGTTGTAAAAGAGAGAGATCAACATGCCCGAAGATTCCTATGGCGTGACGGAAATGTAAATCAGCCCGTTGAGCACTACCTAATGCAGTCAATGGTTTTCGGAGCCGTATGCTCGCCGTGCATAGCGGAGTTCGTGGAAAATAAGAATGCCGAAAACTTCGGTCAACAACATCCCGAAACCGTTACATCCATAGTCGAAAACCATTATGTCGACGATCTTGTTGCCAGCTTCAAGAACGAGCTGGATGCCGAACACATTTGCAGAGCCGTCGTTTACATTCATTCGGAAGGAAGGTTTCATCATCGTTCATTCGTTTCCAATGCCATACAGCTGGAAGTTAGCCTGAATGAAGAGCCACCAACGTCACAGACTACCAGCTTAGAAAGCCGAGCGAACTGCGAAAAGGTCTTAGGAATACGTTGGAACACAGTAACATATGAGTTGGACTTTCAACTCAATTTTCTTCTAGTTTGTAACGCCGTAATAGAGGCGTTAGTCCACGCCCCCTGCGGATTGGGGGTTCAAGAAATTACCCGTGGTAAGGCATGCCTGTCGTAAGAGGCGACTAAAATCCAATAGTTCTCGCGACAGTCGGGTTTTTATATCGGATTATAACGATCCCGAGTAGTCTACATCACAAATGGTTTGCCTGGTGGAGTGAGCTAAACAAACATCAACAAAGTTCAACTCAAGCGTCGGTATTCGCCCCAATTGCAAGCACCAGTATCGATTCAGCTGCATATAGTAGTTGACGCTAGTGATGTAGCATTTGTCGCCGGTGCTTATTTTCGTGTCGCCAATGCCGACAGTTATGATGTCACTTTCCTTGCGGGAAAAACCAGAGGCGCACCGCAGAAGTTATTGTCAGTGCCAAGAATGGAACTGCAAGTTGCAGTTTTAGGCGCCCGAATTGCGAACTTCGTTTATAGAGGGCACATCATTCAGCCTGAACAAACATTTTTCTGGTCAGGCTCAAAAGCGTTGTTGCGGTGTTGTAAAGAGTGGAGATTTATCGAGCAGACCTTAACAATGGCACTGGATACCCACACATCTAAATACAACAGATGTGCACTACACGTGCGAAATGCTCGCCTAAAATAGAAGTACCAAGTCTTTGGCTGCGTGGTCCAAAGTTTTTTCAATTGCCGATTGACAATTGGTCAGCCACAATTTCTACACGTATGCCTGACCTACTAAAGGAAGAAATCAGGCCTTGCCTTCACATATAAGCCAAGGTAAATAACGCTTTGATACAGTTTAACCGCTTTTCTTCATACTTAAATATGAAAAGGGTTATGGCCTGGATCTTGCGAGCTGTCAAAAAATTTTTACGATTTCGCCGTGGCTACGATGACCACGATGAAGTCAGTATTGACTCAGTGTTGACCGTCTATGAACTTGATAAAGCAGAAAAGTACATCACCAAAACCGTCAATCGTGAAGTATACGCGAAAGGGATAACAGCACTTAGCAGAAACGAACAACTCCACAAGCAAAGCAGTATACGTTCAATAACTCCGTATTTGGACAACGATGGTGTTATGAGAATCCAGGGTAGGTTATACGCAGCCTTAATTCTGCCACTGGAGTCCAGGAGACCGATTTCGATGCCGTCCAAACACATCGTCTCTGAGCTTATTATACGGCACCATTACAGCTACATCATCAGAATTTTTTACTCACGTTATATGAAGCCTGTCGCAAGTTTTGGTTTATACATACGAAATCATTTTTAAAACAGTGCAACGTACTTGCGTAAAATGCCGTATTGACAGAGCTAAACCGACATCGCCGCTTATGGGTCAGCTACCGAAGGATCGAGTCACGCCGTATGTCAGAGCGTTCGCCTATACGGGCGTAGATATGTTCGGCCCATATAACGTCACCATAGGTCGCCGACGAGAGAAGCGATGGACAGCAATTTTATGTGCTCATGATCTAACCACCGATGCGTTTTTGCTATGCCTCCGAAATTTTATCAACCGCCGTGGTACTCCAATAAGAATCAGGAGCGACAATGAAATTAATACATATATATAATTACAATAACTCTTAAAGTATGCTTCCTAGAGACAAATTTCCCGAAATATATAGTTTACGAGCATACCAAGTTAAATTTTTCCATCTACATATATCCTCCGTCGGATAGAGAGTAAAAACTATAGAAAACTCAGAAACACACATTGCATGTAAATCAAGGCCAAGAAGCCTAAACTGTGAATGAAGCGAATATAACTCAAATTGCTTGAAAAAATTCTGCATACTATGTCAAAGAGAAGATCTCACTAACACAGTTCAAGATGACATTGAGCGATTAAGGAATAATATAAAGCTCGATGTTCACCAGTCAACGTAGCCACATCTCACCGAAGCTACACGACATATTCAGCAGAGAGGCCTGGACCGATTTCCACATTAGCATGCAGCGAATCAGTGACAAAATTGTATGACTTGCCAACATTTTCGGGAAGTACTGGCAGTGGGCTGTTTTCGTGGCAAATTTCAATGACGCAACTTAGGCATTTCGTTACAAAAATCGGCAGAATTTAATGCATTTACATAAATGCCTTGTTGTTCACGCCAGGGAAACTGCAGCTTCGATACTGATATTTACTGAAGATGTTCCAAACGTTATAGATGAATTAGAATTTCACTTTGGTCGGCCCGACCTATTAGTGAGAAACCAACTCAGTAAAATCCAGCAGTTCCCAAACATAATGCGGAGCAAATTATATCATTTTCTGCAAAGACAAGAAATATAGTCGCGTTTTCAACGTCAGCTAAATGCGAACATCATCTTACGAATACGATTCTTTTGGAACAGCTAATCACTAAATTGCCACCTAGCAAACAATATGAGTGGGCCCGACACGCAGTTATGTTCAAGCCATGCACAACTATCTGCCGCCAACTGTAACCACAAGAAGCTATCAGCCATTGTTTCAACAACCGCCGCCTCGACTTATGATGCATGTTGGAAAAGAGCAGCAGCCAGAACGCATACAAGGTATGAGGTGTTATGTTTGTGAAAGTACTCATTTAATTTCCAATTACCAAGCATTCAAAGATTCGACCATACAAGATCGTTGGGAAAAATTAAAAGCCATCCAACTTTCTTTCTCGTGCTTGCATAAAGCACAATACACCGAATTGCCGTCCACGAAAAGTTTGTTACATCGATGGCTGTCGCCGATACGATACCTGCACGAAAATTCGAGTTCGACGCCAAATGCAGATAACGCCCGCAGTCAAATCGCATCGCAACCCGTACTCAGCTGTGGAGATGCCGAGTGTAGTAAAGGTCAGTTTTTTAAGTATCTTCCGGCTTCACTTTTTGGACCAAATGGGCGAGAGGTGTTTTCGCCATGGTGGATGAAGGATCTGCCATATCGTTGATCGAAGAGAAGGTAGCGAGCCGATTGGGTCTTAAGAAGTTAGGCCTCTCTAGAATTTTAGGAAAATGGTTTTTTTCAAATGGTACATTATGGTCTCAAAAATGTTATCCCGAAAAATAATGACAGATAAGAATTTCTAAATGCCCCATTCTCGTTCTCTAGTTGAAGCGTCTGTTTCAGTCAGTAAGGCATAATCAAAACTTTAAACGCGTTTATGTCAAAATTGCTTTTTTTAAGTTAGCAGGAAACATAACTCAAACAATTTACAACCGATTCACTTAAAATTTTGACATTTTCAGAAATACATTATCTACTGAAGTACGTAGGAATTTTTCTTGCATAGTTTTTTTATTAACAATTTTCGCACAATTTTGCAGGCCAAATTGTTACTTTTTCCTTTAGGCGGGTCTATGCCGTCAAAAATGCATATATTGAAAAAATCTTACGTACTTCTGTAGTTATTGCTATTTACAAGCGGAAAACGTTCGACAACTTATTAAAATAAAAAAGTACAGGAGCTGTGTGTCCGGCCATGGGGCCTGAAAAAATGGAGCCATCATAGGAAGAATGCTGTATAGCCGCCATTTTTAAATTAATTTTTCTTAAAAAATAGTTACAAGCAGTTTATTCTATGTATAATAAATGCCTTTTGTAAAAAATCAGGTTTATTTAATAGTTTTCCTAAAAAAAATTAAAAAAAAGGCCTCTCTAGAGTGGCCTAACTCCTTAAAGGTAGAAGACAGCCACGCTACAATGGTATCGTCAGAAGTGCACAACCGAAGAGTCATCGAGAATAAACCTTGAAAATAGAGGTATGGATTCGCCGCCAGCATATAGCCTGCGCAACGTATGTTGCTGGATTTGCCAGCGCAGTTATTTTCCAAAGCCAATTATGCCTACTTTGAGTATTTGCTATTAGAGGATTATAGCCAAGTGAAGCCGTCGTTGTTGTTGGGCCTTGACAACACGTCGCTAAGCGTGCCAGCTGCGACTTTACAAGCCGACAGCCACAGTCCAGTTGCCATTAATACCAAACTTGGTTGGATAGCTTATAGGCGAAACAGTTCGTCGCCACAAACACCAGTCGTACTCCATGTTCGCGAACGCAAGTGCCGTACAACGGAATTTTCACCGAATACTTTGCCGCAGATAACTGGAGTAAGTGAATCGTTCAAGCAGATTGAATCTGAAGAGGACCAGACGGCCCGCAAGATACTGGAAGACAACACTCGCCGTGTGGGTAAGCGTTTTGGAAGCGGACTTCTGTGAAGAAGCATTCCACCAGCACTTCCTAATGGTTTTGACACAAGCGACTGCTAGGAATAGAACATAAAATTAAAGTCAATTCCTGTTATGCTGTCAAATATGAAGAAGAAATTGCCAAATACGCAACGGTTATGCGATGAAGCTGTCCGACGAAGAAGTAAGTATGAATTCAAATTTTATTTGGTATTCACCGCATTTTGCAGTTCACAAACCGCACAAGCCTGAGAAGATGAGGGTCGCCGCCGCCAAAGTAAATGATATAGCATAGAACTTCGCACTGCTCAAGGGTCCTGAGCATGCCAAGCCGCTGCTCAAAATATTGTTTAAGTTCCGTGAAGGTGCAGTTGCTATTGCAGAGGATATTCGCGAGATGTTATCTGAGGTGGCTGTAAAAGAGCGAGATCAACATGCCCGAAGATTCCTATGGCGTGACGGAAATGTAAATCAGCCCGTTGAACACTACCTAATGCAGTCAATGGTTTTCGGAGCCGTATGCTCGCCGTGCATAGCGGAGTTCGTGAAAAATAAGAATGCCGAAAACTTCGGTCAACAACATCCCGAAACCGTTACATCCATAGTCGAAAACCATTATGTCGACGATCTTGTTGCCAGCTTCAAGAACGAGCTGGATGCCGAACACATTTGCAGAGCCGTCGTTTACATTCATTCGGAAGGAGGGTTTCATCATCGTTCATTCGTTGCAGTTTTAGGCGCCGGAATTGCGAACTTGGTTTATAGAGGGCACATCATTCAGCCTGATCAAACATTTTTCTGGTCAGGCTCACAAGCGGTGTTGCGGAGTTGTAAAGAGTGGAGATTTATCGAGCAGACCTTAACAATGGCACTGGATACCCACACATCTAAATACAACAGATGCGTCACTACACGTGCGAAATGCTCGCCTAAATAGAAGTACCAAATCTTTGGCTGCGTGGTCCAAAGTTTTTTCAATTGCCGATTGACAATTGGTCAGCCACAATTTCTACACGTATGCCTGACCTACTAAAGGAAGAAATCAGGCCTTGCCTTCACATATAAGCCAAGGTAAATAACGCTTTGATACAGTTTAACCGCTTTTCTTCATACTTAAATATGAAAAGGGTTATGGCCTGGATCTTGCGAGCTGTCAAAAAATTTTTACGATTTCGCCGTGGCTGCGATGACCACGATGAAGTCAGTATTGACTCAGTGTTGACCGTCTATGAACTTGATAAAGCAGAAAAGTACATCACCAAAACCGTCAATCGTGAAGTATACGCGAAAGGGATAACAGCACTTAGCAGAAACGAACAACTCCACAAGCAAAGCAGTATACGTTCAATAACTCCGTATTTGGACAACGATGGTGTTATGAGAATCCAGGGTAGGTTATACGCAGCCTTAATTCTGCCACTGGAGTCCAGGAGACCGATTTCGATGCCGTCCAAACACATCGTCTCTGAGCTTATTATACGGCACCATTACAGCTACATCATCAGAATTTTTTACTCACGTTATATGAAGCCTGTCGCAAGTTTTGGTTTATACATACGAAATCATTTTTAAAACAGTGCAACATACTTGCGTAAAATGCCGTATTGACAGAGCTAAACCGACATCGCCGCTTATGGGTCAGCTACCGAAGGATCGAGTCACGCCGTATGTCAGAGCGTTCGCCTATACGGGCGTAGATATGTTCGGCCCATATAACGTCACCATAGGTCGCCGACGAGAGAAGCGATGGACAGCAATTTTATGTGCTCATGATCTAACCACCGATGCGTTTTTGCTATGCCTCCGAAATTTTATCAACCGCCGTGGTACTCCGATAAGAATCAGGAGCGACAATGAAATTAATACATATATATAATTACAATAACTCTTAAAGTATGCTTCCTAGAGACAAATTTCCCGAAATATATAGTTTACGAGCATACCAAGTTAAATTTTTCCATCTACATATATCCTCCGTCGGATAGAGAGTAAAAACTATAGAAAACTCAGAAACACACATTGCATGTAAATCAAGGCCAAGAAGCCTAAACTGTGAATGAAGCGAATATAACTCAAATTGCTTGAAAAATTCTGCATACTATGTCAAAGAGAAGATCTCACTAACACAGTTCAAGATGACATTGAGCGATTAAGGAATAATATAAAGCTCGATGTTCACCAGTCAACGTAGCCACATCTCACCGAAGCTACACGACATATTCAGCAGAGAGGCCTGGACCGATTTCCACATTAGCATGCAGCGAATCAGTGACAAAATTGTATGACTTGCCAACATTTTCGGGAAGTACTGGCAGTGGGCTGTTTTCGTGGCAAATTTCAATGACGCAACTTAGGCATTTCGTTACAAAAATCGGCAGAATTTAATGCATTTACATAAATGCCTTGTTGTTCACGCCAGGGAAACTGCAGCTTCGATACTGATATTTACTGAAGATGTTCCAAACGTTATAGATGAATTAGAATTTCACTTTGGTCGGCCCGACCTATTAGTGAGAAACCAACTCAGTAAAATCCAGCAGTTCCCAAACATAATGCGGAGCAAATTATATCATTTTCTGCAAAGACAAGAAATATAGTCGCGTTTTCAACGTCAGCTAAATGCGAACATCATCTTACGAATACGATTCTTTTGGAACAGCTAATCACTAAATTGCCACCTAGCAAACAATATGAGTGGGCCCGACACGCAGTTATGTTCAAGCCATGCACAACTATCTGCCGCCAACTGTAACCACAAGAAGCTATCAGCCATTGTTTCTACAACCGCCGCCTCGACTTATGATGCATGTTGGAAAAGAGCAGCAGCCAGAACGCATACAAGGTATGAGGTGTTATGTTTGTGAAAGTACTCATTTAATTTCCAATTGTGGAGATGCCGAGTGTAGTAAAGGTCAGTTTTTTAAGTATCTTCCGGCTTCACTTTTTGGACCGAATGGGCGGGAGGTGTTTTCGCCATGGTGGATGAAGGATCTGCCATATTGTTGATCGAAGAGAAGGTAGCGAGCCGATTGGGTCTTAAGAAGTTAGGCCTCTCTAGAATTTTAGGAAAATGGTTTTTTTTCAAATGGTACATTATGGTCTCAATAATGTTATCTAAGAATGTTAGATAAGAATTTCTAAATGCCCCATTCTCGTTCTCTAGTTGAAGCGTCTGTTTCAGTCAGTAAGGCATAATCAAAACTTTAAACGCGTTTATCTCAAAATTGCTTTTTTTAAGTTAGCAGGAAACATAACTCAAACAATTTACAACCGATTCACTTAAAATTTTGACATTTTCAGAAATACATTATCTACTGAAGTACGTAGGAGTTTTTCTTGCATAGTTTTTTTATTAACAATTTTCGCACAATTTTGCAGGCCAAATTGTTACTTTTTCCTTTAGGCGGGTCTATTTCGTCAAAAATGCATATATTGAAAAAATCTTACGTACTTCTGTAGTTATTGCTATTTACAAGCGGAAAACGTTCGACAACTTATTAAAATAAAAAAGTACAGGAGCTGTGTGTCCGGCCATGGGGCCTGAAAAAATGGAGCCATCATAGGAAGAATGCTGTATAGCCGCCATTTTTAAATTAATTTTTCTTAAAAAATAGTTACAAGCAGTTTATTCTATGTATAATAAATGCCTTTTGTAAAAAATCAGGTTTATTTAATGGTTTTCCTAAAAAAAAATAAAAAAAAGGCCTCTCTAGAGTGGCCTAACTCCTTAAAGGTAGAAGACAGCCACGCTACAATGGTATCGTCAGAAGTGCACAACCGAAGAGTCATCGAGAATAAACCTTGAAAATAGAGGTATGGATTCGCCGCCAGCATATAGCCTGCGCAACGTATGTTGCTGGATTTGCCAGCGCAGTTATTTTCCAAAGCCAATTATGCCTACTTTGAGTATTTGCTATTAGAGGATTATAGCCAAGTGAAGCCGTCGTTGTTGTTGGGCCTTGACAACACGTCGCTAAGCGTGCCAGCTGCGACTTTACAAGCCGACAGCCACAGTCCAGTTGCCATTAATACCAAACTTGGTTGGATAGCTTATAGGCGAAACAGTTCGTCGCCACAAACACCAGTCGTACTCCATGTTCGCGAACGCAAGTGCCGTACAACGGAATTTTCACCGAATACTTTGCCGCAGATAACTGGAGTAAGTGAATCGTTCAAGCAGATTGAATCTGAAGAGGACCAGACGGCCCGCAAGATACTGGAAGACAACACTCGCCGTGTGGGTAAGCGTTTTGGAAGCGGACTTCTGTGAAGAAGCATTCCACCAGCACTTCCTAATGGTTTTGACACAAGCGACTGCTAGGAATAGAACATAAAATTAAAGTCAATTCCTGTTATGCTGTCAAATATGAAGAAGAAATTGCCAAATACGCAACGGTTATGCGATGAAGCTGTCCGACGAAGAAGTAAGTATGAATTCAAATTTTATTTGGTATTCACCGCATTTTGCAGTTCACAAACCGCACAAGCCTGAGAAGATGAGGGTCGCCGCCGCCAAAGTAAATGATATAGCATAGAACTTCGCACTGCTCAAGGGTCCTGAGCATGCCAAGCCGCTGCTCAAAATATTGTTTAAGTTCCGTGAAGGTGCAGTTGCTATTGCAGAGGATATTCGCGAGATGTTATCTGAGGTGGCTGTAAAAGAGAGAGATCAACATGCCCGAAGATTCCTATGGCGTGACGGAAATGTAAATCAGCCCGTTGAACACTACCTAATGCAGTCAATGGTTTTCGGAGCCGTATGCTCGCCGTGCATAGCGGAGTTCGTGAAAAATAAGAATGCCGAAAACTTCGGTCAACAACATCCCGAAACCGTTACATCCATAGTCGAAAACCATTATGTCGACGATCTTGTTGCCAGCTTCAAGAACGAGCTGGATGCCGAACACATTTGCAGAGCCGTCGTTTACATTCATTCGGAAGGAGGGTTTCATCATCGTTCATTCGTTTCCAATGCCATACAGCTGGAAGTTAGCCTGAATGAAGAGCCACCAACGTCACAGACTACCAACTTAGAAAGCCGAGCGAACTGCGAAAAGGTCTTAGAAATGCGTTGGAACACAGCAACATATGAGTTGGACTTTCAACTTAATTTTCATCCAGTTTGTAACGCCGTAATAGAGGCGTTGGTCCACGCCCCCTGCGGATTGGGGGTTCAAGAAATTACCCGTGGTAAGGCATGCCTGTCGTAAGAGGCGACTAAAATCCAATAGTTCTCGCGACAGTCGGGTTTTTATATCGGAATATTCCCCGAAATCCAATGTGGAGAATTTTCTGCGGTTACAAGAACAACAACAGCAACAACAGCGTTCGTCCACCAACAAAGCGTGAACTTCTCAGTATCGTGATGTCGGCGTTTGATCCGTTTGGACCACTCGCCGACTTCCTACTTCTTACCAAATTACTAATCCAAGAGATATGGAAAAGTTCTATCGAGTGGGACGAAACGATCCCGAGTAGTCTACATCACAAATGGTTTGCCTGGTGGAGTGAGCTAAACAAACGTCAACAAAGTTCAACTCAAGCGTCGGTATTCGCCCCAATTGCAAGCACCAGTATCGATTCAGCTGCATATAGTAGTTGACGCTAGTGATGTAGCATTTGTCGCCGCTGCTTATTTTCGTGTCGCCAATGCCGACAGTTATGATGTCACTTTCCTTGCGGGAAAAACCAGAGGCGCACCGCAGAAGTTATTGTCAGTGCCAAGAATGGAACTGCAAGTTGCAGTTTTAGGCGCCGGAATTGCGAACTTGGTTTATAGAGGGCACATCATTCAGCCTGATCAAACATTTTTCTGGTCAGGCTCACAAGCGGTGTTGCGGAGTTGTAAAGAGTGGAGATTTATCGAGCAGACCTTAACAATGGCACTGGATACCCACACATCTAAATACAACAGATGCGTCACTACACGTGCGAAATGCTCGCCTAAATAGAAGTACCAAATCTTTGGCTGCGTGGTCCAAAGTTTTTTCAATTGCCGATTGACAATTGGTCAGCCACAATTTCTACACGTATGCCTGACCTACTAAAGGAAGAAATCAGGCCTTGCCTTCACATATAAGCCAAGGTAAATAACGCTTTGATACAGTTTAACCGCTTTTCTTCATACTTAAATATGAAAAGGGTTATGGCCTGGATCTTGCGAGCTGTCAAAAAATTTTAACGATTTCGCCGTGGCTGCGATGACCACGATGAAGTCAGTATTGACTCAGTGTTGACCGTCTATGAACTTGATAAAGCAGAAAAGTACATCACCAAAACCGTCAATCGTGAAGTATACGCGAAAGGGATAACAGCACTTAGCAGAAACGAACAACTCCACAAGCAAAGCAGTATACGTTCAATAACTCCGTATTTGGACAACGATGGTGTTATGAGAATCCAGGGTAGGTTATACGCAGCTTTAATTCTGCCACTGGAGTCCAGGAGACCGATTTCGATGCCGTCCAAACACATCGTCTCTGAGCTTATTATACGGCACCATTACAGCTACATCATCAGAATTTTTTACTCACGTTATATGAAGCCTGTCGCAAGTTTTGGTTTATACATACGAAATCATTTTTAAAACAGTGCAACGTACTTGCGTAAAATGCCGTATTGACAGAGCTAAACCGACATCGCCGCTTATGGGTCAGCTACCGAAGGATCGAGTCACGCCGTATGTCAGAGCGTTCGCCTATACGGGCGTAGATATGTTCGGCCCATATAACGTCACCATAGGTCGCCGACGAGAGAAGCAATGGACAGCAATTTTATGTGCTCATGATCTAACCACCGATGCGTTTTTGCTATGCCTCCGAAATTTTATCAACCGCCGTGGTACTCCGATAAGAATCAGGAGCGACAATGAAATTAATACATATATATAATTACAATAACTCTTAAAGTATGCTTCCTAGAGACAAAGTTCCCGAAATATATAGTTTACGAGCATACCAAGTTAAATTTTTCCATCTACATATATCCTCCGTCGGATAGAGAGTAAAAACTATAGAAAACTCAGAAACACACATTGCATGTAAATCAAGGCCAAGAAGCCTAAACTGTGAATGAAGCGAATATAACTCAAATTGCTTGAAAAAATTCTGCATACTATGTCAAAGAGAAGATCTCACTAACACAGTTCAAGATGACATTGAGCGATTAAGGAATAATATAAAGCTCGATGTCCACCAGTCAACGCAGCCACATCTCACCGAAGCTACACGACATATTCAGCAGAGAGGCCTGGACCGATTTCCACATTAGCATGCAGCGAATCAGTGACAAAATTGTATGACTTGCCAACATTTTCGGGAAGTACTGGCAGTGGGCTGTTTTCGTGGCAAATTTCAATGACGCAACTTAGGCATTTCGTTACAAAAATCGGCAGAATTTAATGCATTTACATAAATGCCTTGTTGTTCACGCCAGGGAAACTGCAGCTTCGATACTGATATTTACTGAAGATGTTCCAAACGTTATAGATGAATTAGAATTTCACTTTGGTCGGCCCGACCTATTAGTGAGAAACCAACTCAGTAAAATCCAGCAGTTCCCAAACATAATGCGGAGCAAATTATATCATTTTCTGCAAAGACAAGAAATATAGTCGCGTTTTCAACGTCAGCTAAATGCGAACATCATCTTACGAATACGATTCTTTTGGAACAGCTAATCACTAAATTGCCACCTAGCAAACAATATGAGTGGGCCCGACACGCAGTTATGTTCAAGCCATGCACAACTATCTGCCGCCAACTGTAACCACAAGAAGCTATCAGCCATTGTTTCTACAACCGCCGCCTCGACTTATGATGCATGTTGGAAAAGAGCAGCAGCCAGAACGCATACAAGGTATGAGGTGTTATGTTTGTGAAAGTACTCATTTAATTTCCAATTGTGGAGATGCCGAGTGTAGTAAAGGTCAGTTTTTAAGTATCTTCCGGCTTCACTTTTTGGACCGAATGGGCGGGAGGTGTTTTCGCCATGGTGGATGAAGGATCTGCCATATTGTTGATCGAAGAGAAGGTAGCGAGCCGATTGGGTCTTAAGAAGTTAGGCCTCTCTAGAATTTTAGGAAAATGGTTTTTTTTCAAATGGTACATTATGGTCTCAATAATGTTATCTAAGAATGTTAGATAAGAATTTCTAAATGCCCCATTCTCGTTCTCTAGTTGAAGCGTCTGTTTCAGTCAGTAAGGCATAATCAAAACTTTAAACGCGTTTATCTCAAAATTGCTTTTTTTAAGTTAGCAGGAAACATAACTCAAACAATTTACAACCGATTCACTTAAAATTTTGACATTTTCAGAAATACATTATCTACTGAAGTACGTAGGAGTTTTTCTTGCATAGTTTTTTTATTAACAATTTTCGCACAATTTTGCAGGCCAAATTGTTACTTTTTCCTTTAGGCGGGTCTATTTCGTCAAAAATGCATATATTGAAAAAATCTTACGTACTTCTGTAGTTATTGCTATTTACAAGCGGAAAACGTTCGACAACTTATTAAAATAAAAAAGTACAGGAGCTGTGTGTCCGGCCATGGGGCCTGAAAAAATGGAGCCATCATAGGAAGAATGCTGTATAGCCGCCATTTTTAAATTAATTTTTCTTAAAAAATAGTTACAAGCAGTTTATTCTATGTATAATAAATGCCTTTTGTAAAAAATCAGGTTTATTTAATAGTTTTCCTAAAAAAAACTAAAAAAAAGGCCTCTCTAGAGTGGCCTAACTCCTTAAAGGTAGAAGACAGCCACGCTACAATGGTATCGTCAGAAGTGCACAACCGAAGAGTCATCGAGAATAAACCTTGAAAATAGAGGTATGGATTCGCCGCCAGCATATAGCCTGCGCAACGTATGTTGCTGGATTTGCCAGCGCAGTTATTTTCCAAAGCCAATTATGCCTACTTTGAGTATTTGCTATTAGAGGATTATAGCCAAGTGAAGCCGTCGTTGTTGTTGGGCCTTGACAACACGTCGCTAAGCGTGCCAGCTGCGACTTTACAAGCCGACAGCGACAGTCCAGTTGCCATTAATACCAAACTTGGTTGGATAGCTTATAGGCGAAACAGTTCGTCGCCACAAACACCAGTCGTACTCCATGTTCGCGAACGCAAGTGCCTTACAACGGAATTTTCACCGAATACTTTGCCGCAGATAACTGGAGTAAGTGAATCGTTCAAGCAGATTGAATCTGAAGAGGACCAGACGGCCCGCAAGATACTGGAAGACAACACTCGCCGTGTGGGTAAGCGTTTTGGAAGCGGACTTCTGTGAAGAAGCATTCCACCAGCACTTCCTAATGGTTTTGACAGGAGCTACAAGCGACTGCTAGGAATAGAACATAAAATTAAAGTCAATTCCTATTATGCTGTCAAATATGAAGAAGAAATTGCCAAATACGCAACGGTTATGCGATGAAGCTGTCCGACGAAGAAGTAAGTATGAATTCAAATTTTATTTGGTATTCACCGCATTTTGCAGTTTACAAACCGCACAAGCCTGAGAAGATGAGGGTCGCCGCCGCCAAAGTAAATGATATAGCATAGAACTTCGCATTGCTCAAGGGTCCTGAGCATGCCAAGCCGCTGCTCAAAATATTGTTTAAGTTCCGTGAAGGTGCAGTTGCTATTGCAGAGGATATTCGCGAGATGTTATCTGAGGTGGCTGTAAAAGAGAGAGATCAACATGCCCGAAGATTCCTATGGCGTGACGGAAATGTAAAGCAGCCCGTTGAACACTACCTAATGCAGTCAATGGTGTTCGGAGCCGTATGCTCGCCGTGCATAGCGGAGTTCGTGAAAAATAAGAATGCCGAAAACTTCGGTCAACAACATCCCGAAACCATTACATCCATAGTCGAAAACCATTATGTCGACGATCTTGTTGCCAGCTTCAAGAACGAGCTGGATGCCGAACACATTTGCAGAGCCGTCGTTTACATTCATTCGGAAGGAGGGTTTCATCATCGTTCATTCGTTTCCAATGCCATACAGCTGGAAGTTAGCCTGAATGAAGAGCCACCAACGTCACAGACTACCAACTTAGAAAGCCGAGCGAACTGCGAAAAGGTCTTATGAATGCGTTGGAACACGCAACATATGAGTTGGACTTTCAACTTAATTTTCATCTAGTTTGTAACGCCGTAATAGAGGCGTTGGTCCACGCCCCCTGCGGATTGGGGGTTCAAGAAATTACCCGTGGTAAGGCATGCCTGTCGTAAGAGGCGACTAAAATCCAATAGTTCTCGCGACAGTCGGGTTTTTATATCGGAATATTCCCCGAAATCCAATGTGGAGAATTTTCTGCGGTTACAAGAACAACAACAGCAACAACAGCGTTCGTCCACCAACAAAGCGTGAACTTCTCAGTATCGTGATGTCGGCGTTTGATCCGTTTGGACCACTCGCCGACTTCCTACTTCTTACCAAACTACTAATCCAAGAGATATGGAAAAGTTCTATCGAGTGGGACGAAACGATCCCGAGTAGTCTACATTACAAATGGTTTGCCTGGTGGAGTGAGCTAAACAAACGTCAACAAAGTTCAACTCAAGCGTCGGTATACGCCCCAATTGCAAGCACCAGTATCGATTCAGCTGCATATAGTAGTTGACGCTAGTGATGTAGCATTTGTCGCCGCTGCTTATTTTCGTGTCGCCAATGCCGACAGTTATGATGTCACTTTCCTTGCGGGAAAAACCAGAGGCGCACCGCAGAAGTTATTGTCAGTGCCAAGAATGGAACTGCAAGTTGCAGTTTTAGGCGCCCGAATTGCGAACTTAGTTTATAGAGGGCACATCATTCAGCCTAATCAAACATTTTTCTGGTCAGGCTCACAAGCGGTGTTGCGGAGTTGTAAAGAGTGGAGATTTATCGAGCAGACCTTAACAATGGCACTGGATACCCACACATCTAAATACAACAGATGTGTCACTACACGTGCGAAATGCTCGCCTAAATAGAAGTACCAAGTCTTTGGCTGCGTGGTCCAAAGTTTTTTCAATTGCCGATTGACAATTGGTCAGCCACAATTTCTACACGTATGCCTGACCTACTAAAGGAAGAAATCAGACCTTGCCTTCACATACAAGCCAAGGTAAATAACGCTTTGATACAATTTAACCGCTTTTCTTCATACTTAAATATGAAAAGGGTTATGGCCTGGATCTTGCGAGCTGTGAAAAAATTTTTACGATTTCGCCGTGGCTACGATGACCACGATGAAGTCAGTATTGACCGTCTATGAACTTGATAAAGCAGAAAAGTACATCACCAAAACCGTCAATCGTGAAGTATACGCGAAAGAGATAACAGCACTTAGCAGAAACGAACAACTCCACAAGCAAAGCAGTATACGTTCAATAACTCCGTATTTGGACAACGATGGTGTTATGAGAATCCAGGGTAGGTTAGACGCAGCCTTAATTCTGCCACTGGAGTCCAGAAGACCGATTTCGATGCCGTGCAAACGCATCGTCTCTGAGCTTATTATACGGCACCATTACAGCTACATCATCAGAATTTTTCACTCACGTTATATGAAGCCTGTCGCAAGTTTTGGTTTATACATACGAAATCATTGTTAAAACAGTGCAACGTACTTGCGTAAAATGCCGTATTGACAGAGCTAAACCGACATCGCCGCTTATGGGTCAGCTACCGAAGAATCGAGTCACGCCGTATGTCAGAGCGTTCGCCTATACGGACGTAGATATGTTCGGCCCATATAACGTCACCATAGGTCGCCGACGAGAGAAGCGATGGACAGCAATTTTATGTGCTCATGATCTAACCACCGATGCGTTTTTGCTATGCCTCCGAAATTTTATCAACCGCCGTGGTACTCCGATAAGAATCAGGAGCGACAATGAAATTAATACATATATATAATTACAATAACTCTTAAAGTATGCTTCCTAGAGACAAAGTTCCTGAAATATATAGTTTACGAGCATACCAAGTTAAATTTTTCCATCTACATATATCCTCCGTCGGATAGAGAGTAAAAACTATAGAAAACTCAGAAACACACATTGCATGTAAATCAAGGCCAAGAAGCCTAAACTGTGAATGAAGCGAATATAACTCAAATTGCTTGAAAAATTCTGCATACTATGTCAAAGAGAAGATCTCACTAACACAGTTCAAGATAAATGTCTGGGTTGGGAAAAAGAAAAAATGCTTAAGCATATAAAAGAATTAAAAACATAAGCGGAAAAGAAGCCTTAAAAATCTATTATCCAAATCTATTCAAAACTTGGAGCTCTAGTTTTGAAGTACTAGCAAAAGATGACACGAATTTTTCTCCACTAACACTAACAGAAGACAATATACAAAGACCAAAATATTAAAAGAAACTCCACCAAAACAAAATATACTAATATTTTAGGAAAAAATATAAACCGGAAACCCAGTACAAAACAAAACCATACTAATGGCTCAACACATACATATGGCAGAAAAAGTCTGCCTTTACTCACTGTATCAAAGTATTCAACTAAAAACTTTAAGCTTTTTAAAACAAAATTAATAAATTTAAAGGAAATCAATGAAAAAATAATTAAAAATATTCACGAATTTTACCACCACTAAATGAATAAATTCTTGAAAATGATTTTCCATGTTGTCTATAAGCATACAAATATAAAGTATAAGCTGCTCTAAAAAAAGAAAGAAATGATAAAGAAATTATTATATTATATTAAATATTCATGAATTTTACCACCACTAAATGAATAAATTCCTGAAAATAATTTTCCATGTTGTCTATAAGCATACAAATATAAAGTATAAGCTACTCTAAAGAAAGAAAGAAATGATAAAGAAATTATTGTTATTCATGATCAACTAATAATTCTATTTAATAAAGAAATTTCACCTAATAAATTTAAAGATGGAGGAGCAGCTATATTACAAACTCTTAATAAAAATCTTCATAATGTTATTAAAGGTATAAAATTTAATAAACCTTTAATAATTAATATTCTTCGACTTCCTAAACGTTCATAAGTAATATTAGCTATTATTTTCACTTATTTTGAAGACACTTATTTGAATAATGTTTGAGCAAAATTTTGTAGAATTTGAGCTGCGTTGTTCTGAGTTAAAGGGATTGTAGTAGCGCTACTTAAGTAAGTTGGGCAGAAAAAGTATGCGTTCACTTTAAAAAACGATGGTTGCTGCATTATTTATGTTGAATTTAATTTTAAATGATACACGATAGTAATCGCGATTAGGAAGAAGCTAAGACGTATGTAAGTATATGGCAAGTTCGGCTGTAGGAAAACTTCAGTTTATTGAGTCGGTCATGAACAAGCATGTTTTTTCTTAGTATTTTGAAAATAAATTTAAAAGAAAGTGCAGTAATTATATGATTCGGTGAGAAATTTATTTTCCAACAGAGCAATGACCCGAAGCACACAGTGGAAATCGTTAAGTTTTGGTAATTGTACAATATTCCCGAAATCGCCTGATCTTAACCCTATTGGGCACTTATGGGATGTACTAGAAAGACAAAGTATACAGCGTACTATAACCAGCAAGGAAATGCTTAAGAGTGCGTTTGAAAAGGAATGGGAAGTTATAAGCCCAGAAGTAACAACCAAACTTATTGGGTCAATGAAAACCCGTCTTGTAGAAGTCATTAAAAGACGTGGATAGCCAGCAATTTATTGGCTTAATATACATATATTTTTTTAGTTGTTCGCCTTTTGTTTTATTCTTGAAGTGAACGCAGATTTTTCTGTTTGGTTTGAGTGACCTTTTTGTTTATATGTGACCTCATTTTAAATTTTTATTAATTATTGGTACTATTTAAAGAACTAAATAAACAGCTCTATTCCACATTTCAACTCGAATCTCACACCAACGTTTTTTAAAAAGTATTAAATTACACAGAGTATTATAGAAATAAAGAAACTTAACCGAAACAAAATCTAGTAATATTTTAGGAAACAATCAGCCCTATTCTGCATTTCGACTTGAATCGAAATTTTCTCCGTTCTGCGGATTTGGTATTCTGCGTTACGCTCCGTTTCGATCAATCTTCGAACGTTTCGATTCTATCCAATTCTATGTAACCTGCATTTCGATCGTAGCTACGTTTTTGTAGGTTGTAATTTAGTTGGCGGAGAACAGTTCGATTGTATATTTTCGTGTACTTAAATAATATAATTTTAACAAAAGTGTTGGTAAAACATGATTTTGATAATTGGAAAAGTCATAACGATGTCTTTTTTTAGTTTTATGAACTTAATGGCGCCTTTTGATACAACACAAGAGCAAGCTGAAAAAAGAGAGAGTTTTGAAATAACGTTACTGAAAAACAGTTGATCCATCAGTAAAAAACTCAATGGTTTCGAGAAAATTGTGTAATGACGTTAACTCTGTTGTGTGACACATTCCTATGTTATAAACTGCACCAACTCTGTGTTGGTAACAGACTTCCGCAAAAAACCGCAAATCAGCTACTACTCGTTTAGGTGGAGATAACCATGTCAAAGCACTTGATTGAGTTTCTTGTGAAAAAACATCCAGTACATACTTGAAAGCATCTTTATTAAGTTTGAAGTTTTTTTTAAATCTAGATAACGGAATTTGTTATATAAAAGTTTACCAATTACACGCTCAATTTCTTACAATTCATCACTCATCTGAAATGGATGACACTTGCCTCTCAATCCTCATGAAATATCGCCGAGGCTCTTGATTATATTTATAGTAAAAAAAAAAAAAAATATATATATATTTATTTGAATTGTACAAAAACTCTTTACAATTGTTTGCTTTGTTTTGTTTCAATTTCACACATTCACATGCAACCAGCTGATTTCGAAAATGTATTCTCTCTTCTTCTTCTTTCGATTCGTTCGTAATTCAGAATACCTAATTACGATTGTGGTGTAGCGGAGAGCGGGAACGCAATCGAAATATGAAATAGCCCTGAATAAGTTATTATATTGAGTAATTGAATTTAATAAGTTATTTAAAACTAAATTTACAGAATTTTGTAAAATAAAACAAATCATAAAAACGTAATTAGGATACAATCCAGAATCGCAGCATATTTTTCTAATTTCAAAATTTGGAATTGGAAGAATACGAGCCGGCACAGTTAACCTTTCGCCGAATGTTTGTTATCTCTATGCAATTCAGACACTTCAATTCATTAGCTGATAATATGCCACTAATTGTGCATTAGTATGAGACAAAATTCTACACATAATGAATAAACGGTCTGGAGCTAAGACACATCACTAATTACTGTACCTCACTTTGGAAGCAATTAAATCAGATTATCCTGTTATGGAGTTGTTGAAAAATATTCGAATGCAAGTTATGTCCAATAACATTTTGCTTCATGCCTTTCATTTTTTCAAACCCGTTACAAAAGGTTAACGCTTTGGGGATGTAGTGTGACCATTGAACTTTGTATCGGTTTCTGGATGAAAAGCTACGTAGTTATATTGGAATTGTACGTAGCACAATTCCATAGGATATATTAGCATAGTATGCATTTCCTAGACAAGGCGAATACCCCTATAGGTTTTGGTATAGGATATTTTTCCTATCGTAGCATATGTTTTTTTGCATATGTTTTGTTGTTGTGCTATTGCACGAGGGGATATAAGATCTCTCACCAATTCGTTAATGTACTTCAGTAAAGGTAACAAAAAACAAATTCATTTTATTATTGACACAGCTAGCAAGAAGGAAAATGCAACCCTGTGAAGTAAAAGTAGCCCTGTGCCTGTGTGGTTGTTATTGTTTCACTTGAATATGTCAAAATTTTGCAACGCGGGTGCTCTCGATCTCTAGCACAATTCCATAGGATATATTTGCATAGTATGCATTTCCTAGACAAGGCGAATACCCCTATAGGGTATAGTATAGTATAGGATATTTTTCCTATCGTAGCATATGTTTTTTTCCATGCGTTTTGTTGTTGTGCTATTGCACGGATGGGACATTTTTCCTATCCGTGCACCGTAGCATGCATTTCCTAGACAAAGAGAATACCCCTAATATAAGATCTCTCACCAATTCGTTAATGTACTTCAGTAAAGGTAACAAAAAACAAATTCATTTTATTATTGACAACTTTCAAATCCTACAAACTAGCACCTTAAAATTTTTAGGCAGGGAGATAAGCTCTT
This sequence comes from Neoceratitis asiatica, assembly GCA_030068015.2. Taxonomy (NCBI): domain Eukaryota; kingdom Metazoa; phylum Arthropoda; class Insecta; order Diptera; family Tephritidae; genus Neoceratitis; species Neoceratitis asiatica. Next base: position 24,210,074 of record CM061530.1, on the reverse strand, counting down.
CTTTAGCATCGACCGAGCCCTAAAACACCGTAAAAGACAGTTCTAAAAACCACTCCAAACTTTTTAAATTAATTATAACCATTAAAGCAAGACTAAGATTAATTATAACCATTAAGCAGGACTAAGTAGTTATACAGTTTTCAAAAAACCTTTGTTAGATCGAAAATTGAATACTGCAGAAGATCTACTGCAAGTTACACAAAAATTGTTAACAAAAAAATCCAAACCATCTAAAATAGTTTCCTAAGAAGATCACTGGGCCTTACACCTGCACCCCAATTCCATTAATATATACTCTGGCATATGAGTATCCACCTCCAGATAGAGCAACCTGGTTGCTGCCAAAGAATTGAATAAAACTCTATCAACAAACAATACTTTCAAATACTCAATTCTAAAACCATCCAACTTTAAACTTCAATATACGAACAGCATAAAGGAATTTTTTACAAGTTAGGCGTAATAGAAAAAACACGCCTAGTTCTAACATTGTAATCAGAACAAAAACACTCACATCCAACAAAAATAACACTCCTAAAGGAATCATACTAATGACTTACAGTAAGATCTTTAATGACTACAAAATATGTAATTTCAAACTACTGTTTACAGATGTGATAGTTCGAGACGAGTATCTTGAATGCATGGTATACGATGGCCAGACAAAGGAAGATTTCTCTTACAAAACTAATCTGAAAACAGCCTCCAGCAACATAGAGAAGCAATACACAAAGCCAGCAATATTCATAGACAGCTAATCATGTAGTTTTTTAGCACATAAAATACAAACAACGGTTGCATTAAAGAGATCCATAAATTAATTACTGATAACGAAATAACAACCCACATCATTTGGATCCCTTTCCGAAGCATGAGTCATACAAATCAAGCTTGACACGTCGAGAAAGATGTTAAAACAAACTGCCAAACAAAAATTTGACAAACTGAGAAAAATACCAGAAAAGAATCAACTACGTCCAGTAGACATTAGTCTACGATCTGGAATAACGATCACCAAGAAAACCTACGAGAATTATCAAACGCATCCTGTAGACATCGTTCTATACTCGTGAATACAAACATATCAATACTAAAAACCAGACTTATTTGAGCAAATTGCTCCGCCATATAAATCTAAAAACAAAACAAAAAACATTTTTATATGTTCACATGCGATTTCAAGCATTATTGTATTCTTATTTTATTCTGTTAAGTAGCATTGTACAGGTCTGCAAGTAACAAAACTCATACTTTTCGCAACATAGGCACAAACCGCGCTTTACCTATCAACTATTCTGCTATATTTTCCTGTATTTTAAGTAAAACCGCTAGTTTATAGTTGAGTGTGTTTTAAATTTGTTTACAGCAAAGTAAACTAAGTTTAAAAAGATTAAAACAAAAACAAATTTATTAATGGTAATGTAATATATATATACAATTTATTATTAAAGCGGGTATAAATTAAATATTTGTTAATGTTTTAGATATTAATATTAGTATAGAGTTGAATGCATTTAGCTGTCATGGTTAGTGTCTTGCGGGGATTGATTGCATGCAGTACATGTGGTGGGTATGTCAAGGTCGAGTCTGGATAGGTAGGAGCTAAGCCTGCTACAATATCCAGACCTTAATTGTGCCAGGGTTACGCGGGTCTCTCGAAGCAGCTCGAGCTCTTGTTCTGCTATGGTTGGTGATTGGACTCTGAGATCACCGTTCACAGGAAGAGAGTTCACAAAGGTGTTAATTGACTCTCGGTGAACGGTGTTTATGGCCTGTCTGTACGCCGTCCTGTCCAACAGGTCTTGTCTGTATTGCTGTACGGAGTCGCGGTAGTCAACTACTCCCTTCCTGATGTGCCTAAGTGGTGGTTCAGCTCCCAATAAGTGTGTTGGGATGATCCCGGCGGTAGCATCCCAGCAGATATTGCTTACACAGCATAACATTATGCTCCCTAACTGGGATCATAGATGTTTCACTGTGTAAGTGGTACTCCGGCGCCATCAGGAGGCTTCCCGTCATGGTCCGAAGGGTGGTGTTCGGCATTGTTTGCAGCTTCTGCAACTACGCTGGTCATAATTACCGACCGTCTGACCAATTGCCTTGTACGTTGCCAACAACGTTTCTTTGTCTTTTCCCTGGCGCTACCGGCTAGCGATTTGAGGATTTTGTTGCGACTCTGTACAGGCTGTCAAATGTGACTCCCAGTAACTTTGGGTTGTTTGTGGTCGAAATTTTAACGTCATCGACCTTCATATTAAGTTCCTTCCTTCGTGCAGCTGATGAAACGGGTCGTAGAGGATTTCGCTGGTTTTAGGTGAAGATGTTGTGCAGTGAAGAAGTTGGAAAGGTCGGCGAGATACCAGTTTATTTTGAACAAAGGCTATTAATATTCTGACCAGACGCCAATAACGAACGTTCATCATCGGCGTATGAGATCAAGGAGACACCTTCTGGTGGTGGAGGTAGCCTCGAAATATAGAACTTCAACAGCATCGAGGAGAGCACCGGGAGACCGATTTTGGTTAAAGCCATGAACTATCTGAGTGTTTATGGCGTTAAGTCTTGTTGTGGTGCTGTGCACTTTGCGGAAGCTATTTTGATGTGCAGCAGGGCACAGATGATGTGTGAGAGACGGGAGCATCAAGGCCTCAGTTGTCCTTGCTACTGAGGAAAAGAGAGATATCGGCCGATAAGACACCTTTACTTGCAGGTTTTCCCGGTTTTAGTAGTGGGAAAATTTTACCCAGTTTCCACATATCGGGTCGTTGGACCCAAGTTTATTCCGTCGGTGCCAATGGATTTTTAGGCTTTCGCCTCCCTGATAACCCCCTGAACATGTTCTTGGAGAGATTAGGCGTCGCGTGCATGTTTGGCATTTTGCGCACACGGCGGGTCCTTGTCTTTTCGTCCTGTTAATCGAAGGGTGCAGTGCTAATAATCGGCTAAAATAGATCGCGCACCTCTTCGGGTCCGACGAGGCGGGATCACCGAATGAAATTTCCACCCTATTATCACGTCTCGTCGGATTAGGAAATGATTTGACTGTGGTCCAGAGCTTGGTTACCCCAGAGAAGAAATTTAGAACGACAATTTGCAGAAAGGTTTTTCTCCATGGGTGATTTGGTGGGAAGGGGTAAAGCACTGGAGGCGTTCTCAGTAGATTCCGTGAAGCCGGGCCAGTTAGCTTTATTAAAGTTAACAAAGGTCCGGTGGTCCACGGAAACAAAGTCGGGAGTCCTGTCAATCGAGATGATTATGGGCAAATGGTCTGATGCGAGCGTCATCATAGATCGCCAGCCTATGCAGTTTGTCAGACTATCTATTGTAATATCAGGAGAGCTATGGCAGTTGCCCACAATCCTTTTAGGGGCTTCGTCATTCATTGTGCAGAATGTTGAATCGTCTATCTGTTCCGACAGCTCCGTTCCTCGACGATCATTTGACAGGGAGGAATGCCAAAGATCGTGATGCGCGTTAAAGTCGCCCAAAACAATACGGGTTTCGCCTCTGAGTAGCGCACCTATATCAGGACAGTATCAAACTGGGCAACCTGTAACTGGAGGAATTTATAAATAAATATTTCGAGCTCGACACCGCCTGACCTGATAGCTATGTCCTGACATTCTAGGCTAGTATCCCTGCGACAGATGTCGTTAAGGCGAAAACCTCCAAATCCTTTGGCCCCGACGGAATAAGCACATTTGGGCCCAGCGAGAGCAGACTATCCCACCAATCTGTCTCTGACCACCCTAATTATACCCGACTTGTGGAAACTGGGTAGAGTGGTCCCGCTACTAAAGCCGGGGAAACCTGCAAATAAAGGAGAATCTTATCGTCCGAATCTCTCCTTTCCCCAGTAGCGAATACAATTGAGGCCTTGCTGCTCCCGTCACTCACACATCATCTGAGCCCAGCTACACACCAGCATGGCTTCCGGAATGTGAACAGCACCACAACTGCACTTAACGCCATAAACACTCAGAGAATTCATGGCCTTAACCAAAATCGATTCTGTGCGCGAACTGTTTTAGTAGCACTGGACCTGTCGAATTCTTTCGATACGATAAATCATTCAGAGCTAGTAATGCACATTGAGGATTCCTCATTACCGCCTAGATTGAAGAGGTGGACCATGAACTTCCTGAGTGGTCGACGATCATCGGTTGATTTTCGAAGTCAAACCTCAAAGCTACGGAAAACTAAACAACGGGTTCCGCAGGGTGGTGTCCTCTCCCCGATGCTGTTTAATTTCTACATTTCGAGACTTTCTCTACCACCAGAGGGCGTCTCCTTGATCTCATACGCCGGTGACTGTTCGATTTTGGCGTCTGGCCAGGATATTGATAGCCTATGTTCTACAGTAAACTGCTACCTCGCCGATATTTCCAACTTCTTCACTGCACGATACTTACATCTACAGCCTGCGAAATCCTCTGCCACCCTTTTCACCAGCTGGACGAAGGAGTACCGGCTAGAACTGAATGCGAAGGTCGATGCTATAAAAATTCCTACCACGAACAACCCAAAGTTACTGGGAGTCACATTTGATAGCCTGCACTCCTTCACTCCGCATACGACTGCAATTGCCACCAAAGTACAAAGCCGCAACAAAATCCTCAATCGCTAGCCGGTAGCGCCTGGGTAAAAGACAAAGAAACGCTGCTGGCAACGTACAAGGCAATTGGCCGACCGGTCGTAAACTATGCTGCGCCGATTTGGACGCCGGGTACTGGCGAGACGCAATTGAAGAAGCTTCAGACCTGCCAGAACACCGCTCTTTGGACCGTGACTGGAAACCTCCTGATGGCGCTGGAGCACCACCTACACAGTGAAACATCCATGCTCCCAGTTAAGGAGAATAATGTTATACTGTGTAAGCAATACCTGCTGTGATGCTACCGTATGGATCATCCCAACAGGCACCTATTGGAAGCCGAACTACCACCTAGGCACATCAGGAAGGGAGTACTTGACTACCGGGACGACATACAGCAATACGGACAAGACCCGCTGGACAGGACGGCGTACAGACAGGCCATCAACACCATTCACCGAGAGTTTGTTAACACTCATCTAAAACCTCTCTCCCTTTGGTCCGAATCCGTCGAAACAGCACGTTTCCTCGGCCTCCCGTTAGATGAGCTCGATGACTGAAACTATGATCTCGCTCGCGATCCTTTCTTATAATATTGTAACCACCCGGCTCAGAAGATCTTACCGACTATCTCGTTGATCTTTCCTTGTAGTCCGTTGCAGTTAAATTGTATGAGTCGGAAACGTTTCGCAGGGGGGTGGGGGAGTGATGTATAGATCTTGGTTGTTGCTTCTGTGTAACCCCCTGAGGAGATTGTCGCGCATTGGGGGTGGTTGATTCCTACAGCAAGGGGAAACGTATGTATCAGGGCCTACCTACCAAATGGGAAAATAATTGTGCTGAAGACAGCTGGGCGCTGGCAGCATGGGCCCACGTAACGCGTGGTCCACTCCCTATGGGTCTTAAATCATTGCACTGGTTGCGTCTAATCGAGATGGTGGAGTTGTATTTGACACACGCAGCAGAATTAATCCGTCGGACCAGGGTAGGTTTCTACACTCGCCCTGATAAGAAGGAATCGGAGCAGACCTGCGGCAGGGCGTTGCTCCATTGAGGACCTAGAACTAAGATTACCTGAAGACCTAAACGGGGCCAGCTCGCCGAAAGGGTGCCAGCCCTTCGCTGTATAAAATGCGGGTCAACTCCTGTACGTAGAACCGGCTGTTGTGAGAGTCGTAAATGTATCATTCATTTCGGTGATATTTTGTACATCCCTATCTACTTGTAGGACTGTACGATTGTAAATAGAGATGTTAAATAGAGAAACACACATACACGGCTCTTCAATATAATGCCGGCGACTTTAATCCAAGAAGAGGGAGGGAGAACAATAGCATTGTAGATAGTGGTCATTATTACAGAGAAATTGTATTTGGGTGAGGATAACGATCGAAGTAACCGGTGAGGGCAGTAGGAGTACTAGCAGCAAGGATTGGATTTGTAGTGTTTGGTAGGTAAGGTTAGGGCACGAGCAGCGCAGAGATCCACTCTCAATAGCGTCAAAGTGGCTTACGGGCAGCGGTGAGTATGCTGTGAGTATGTATGTTGCTGTGTTTTTTGTAGCTTTTCGGGAATATTGCGGGAGTGACAGTCCTTAGCCGCACCTTCATGAGTAGAGTTTGGAACGCAAGTAGCGGTACCGAACTAAGCAGTGGGGACCGGAGAGGTGAAGATGAGAGTGTTGGTCTATTCCTTCACAATCAACAGTGACCCCGTTTGCGGGTGTTTGGTTTGGCTGAAGGAACCGGCTGGCACGTACCCAAAGGCACAGCAACATTTTGCTCTATCAGTCAGGCGGGTGTCTGCCTTGGATGGAAGAGCCAACTAGCACGTACCTAAAGTCACAGTAGCGTCTTGATCGACTAGTTAAGGGCACGGCTTACCTAACAAGACTGACCGATTTGTGCACTGCTCGGATGTTTAATTCGAATTCAACTGTGCACTGGTTAAGAGTTCACTGTCACGCTTTTTGTACGAATGAAATGGTTGGTTAGTGGTTAACGTAGGCTTGGTTATTTGTCCCCTTATTGCGGTTTCATGTGTGTAGTGAATGCTACGTTAAAGTCCCGGTCCCACTTCGGCGGGCATAGGGTTGCGGTGTTCCAGAATTTTGGTCCCAGAGATCTGCACCACCTTAGACAGAGCCTAGGTAAAATTTACCACCGCTAAATTGAAGTTTCTTGGCCGGTGTGTGTGTGGATGTTTTATGTTTTCGCAAAGTATTGAAAGATAAGCAGCCCTATTCTACATTTCGACTCGAATCGAAATTTTCTCCGTTCCACTGATTTGGTACTCTGTGTTATGTTCCGTTTCGATCAAACTTCGAAACTTTCGATTTTATTCACTCTATGTATTCTGCATTTCGATCGGAGCTACGTTTTTGTACGTTGAAATTTGGTTGGCGGAAAAAATTCAATTTCAGATTTAAGTGTGCTTAAATAATATAATTTTAACAAAAATGTAGGTAAGAAATGATTTTTATAGTTGCAAAAGTCACGACGAATTTTTTTTCTTTTTAAGCTTTATTTTGTTTTTACAGATATTTGCAGGTCAAAAACAACAACACCAACCCAATACGAAAAATTGGCTGAGATAATGTCCAACAAAATAGACATATCGCAGGGTTTTCAAAAGCGCCCGAAAGAAGAAGTAAAGGGATTTTGGGAGGAAGTGGCAAACCGCGCTTACTTGCCACACTTCAACAATATGCCCCTTCACACTTACCTCTTGCATGCCTGGAAGCTCATTTATTGAGGTTTGGTGGCTGCCTCTGTACCCGCCCTATCAACGGCCTTTTTGATGTTATCAAGGCCCCAATGTGTACCGTAGTACAAGGCCGCAAATTCTTTTTCTATTTTACTATTCTCCTTAGCTCTAAAAATAATTTTTTTTTTCTCTTTGAACTTTTTCTTTACCACCACTGTTCCAACTCCAAAACCCCAATAAAGACAGCTTCTGTCAAAAACATCTGTTTTTGAACTTCGTTATCGACATATGTATATCCAGCATGGGGGTCTGATAGCACTTCCTTCAGGAAATATCTTTCTTTTCCTTTGGACATCTCAACAAGCAACATCGTCGCATACATAAAGTGGTCGCGGTAATTTTAATCGTAAATTTATATTTACGATTCGGAGTGCATTAGAAGTTTTTAATAGGTTTGTGCGTTTGAAACACTCATTTATCGTAAAATCCGCGCGTATCATTTTAAGGAGAAGTAATACTTCAGTTCCGGCCAGCTTCTAATAAGCTAACCATTGCGAAACCCAATTCCAGCCTATCTATGGTAAGTGTGCATGCTTTTTTTTATTTTTATAAAAAGCCCCTGACCTTAAAATTATGTGAATTTCAATTCTTAAAAACCTTCAAGTTTCTATGACAGCTTTGTCTGTTTCTTTCATAGATATTTTTTTCTCTCCAAAACTTCAATAAAAATTCTCCACCAACAACTTTATCGTCATATGCATGAGGGTTGCTTGTGTAAACCACAAGCAACCCCTTCTCACGTCCCTTACAAATTTGTATATGCTCGTCAATCCCTATCAGAATGCGTCATTGGACGTCCTAGATGCGCCAGAAATCACATTCATCCATCCACCTACAAATTTTCATCTTTACAAAGAAAACCACAGGAATCGAAATTTTTAGTTATATTTAAGAAATAGGTTATAAAAAGAAAAACGTGTAAGAGTTTCAACTCGAACAAAGAAAAGAGGAGGAAAGAGGCATTAGGTACAAAGATAGTAGGTACAACATTTTTGTAAATAAAGCCAAAATTTTTAATTTAATTTAATTAAAGCAGAATATTTTTTTCATGTAATTAAAAATAGGCCCTAATGTAATATAATAAACTTAAACTATTCCCCTCTACTGAGTAAAGAAAGAAAAAAATGTGAATTCTAGTATTAATTTTCATTAAATATCTACTATTCGTAAAATATATATACAAAGAAAAATGTATTAATAAGTTGTTCCAACTCGAACTAAAGCAAGAACAAGAGTTAGGTTGGGAGTTGCTAAACTTACTCCATACGTAAAGTGCTGCTAGCGAAGCAGTGGACAAGCTTGAGAGAGTGCTTTATGATATGGTTTGAACGAACATTGAGCGCTGTTAGTTGTTGTGTTTAGGTGCGCGCTCTTTGTATTTAGTATTCTTATTATAACTAACTATGGTTGCCATAGCTCGTATCTAAAATAAATTTAAGAACATATATATATAAGTAAGAATTCATATTTATGCTTGTACATATATATGTATGCACATATGTAAGTCCAACTAATACGGAGTTTGTCTTTTTTTTTGCTTCAATTTGCATTGGGTTCATTTTTATTAAAGTTTTTATTTCTTTTTGTACATAAACATGTACACCTTTTGCATACCTACTCGCATACATATTTACATACATATGTATATAGATAACTATTTCTTTTTTCATAATTGATAACTTTGTAGAACTATTGTAGGATACAAAGTCAAAGGTGTAGTGGAATAACTAAAGTTCTACCATTAATTGTACGTTCCTTTTTTTTCATACCACTTAGGTTAAATAGACTAAGAAAACAATATGTAATGGATTGAATACTGTTAATAATAATTGATATAATGGCTGATTAGATCTCTTTTATTTGGTTTGAGTCATGGTAAAATAGTGGTAATGTATTGGGGCCTTGATAACATCAAAAAGGCCGTTGGTAGGGGGGGTACAGAGGCAGCCACCAAACCTCAATAAATGAGCTGCCAGGCATGCAAGAGGAAAGTGTGAAGGGGCATATTGTTGAAGTGTGGCAAGTAAGTGCGGTTTGTTAGCGAATTTTTTTTTGATAGCTTATTTTTCCAGTTGCAAGTCCCAGTGTGCAAAATAATAATTTATCGTGTGTGACCATTGACTGATTAGGGTAGTGCTGTGCGGTGATCACGTTTACGAACTACCCTAAGCTGAAGCTCCGGGCCTAAACGCCAGTGCACACACCTTGATCACGGCACCTTGCCACAAGCATTGCCCTATATTGTTGTTCTTTGTGACACATTCAGTCATATGGTAACATAACAGAGAAAATGGCGCCCAACGTGGGGCCCGATTGAAGGAAAACGTTTTGTTTTCATTCGTGGCTTCACATAAAGGATTCCCTCTTGGAATCAGTTTGTCTGTCTGCTTTAATATTTAATTTTTTAATATTTTTTGAATTTAGATATTTATAACTTTTTTTGTTTTGCTGTTGTATTTAAATAATTTTTATGTGGACACGAACTATTTTCGGTGGAATTGACGATTCTACAGGCTAAATGCCTCAAGATGCCTACCGCGTCAAGTCTTCGTATGCCATACAATTTTTTTAAGCATAGCATTTCTTTTGTTTTTCTGCAAATTTGCGATTTTTCTTTTGGAAATTTTTCATTAAGGCTTGATGCCAGTTGAATTACCAGGAATTCAAGTTAGCTACAAAGCAAAAGAAAACGATACGATAGTTTTCAAGTAGAAAGTGCATCTCAAAGTCATAGTCGAGATGCCACCCACATTTAACACCTTTTTTTTATTTTTTCGTTTTACATTTGAGAAAGATTTTGCACTTTTCGGAAATTGTGGTTTAAATAATATAATTACAACCGAGCATTCTTTCTCAAAATGCTACATGCCACAACACAATATTGCTCTTTTACCAACCTTAACTGTATGCCACATTGCCCCTATAGAGACTAGCATGGTCTCAAACCAAATTATTTGTATGATTTTTGATTTTTTTGAAAAAACAATCTTTGTTTTGAAAAGCAATTGTTTTGAAAACGTTTTTTTGCGAATCAAGTTCGAAGCGTTAAATATAAGTACCTACATACAATTAAATTTTTTTTCTCTTCCTTGTTTTTTTTTTGAATGCGAGTGTTGTTGTCGGTGTAAACTATACCTACATAATATCTTTTTGGTTAGGCCGAATCAAAAATGCCATTACGTTATAGTGGCGAACACGCATCCTTGCAGACTTTGTGTATAATTTGTAGGAAGCATATTACTAATAGAAGTAACGTGCTCGTTACAGCGTGTAAACACCGATTCCACAGAAATTGCTTGTTGTCTTGGAATTCTTCTTGTCCCTTGTGCAGAGCACCTTGCAGCAGTAGGGAATTTCATCAAAACCCAGGCGTAAATACCAGGTTACAAACAATGTTGCAAGGAAACGTCGGTAATAACAGTGGGAACAATGGGAACCTTCCTAGGACAAGTGGTGAGATGCAGAAGGAGCTACAGCAAAGGGTAGACAACGGCGATGCGTTGCCTACTGAAGGAGAACATGGTGGACAAGCATCAGGAAACGAGGATGAGGCGCGTATACGAAACATGGTTACTGCTTTTGTGTCAGCGAGATCTGCAACCGCGTTTGCAGGTATTGAGAGTCGCGTAGCCCAAATGGTTGAACAACGAGTTGAAAGCACCCTATCTAATTTCCTTGAACGTTTAAATCTTAACCCCGTCCAAACTCTTCCCGTAGCCAACGACACTAGTCAAACTGCTAACGTGTCTCAAGCCCAACACCCTCCTAACAGGTCTACACCAGTTTGGCCAAGAATGCACCCACATTACCAAGCCATAACACTTCAAATTTTAATAACCATATTGACCAATTGAGACTAAGTGATATTTCAACCATACCGTATATTGGTAGAATCGCGCAGCTAATTTCTAGTTGGGACGTGAAGTTTGATGTTACGTCGCGTTTGTCAGTAGATAGCTTTTTGTCTAGGATAGAACTCCTTGTGATAGATACACCCAACAGTAATTTTAATATTTTATGCGAGCATATACAGAGTTTGTTCGTAAATGAGGCCAAAGATTGGTACTGGCGGTATCGCAGATCAGTCGAACGCGTAACCTGGCCAGCTTTGTGCCAAGCTTTAAGGACGAACTTTCAGCAGCATAAGAGTGACTTTGAGCTTAAGGAATCGATTCGCGCTCGAAAACAAGGACCAAATGAATGCTTTGACGACTTCCGCAACGGTATTTTAAAAATCGCCGAACCTCTTGAAATACCACTATTCGAAATGGAACTTCTTGAGATAATGAAACATAATTTGCGGCCACGAATTCGGCAACAGCTTCTTTTTGTACCAATCCATTCTGTGGCAGAGCTTCGTAGGCTTTGCTTAAAAGGTGAAAGTCTGGCCAAAGAAATTGCTAAAGCCACACCATTCTCTCAAGGCAATAACTCCCGACAATTACCTAGACGCCAGGTTAATGAAGCCTACCTTGACCTAGACCTCCATGATGAAGCAATTACGCAAAACGAGTTTGCAGTTTCGCATCAAGTTACCAAACTAAAACCTGGGTGCTGGAATTGCAACAAAGAGGGGCATAGGTATTATGATTGCCTCGAGGAGCGTACTGTATTTTGCTACGGTTGTGGCGCACCAAACACCTACCGCCATAAATGTCCTAAATGTTGTCCGGGAAACTTCAAACTGAGCGAGGAATCGCGTCAGATCCATCGCAACGACAGCAAACATTAGACTGTTACAACCTACCCCTACACGGGCAATACCAAAACGGGTGTGTATCAACCAGAATACTCAAAAGTGATTCTCAAATTTGTAATACCCCTTTTATAAAGGAAATCATACCATACGAGCAAGATATAATGAAATTAGAAATAGAATTTTTATTTCCGATATTGATATGTTTGAAAGGCCAAAACGTTCCTCACTGCGCATGAAAAACTTTTGGGCAAAAGTAAAAGCAAACAGGAAAAATCTACGGAAAGTTATTTGCTCTTTGCAACAAAGAGAAAAGGATTTTAGGCCATATGTAAAGGTGAGATTATTAGAGGGCGATCACTTAGGTTTATTAGATAGTGGAGCGCAAGTGTCCTGCTTAATAGGCTTGTTGGCTAAAGAGGTTGCCAAACACCAATTACGAAAGCACCAAATTCCCATTTGCACCGCCGATGGTAAAAGTCAGGTAGTTTTCGGCACCATAGACCTTAGTGTAAAATATAAAGATAGATCGGAGGTGATAAATTTTGTTGTTGTCCCCAGTATGTCCCAAGATGTCATATTGGGAATCGATTTTTGGATCAAATTCCAAATAGCACCCAATATAATCTCTGAAATTTCTCTTGATGATAATGGTAATTTTCAAGAAAACTCACTTTCCCTGAATGTAGAGCAACAACAGCAGTTAAGTTTAATTAAAAATAGATTCCCAAGCTTTGAAAAAGAAGGCTTGGGAAAAACCTCTTTGTTGGAATACGAGATACAACTCGAACCCAATGTCCGTCCGATAAAACAGTGCTACTTCCCAATTTCACCAGCTGTCGAGAAACTCGTACATGCTGAAATTGATGAAATGCTTAAGTTAGGTGTAATCGAGGAAGCTCCTAACAGTCCATGGTCCAGTCCGGTGGCTTTAGTAAAAAAGCCAGGTAAAGTCCGTCTATGTCTGGATTCTAGAAAAGTCAACAGCGTTACCGTTAAGGACGCTTATCCCCTTCCTCATATTGATGGGATTCTAAGTAGGATACCCAAGGCGAAGTTTATAAGTTCACTCGATTTACGGCGTGCCTTTTGGCAAATTCCCCTTGCCGAACAGTCCCGAGATTACACCTGTTTCACCGTCCCAAATCGTCCGCTTTACCGATACCGTGTAATGCCTTTCGGTCTTTGTAACGCTCCGCAAGCACTTTGTCGCTTGATTGATCGCGTAATACCACCAAATTTAAGAAACCAAGTTTTTGTGTATTTAGATGATTTATTAATTGTGTCAGAAAGTTTTGAGACACATATGCCCGTCCTAGCTGAAGTTGCTTTGCATTTACGAAAAGCAGGGTTGACCATAAACGTCAACAAGAGCAAGTTTTGTATCAAAGAGGTTAAATATCTGGGATATATTGTGGGCAGCGGAACTATACGTACCGATAGTAAAAGATTTCTGCCGTAATCCAATACCCCGTTCCATCGAACGTCAAGCAGATTAGGCGGTTCTTGGGAATGGCCGGTTGGTATCGCCGATTTGTAGATAATTTTGCTGCTTTGACAAGCCCACTGACAAATTTGCTAAAAAAGAGTAAAAGTTTTGACTGGAACGACGACGCCCAACAAGAATTCAATACCCTGAAGGAAAACCTGTCCACAGCACCCGTACTGGCTAGTCCAGATTACAACAAACCTTTTATTATACAGTGCGACGCTAGTAAGCTAGGAGTTGGTGCGGTCTTAGTACAAAAGAATTCCGAAAATATTGAGGTGCCTATAGCGTACTTTTCGCAAAAATTGAACAAGGCACAAAGTAACTATAGTGTAACTGAACTCGAATGCCTAGCAGCCTTGCTTAGTTTGAAGAAATTCAGGGCCTATGTAGAGGGACAAGAGTTCACTATAGTTACAGACCACGCCAGTTTGCAATGGCTTATGCGGCAAACTGACTTATCTAGCCGACTAGCGCGTTGGTCTTTCAAATTGCAAGGGTTTAAGTTTAACATTGAACACAGGAAAGGGTCACTCAATGTAGTACCTGATTGTTTGTCCCGACAAAATTTTGAGGAAGTAGGTGAAGTCCGTGAGATTGAGGTCTGTCCGTTAGTTGATTTACAGTCGTCCGAGTTTTTGTCCGAAGATTATCAAAAATTGATAAGTCATATCCGTGAAAATGTTAGCAGATTGCCTGATTTACAGATAGTCGACAACCTCCTTTATAAAAGGACCGAACATCCCGATGGCAATCCGGAAAGGGAATCGTTTAATTGGAAACTGTGGATTCCCACATCTCTAGTTCCGGGTGTCATAGAAAATGCACACTGTCCGTCAAACAAATGTCATGGTGGCATTGCCAAGACATTGGAGCGATTACGTAATAATTTATATTGGCCAAATATGACAGTTGGTGTCAAAGATTATGTCAGTCATTGTGATGTATGTAAGCAAACTAAATCGCCCAATGTAACGCTACGACCACCAATGTCCGCACAGTACACGGTACAACGACCGTTTCAGAAATTGTATGTAGACTTTCTTGGACCCTATCCCAGATCCAAGCAAGGAAACATAGGAATATTCATCGTACTAGACCATTTAACAAAGTTTCCCCTTTTAAAAACTGTGAAGAAATTTAACACTTCCGTTGTATGCGACTTCCTACGGGATAACGTTTTTAGTATCTTCGGAACTCCCGAAATTGTAATGAGTGACAATGGCAAGCAATTTAGATCTACGCAATTTAACACCTGCCTTATATAGCCCGCAAGCCAATGCAAGCGAACGTGTGAACCGCTCAATAATCGCTGGTATTAGAGCTTATCTCAAAAAGGAATAATCGCACTGGGACAAAAATGTATCCGAGATTTCTGAAGCTCTCAGAAGTTCAATTCACCAAACAATCGGTTTGTCTCCTTACTTCGCATTGTTTGGACAGCAAATGATTTCCCATGCGGGTGATTACGGACTACTGAGGAAGTTGAAGACGTTGGATGACACCGTAATGGAGTAATTTGAAACTGATACGGAAACAAATCACCGAAAACATCTCGAAAGCGTTTGAAAGTTCATCCAAACGTTATAATCTGCGTAGCTCCGATAAACGTTATGAGATTGGCGATTTCGTTTTCCGGCGTAACTTCGTACTAAGCGATGCTTCAAAGAAATTCTCGGCAAAACTTGCTCTAAAGTTTGTAAAATGCAAAGTGCTTGCGATAAAAGGCAATTGCATGTACGAGCTGGAGGATATTGAGACAGGTAGAAGGGAAACACATCACAGAAAAGACATTCGCGATAGCAACTAGGCCACACCGCACCAACTCTCTAGGTGGGGGGATGTGTACCGTAGTACAAGGCCGCAAATTCTTTTTCTATTTTACTATTACTATAAATTATTTTTAGAGCTAAGGAGAATAGTAAAATAGAAAAAGAATTTGCGGCCTTGTACTACGGTACAATCAAAGGTTGCAAGGATTATGTCAGCAATGTGGACGTTTCTTACAGAGAACCCACCACCGAAATGGACATGTCGGTGCAGTCGGTTGATCCAGATAACATAGCGTCTACTAGCAGAGGTGCTAGTAAAAGATATTTCCAGAACAAAGAAAAAAGGCCAGACAAGGATAGTACCGCTTCCTTGTTGAAAGAGCAAGTAGGTCTCCAAAAAGAATTTTATGCTGAAAACTCGAGGCATAACGAAGTTATCTTAGTGAAAATGGAAGAAGCTGCGGCCTATTTACGTCACATGAATCGCTCTTTGGAATCCATGGCGGACACTTCATTGGACCCTAATTACCATAATACTTAATTCATTTTTGTATTTTTTATTAGCTTTTTTTCTGTTTATACTTTTTTTATTTCATTTTTAGTTTATTTTCTTAAAATAGTTAAACGAATTTAATGAATTTTATTTTATTTAAGAATTATATATTTCTGGCTGTAAAATTAATTTAATTAAATAGAAAATATAATTAACTGTTTTTATATATTAAATTTTCTAAAAGAAGAGAGTATGTTATTTCGGATACGGTTCCCTATGGATGTATAATCGGAGTCACAGCCTTCTTCTTCTTCCCCCTCTACTTGATGGCTCTCAAACTCGAACAAATTTCCGCTCAAATCATCCACTTTGTAGTAAATGCAAATATTATGGAGTGCGCAAGCTACGTTTATAATTTGGAATACTTTGTCTGGTGAGTATTGTAGCTCTCGAGCACTCAACAAGCATCGGAATCGATTCTTCAAGACACCGATTATCCGCTCTATCACGTTCCTAGTTTTGGAATGACGTATGTTATAATTACTTAGCTGACTTCATTGATGTACCGATCGATACGGAATCATTAGCCAAGGTTCCAATAGATACCCTGCATCGCCTGTTAATAAAACGAATGCTATTTAAAACAAACTTAACAAAACGTACATATATAAATAAATACCTAACAGCCAAGTGTTCCTTTCGCCTTACCGATAGCGCCGTTCCATATGACATCTCAGTTTGCTCAAGCCCCAAACGTGAGAATCATGATTGCATCCACTTCAGGCCATTGCCTGCTAACAAACAGTAGAAATCGGATACCAGTTGATCATATGGAACATCGTATTGAGCTCGCATGCGCTCAACGCGGAAGATGAAACTTTCCACAGTGATATTTTTCTCGGTATTATCAAACTTGATGTGCCACTTGTCCAAATCAATGCTTTTTCTTCTATTGACCTCTCGTGCACTAGACGGTCTTTGACTGCATCCTTCTTGCGGAAATTCAGTTCCTTTTGGCTGCCTCTGGCGGTCTGTATCACGATTCTTTTCATCTGGTGTTGATGACTTATGGGGTTGATTTATGACCCCATTGATGGATGTTTCCACCTCTGCTACTCGGTGGCTGAGATGAGATATGTCATCGCGTAGATTACGAAACTCATTCATGCACTGGAACAACGCATTGTTTTGTTGGGCCATCAGCTCCATTTTCTTTGATGCTGAGTTTGGATCGTGATCGGGCGCTTCCGGTGCTCTATCATCGCGAGCCAAGTGTGGTTCGTTCCTATCCATTGTTTCTTCCGAATCCCTATCTTCTACTGCACTCAGTAAAATTTGTTCAAGTTTCGTTGAAAAACTCGTGCTGCGATCAAGAGTATTAATTTCACCATTATTGGTAACGGACAGAGTCGCAGCAGGGGCGTTAGCACTCGAACCAAAAATTTGGGTCGGATACCTATTTAAAAAAATCGATAAAATTAACTGGATACTCTATACCAGTATCAATCTGAGTGAGAATTGACCTCACAATTTGATTTTCAAGTGCTCTGGTAACACTTCTGGTCTCCCTTCTGTTGTTAAGAATGCTAAGGCCAACACGGTTTATTTCTTCGGGTTCCTTATTCCTATCCATAAATTATCAGCAAATTGGACAATTAGTAAAAAATGTGGGCCCTTATAAAAAGAGTATATACGAGGAAACAAGGAAAGGTAAATGTAATAGAAAAGAGTATATATGTATAAACAAGAATTCAAGTAAAATAATAAATTTGTAAATATATGTATGTAACTGAAGCCCACAACTCAACTACAATAAATATAATATGAGGATGGTAATAAATAAGTATAATTAATAAACTATAGTAAATTAACGAGCAAGCAAAACTTGTGTTTGTAAAAGGAATTATTCAAAATGGGTAGGTTGGAGTTATTTAAGGTATTGCCTTCAGCAGAGATCACTATGGGTGTGATTAGTCCTAGATCCTCAGTCCATTGTCATAGTCAACTAAATCATAGTCCACTCATCAGGCGGTGTTGCACGTCAAAGTCTTGGATGCTCTGTCAAAGCCTGGTTGCAATATCACTTAACAAGAAATTCTAAAGCCCACTCCGCACTAATTATATTGAGATAAGCCTCACAAGTCATAATTCGTCGTAACATACATATGCTTGGTAGCTTTAACCTCTTATTCAATCTATAAAAATTAAAACAGGTATTTACCCCATTTTTGGAAAGCCAATCTCTTTGGACGTCACTGCTGAGATCATTCTAATCTTCAGCAAGAACTCCAAAGGCCCCCCTTACATACATCATGGGTACCGATAGACAGGTAATTCTGGACCGCTACCTTGATATAAACATAAAGATCTAATCAGTTCTATGGAAAAAACAACAATTTTTACAAACACAGAGGGAGCTAAGCGGTTTGTGCTATTGCCTACGTTGGGCGCCATTGTTGGGTAACTGGCTTTTGGTGCAGGAAGGCGATGGCTGCGGTGGCATGCGGGTATTTCGCCACTTCTCCTTGCCTACAGCTACAACAAACAAATTTAGGGGTTCATGCCTAAAAAATTGCATTAGGAAGGAGGAAGGCATGGGAGTAGGAAAGGGAAAGAAAAAGGTCCTGTTCATATCAGGTGGAGCCGCCCACCCCTCATTAGTGTATGGTACACCTGTCCTTGGACTTCACCATGGCCCCGAGTTTCATCCAAAGAAGTCCCCTTATCCTGACCTAGTTCGTTATTCGTTTGTCATTTGTCAGTAAGTCATGTCAGGTATCTCACCCATATCCTCTTGTATGCTGCGGCTAACCCGACGCCAACCTACAAAGAAAATGCGCCTATTCCATTTTTAAATAAAGAAAAATCCTCAACTGAATTTCATATTTTTCTTTCCTTTTGTTTATTATAATATTTTAAATGAATTCACAATTAGAATATTCACTTATCTAATTTTATTCTATACAATACATCTATACACTATACTAAATATATTTCACTTTCCTTCTAATGTTCAATTCCTTTTATTCATTATTACTATTATTATTATTTTGTTTGATTTTTGAATTTTTTTTTATTCTATAACTTTACATTCATATATCTTTGTTCTCCCCCCTTTTTGTTTCGGCACTATAAGTTTACCCTAATATGTAAGGCCAAAACACCGCTTCGACCGAATTTGCTGACGGCGCGTCTATAGCTTTCCACGTAACAACAAGCAAAAGTTCAATACCGCTTTAATAACTCATCCGGCCATTCTGCCGACGAGACACTTATAGTCTTGCGCGTGGCAAGTTATGACGCTGGACGGGAAAAACTCTTCCATCACTACTGCCCGGATGAAAACCTGTGAAGTATATAATATGATATATACTCCAGTGGTTTTGCTCGCTTAAATTCAAGGAAATAAAAGAAAAAGGAAATGAATTAGTTTTTCTGAATTGGATTTATTTATAATCTTTAACAATTTAGTTATTCATGTATTATAATAGATAAATTAAGTATAAATTAATTTTACCTTAAAATTGCGGTGTGGCGGCGGAACGTCTTTATTCTTTGCGGGTTGAGATGACAAGAAGAAAGTGAAAAGGCGAGAAAGTTCCACTAACCCTCAAATCGGTTAGTTATTTCCGTTTTGAAAGAGGAAATGCAACAATAAAAGCACTACCAGGAAAAGTATGGTTTTATATATGAACATGGTAGTGCATATGTGCATGTGTGAGTGTCTAACACAATTTGTGTACAATTGATGGAGAAATTAAACAAAGGGGAAATGCAACAATAAAAGCACTACCAGGAAAATGCGGTTTTTTATATGAACATGGTAGTGCATGTGTGCATGTATGAGTGTGTAACAAAATTTGTGTACAACACGGAGCATTTAGATTAGGGTGGTGTGTTAGAAGGTGGGATTTAGCCCGAAGGTCTAAACATACCGGCCCCCTTGCTATAAGCAACTTCTTTCAAATACGTAGTACTTCCGCTGCCACACCTGTGCTATTACAATTGTATATGTATTAATATTAACGTAAATATAAAATGAAAGTTTTGTTGGTCCTCTGCAGCTCGCCCAGGAGATCGGGTTCCTCCGTTTGTTGAGAACCTGCTGGCTATTTTAAAGAAATAAGAAGACTTGTGAAAGAAAACAAAAAATTGACGTGGTTGACTTTTGCACTGTATTTAAAAAATTCATTATAATATGTTATTCCTTATAATTGATAAAAAAGGGTATTGATAAAAAAGGAATGGAAATAAAATAAATCGACAGTCATGCGGTTATGACCGGCACGATCCTGAGGGCACCCACCCATATATTGTGCTCTGTGCGACGAGCGGGCCAAAGGTGTTGGGTAGCGTGCCCGGTTGAATGAGCTGCGGATAAACATCTGCTCCCAGAACAAGTCGTACCGGTGCTGAATAGTAAAACCGGGGGTCCACAAGGCGAAAGTGGGTATAACTTGACGCAATGGTGGCGTCAACGTTAGTTGCGGGACTCACACGTATGCTCCTTTTGACCAGCGCATGGGCTGTGACTACCGTATTTAATCCATGTTTCCCACGCAGGCGGAGTATGCAGCCACGTTGATTTCCGTAGGTCATGGTGTCGAGGCGGAGTTCCTCGGCTGATTCGCGGGCGATGATGGAGTTCGGGGAGCAGACGTCGATTATAGCCCGTATCAAATGCAGCCGTCCTCGAGCTTCGACTTTAACCACCGCAGTAGGTGCTATGGCTATAGTTGGCTGTAGCGCAAACGATGGAGGCCCGGAAGTATTGCGTTGCCCACTTCTAAAATTTATTGGAAGCTATGCGGGCCGGGATTCCCTTCTGCGGCAGAGTTCCTGAGATGGTGGGCGAAACGTCCGTGGTTCCGCTCCACGTCTTCGCGTAATTGTGGGGAGTGGGCGGAACGTCCGTGGTTCCGCTCCACGTCTACGCCTGATTGTGTGTTGTGGGCGGAACGACCGTGGTTCCGCTTCACTTTGGCGGCGCCTCTCATGTGACAGGAGGGGTCGGAAAGTCCGGGGTTCCGATCCCCTTTGTTCATCTGGGCGGAAAGGCCCAGTTTCCGCTCCAGACGTGATCTCGCCGTCCTCAATTTCGGACGCGTCCAGTGAGATCGTGGCCTCTTCGTCCATTTCTTCGGCCACTTGTACACTCCATTGCCTGGTGTCAATTGGGATGTTATCATCTTCTGGGAGATGTAAGGTCGTGTGATGCTTTTGATTGCATCGCCTACATCTTGCTGGGCTCGTACACGACTCGGCCCCATGCGATAAAGACAGGCAATTCGCGCAATACCTGCCTAGTATTGCTTCGCGCAGTCTATTTTCAGGTGTTTTCGACCGGAATACCGGGCAGAGCCTTATAGGATGCCTGCCCTCGCAGAGGCGACACGGTTGTGGGTAACGATGCGCTTGTTGTTCAGCTTTCTTTAACATGGCGGCGAAACGAGTCATGTTTATCTGTTGGAATATATTTATATATTGGAATTCAGTATTTGACCCTCTATCGAACTGGTTGGGTGGCGATTTCGGTTAACTTATTGTACACATACATATATAATTTATACATAAGGACATATATATATATCAACGTAAATTTGCTTATGTGGAGTTACCTTAATGTCGTACACTATGTCGATAGAGGGTGAAACCATAATTATGGCAAGTTCACCCAAGCCTGCCACCGAAAAGAGTGAGTGGTGCGAAGCTCTACTAATGTCAATTTACGTATTCATGAATATCCGGTAGGGGTCGCAGGCTGGTTATCAGATGTTCTATTATGAAGTGTGGGAAAGTGTATTTCCCTTTTTTTGTTCAAAGAGAAATATATTTCAACGTTGCCAATCATAAATTAATTGCTTATAAATTGTGGAGAAAATTCGAGAAAATTCGATGAAATAGAGAAGCCGATAGTTGACATGTTCTAGAGTGTAAGTCGAGAACATTCGTTACCGAAAACGATGCGATCATTCCAGGCGGTTGGTTGCAAACAACCGTCTAGTATATAAGAGCGACATACGACTGCAAAGCCGGTTGTTAGTAAAGTGAACACTTTTGTGATTACAGTGCAGTGAAGTAATAAGAAGCGGACCTTGAAGTTGGTTCGGTAAAATCGTAACAACATGATAAGTTAATAATTGCAATCGCTATGAGCGTATTGTGGGTAGAAGTTGAAAGTGCTTTTATGTGAAACGAATTTTTTCATACTCTTTGCGGAACCGCAACGATTCACGCAAAAAATGCTTTATATAAAAAAAATGTCGAATATACGAGTGAGATGTCGATACTAAAACCATGTTCTAGACTGACCTTGAATGTTCGTGAATCATACATATAGAACTTTCTAGTGATGTTTCTGTTACGAGTGTAAATGGCGTAAAAGAAGCGGAGTCAAAAAGCTGTGTTTACAAAATACATAGTTGTGGTAACAATAAAGAAGCCGAATAACAGGGTTTGGTACCTTTTTTGACAATCCTATGATCGGCCACATGGCTTATTATGGTTACCTGATTCAATTCGTTACAAAAAAAAATTAGTACAAAGAAAGGAATAAAATTATTTGTACGTATGTTATCCAACACTACGCGCTTTGAAATTTTGACGTATGGTAATTAGGGCCGATACTCCTTGGGATCCGGAAATCAATTTGGTAAGTTGTAAATTTTTTATATGCAATTTTATTAATGTGACTTTATCTTTCAGACTCTTATTTACATCACATTTAGCAGGGTTATAGTGCCACACTATAAGTGTCAGAATTATAGTGCCTGCGGAATGACCAAAGTGACGTTAGTCGTAGGAAACCAAAATTTGTGGGCGGCAGCGCGTGCGCTCCAAGTGCTGAAAGCACAAGCTACAACGAGTTGAATGAAGACCTAAACAATAGCATGGAAGAAAGTGATAACAAATTGGTACATGAGATCGGCATACAACGCAGCATGATGGTAAACTTTAAAGTGCTGCGCGAAGAGGGACCAGCGCACAGGAAAAAGTTCGTAACAGCTTGTTATTGGCCTTAAGCGAAAATGACACCGAATTCACAGTGGCGAAAATAAAGTAGCCATTGTACAAAACGTACATACACAATTGCAGTTGCGCATTTAAAACTACTTGAAACACTTGTAAATTCTTATAGGTATCAATATATACCATATTTGCTACATTTTATTAATATGATATTTTTTCTTTTATCTTTTCATCGAACATGCATCACTATATATATTGGCCTTTGGTATAGTAGTGGCTTAGGTCACCAATAAGTTGGTGATTGCCCATATGACCAAGCTGGAAATGGAGAATCTGGACTGGTCACAATTGGGTCCAGCATTGCTCTTCTTCAATCAATTTATCCATTGTGTGTTGTCAGAGATTTGGTTGTTGAGGTTCACGCTCATTTGAGGCACTCAAGATCTAATACGTTACTGCTCAAAAGTCTGTTTGGAGATATGCAGTCATTTGCACATCAATCTCTTCACCATACCACCTGCCGGCAAGAATGCGCCACAAACTTTTAGTCAAGGCACAAATGCACCAATGACCAGTACGAGTATGAGTGCGAATGCAGTAAGTAGTAAGTGACAGCGGCGCAGGACGAGAATGGCGAATATGCACCAATACTGAAAGTGCCACGTGCACAATCTCGTGATCAGAGTGGTTCGCGTAAAATGGACTCGGCTATTTTGAAGCGCCAAAAGTTACCGATGAAGATGACGTACTACTAGTGTAATAGAGGTAAGTGATAATTATGTGACTACAAATCGTAGTGAATTTTTCAATGCATTCCATCCGTTAACAAATTTTAATACTTCTAAAACGCGAACAACAACACCAATTGCGCAAATGGATACGAAGACGACGCCGAGCAGCGTAATAAATTCAATGATACAGTTAATCAGCACCATCAACAGTTTTAATTTTCAATGCCACACTCGCATGGCAACAATCCAACAACTTGTAATTTCACAAACAGCAAACAGCATTAGAGAGTTTTAGTAACAACAACTGATATACATGCGAAGATTATACTTACGAGTCCACACGTTATTGGAGAGCCGCAAGAAAACTGCAAGGAATTTTGCATAATCTTCCAAGCAACTAACAAGTCAGTAATTCTCTTTTTGTGTATGTAAATATATAAATATATAGTATGTAATGTATTTAGTCATATAAGTTCGCATATACATATGTATATGTAGTGTGTAAATATTTAAGACTTGTGGCGCAATGCTTTTCTAAAATCAATGAAAGGTGCTTTGATTAGTATGAAATGAGTTAATTTTTATTGCGCTTCAAATCTGCCGTAAATCATATCGAATCAGTAAAAAAAAGTATAGGCAATTTACGCAAAGCACAACTAAGATTAAGCTTATGGTAGATGTCATGATGTAGTTTGCTTTCATTGGCATGTTTTGGTTTTGTTGAATACAAAATGATACATAAAATATCAATACTTTTTTTTAATGCCTGCATCACATCACATGGCTGTCGAAAGCCCTGTCACTTTCAACACTGTGCCAGTCATGATTGGCGGAGTGATGTTGCAATTTAGATTTTTTTTTTGCGTAGTTTTTTATGGCTACTTCAATGTGTGTGAGTGTTTTTCGTCTTTCATACGATGGTATGCCGAAAGCACAGAATGAATGTAGAAGAAAAGTAGACCAAAAAAAATTGAATTGAACAATGTGTAGTGAAGATAAAAACAACGCATTTAGCTTGTGCAAAAGACAGAAAAAAAGTTTTACAAAAACCATGGAAATACATACGTAAATAGTAAAGTATAATACACTGGAAGAAATTTTTTTGCAGAAGTAATAATATTAAGAATCACCAAAGAAAAAACCAATTATGGAATTAATGCAGATCGTGAACGTCGGATGCAAATCGTGAACGTCGTTTGAGATTGCAAATTCCTTGAGTAGTTTCTAAGTTCAAAATTTATTTGTTTTATATGCGGTTATTTAACGAATTAATCTTAAATAATATTAAACAAGCCTGCATATACATATAATGTGCATACATATACATATAATGTGCCAATGCACATATGCATTTAATTTAAGCCCAGTTAACTTTACGTATACATACATAATGCCATATGAAACAATCCTGTAATATTTTAAATAGGTTTTAAGTAGTGAAGTTAAATTTAGCATTTTCTGCTCCGTCAACATTCTGACGAATCTTAGTCGATAAAAACAGAGTTATTTTATTTTTTTATTTTTACTCTTTCTTAATATTTGTGTATTTTGGAATTTTAAATGTATTTGTTGTTGTAGCTGCATGAATTTTGTATGGGTTATTTTTCAATTCGAAATTTAAGAAGAGTTGTTGGAGTTGCCAAGTAACAAACTTACTTTTCTTCAATTGGAATATTCTCTGCCAGGGGGTATGTGCGTACATATTTGGGTCACAAATATGCGTTCAATGAACTGCGTATAATATTTTTTAAATATGTTTACATAGGTATTGATGGATTTTTCATTACTCACGAGTGGTAGCGAAGGTTAAATTCTTCGGCTACCCGCATTTAAGTGGGAGGAGTAATAGAGAATCACATCGTTTATACTATTCTGTGACAGAATTTTAAGATTCTGTAATAAATTTAAGGGAATTTAAAATGATTATCAGATAAGACATCTGATATGAGAGAAAGTGGAGTTACTTGCGAGGATTACTTTCAGCTTTCAAGTGGACTTACAATTTACGAAACAGGAATGGAATTCATCGTTGGGTTTAGATTGGTTTAGATGTGGATGTGGGCTCGTTAGAAGTGGAATCCCTTTTGCAGTTAGGGGTAGGCGTTGATTCAGCTTCTTCTTTGTTAGGCGGTAATAAAACCAACTTCACGATGGGCCGGGAGATTTGTCCTTTTTCAGTGAAGACATCCACGACTCGTACGCGGTTGTCCGATCCTGGGTGGACGTTTACGACTCGGCCTAGTCTCCATTCATTTGGTGGCAAATTGTCTTCCTTTATAACAACGAGATCTCCATTCTTTAAGTTGGATTGAGGGAACTTTCACTTATTGCGTTTTTGAAGTTCGGTTAGATATTCCATCCTCCACCGTTTACAAAATGTATAGTGTAGGGCTTTTAGTCGTTGCCACCTATTTAAAATCGAAGCGCGATGTTCATCAGCATCTAATTCAGGAAGGGCAAGTAGATGTCCGCCAACGAGAAAGTGACCTGGAGTTAGGGGTTCCAAATCGGATGGTTGGTTAGAAGACGGGCTGAGTGGTCGAGAGTTGAGGCACGACTCGATTCTGCATAGAAGAGTCGAGAGTTCCTCAAAAGTATATTTATAGTCTATGGCAAGTTTTTTAAAATGTGCTTTGAAGCTCTTAACTCCCGCTTCCCATAGTCCCCCCATATGAGGAGCCGAGGCGGGTATGAAATGCCACGTAAGCATTTGGTGAATGTATTTCGTCAAAGTGCTGCTACGAGCCTCGGCTATAAATGCTTTAAACTCTGATCGTAGAGACCGAGACGCTCCGACAAAGTTTGTTCCGTTGTCGGAAAAAACCTGTTTTGGACAACCTCGTCTTCCTACAAATCTTGCAAAGGCTGCTAGGAATGATTGTGTACTTAAGTCGGATGTAGCTTCTAAATATATCGCTTTGGTGGCGAAGCATACGAAGAGGCAGACATATCCCTTTGTCACCCGACAACCTCGTCCGTTGTAAGTTTTAATGTCGAACGGTCCTGTGAAGTCGACTCCAGTATTGGTAAAGGGTCGAGAATATGTAGTACGTTCTTCTGGAAGTACACCCATGAGTTGCGTAAGTGAACGTTTTCTATAAATCGTGCAGATTTTACAGTTGTGAATTGTCGATTTAATCAGGCTCTGAACTCGCGGTATCCAATACTGCGTTCGTATTAGGCGCAGCATAAGCTGATTTTCGCCATGCAGTGACACTTTGTGGACGAATTGGACTATCAGACGAGATAGTTTGGGAGTATGATTGGGTGGCGCTCGTTATAAGCTAAATCTAACGATTTATTAAGTCGACCCCCTATCTTAAAACATCTCCGCTGTCAATATATGGATTAAGGGGTAAAATTTCACTTTTGGGGCCTATCAATTTTTTCGATTTTAGTAAGGAGTATTCTTGACCATAGTGCTGCTTCTGGCATATAATTATTCAGCGCTGAGTCGTTGCTTTGATTTCATCTGCTGAAATCGAGCAAGATTTTGCTTGAAAAGAAGCTCTGGTGTTTGAGTTAGTTCTTTGATAAAATCTTAATATGTAAGATAAGACTCTCAAAGCTCTTGGTAGATCGGAAAATCTCTCAAGAATATCATAACTAATTTCAACTGCCGTGGTCGTGTGAATTTGTACCATTTTTTCTTCTAACTCGGTAAGATAATCTTTTTCTTGTGTGGGCCATTTTGAGCTTTCTTCTTGCAACCAAGAAGGACCCTGCCACCACAACGAATTTGTAATTAATTCATGTGCGCTAATGCCTCTACTTGCTAAATCTGCCAGTTGCAATAGAGTTCTAATCGCTAAGTACGGAGCGCAGTTAACACCAAAGGTAACCGTTTTCAATTCATACAGACTGATTAGTTCTATTGGGTTTTTTCGAAAAACTATACGCTGGAACTTGGTTTGATTATCGTTTAGTAATATTTGGCGATACATCTTTTCGATGTCGCTATTAAATACGAACTTAAATAATCTCCACCTTAATAATAATAGTGTTAGATCACTTTGCAGAATTGGACCTGCGTGGAGAACATCATTGAGACTTATCCCGTTTTTCGTTGAAAATGATGCGTTAAATAACACTCGAACTTTAGTGGTTGTACTCTCCTCCTTCCTGACTGCATGATGAGGAAGGAAGTAGTTGTCACAATCATCTCCGGGAACGTGATTTGAGATCCGCTTCATGTGTCCAAGAGTTTCGTATTCTGACAGAACTCTATTGTACTCTTCTTGTAGAGGTGGATCCTTTGTCAGACGCGTTTCAATGCGGAAAAACTGCGAGCAAGCTATCTTCAGTGATGGACCTAAACGTAAGTTATGTGGAAATCCCTTTTTGAATGGTAATGAGACGATATATTTGCCTTCTTTATTTCGTTTAGTTATTCGTCTGTATAGCTGCTCACAATACTCTTCATCAACGTTGTAGAGTCTTTTCCGAGGAAGATCTTCCAATTCCCAGAACGATGCTAAGCGTTTATCCAAGTTGATTTCGCTGTAAAATGAAACGCATTTGTTGTTTGCGGTAACTGTGTCAGTCCGACCGGTCAATATCCAACCGAAGACAGTTTCTTGAGCGAGAAGAGTTGCCAGTACATTCTTCCTAATGCCCTCCAGTAATATTTGAGCGTAAATGTCGCCACCGAGTATGAGATCCACTTGCTCGTTTGCATAAAATCGTTTGTCTGCTAGTACCAGACCCGGAAACTCTTGCTTGGCCATAATATCTATTTGGCATGATGGGAGATCTCCGGTTAGTTGCGGTAATACCAACGCGGTGGTATCTGTTTTAATTAAAGGGTCGATTGGTGACCGCAGCTGTATATAACACGCCTCTTTGACTTGAGCGAGACTGTGTTATTGATACTTGACACTTGGGCTTGTATCTTTTTTGAAGGCAGATTAATTCTGCGCTTAAGTCTTTCACTAATGAAAGAGCATTCTGAGCCAGAGTCTATTAGGGCGCGCGCTGAAAAATTTGTATTATTGTAAAAAACGTGAACTCGCGCGGTCCCTAGTTGTACTCCTTTGCTCGTATTAGCAAAACATGATTGGACATTTTGTGTTTGTCCTTTGTTTGCATTAACAACATCGCGTCTAGGTTGAGCTTGCGCTGAAGTTGATGCATTGTTATCATTGTAGCTCATTGCTACTTTTGGCTGAACTGCCTGTAAATGTAATAGAGAATTGTGTTTTTGGTGACAAATGTTGCAGTTAAAACGGCTCCTGCACTTTGTCACCGTATGACCCGAAGATAGGCAGTTCAAGCAGCTGTGAACTTTCTTTATGTAATCGATTCTGTCTTGAATCTTCAATTTGAGAAATTTTTGGCATTCAGATAGCCTGTGATCTGATTCCTTACAAATTTTGCACAGAGCATTAGAAATTGTTGCTTGGTAGGTACCAAGCCTTTTTTGCGGTTCTGGAATTTTATTATTTTGCGGCTTTGCAATTTTTGAATGTTTTGCCGCCCGTATATCGGAAATAGTTTCCAGAGTCTGGAATCTATTAGATAAAAATCTATCCATGTCATCCCATTTCGGTATCTCTGACTTGTCTTGTATGGTTTGTTCCCATAAAGCCAGAGTACTTTCAGGTAACTTAGTAGAGCACAGATAAATTATTTATGCATCCCAATTGGATACATCAATGTTGTGATACTGTAAAGCTGAAAGGCAATTATTTATACTACGTTGTAATTTTTTAAGTGAAGTTCCGCATTCACTTTCTATTGCCTGTATATTAAAAAGAATTTTTATTTGTGAATTCACTAGGATTCGTTTATTTTCGAATCTATCACATAAGTTTCTCCAGGCCGTGTTAAAGCCTTCATTTGTGATGTTGCATTTGCTAACAATTTTTTTGGCTTCCCCTTGTCTTTTCTGATTTAAATAAAACAGCTTTTCCACAGGAGTAATGCCTTTGTTATTTATATAGATGGCCGTGAACATATCTCGGAATGTAGGCCATGAGGTATAGTCGCCCTTAAATACGTTTGTATCGCAGGGTGGGAGGTGAATCTTGTGTTCCCTTATCGACATATCCTCGAGTTCTTTGTCAGTCTTTGTTAGCTTCGAATGGAGTTCTGCCATTTTTGACATGCAGCGCAAATACACAGTATATGAACTTTTGTATTTTGCTTTTACTACTGCTGACTTCGTATCTGCTGCGCTTGAATTTAAAAGTTCTTCATAAGAAACTTTTACTTTTCTCCAAATCGCTTTAAGCTCATCTTGTTGAAGAATAAGGCTATATTTGGTGTGGTCTGTTTCATCCAACACATTATAGTCTGCCTCGAACTCTACTATGGAATCTGCTAAGCGTATAAATGTATCCATTTTTATGTATATGTATATGTATATGTATATGTATATGTATATGTATTTTCAACACAATTTCTATTGCAGTATTCTCGCCACCCACCTTTGAGGGATACTTATGATCTTGATATATATCAACGTTAAGCTGAATATTTTGAAGCTGATAAAAACGATTTAAGTGATTTTGTGGAAGCAGAATTTATTCAAAGTGAAGTGAAACAAACAAAAAGAAAAAATGCCAGTTAATGTAAAAAAAAATCAAGTGCAGTCACAAGTGAGGTTATACAACCTAAGAACTGTATGTTGTTGTTAGTGCCGGTGACTTGAATAATTAAGAACTTTACACGAAAATATTGCAAAATGAAAGAAGAACTCGATGTGAGAAAAAAAGTGAAATTTATTTTGCAGATATGAGAAAGTAAAATGTGTTTTGGTAATTAATTATCAAAAACTAATTGCACTAACAACAAAATTGTGTTTAAATAAGAATGTGACTATCTGTGCACTTGTAATTTTGGAATGTTGGCAAATCACTTTTCACTTCAACAAAATCACTCGCGATCTCTATTGGATTAGCAATCGAGTATTGCTTTTATTTAATTTTTGTTTTATTTTAAATTGCCGCGTATAATACCAAAAAAAAATTAATTTTTAAAATATGTAAAAGTGCTGTCAACCACGTACCTTCAATATTAGATGTGTATGTATGAGTCTTTGAAGTCGCTTTTTTGATTTATCCTGATCCAATTTAATAGGATGAACTATTTTTGTGCTGGTGATTTCTTTGATATTGGATTTGTATGTATGAGTTGTGTCTGTGAAGTTGCTTTTCGCTTTCTCCTGATTGAATAGGATGAACTATTTTTGTGCTGGTGATTTCTTTGATGCAGGTTTTGCTTGTGGACTGTATAAATAGGTACGCTTTAGGTCGAAGAAGGACCATGAAAACCCATGAAGTATATAATATGATATATACTCCAGTGGTTTTGCTCGCGTAAATTCAAGGAAATTAAAAAAAAGGAAATGAATTAGTTTTTATGAATTGGATTTATTTATAATCTTTAAAAAACAATTTAGTTACTCATATATTATAATAGATAAATTAAGTATAAATTAATTTTATCTTAAAATTGCGGTGTGGCGGCGGAACGTCTTTATCTTTTGCGGGTTGAGATGACAAGAAGAAAGTGAAAAGGCGAGAAAGTTCCACTAACCCTCAAATCGGTTAGTTATTTCCGTTTTGAAAGGGGAAATGCAACAATAAAAGCACTACCAGGAAAAGTGCGGTTTTTTATATGAACATGGTAGTGCATATGTGCATATGTGAGTGTCTAACACAATTTGTGTACAATTGATGGAGAAATGCAACAAAGGGGAAATGCAACAATAAAAGCACTACCAGGAAAGTGCGGTTTTTTATATGAACATGGTAGTGCATGTGTGCATGTATGAGTGTGTAACACAATTTGTGTACAACACGGAGCATTTAGATTAGGGTGGTGTGTCAGAAGGTGGGATTTAGCCCGAAGGTCTAAACACCGGATGTTAATAAATTAATAGAAACGAACGTGAGCGAGTCGGATATTTCGGCACTATTGCAACAACATGCTAAAGTTTTCGCGAACCCCAACGAAGCTTTACCCTATAACACCAATATTTTAGGAACAATAAGGACCACCGATGACCTTCCAGTTTACTCAAAGAGCTACCCATACCCCATAGCTTCAGCCGAGTTTGTCAATAAGGAGATTTCGAATCTCTTGCGTGACGGTATAATAAGATCATCCCGCTCCCATTATAATAATTTGGGTTGTAAGTAAAAAGGGCGTCTATGAGGACGGTAATAGGAAGTCCAGACTCGTGATTGACTTTAGAAAACTGAACAACGAAACAGTGAGTGACAAGTACCCGATTCCGGACACTTCTGTAATTTTGCCTAACATTGGAAATGCCAAGTTCTTTTCAACAATAGACCTCAAGTCCGGATTCCACCAAATTAAGTTGGCCGAAAAGGATCGGGAAAAAACGGCATTTTCGGTCAATAACGGCAAGTACGGTCAATAACGGCAAATTCTTTCAAGTAAGTGTCGAGTTTCTGGGCTTTATAGTATCCAAAGAGGGTATCAAGACATGCCCCGAAAAAGAAAGGCTAGTTTGGACTTCGCTGTCCCCAAATCATTAAGAGCCTTACGATCATTCTTGGGGTTGGATGGCTATCACAGACGATTCGTAAAGGACTACACTGCGATTACAAAGCCCCTAACAAAATACCTACGTAAGGAAAATGGAAATATCGGTGCTAACCAATCCCGGAAAATATAAATAACAATAGATGAAGAAGCACTTAACGCCTTTGGTAGAATTAAAAGGATTCTTGCATCAGAGGATGTACTGCTACTTTACCCAGACTACAAGCAGCCCTTTGACTTGACAACGGACGCCTCTTCACATGCCATAGGCGCAATTTTGTCACAAAACGGCAGACCTATCACCATGATCTCGAGAACCCTGTCTCAGACAGAGGAAATCTATGTGACCAATGAAAGAGAGCTCTTGGCGATTGTATGGGCACTACAAAAACTTCGTAACTACCTGTACGGCGTAAAACACTTGAACACCTATACAGATCAATAACCACTCATCTTCGCTTTGTCCGACAAAAACCCAAATGCAAAGATGAAAAGGTGGCGCGCTTTTGTTGAAGAGTACTCACCAAAGTTCCACTACAAACCAGGTAAAGAAAACTTTGTCGCCAATGCACTTTCCCGGCAACACATAAATTTTATGGACAACGAGGTGGACAAAGGAAATATTGCCACCAACAGCGAATTGTCACTAACTCAAGCAATACCTACAGTAAAAAACCCCATTAATTGTTTCCAAACTCAGATTATACTAGAGGAGGGCAGCAAATTACCGGTTAGCACGTCAATTCTTTTTAAGACACGAGTGAGGCATCGAATATCTTTTAGTAACCTACAAGATTTATTGAAAGCCATGAAACAATGTGTAAATCCGAATGTTGTTAACGGGCTGCTATGCGAACTACCTACTTTGGCACTAATCCAAAATGAGCTTACCACATCTTTTCCAGGGGCAAAGTTCCGTCACACTACAAAACAGGTTATCGATGTTTTTAATAAGGAGGACCAAAGAGAAATCCTTCAAACCGAACATAATCGTGCACATAGATCCTGCCGCGAAAATGAACAGCAAGTCCTGGAAAATAACTACTTCCCTGACTTAAGGAAAATCGTAAAAGAAATAGTTTCAAATTGCAAAATATGTCATGAAGCAAAATACAAACGACGTCCCCCAAACCCCGAAATAGGATCAACCCCCATACCTTCATACCCAGGAGAACTCCTTCACGTTGACATTTATTCAACAGACAAAACACATTTTCTCACAATAGTTAAATTCTCAAAATTTGCAATGGTTTTTCCAATAAAATCCAGAGCCATAGTGGATATTAAAGAACCAATCTACGAACTCCTCAACTTTTACAAAAACATTAAATTTCTGGTTTGCGATAACGAGAAGTCACTGAATTCAGAAACTATTAGAGCAATCTTAAAAAACCACTTCGGAGTCACGATCTACACCACGCCACCGGCTCACAGTACGACGAACGGCCAGGTGGAGAGGTTCCACAGTACACTTACGGAAATTGCACGCTGCCAAAAGCTCGAAACTTGCATTTCCGACACGGTCGAATTAATTCTGCTAGCAACGGCTAAGTACAACCGCACCGTCCATTCTGTGACAAACAGGAAACCTATAGATATCATCCATGCAACGCCGGACGAACTGGTTAACGAAATAAAGAATAGACTTATACGAACCCAACAAAATGAATTAAAACGACACAATATAAAGAGACGAACAAGACAATATAAACCAGGGGAAAAGTTTTTTGTAAAGACCAATAAGAGAATAGGAAACAAATTCACTAAACTTTACACCGAAAAAACAGTCCAGAGCGATTTAGGTACCTTTGTTTTAATCGACGTACGTAAAGTTCACAAACCCAACTTAAAACACTGAAATTTTCCTTCCTTCTTAGGGTAACTTTGCTCTTGACAATAGATCATTGGGCCAATGCGAGGATATTCAATTATACCAGCTCTCACTACATCCCAATAACAACATCCCACGAACAGTATGAGTTTCTACTCCACAAGACAAATTTGACAGAATTCGAAGCGATAGCGGAAGAGACGGACACAATATTGGAGCAATTTCCACTTTCTCACGCCAGGCAACTTCTCCGAAACGACGCTAACGAAATATTAAAACTACTAGACGCGGTCAGAATACATCACCGGCATGACCGAAGCATTAATATCTTAGGGACTGCATTAAAGTACATAACTGGCAACCCAGACTCTGATGACTTCCAAACAATTGAGACCAGAGCCGCAGCCCTAATAGAAGCAAATGAACAGCAAGCAACGATTAATTCACTTTTAGCACAGGCAAAACGGACGCAGATCGACACGGGAAATCTCTTTTCTTTAGTCAGTACTAGAAATAGAGCAGTGATAATGGAGTTAGAAACCATTATAACATCAGTAGCTCTGGGAAAAGTAAATGTTATTAACCCCATTCTGCTTAATGGCATGGAAATAAACAATATGTTAGCTGCTGAGCTCTCTACAAATACCAGTATAACTGACATACTTTCTGTTTCTAAATTTAAGATATTTGAGAATACACAGTTTATTTATTTCATTATTAAATACCCAAAAATAGCTAGGATTTGTAATAGCGTAAAGTTACTGCCCGTTATCCAAAAAGGAAGAATTATTTCTTTGGAAACAAATGTTATAGCCGAATGCAACGGAGAATACATCCCCCTTTATAATTGCAGAGAAGCCATAACAGCAAACTTCTGCCAACCGTTGAAAGAAAGTCCCTGTTAACGACAACTACTTAACCAACATTTCGCAAAATGCAAATCAAAATCTGCCGATCACGTGCCCGCCATTGAGGAGATCGACGACGACATAATTTTAATTAATGACCAGCCCGCGATAATACAAAACGAAAATTTGACAAGATTGACTAGAGGAACTTTTTTGATAACATTCAAAGGCGATATTACAATAAACACCACCACTTATAACAACTGGAATGAAGTAATGCGTTCACATCCAGAAGCTGTATCCACACAGCACGTTAACTTCACCGAATATATCGAGTTGTTATAACTTCCACACATACAAAGAATTAATATGAAAAGCCTTAAGCACATAGCAAACCTACGGAATCTACAATCAGGAAGCGACTTACTCTTAATCCTATTAACCATAGCTACAAGCATAACAATATTTCTGAGGAGACGACAAAGAAATATGGTAGTACTGAAGAATATCATAAAAGAAACCGGGGACGCTTTCACTTCAAGAGGGGGAGTAGTTAACACAGGTAACCACTCATCCGGCCAAAACACCGCTTCGACCGAATTTGCTGACGGCGCGTCTATAGCTTTGCACGTAACAACAAGCAAAAGTTCAATACCGCTTTAATAACTCATCCGGCCATTCTGCCGACGAGACACTTATAGTCTTGCGCGTGGCAACAACAAAACAAATGCAAGACAATAAGCGGAATTGGCCCAGCAATTGCAAGTGCAGAAGTCACGCGACTAATAATGTGCAGTAACTGAAATTAGGGACAAAGTGTAGGTATTTAGACGCTAGCGTCGCTTTTAAGTATTTAGTTATTTCAACTCATCCGCTCAGACCGGCTGTCCTTGGTAATACCAAGGGAAATAAAGAATATTAATCAAAACAAAGTGGTTAATCTTACTTGCATACCTGGAAATCTGGAAAGATGGAAGGAAAGGTACACATACGTATTATACATATATACATAAAGTTTATAAAATATAAAGATTAATATATATAAAGTTTAAAAGCGGAACTTCTACTTCGTGGAATTAAACAGTAAAATAAAATGTGATTACAATGAAAAGAAATTTCTTTTAGCTAAAAAAATTTAAAATTATACAAAATATGTTTTTTTGTTTTATATACTGATTTACTAAAAAAAATTATATATATATTGTGACGAAAATCCCAAATACGAAGAACAGATGCAATTCCCCGAAAGGACAGAAAATAAAGAAGCGGCCGTATAATGCAAATTACTCGTACCAAGGACAAACAAAAGGGTTGACAATGTAAAGGCTATTCCCCGAAAAGGACCGAAAATAAAACAGCGGCCGTATAATGCAAATTACCCGTCCCGAGGACAAACAAAACTGTTGACAATGTAAAGGCGATTCCTCGAAAACGACCGAAAATAAAACAGCGGCCGTATAATGAAAATTACCCTTACCAAGCACAAAGAAAAGGGTAGACAACGTAAAGGAAATTCCACGCGATTAAGGATAAACGGAACAGCTGCAGCTACCGCAGGCAAACGAATTATCAGCCTAGTATTGATAGCGTGAATGTTGAGGTAAAAAAGGAGCTGCAGCAGCTATTTGCGGACATTGAAGTTGAAGACTCAGTACTAGTGTGGGAGACGAGTAGACAACTTAATGGAGTTAACATTGCTGTGAGCTGTGTATGTTTTAGAAACGGATGAGCTGAGTGAAGCAGATAATAATTGTGAAATTGTAAAGACGGAAATTGTAATTACTGTACAAATAAATTCCTGACGGTTAAGAAGTCAAACAAATAAATCTTGGGAGTTTTGTTTA
This sequence comes from Neoceratitis asiatica, assembly GCA_030068015.2. Classification (NCBI taxonomy): domain Eukaryota; kingdom Metazoa; phylum Arthropoda; class Insecta; order Diptera; family Tephritidae; genus Neoceratitis; species Neoceratitis asiatica. Next base: position 24,173,527 of record CM061530.1, on the reverse strand, counting down.
GCAATCCAGTAATCGGACTCCAAGGATTTGGAAAATCATCGAGGCGAACTTAGCAAATTCGTTACAATATTGTATAACAACCTCATTTATTATATTATGATTATTAATGCATAATTCAATCTCGAATATTTGTATTACAATTGATCGTGGGTGCTAAGAGTACAGAGAAACATACAGGGATTTTTTTACATGAAAATAAGTGGACAAATTATGGAATTTGTAGAAGAGAGCGAGTTGTTTAATAAACGAATTAAAGTAAATTTATTTCCACATTTACTTTCTGGTATAAATGAGGGGAAGTGCACCCAATAATTTGGTCCACTACGAACTAACTATGTACAAAGATATCTTGAGAATAGTTTCTTTTGGTTAAATTTTGTTATGATTGCATAAATCTGCTACAAGGCGGTCGTTACAAAAGTTGTTTCTTTTAAAAAATACTGTGTTTTAAATGAAACAAGTTCGTAGATTGTAAATCTATTAAATATTTATTTTGTGCTAAATAAGACAATGTGGCAACACAACATATGGAATTGGTTTGTAACCGTTCTTTTGAGTTGAATTTGGTTTGGTCGCTCTTTGAAATAAATACATACATTAATTTAGATGAACTAAATTTAAGTGGATAAAATAATAAATTAAAAATAAAATCTAAAATTGAACATAAATTTGTTTTTATTTCACTAACGACTTAAATAAATATTAATAATTACCGGTAGGTTAGCGAACTCTAAAAAAAAACTTACATTTACATGTATTTAAATATGAACCCAATTTTTCAATGTGACTTAAATAACAAATATGTAATCAGTGAAAAATGCTGTTTTAAACCCTTTTTCTAAAAACTGTTTTGTAAGGAAAATCAAAGGGTTTTGTAGCATTACTCAAAATGCGTTCCACTTTCAATGCATTTCTTATGCTTACTCAATCCGTCACATTGACCAACACACGTATTGATCAGCATGACTGATCGACAGCGTCGGTTTGTCAACGAATGAATTACCAAATATCAATATGCTGACTTTGCATATAATACTTTTGTCAATGAATGAATTACCAAATATCAATATGCAGACTTTGCATATAATACTTTTGTCAATGAATGAATTACCAAATGTCAATATGCTGACTTTGCATATAATAACTTTTAGTTTGTAAGTATCATGTATATGTCAAGTAAGAAATTTTGTATATAAAGAGAAAGCATTTTTTAATAAAGCATTCATTTATTGATTGACCAAAAATGTTAATTGTTCGGTTATTACAGTTTCTTCTGCGAAAGGGTATACATACATATATGTAAAAAACACATTGAAGCATATCTATATATAAGTATGTATTTAAAATTAAAGCATTTAACAGAAGCGTTTAGCATAAATTGAAAAAAAAAGTTGAAAAGTCCTAACCTTGAATATATAATATTGTTCCTGTGCACGGTTTAAAAGAATTAACATTTAAGCGAACTCAGTTTTGTTGTGCTAACGAACAAAGTTCCGAGGCAGTAATCGTAATAAAGAGTGCAAGTGCAAGTGCAACACCGTTTGTAGCACCACTCAAAATGTCCCCCAGCACAGTATTCGTCTCTTAGCTAATGTCCAAGAATTTGGAGGTAAACCTGAAGAGTTGTTCCTGTTCATTAATCATGTGGACGAGTTACGCTTTGGCGAGTTCAACTGAACCCAACTATTTAAACCTTTTTGACTTAGGAGTAAAAAGTAAAATTAGAGATAACGCAAATATTACTCTCATTAACAAAAACAATCCAGTAGACTGGTTAACTAATGGTTGATCCATTTTGAGGTTCCCTACTTTAAAAAAAACACAGAAAATTCAAATTTAATTGGGAATGTTTATTATAATTCGAAAGAACATTCTTTGGCAATTATATTTTTACTATTATGTGGGCGGGATTATTAAATTGTTTTGATTTACTTTCCTGTACTACACATTTATCTTTTTTTTAATCTTAAATATGGTAAGACATATGATACAACCATGGATGAGAACAGAAGTTATTACTTGAACTGTTTAATTTAAACGAAATCAACGCGAACGTCAATTTAAAGAAATCAAAGGTAAGCATATGGGATCCCGTGAAGGTGTTGCCGAAAAGATAGATGCTGATACACGTTCTAAATTGACAGACTTGGAACGCTCGATTGTCACACGTAAGGAACCTGTTATCCAGGAAGTCCTCCAATTAATTTGTGTACAACATTTCACGTGAATTGAATAAAAACTTTGTTCAAGTTTAAATGACATAACAAAGCTGTCGGAATTGATGCATTTTATTAATCGTCGTGTTTACTTGTACAGTTAATTAATGAACTAACCAAACAACAACAAATTAGCGAACTAAGCAGCATTTTCCTAAAATTATTTTACGTTCCATTTAACTACATGATATTGCAGCAATTTCGCCTTTACTTAAGAGATATTCCACATATTCAACGTTCCAATTTGCTAAATATATCGTCTTAATATATACAAATACAAAAGTGGACGATAATGAACCAAACTGTTTTAAATTAAAACGTTTTAAAAGTATTACGCCGAGAAGTATGAAAAAATTTATTTTTCATTGTTATCATAAAGTGCAACTACTATAATTTATATTCTTTGTTGTTCTGCTATAGTTAATGGAAATAGTGAGAATATTTAAGCAATACACGCAATAAACCGTCAATCACATTTTTTTCCTGGCCTCAAAAAAAAATATAAATAATAAAACTTAAAATTAATTAAATTGTTTTATTCATCATTACTCAGTTTTAAATTCAAAGTAACTAAGCTAATCTCACATATCAAATTAACATATTTATAGCTAATACTTAAGTTGTTTTCACGCCGCTACTGGCAGTGCGTAAATTCCTAACGGAGTCGTTCATAACCTGAACTTGAACTTTGCAATTTTGAGAACATGTATATATGTAAACAATGAATAGTTTATTGGTATTAAGTATTGACTATAATGATTTAATTAACAAAGAAAATGTATCTCAATTATAAAAAGAATATAAAAGTGAATGAACGAAGATTGAGGTTAAACTTGCTGCAGTCTATGTCAACTTTTCTTTAGCTTATGTCTCTTCACACGAGTTACTATTGAAAATTGTGTTGGTGATGCCAGATCCGGTCGGTGTTCAGGATTACCATCTCACATAGATGTAGCATATTAATTTTTAAAGTTTAAAAGTAACTTAAGTCACCACACCGCAGCAACTCACCAGGCGCCTACTGATCCAGCTCGGGGTACATATGCAAATGCTAAAAATGTCTCTTATATATATTTGCTCTTATTTTCATTTCTTTATTGTATAATTTACGTTAAGCATACTGAAACTTTAAATATCTGAATTTGAGATTAATTGATATGTGTAATAGGTTTGGCCTGATGCAAAATGTAATAAGCTTGTAATAAGCTAACTAAACAAATTATATTTCAGTTGCATAAAATGGATAGTATGTATAGAAATAATAATTTAGTCAATAAATGAGTTGTGAATAATTTTGAAATGGATGTGAATGGAGATGTTAGAAAAAAATATCTCTCATATGGTTGGGTAAGGGAGAGAAGAAAAGCGGATCTATGGCCTCTCCAGTTCGATCGACAGCATTTCCGCCTTTTAGCATTCCGTCCGTCAGCTTTTTTTTATTGGGTTTTAGGGAATGAAGTTTTGGTTTTTTCGGTTCCGTTCCTTAATATATTACAAAATAGCGCCCAACCTGGGGCCACCCTTTTACGGTCTGTGTCGTTAGGGTTCTTCACTGAATATAATTTAAATCCTATAACTTTCAGTTTCCTGGGTTCGGAATGTAGTTATAATTAAAGCTGAAATAGCTAATAGGCTAACCAAGTGTACATGGTTTAAGTTCAACCGATATTGAGAGATGTGGAATAAGTTAATTTTAACGGTTATCGTTAAACTTACCCTTCTCTACTTTTATCAGTACATAAATACATATTTTATTTTATTAACATTTTTTTAATGTCTTGTTGCATGAGCTTGGAATTATGGCAATTAGTTTTTATCGATTTCATAACCAGTCATGACAGCAAAACCAATTCGCAGGGGAAAAGTTAATACGGTAATGTGGAACTATCATTTTATTTCGAAATAAAATACCCGTTACATAAAGTTTATTTTAAGGCAAATTTACTCATAATTTTGTTTTTTCACCAATGGAGAAGTCGAACTGATTTCTTTTTGTTTTTTCAAACGAAGGTTATGAAAAATCATTCTCACTTCCTTGCTGCTATTAAACTATATTTGGTTATTTTAATGAAATACTTTTTATTTTCTACGGTATTAGCTAATTTTGATTATTTACAAAAATAAAAGACAAAGAATTATGGCTGTAAGGCATAGCGCAGAAAACTTGGCGAGTTTGAGCATTCATCAAGGATTGTGTTCGATATGTAATGAATAAATGGCTGAAGGCAATGTGTCTACAACACCCTGCCAACACTCCTTTCACCGCTCATGCATAATTAGATGGTAAACAGAAAACGATGCGTGTCCTTTATGTAAACGTCCGTGTGATAGTCAATTTTTGAAAAGTTTCACCGAGCAAGATTCAACAACCATCGTGGATGCACCTGTTAATCAAGTTACAATTCCAAGAATGGAAGGACCAAGGACGAGGTCCAGAGCAAATTTTAATGACGTAGCTTCGTAATCTAAGTCAGAGTGTTGATGGTAATAGCATAAAAGCATAATTGAAGACACATTTAGGACGTATGAGAAGCGTTCTTCAAGACGGTGGAGGAAAGAAATCAATGGGGTAGTAGCAGATTTACTAAGAAATTACTTCAGTAACCTTAATCTGAATATACCTCTTAACGAAAACATTGAACCTAGTAGAGTAAGAACCCAAAATGAAGTTGTATCCGGTCAGAATAGGAGTCCGAATGGAAATTTTGTACGATCTCGTACTGATGTGGAAGCCTTATCTTTGTCGGCAGCGGTAAAAATCATATCAGGTTGGAAAATATTTTTTATGGTTCGCTAGACAGTATCACGGTGGACGAATTTATGTACAGGGTTAATGCATTGACTCGATCAACATTACATGGTGATTTTGTCATGTTATGCCAAAATGTTCATGTGCTCTTTGAAGGAAAAGCAAAGCGTTGGTTCTGGCGTTACCATCGTTCCACCAATGTTCTCAATTGGTTAGATATATGTGACGACATACAAGGATTTCAGAACTGATTTCGACATTAAGGAGGCTATTCGCGACAGAAAGCAAAAGAATGGCGAATCTTTTGAAACGCATCTCAATTCTGTTCTGAACATTGCTGATGGTTTGCGTAGCCCTATGACGGAACGTCAAATCGTCGAGACTGTCATTCGAAATTTACAATCTGACATCCGATTGGAATGGCTTCAAACAACATCTGATCTTCGAAGAGCCTGTCGAAGAAGGGAAAATCTTTTTGCCGAAATTCATGGTAAATCTCAACAAGCGAGACAATTTTATGGACAGAGAAGACAATTGTCAGAAATAGAAGTATGCGAGATGCTTCCGAAGGAAGAAGTTTCCGCAATCGAAGAAAGGCGTCCATCAAAAGCTGCAGAACTGCAAAAGTGCTGGAACTGCGAAGAAACATGTCACAATTATAAAAGTTGTGTGGCTGATTGCCTTTTTTCTACGGAATTGTCCAAGATGTAACGATCCGGAAAGCGATCTTACTCCTGTAAGAATTCTGAAAAATGAACAAAATACGTCATCTTGTGTACCACAATTACATCCTTTAAAACCATTGCATGAACGACTGAAATTTTATCGACAGACACGTGAAAAGATTTTAAATAAAACTTATTTAGGCTTGTTAGATTCAGGAACTTCAGTAAGTTGTATCGGCGTTGACTTTGCAAGCGAACTGTTAGGAGGAAACAAGGGAATAAAACCAATAAAGTCTTTTGTGCAAACTGCCTGTGGTGTTGGTTCGCAAACATGAAAACGTGCGACTTTGCTTAGACAATAGAAAGGTAAATGCTTTAACGGTGAAGGATGCATATCCTCTACCTCATATTGAGGGTATATTGTCTAGACTACTAGACTACTAGACTATTGTCAACATTACGAAAAGCAAGTCTTGCTTAAAAGAATTAAAATACCTTTGTTACGTTGTGGGACAGGGCACCTTAAAAACAGATAAAGGCAAGTTTCAGCGATAACAGAGTACCCAGCACCAAGAACTGTAAAGCAGCTGCGTAGATTTTTAGGTAAGGCAGGTTGGTATAGAAGATTTATAGCCAATTTTTCGGAACTGACGCATCCCTTAACCGAGCTTCTAAAAAAGGGTAGATCTTTCACCTGGTCCGACGATGGACAGATATCTTTTGACGAAATTAAACAACGACTTACAACTGCTCCGTTCTTGGCCGACACGGACTTTAGCAAGCCCTTTATCATACAATGCGACGCAAGTCAACATAGTGTAGGAACTGCACTAGCGCAAGAAAATAATGAAGGAGTCGAAATTCCCATAGCGTATATGTCACAAAAGTTGAATGAGGCTCAACAAAACTACTCGGCAACGGAACGTGAATATTTGGCGGCAGTATTGGCTATAAAAAAGTTCCGGGCTTAAGTTGAAGGACAGTAATTTACTGTCATCACAGATCATGCGAGTCTACGTTGGTTGATGAACAAAAGACAGACATCAAGGCAGCGCAAATGTTGTACCGGACGCACTGTCCCGCTGTTACAACGAAGATGAATTGCTTGCTTCCATCGAAGTCGATTATGTGTCTGATATTGATTTATCAACAGCAGCATTTGCGGATCCAGAAAATGTACAGCTGAAGGATGGATTATTGGAGAACGTATCTTAATATCCTGATTTTAAAGTTGCCGAGAATTTTATTTATCATCGGACTGAGTTTTATTCCGGCGATCCAATTAAAGAGAGTGCTGCATGGAAACTGGTTGTTCCAAATTCCCTACGTTCAGAGGTTATACAACATGCGCATGATGTGCCGACTAATGCACGGTGAAAGAATATCTCAGCAATTGTGAAGTATGTAAGATGACGAAACATCAAACCAAAGTTCTTCGTCCACCGATGGGAAAAATTATACCAGTAGAAAGAATTTTCCAGCGACCGTATGTTGATTTCATAGGCCCCTTTCCTAGTTCGAAAAATGGTCATATAGGTATTTTAATTGTTTTGGACCACATGTCTAAATTCAGCTTTTTGTGTCCTTTAAAAAAGTTCACCACCATTCCGATTATAAACTTTTTTAAAGAACAAGTTTTTTTTCATCGTAAGCGACAATGGCAGTCAATTCCGGTCAAAAGATTTTGAAGCATTTTTAACTAAATGTGGAATTAAACATACATTCACGGCTGTGTATTCTCCTCAGAGTAACGCGTCAGAGCGCGTAAATCGCTCCATAAATGCTGCTTTGAGAGCTTACATTCAAAAGGATCAACGTGATTGGGATTGTCACCTTTGCAGCATAAACGCGGCACTTCGCAATTCTGTCCACCAATATACCGGACAGAGTCCTTATTTGACGGTATTCGGTCAGCATATGATGTTACACGGTGATACTCATGAACTTCGGAAAAGGATAAAAATGACAACCGAGGGATTAGCAAAACAAATTTTAATACGTTCCGATAAACTTTTGAGTATACGCGATAGTGTTCGTGAAAATTTAGGAAATACACATAATCGGAACGAACATCGTTATAACTTGTTGGTCAAGAGGTTTTACGCAGAAACTTCGCTCAAAGTAACAAGGCAACACATTTCAACGCAAAGTTGGCCAACACTTTTCTTAAAGCCGGGGTACGAGAGGGATTAGGTTCATATTATTACGTATTAGAAGATTTGAGAGGAAAAATTATAGGTAAATATCATGCAAAGGACCTGCAACCATACTAACCATGTCGCCTTTTTCAGCTTTTCTATAAATGTAACGTTCATAAAATTTACAGAAAACCTGCTATGTGAGCGCGATTATTTAATTAGTTTGATTTACTTTCCTGTAATACACATTTATCATTTTTTTTTAAATTCTTAAATATCGTAAGACATCCGATACAACCATGGGTGGGAACAGAAGTTAGTACGTAAGCGAAAAGTACTAATCAGCTGTCTATACTTTAAGAGTAAATGTCAATCTAGGCATTGACATTGTTCTGAAAAACGTTCTTATTGTCCTGATCGCCAACCCGATAAGTTGTGGTAGTTTACAAAGAAATTAATATTTATTTAACTGTTTAATTTAAACGAAATCAACACGAATGTCAATTTAAAGAATTCAAAGCCAAGCATATGAGATCCCGTGAAGATAAATGCTGATACACGTTCTAAATTGACAGACTTGGAATGCTCGATTGACACACGTAAGGAACCTGTTATCCAGGAAGTCCTCCAATTTGTGTACAACATTTCACCTGGCGGCCGCTATAGCCGAGTGGTTAGCATTGCGTACTGACATTCGGAAGGCCTGGGTGCGAGCCCAAGTTCGAGCAGCATCCAAAATGATAGAAAAAAATTTTCTAATTGCGGTCGCCCCTCGGCAGGGAATGTCAAGCCCTCCGAGTGTATTTCTGGCATGAAATAAAGCTCCTCATAAAAATCCATCAGCCGTTCGGAGGCGGCTTAGAATAAACTGTAGGTCCCTCCATTTGTTGGTAAAAATATCAAGACGCAAAAACCACAAATTGGAGGAGGAGCTCGGCCGAAAATCGCTTCAGCGGTTACAAAGCGCCAAATATATATATAAAGGGTGTTTTTTTTTATAGAGGTATAGAACTTTAAGTTGGCATTACTTTTCAAGATGGCGACCGATTTAACAGCTGTCAAGTGATTTATTCTCAGTTTGGTTTGACAATTCATCATGAATAGACTCACGCCTGAATAACGCTTGCAACTAGTGCAATTTTATTTCGAAAGTAATGGTTCTGTGCGGAAAACGTATCGCGCACTACGTCCATAAGCGATGAAGCGCACTTCTGGTTGAATGGCTACGTCAACAAACAAAACTGCCGCATTTGGAGTAAAGGTAATCCTCAAGTGTATGTTGAAACACCGTTACTTCCAGAAATACTGACTGTTTGGTGCGCTTTATGGGTTGGTGGAATCATTGCTCCGTATCATTGGACGTAGTGCGCGATACGTTTTCCGCACAGAACCATTACTTTCGAAATAAAATTGCACTATTTGCAAGCGTTGTTCAGGCGTGAGTCTATTCATGATGAATTGCCAAACCAAACTGAGAATAAATCACTTGACAGCTGTTAAATTGGTCGCCATCTTGAAAAGTAATGCCAACTTAAAGTTCTATACCTCTATAAAAAAAACACCCTGTAATTACCGGTAGGTTACCGAACCCTAAAAAAACTTACATTTACATATATTTAAATATGAACCCAATTTTTCAATGTGACTTAAATAACAAATACGTAATCAGTGAAAAATGCTGTTTTAAACCCTTTTTCTAAAAACTGTTTTGTATACATATATGTAAAAAACACATTGAAGCATATCTATATATAAGTATGTATTTAACATTAAAGCATTTAACAGAAGCGTTTAGCATAAATTGAAAAAAAAAGTTGAGAAGTCCTAACCTTGAATATATAATATTGTTCCTGTGCACGGCTTAAAAGAATTAACATTTAAGCGAACTCAGTTTTGTTGTGCTAACGAACAAAGTTCCGAGGCAGTAATCGTAATAAAGAGTGCAAGTGCAAGTGCAACACCGTTTGTAGCACCACTCAAAATGTCCCCCAGCACAGTATTCGTCTCTTAGCTAATGTCCAAGAATTTGGAGGTAAACCTGAAGAGCTGTTCCTGTTCATTAATCATGTGGACGACTTACGCTTTGGCGAGTTCAACTGAACCCAACTATTTAAACCTCTATGACTTAGGAGTAAGAAGTAAAATTAGAGATAAAGCAAATATTGCTCTCATTAACAACAACAATCCAGTAGACTGGTTAACTAATGGTTGATCCATTTTGAGGTTCCCTACTTAAAAAAAAAAACACAGAAAATTCAAATTTAATGGGGAATGTTTATTATAATTCGAAAGAACATTCTTTGGCAATTATTTTTTTACGATTATTTGAGCGCGATTATTAAATTGTTTTGATTTACTTTCCTGTACTACACATTTATCTTTTTTTTTTTTTAATTCTTAAATATGGTAAGACATCTGATACAACCATGGATGAGAACAGAAGTTATTACTTTAACTGTTTAATTTAAACGAAATCAACGCGAACGTCAATTTAAAGAAATCGAAGGCAAGCATATGGGATCCCGTGAAGGTGTTGCCGTGAAGATAGATGCTGATACACGTTCTAAATTGACAGACTTGGAACGCTCGATTGTCACACGTAAGGAACCTGTTATCCAGGAAGTCCTCCAATTAATTTGTGTACAACATTTCACGTGAATTGTTCAAGTTTAAATGACCTAACAAAGCTGTCGGAATTGATGCCAGCTTGAATGAATTTTATTAATCGTCGTGTTTACTTGTACAGTTAATTAATGAACTAACCAAACAACAACAAATTAGCGAATTAAGCAGCATTTTCCTAAAATTCTTTTACGTTCCATTTAACTACATGATATTGCAGCAATTTCGCCTTTACTTAAGAGATATTCCACATATTCAACGTTCCAATGTGCTAAATATATCTACTTAATATATATAAATACAAAAGTGGGCGATAATGAACCAAACTGTTTTAAATTAAAACGTTTTAAAAGTATTACGCCGAGGAGTATGAAAAAATTTATTTAATTAAATTGTGTTATACATCATTACTCAGTTTTAAATTCAAAGTATTTAAGCTAATCTCACACGCCGCCACTGGCAGTGCGTATATTCCTAACGGAGTCGTTGGTAACGCTGAATTTGAACTTTGCAATTTTGAGAACATGTATAATGTAAGCATATTAATTTTTAAAGTTTAAAAGTAACTTAAGTCACCACACCGCAGCAACTCAACTTGTTATTTGTTCTTATTTACATTTCTTTATTGTATAATTTACGTTAAGCTTTAAACATCTGAATTTGAGATTAATTGGTATGTGTACTATGTTGGGTCTGATGCAAAATATAATAAGCTTATAATAAGCTAACTAAACAAATTATATTTCAGTTGCATAAAATGGATGGTACGTATAGAAATAATAATTTAATCAATAAATGAGTTGTGAATAATTTTGAAATGGAACTCTAATTTTTGTTGTTGTTGTGAGATGATTTAAACCTTGGTTTGGTATTGGATGGGATTGGAGGTTTTAGATAAAAATATCTCCCATATGGTTGGTTCAGCATTCCGTCCGTCACCTTTTTTATTGGGTTTTAGGGAATGAAGTTATAGTTTTTTTTCGGTTCCGTTCTGTTACAATATGTGCATGAAATCTTTTGAAATAATGATCCGGGTACACATATGGTAAGCGAGAACCACCCCAATCCGGCGAGCTCAGACCTGGTTAGAACAAGCATGCACGCTTAGCCATGTACAGGGCTTCAACAATTTCGTTTGAGCATTTCGACTGGTAACTGGCGAATGACACGTGTGATGTTTTGCTCCAAGACCTTTACATAGCCCCACATGAAAAATTCTAACGGTGTGATATCACACGATTTTGGTGGCCAATCGTTCGGTCCAAAACGTGAAAGTATGTGCTCACCGAAGTGTTCTCTCAATAAATCCATTGATTGATGCGATGTGTGGGAAGTGGATCCGTCTTGATGAAACCAAATGTCGCGGAGATCACGAGCTCAATTTCAGTCGGCCTACAAACCACAGCAACCGTTGTTTCTCTGGATGAAATGTCAGCTCTTGAATCTCTTCAGGTTGCTCTTCGTTCCAAATGCGGCAATTTTGCTTGTTTACATACCCATTGAGTCAGAAATGGGCCTCATCGCTGAACAAAATTTGGCAAAAACGTCGGATCTTCTTGGAACTTTTCAAGAGCCCATAGAGCGAAGCGATGCCGCTTGGGAAGGTCGAGCGGCTTCAGTTCTAGTACAACCTGTATTTTGTACGCTTTCAATTGAAGATCTCGGCGTAAAATGCGCCAAGTCGTTCCATACGTCAGTCCGAGTTGCTGCGAACGACGCCGAATCGACTCTCTACGGTTTTCGTGTACACCCTCAGCTACAGCCGCTATATTTTCTTCACTGCGTGATGGACGTGGTCTATTCGGTCGAATACTATCCAATAATGAATGCTGGGTCCCAAGATGGGTGATGGTGTTGCGAGTAGTAAGATCAATAGGCCGATTATGCTGACCATAAGTTGAGCGAAGCGCGCGAAACACATTCTTTACAGAATGTATATTTTCGTAATAAAGTAATAAACGTTGTTCAGGCGTAAATCTTTCCAAGCTGAAATGCCAAACAATACTGAACAAAAATAACATGAACAGCTTGACACGACTCACTCGTGATCTGTCAAAAAAATGTTTTTAAAAAAGGTGCCCCTGCTTGGATCACCGTTTATTAGGAATTATTAAAAAGGAGCTTTAATGTAAGTGAGAGTTTTGAGAATATTATAAATAAAATTAAAACTGCTGGAATAAAATCCAACATTAGTGATTTGTACGATTATGTTAATAATCTTTTAACAAAATTAAAATCTCAAGTAGGAGAAAATAATTGGTGCTAATGTGAAACAAAAGAAAAAATGGTATTAAAAGTTTTTATAAGTAAATTACCAAATAATCCAAAATTGGTTCTTCAAGCTTGAAATCGTAATAATTTTCTTCAAGCAAAGAAATGCGAATTTAAAAGGGATATTTTAGGTTTAATGTAAGTTATAAAAATCAAGGAGGTCGGAATCAATTTAAAAAATTTCATCTCGCAATGCTGATAATTTAATACCTAAAAAGATATTTCCGAGCTTGAAAATAATGTTAATCGTAGTGCGTCTACCATGAATAAACAGTCCATCAACGGAAGGAGAATAATTCAGGCTGAAGTGCAAGCAAGTTTTCATATGCCAGCCACAGATCTCTAATTCTAATTAATTCAATTCCAATAAAGCTTCTTATCTATTATGGTGCAGGTACATCAATAAAAAAAATTCATTCCCCGTTAAGCACTACAATAGACAATTCTTTATCTGTTAAAACACTTAACTCAACATACATATTACTAGCAAGTACCCGGCTTACTTCGTTACGCCGCAAAAATTAAATATACCGATGTTTAGCTTTGAGTAGAGTGTAAAAATGGGTTACACATTCATATTTTGTGCTTGTTTTCTGCAAGGAATGTAATATACCACCCTCCTTTAGATGAAATGCAAAAACTTTAAAATTAAACAACGTTATAAACAATTCATTTATTAACAACAAAAAACTCAAAGTTGTAATAATTCAAACAACGTTAGGTACCTACATTAGTAAAATGGATTGTGAAACGCAAAAATTAGTTCATAAAATAAGGTACATCTTGTTCATTAATTAAAAACTTCCGTGAACACAACATTCTTTGTGTTGTTGCCATTTCCAGGTATAAGAAAACTCTGGTTTTGTGGTGAACCAGTTCGCGACAGAGCGACATATAGTTGACCGTGAGAAAGCACCTCGTTGCGAAGGTCTACCCCAACATAGCTAAATGTTTGCCCTTGGGACTTGTTAATTGTAATTGCAAAACATATTCTCAAAGCTTAAAACTCGCTTAAAACTGAAAGGTAGATCGCTGGGTATCATTGGTATCCGCGGAATCATTGTTGTTTCGTCTGCTGCAGGACCAGTTAAAATTATCGCTTGTATGACATTAGGCATTAATTGCGTGATTTTTAGTCTAGTACCATTACATAAATTGGGAGGCTTAAGATTTCGTAGGAGCATTATTGGCATACCAATTTTCAGACGTAGTTCAAACGGTGGTAGGACGGAGGGGTTAAGAGAGTTAAGAAACTCCGCTGGATAGTGAACAACGTCTTCTTTATCTCTAACTTCGTCAAGGGAGTTTTAAATTGTGTACTCTGTTGGTATTCTTTCAGAAACAGCTTTATTAATTTCGTCTGCGGCTGAGTTTGTTGAAGTGATGATAGCTCGTTCATATAACCACTTGGAGTGCTTGTTTTGCAAATTAGCAACATCTGAGTATACCTTATCAATGAGTTCATCAATTGTTCCGACGCATATTCCTATGATTTCTGGCAATGTTACATAACCATCGAAGGTTATGGACTTGCAGCCATTGCCTATTTTAAGTATGAAATCTGCAAACTGATTAGAAGAGCCAGTTTCACAGAGATTCACTCGCATTTTGGCAGACAATTTCAACGCCTGTACATTTGACCACATATATGATTTCTTTATGCATGCGTTGACAATATCTGCTCTTGTTCCCTTTGGAACCACTGGTAAGTTTGTCTAAAGGCTCCTGTGAATACAAATGTAATTCCACCCATTGGCGCCTGAGAAGATCTTAAATCTCTAAGTGTCTACATCATCGATGTAATACTTATGAGACATTGTGCACTCGTCCCATATTATAAGAGATGCTTTCTGAAGAATATCAGCGGTGGAACTATTTTTCTTAATGGAGCAAGCACTCCTTTGTTCTGGTGAAAAATTAAGTGGTAGCTTAAAGGTGGAATGAGCAGTTCTTCCCCCACGCAGAAGAGTAGCAGCAATGCCAGAAGAAGCAACTGCAACAGCAAATTTGCCTTCGATGCGAACTTTAGCTAAAATAAGTGAAGTCACAAAGGTTTTACCTGTGCCTCCGGGCGCATCTATGAAAAAAATATTTCCTGCATTGTCTTCTACACTGGAGCAGACCTTATCGTATATTACTCGTTGCTCTGTGGTTAGCTTTGGCTCATTTTCTAATAAAAATTGGTGGTGGTCATGGGTATTGTGCGTTGTTTCGGATATACTTGAAATGGGGTGTAGATCTGATATACTGCGGTTAGGTTCAGGTAAACCGAAATCCTTTATACGTTTCTCACCATACGAAAAAACCAAATTATCAAGAAGAATAAGCCCCATATTATACATATCTTCAGTAAAGTCCATTTCATTAATACTCTCGCGCACACTATATAATATATCTTCACATAAGTTTTTGCAGAACAAATTCCATAAATGTGCTGGATCAGAAATCTCGCAATATATAAGCATGATCGAAAAAAGCTCTCTCATTTTCTGCCCGCTCTCTGAGACAGTGGCATCAAACAATGTGTTCTTCCAATGACTATCATCCTGCAGCAAATGCTGTGCTTGGCAAGCTGCTCGATATGTTGGATATATTTGGCGATCTGTTTTGCGTAAATCACTGAAAGAAGTTGGTCCTCGAACATGATGCAGCAAAAGTCTGAGATAGAAACATTCTGTGTAATTTGGATGTATTGTATATACCCTTCCTAAAGCAGTTTCTCGCTTAATGCCGGGATGATTAGGGACATTCTCTCCTCGTTTTCTACGTTGCCACTTTTTATTAACCCAAGTGTAATAGGCGGGTACCTCGGAGTAAAGCAAAGTCTTTGCAAAATCATCAACTGAACAAAGGGGAAAAATGCTGTCAGAGTGGTTTGTGGTGGCTGCTGCAGTACTTGCTCGACATTACTCGGTGTGAAATAAACCCTTTGTCCATTTTCTAAGTGAACAGATAGATGTACAACCGCTGGGAATCGCTCATGTATCGAAAATCCTAGTAATCTCCAAATACCTTCGGACGTGCTTAAATATCTGCCATTCAAAAAATTTTGCACTTCGTCCATATTATTTTGCACTGAAAATGTCGCTGCGTCACTACCTTTATTCACATATTTGCAAATATATTTAATTGCTTTCACCGAACGGCAGTACTCTACATTTATGTGAGCGGAGAAATATCTATATAGAACGGGGCAACATGGAACGATCCATCGGTTGTCAACTTGGTACCCATTAGCAAGTAAATGCGTATGGCCACCGTCCGCTGAGGATCTTCGCCTATATTTTGGATATCCATCTTCCCCGGTCTGCGTATGTTGGAGGAGCTCGCGTGGATATCGTTTTGAGCATCGTCCATTCAACATACATGGCGATGATGAATTATTAGCACCACATAGGCCGTGGATCATATTTTTTGTAACTATATTATACAACAAAGGATCTTCGTCCTTATTTGGAATTTCTGCTGATATAATGCGATCCATGTCATCGGGAAGTATTTTATCTCTTAGCCAAATTAAAATATGTGCGTGAGGTAAACCTCGCTTTTGCCATTCGACAGTAAACATATGGCACCTAACTTTTCCAAAAATAACTTTTTTCGTAATCAAGTTCATGAGTTGGTGTAGTTTGACATGGAATACTCTTGATACAATGTCATGACGCTCACTTGGTCTTTGATTTGGAAACAATTCGTTTTTGATTTCTATCCACTCTGGATTACACGTAAAAGTAATAAATAAATCGGGTTTCCATAATGACGGACGTATAATAGGGCGTCTTGTGTACGTTCATGCAAATATCGAGGCGATCCAGTAAATGAAGACAGCAAAATTACCAACTGGCCTATATTTTCGGGATTGCAATCCTCGTTAACAGCATCCCTTAGATGTATATAATTATCTGCACGCAATGTCTTTTGATGTGCTCTTATAAAATTTAACCTCTCGGTAATCATTTTAGCAGCCATGTCCACGTAGTATTGGTTAAAGAGATATCCATATCTATGAAGGGTATTAAAGCTATTTTCTCTTATCATTATTTTATATGCATAAAATTGCATACATGAAACTGTTTTTTGTGGATTAAATTCCCCAGTGCTTGGAAAAGTTTGCGGTATATTTATGCTGTAGCCATCCTCACCATTGAAAAATATAAATAGGGTATTGCAAGGGGTCATATGAACGATGAATTTCTGATACTCGATGGAGAGTATTGTCGCGTGAATGTAAGATAATATCGCGGAGACCAGCATTCTCATCAACTATCAATACTGCGACCTCACCTGTAGTCGGAGCGTTATAGCGACAACGGTGTTCGCTAACAGGGTGCTTGTCGGCATGGATTATAACCCTATAGTTATTGGAATTAAAAGGCATACGTTCCATAGAAGTCATAAAACTTTGAACGTACACATTATTGCCGAGAAGAATTTCTTGAATTAATTTGAAGATATCTCTTTGAAGAGTTGGTGCAGCATTTTGGCGTAACGAAAGCTGTTCCTCTTCGGAAGAAAAATAAATTTGCAAAAATTTTGGAACCATGTTAGACGGTGGCAATAGGCTTCCAATAATGTGGTACACTTGTCCATGTATTTTAAAAGTGGGCATGAAATTTCCTTCTCTTATTTCATTACCACCAAACGACGTCATAGCGAAACAACCATTGTACTTTCTAATATTTTGTTTAAAATGGTTGGACAACATATGCTCGCCTGTAAGTAGCGCCTTGACTGTTGGAGGAGGCTCGCCGATATCATTTAATTTGACATGGCCCTTACTACAACACATACCTGGCGTTTCGTTCGGCCACTTTCGAGCTTTACAAAAACGCAAATTTCACTCATACGACCCATGAAAAGGGAAGAATGTTCCATATAGTTTAAATCCGGTCTGTAGTTAAATGCTGATTTCGTATGAATCGCCACATGTCTCCTCTGCATTGCACGCAACTGTGAGTTCTCTAAACGATTTGCATGCTCAGCGACTGTCTCGTTTCTTCTGAACCTAATTTGGCGCCTGTTTCCAGAAGATATAGATAACTGCGATTTTGCTTTTGGCATGTCTAAGAAATTGTTTAACAAAATCATAAACTTCTAATTAACTTAATTGGGTAAGAGCTTAATTTAAAATTTTACCTATGAATTTAGAAAATGTAATTTATGTACGCAGAACTTTTCACACCTTTGTACAATACGATCATAAATACAATGAAGTTTGCATGCATATAAGTAGGTGTGTTTTTTTCTACAGAATGCGCCGCTTCGATTTTCAATATTTGTCAACATAAAAATCAAAGCCAAACGCAATTTTGTTTGCCAAAAGCAATAAAGAATGCGAGTTAATAGGAATTAAGAGGCATAAGGTAAAAGAGACTTTGATTTTGCCGTCCGTACTTCCATATGTATGTACCATTATTGTACGTGAGGTTATTGCGGAGCAAAAAAATGGAAAGAGCGCGCTTATTGCATTCTTAAAATACATACATATATGTGTTTGTTATTCTTCTCTTTTGTCGAAGGCTTATGCATCTCTTAGTCAAAATACATTTTCTCTACGTTGAGTTCATACACACCCACACATACATTTTTGTTCCGCTGTAGCTTGAGTTTGATATGAAAATTTCTTTTGCTTGCATTGTTTGAAGCTTTTATAAATTTCATCCTAGAAATAAGGGGCTTTAAGTTTTGAAAATGGAAAGAATGAAAACGCCACCTGGTTTATTTTTGGGAAAACTTGCTTCTTAAAAAAATTTCATAAAAATTGGGTCATTACTTTTCGAGATTAGCCGTTACGAATATTTTCAATAAGCAAATTTATATAATTAGTATAGATATATAAAGAAAAATAAAGAATTCCTTTTGTTGTTTTGACCTTCCGATAGGGTGGTAAGTTGTTTTAAAAGGGAACGATTTTCCGTCATTCCTTGTCAATTTTGGTTTCTCGACAAACCGGTTTCGGCGTTCTGCCATCTTCAATGCCTACTTTCGTTGTTCGTTCCATTATAAAACAAAAATAAAGAAATTTAATGATTTGTATAATTCTAATTTTTGTAATATGAATTCGAAGTTAATAATGTAAAAGGAAAGAAAATAATTGTTTAATAATTATTTTTAGCAAATAAAACGCTTTGTAATGAAAACCTAATTTTCTCTATTTACGTTGTTTGGAACCAAAGAACGTATATACTATAAGAAGCGACATGACGGTCTCGTAAATTGGGTTTTTGGGAAAGAGCGTATCTGAAACGAGCCATTTTCAGTTTCCGCCTCACACTCTTCTTTTGGAGGGGAGATATAAAAGCGAATTCGCTATAAAGCTTATCAAAACAAAACAAAAAGTCAGTTGCAGGAGAAATAGAATAAAATGTGCGGCAGGTGCTGTGGTAAATGAAAATAAGTGAATTTTTGCTAAATTATTTATGGAAAATTGTTTAAAATCTAAAAAATGGTGGCATTAAAGATTAAGTGATTGTGAGAATTAATCAAAGTGTAGTGTAAAAAGTATTTTCTTTTTGTTGTTATTGTGGATTAAGGGAGTGTATGATAAATTCTAACAAAACAAGTGTACATTTTCATGTTCTCAACGCATTTGTTTAATACAAAATCTATGCATTTTTACATGAGTGTGCATATGTTTTGTTGACATCAAAATTATATAAATGTACATATATATGCCGTAGAAATCAAAATTACGTTTATTCCTTCTTCATTAATAGTTATATAAAAAATTATAAAAATTTAAAATTATTAAATTAAATATAAAATCTTAAAATCTGCATATGTATTTTCATTTTATTCATTTTCATATGATTGTCGGATTTCTACATCAATCAAAAAAAGGAAAGACACGTCTTTTGTACATTTGTCTGCATTCAACAAAATTAAAGATTTGGTCTGATTTTACCGGGAAGTGATCATCAATTACCTAATAAGATGATGGTTTTCAAATACATCTTCGGCGCAGTGGTTAGACTGATCTCTATGTGATTTTTATGCTCAGGTTCGAATCTCAACAAATCAAAGAATTTTGCTTTACTTTTTTCAATGAATTCTTTCAGCTCATCATTTTTAGGTTTTTCAATTTGCCATCGACTGTAAAATCTTAAATTGATGAAGCTTGTGAATAGCGGCGGGTACAAGGGAAGAGGAATTGGCATGTTTTTGTGTATGTATGCGATTTTCGTATACACATTGGTCCCTTTGAATGCATGTATGTGTCCTCAACTTCAGATCAACTTGAAGTTTGATTTTGGTAATTTTGTCATCGTCGCGAGGAAAATACTTGGTGATGACGGGTAGAAGAAGCAGAAGGAAGGGCTTGCGCATTATTAAGATTGTATATGTTTATCGTATACATATTCAAATGCTTGAATGTATGTGTTGTCACATCGTCGTCAGCTCAACAATAAATTTATGATTTTTGACTTTTGGTTGCCGAAACGGCTTGTTGGCAGCGGGGGTAAAGGAAAAGGGATCGCACAATATTTGTATGTATTCATTTTGTTTTTGTATATACATATGTACATTTTTTGGCAAAATTTGACTTCGTTTGTGGAAACTGTTTGCTGATAAAGATTAGAAGGGAAGAAGAGTTGTTTGCGGTTGTTTTTGTTGCTTTTATGCAAATAGCTTATGGAGTAGAGAAATGTGTAGAGCGGTAAAGCGAGCTGCGCATATGGATTGTTGTTATGATTGATTGTATTAATGACTTGCGGTTATGAATGAATAATGCTGCTTTAGAAGGTTTGAATGGTTTTGCGCATGCTATTACATATTATACATATAAATGCACATATGTACATATACATATAAATAAATACAAACATTGGTACTTATGTATAAATGTAAGTACCTACATATGAATCCTGCAAAAATATACAATTTTCTAAGTTCATTAAGTAGTATTTTATTTTATTATATTATACTGCAGATATATCTGAATTCAAATATTATTTGTTTTAATTTTAATTCTTATGGATATTAATCAAACATATGTACATATAATTCCTTTATTTACAAACATACATCATTGCCATGGTTACTAGCGAAAATTGCAAAAAAAAGGTTCTTCGCGTAAATAAACGCAAGCGCATCGTTAACAAAGCGTATGCCATAACAATACTTCCCCCCGCATGCAGCTCTTCCACAAACCATTTTAGCCTCACTCAGAATAAATATGCTCTCGATAATGCGAATAAATATACGAAGATGAAGAAAGAGGCTTTATTTATTTGCCTTGGTATAATTACAGAATATGCGAAAGTCTTTACATCGAATGTTTGGCGCATATGTTAGAAACGCTGCATTCGCTGAAGCTATTCAGAGATTTTCGTATTAATTATTTTTCTCTTTTTTATTTTATTATTTTTTGTAATATTTTATTTTTATTATTTATGAATCATAAAATTAAAAAGAAACGTGAATAGTTTTTTACAAATAGTATAGAAAAAGTACTTGTTTCTGAACTACCTATTAATATTTTATTATAATTATTTGGTAAAACATTTTAGGTTTGTTATTAGGATATACATATGTATGTATCTAAAATATCTTATTATAAATTTGAAAATATGGAAATATTTTAGTGTGTGCAAAATACAAATTGCCGACGTCTTATTTTCTATTTTTGAGGTATGCATGCATACATACATACATACATATATACATATGATGATACGACATGATAACAGTTCCAAAGATACAAAATGTTCATATACTCATTAAATCATATATTTCACAGTTAAAATTGAGCTGGGACATTATTACTTAAAAAAAATATTATAAAAAAATAATTGCATAAAATCTTCAAAAACCCTTAAAATTGCTGCTAATTTCTACCCCTAGAATTTGTATCATTCGTCTGCATCGTTTCTTTCGCAGCAAAACGCAAATGGCACAAAGACCGTATGAGTCTTGTCGCTTCTTATAAAATATACGTTTTTTGTTGGAACTTCAGTGGATGTACATATTTGGCCAGATTATATTTATGTCTTAATTAAGATTAAGATAAAGTTTGCTTTGAGACTTCAGTGCCACCTATGAAGTCATGTAGGGTGGGGAAAGGAAGCAACCGTAGATGACTACCACATCTTCAACCATGTTGTGATTTTTAACCTTTATAGGCAAAAACATTGTTGTTTAGCATTCGCAACCTTTCTTACTTATTATTTTTGGTGGCCTCGACTAGCGTGCGAGGAATAGGCCAATACTACTAGGGAAGACCATTGTTTTTACGAATGCTTTCGAAAATAAATCTCGGGACCGTAGATCCGAATACCGTTCGTGATTGAGAATAATTTGTCTGCCCGATTAGTCCTTTATTTAATTAAATATGGTTGGAAATCAAAACTTAAGAATGACTTCATGAGCACATATTTTATTCATTATTTATATATGTATATATATGTAGCAACAATGGAATTTCTTTTATTTTAATATTAAGTAAATTGCGTCTGCTCGACGCGAACTCCACTTTGCAACTCTTCAATAACGTTGCGGAAATGGTGGATATGCAAAATACACGAAGAACATCAGGTGATCCATATTCTATGTATAGTGCATTGTAATGTGCTAATAGCTTAATTGCTAGGTAAAAGAGAGATAGCATTAGTATAGCTTAAAATAGAATTAAAGAAGGATGTTGAATAACTTAACCCTTAGTAACATAAATTCATTTGGTATTAACCAAAGTTCACAATATTATGTTTTTAATCTTAACTTAATGTAAATTTAAATGATTCGAAGTTTAATCATATTTTAAGAAAAATAGAAAATGTAATGTGGGTGTCGCCACGAAGGAAAAAAATGTTTCGAATTTTTTTTATTATTTTGAGTTTTTGAAGCGCACTCTTTTTCGACTTCTATGGTTTGTGTCAGGAACATCAGGATTGATGAGGTTGGCTTCTGGTGTATTTCTTGTAGAGCTTTCGATGTCGTCATTACGAAGGAAAGCTGGTTTGAGGCGATCGATGGATATTTGTGTCGGTTTTCCATAAAGCAGGACTTTGTAGTATTTGTCGTATCTCTCCATGACTGGGAATGGTCCGTCATATGGAGAAGAAAATGATTGCTTCACTGTGTCGTTCCGTATAAAAACGTGTGATGAGTTTGCCAGTTCCTTTGAAATGAATATCTTTTCCCGGTTGTGTCTAGAAGCAGGTGAAGGTGTTAGATTGTGGAATGCTTTTCTGAGCGTTTGGACTAATTCCGGAGCTTGAATGTGTTGGGTTGATGGTACAAAAAATTCTCCTGAGAGGCGAATTGGTTCGCCAAAAACAATTTCTACAGGTGTTGCTTTGACATATTCTTTGAATGCGGCGCGTAGTCCGAGAAGAACTGCGGGTATTGCATCGTACCAATTCTCATTGTGGCAAAGGTGGGACGATTTTAATTGACGATGGAAGGGTTCGATGATTCCATTCGATTGCGGATGATAGCTCGTTGTTCGTTGATGCTTAAAACTGAGGAGGTCAGCGAGTTTTTTGAAAAGATCTGACTCGAATTGTGCTCCAAGATCGGTGGTTATTCGAAGGGGTACGCCAAAATGTGATATCCATGTTGACATGAGTGCGTATGCTACTCGATCGACTGTGCCATCAATAAGTGGTGTTGCGACTGGGTAGCGTGTAAAACGGTCGATAATTGTTAGGGATTTGGTGTGTGCTTTCGACATTGGCAGTGTCACCAAATCAATGTGGATATGCTCAAAGCGACGAGTAGGAGGTTGAAAGCTAGCGATGGGTGATACAGTGTGACGTGAAATTTTGTTGCGTTGGCATTGAACGCAAGCTTTTGCCCAACTGATGCAATCCTTGTTGATTGATGGCCAAACGAATCTATTTGCTATGAGACGCCTGGTAGCTCGGCGGCCTGGATGTGAAACTGAGTGAAGTGTGTCGAAAACTCGTCATCTTAGTTGTTTTGCAACAAACGGGCGTGCTGTTGCTGTAGATATGTCGCAGTAAACGGAAACGTCGGCATTACTCCTTTTTTATTTTGCATGATTCCAGTGAAGTGTTTGAGCTGTGAATTAGCTGCTGAAGCTCTGCGTCGTTGGCCTGGAACCTTTCAAGTTCTTCGGATGTTATAGCTGTGTGAATAGCGTCGACTCGAGATAGGGCGTCTGCAACGATGTTATCTGAGCCGGATATGTGGCGAATGTCAGTGGTAAATTGACTAATTAGATCGAGACGTCGAAACTGCCACGGTGATGCACATTCAGGCTTTTGTTTGAAGGCGTGCACCAATGGTTTGTGATCCGTATAAATAGCGATGTGTCTTCCTTCGAATATGTGACGGAAATACTGAACGGCTTCGTAAATTGCGTTGAGTTCGCGATCGTAAGTTGATCGTTTTTGAACCGACGGTGCAAGTTTACGACTGAAGAAAGCGAGCGGTTGCCAATGCTTACCAGTGCGTTGATGTAGTGCGGACCTATTCCGCATTCTGAGGCGTCGGAAAATATAGCCCATTCGGCATTATGATCCAGGTGTGCCAAGAGAGTTGCGTTCGCGAGTGCATTTTTGCAGTCCGAAAATGATTTTTCGAGTTGTGTGTTCCATGTGACTGGAGTTTTTCCAGAATTTTTTGGACCCTCAAGGAGCTTATTTAACGGAGCTAGTAAATCTGCTGCATGTTTAATGAATTTTCGGTAAAAGTTAATTGTACCAATGAAGTTTCGCAACTTGGTTATTGTATAAGGACGAGGGTAGTCGATGATTACCTGAACTCGCTCTGGAAGTGGTGTTATGCCTTGTGCGGATATTTTATGTCCAAGGAATTCGACTTCTTTGAGGCCTAAACGTGTTTTTGTTGTATTGATGACCAGATCATACTGTTCAAGTCGATGGAATACGGTGCGTAAATGATCTTGGTGCTCGGTTTCGTTTGCAGATGCCACCAGGAGATCATCGATGTATACGAAGACGAACGGTAAGTCTCGTGTGACTTCATCGATAAAGCGCTGGAAAGTTTGAGCAGCATTTCGAAGTCCGAACGTCATGAACGGAAATTCGAAAAGATAAACGGTGTGATTATTGCTGTTTTATGTACATCCTCCTCGGCTACCGGAATTTGATTGAAAGCACGAATTAAATCAATCGTTGAATAACATGAAGTATCGTGCAGATTGGAGGTGAAATCGTCAAGACAGCGCACCGGTTAGCGATCTGGTATAGCACGTTCGTTAAGACGGCGGTAGTCGCCGCATGGACGCCATTCACCACTTTTCTTTAGAGCGAGGTGTAACGGAGATGACCATGGGCTGTCTGATGGCTTTGCAATGCCCAGTTTGATCAACTTCTCGAACTCGGCTTTAGCAATTCTTAGCCGATCCGGTGCTAAGCGGCGAGCACGACTACTTACTGGAAGACCAGGTGTTGTCTTGATGTGATGTTCCGTTGCATGTGAAACGAGAGTGGACGCGCCATCAGGGCGAGTGACTTTAGGAAATTCGGCAAGCAGTTTCCGAAACGGTGATGATTGGTTTGGTTGTTGGATTTTTATAGACTGGACTTCTGTGCTTCTAGCTGTGTCTGTTGTGCATAGACGAATAGTTTCGTCAATGAGTCGTTGATTTTTGAAATTGATAAGGAGACCGTAGTGCGAAAGAGAGTCTGCGCCGATGATTGGATGTGATACGTCTGCTACTATAAAATGCCATGTCAGCGCTCTACGAAGACCGATGTTTAAAATGAATGTTGACGTACCGAATGTCTGAATGAGCGTTCCATTGACAGCGGTGAGTTGGAAACCAGTCGCCATCTTCGTATTCGTGCCCCCTCCGTGGGGGTAAACTGAAACTTCGGAGCCGGTGTCCACTAAAAACTGTATTTTGGATAAACGGTCCGTTATGAAGAGGTGGTAAGATGGCGGGAGAGAGGCGCTTTCCGCCGCTAACGTCCCTCTGATTCGTTTCCCGCTAGTTTGCATCCCAGTGCGCATTTTTCAGCCAGGTTACCGGATTTTTTGTGATACCAGCACGTGTTATTGAATGTACTAACGGGAGAACTCAATCTGCTTCTGTTAGCGTTATTTTGGCGAAAACGTTTTCTTCCATTTGTCTGTTGGCTGTCCAATAGTTTCTGGAGGCACTTAGAAATTTGCGCCAGTTGCTGACTTACGTCGTTGCTTTGAACATTTGTAAGCGATGTGGCCGCTACATGAGTGCCGTTTGATGGCTTGAGCACATCATGCAGGCGGTCGGCTGCTTCACCCAATTCTTGAAGTTCGGCTGTACACTGAGCGACGAGGCATGCGCGCATTTGATCAGGCAGATGTGAAAGCCACCTTGTTCTCAATACTTCCTCGTTTATATCGGGAACTGGCTACGAAGATGACGTAGATGTTGAGAAGGCGTTCTATCGCCGAGGCACTCGCCATCCAAAAGTTGAAGGAGTTTCGCTTGTCTGGATTTGGAATAGCAGGCGATCAGCGCAGTCTTCAAGCGAAAATATGGTGTCTCGGCCGGAGGATTTAGTTATATGTCCTCAGCGTCGGCTGCTATGCGCGTGTCAATTAATTGAATTGGGTGATGTAATTTGTCCACCTCACTGATGACGTTGTGGTTCCGGAACTGGGACTCTAATTGTGCGAACCAAAGTCCAGGGCGATCTTGATTAAAGCTTGGAACGCGGATTTGCGCTAACTGGTTGTTCAAAAATAGTGATGGCTTCGGAGGACGTGGCGTGTCGTCGTCACCGGGCATTTTGAATTGTGTACGTCGTGAAATTATTAAGTGACGTAAATAATTTTTGAATGCCGATGAAAATTTTTTCTTCAGAATTAATCGCTGACCGTGACTTAAGGCAGAGGTCACCTTGAACTGTATTATTTAAACGGAATTAAGTGTAATACCGTTGACTGGACCGAAGGTGACCGCTAATGTCCTTGGTCGGGGTCACCACTGTAGCAACAATGGAATTTCTTTTATTTTAATATTAAGTAAATTGCGTCTGCTCGACGCGAACTCCACTTTGCAACTCTTCAATAACGTTGCGGGAATGGTGGATATGCAAAATACACGAAGAACATCAGGTGATCCATATTCTATGTATAGTGCATTGTAATGTGCTAATAGCTTAATTGCTAGGTAAAAGAGAGATAGCATTAGTATAGCTTAAAATAGAATTAAAGAGGGATGTTGAATAACTTAACCCTTAGTTGAGTACACATAAATTCATTTGGTATTAACCAAAGTTCACAATATTATGTTTTTAATCTTAACTTAATGTAAATTTAAATGATTGGAAGTTTAATCATATTTTAAGTAAAATAGAAAATGTAATGAGGGTGTCGCCGCGGAACAGCTTTTCTTACAGCTATATGCACGTTAGCATTGACCAGTGATAGTGGAGCAAATTATTTTCATTTGTTTTATAGCTTCTAATTTATGTTAATCTAGTTTTTTTGGAATTGTAGCATACTCTCTGCTTAATGCTAACCACAACATATAAGGTTTTGGAATTCATTGTTGAAATTTAACAACTAACCAAGGTCTTAAATAAATTTTAACTAGCCGTTGTCAAGTCACACATGTATATATTTATTTTTTCTTATACCGCCAATATATTCCTTAAGGAGTAGGACAACGTTTATTTCTTACCTCTTTATTTAATTATTTTTATACCTTACTGAATGAAATCAATACCATAAGTATAAGCGACACGTATTCCATTACCCTACTGGTCACAATATGTTTTGAAACTCTTGAAAAATATTTATTTTATTTGAACGTTATCAAAGAAATGCGAAAATTACAATATTTGCTTTATGTTGGTTTTTCTTAGAATAAAAAACCGCTGAGATTCCGGTGTCGCTGTCGTTTCACACTTCTATTTTGTCCGCCTCCCTTTCGTTTCCTCTCCTTTTCGTTTTTCTTCCTCTTATATATTATCCAGCTAATCAGCAATTTATATACCATTAACATCAAGTTGTTTTAATGTAGCTAATTTAGCTTTATGTGGAATACCTTTTTTAACAGGATTTTATTCTAAATATTTAATTTTGGAAGTTGTTTATTTAAGATATTTTAATATATTTTCTTTTTTTTATATTTCATTTAAACTGGTTTAACTGTTTGTTATTCTTTTCGTTTAATTTATTATTCAATAACTGGTGAATTAAATTGTGGTTCATTAAATACCTGGCTAGCCAGGTTAGCGATTTCATTGTATGCGGCGTAGCGCTGCATCAAATAATATCATCAGATCATTTTCTCAATGTTTTATTCAATAGAGCTTTGACAATCCTTATCAGGCGTTCCCAACAACCACCTGAGCTAGGATTCATAGGGCAATTAAATACCCGATGATATATTTTAATGCTTCTGGTTGTATGCGATCCGTATCAAAGAACTGCTCCGACGTTTTCAACTCCAGGTGTACCACGGCGATTTATAAAATTGCGAGAACATAAGATAAACTCATCGCTTGACAAATTTTCTGCTAGCCCATTGTGGGCGGCTCGCACTGTCAGCACGTAAAGATGACGCCCCTCTCTACGTCTTCCAATTGCTACTGTAATCGGACCAAACAGATCTACCCCAGTTTACGTGAATGGTCGCACGAACGGTGTTACACGATCGGTCGGAAGTTGTCCCATTATTGGTGGTTGCGAATTAGCACTGTCGGCTATACATATAGGACACTTTTGTCGTACTCGTTTTAAAAACGCTTTTACATTCGGGACCCAGTACTTCTGTCCCACGGTGTTGATAGTGACAACTATATTTTGGTGGTGATTTCTTTCATGTATTTCTTTCACTAAAACTGACACGGCGTGATCTAGAGGCAACAAAATCGGACGTCTTGTCTGGTAAGGCAGATATATCGCCTCATCGATGCATCAAGCGTAGCACGCCACTTTCATCAAGAAACGGTGACAGCTTGTTCAGAGAACTTTACCTACTGACCTTACGCGCGGCTGACAAATCAGACATCTAACTGGCGTGACACTCTCGCTGGGATAATTTACATATATATTTTTTCGACTGCTTCTATTTCCGTCATGCTCAGGGTAGTTGAAGTATTAATTGTTCTATTTGGCTGCTTCGTAATAGGTTCACTATACGCATAACCTAGGCTGTTGTACGACGTAGCTTTGAAAACGAATTAAATCTGGAAAAATCTAAAACGCTGTTGCTAGTTTGAATCACCAAAGTGTTCTCTATACTAATTTCCTCCGGTAGGACAACTTCCGCTTGCATTGTTGAATTAGGCCAACATTATTCATTATATTTCAGGAATTCGATTCGAATTTTGCCCAGTTGATACCCATCGCCATTGTTCCGGAGAAGTTGAAGTGGTGTATATATCCACTGCAAAACGGTTTGTGAGTCGCTCCAGAATATCACCCGATCAATCACCAACTCGAGGGATTATTTAATTACCTCGCATAGACGGGATACTAGCCTGCAATTCCAGGCATGAGTTTCGTCGATGCACTACGGGTTTCGCCCATCACGAAACTAACGTGGGCAATATCTTCATGAGCAACTCGCAGGTAACCCACCGCAGCAAACGCAGCCTCATTTGCATCCGCAAACATATGTACTTCGATTTTATGACTCGTGACAAACGGTGAGTAACAGCGTGCAATAGTGAATTGTTTTACGCTGCTGAACTCTTGCCGCCATTGTGACCACTCCTTACTTAGCTGCTTCGGGAGAATATCATCCCATCCTATTCCGCTCTTCCACGTCTCTTGAATTAAAAGTTTAGTATTGATCAAAAATGTACATAACATACCAAATGGGTCAAACACTGCCATAACAATGCTCAGCAGTTCCCGTTTGGTTGGCGCTCGTAATATGTTTAAGACGTCCTGTGGCACGCAATGAAACTTTGATTGGAATTTAAAATTATCTTCCCTCGTATTCCAACACAGGCCTAGTACTTTATCGGTTGTTCCGTGTCGTTCCATGTATACTGCTTCTCTTGTTGGTGACGTCGACTGAAAAAATTTCTTCTATTTTCCGTCAGTTTGAGATGCAGTTTCTTAATTCGAATCCTGCTTGAATATTTATGCTATCGATTTCCTGGCAGATTTTAACAGATTCTTCAGGATCATTAAAATTCACGACGAAGTCATCAACGTGGTGCTTGTTAATAATCGTGCATGCTGGTGTAATGATTTCGACTTTACTTAACTTTCTAGCGTAGCCTTTTTAATATTCTTTCTCATTTCATCTTTTTACCGTTTGCAAAACTCAACGTCTTTTCCACTGCCATGGCTCGACTGTTAGGTAGTGCGGGTGGATACTCTTTCCACAAAAATCCTACTTCATATCGCTGCCCAACTTGCTTGGTGGTTCGCTCTAATATTGCACGTATCTGAATTTCTTCACACGATTCTACTTCCTTTATTGAGGGATTGATCACAAAGCTGTCGCCGGCGAAGTATTCCGTCACTAAGTCATGTATTTCCGCAAAATCCTTCATAAATAAAACGCGGGACTTAGGCGGTGCTGTTAATTTACTTGGCCTATACGTAACCCAGCCTAGTGAAGTTTGTGCAGCCAACGGACTATCGCTGCCTGCCTGAACAATACGGGCTTTTTTGGACTGTAATTTAACAAAGGTAACTCCTTGAGGTGACGAAAGTGTTTATTTTCTAAAGATTGTTCAGGTAAGTTTAAATTCTTTACTGTACATATATATCTAACAGCAAATTTATTGTTGTTGGAAATATAACCGATTTCAATGGTGAGCTTAGTGGCTCGCTCGGTTATCGTTCGGTCATCATACCATTGTAGCGTGAGTTGATGTACATCACCTTTAGCACCGATCATGTCTCCGATACTGGCCTCTATTATTGAAACAGATGAGCCCTCATCGAACATGGCGAGTATTTCTCATTTGCCATACGGGCCGTAAATATACACTGGTAAAATTTTGAATAAAAAGCTATGTAAGTTCTGTGATAATGGACAGTTAAGTAGTGGCTGAACATTTCCATCCGATTGTGTGCTTCGGCGTGGTGTCTGCTCTTTAGCATCTTCGCTGTGCAATAGTTGGTTGTGGTATCGTTGACAATCATATATTTCACATCTCCGTCTCAAAAGACAATTTAACGTAATGTGGTGCTTACGCAAACATGAGAAGCATAGTTGTTGTGACTTCACGAGTTGCTACCGATCCTGAACGCTAATCGACTTAAACGCGTCAC
Organism: Neoceratitis asiatica; assembly: GCA_030068015.2. Classification (NCBI taxonomy): domain Eukaryota; kingdom Metazoa; phylum Arthropoda; class Insecta; order Diptera; family Tephritidae; genus Neoceratitis; species Neoceratitis asiatica. The sequence goes on along the minus strand of CM061530.1, from coordinate 24,142,701 downwards.
TTTGTGAAAGCATATGACTTCCGCTGTAGTTGTAACGTTTTAAAGAGTATTTCGCTCTATTGATATGCATTAGACGGCGTGCATGGTTTGGCGCAGCACTTTGTTTGTTGCTTTGTGTACTAGTTGTTGACATTAGACAGATTATCCTTGCTCACTAAGCCATTCTGAAAAATGTTCAATCGTTGGGTATGGCAATATGGTTGTCTGGGAGGCGGTAATCTCGTATCATCTCTTCTAGTAGCGTCACATTACCCAAATGTTGTTGGCAATTGGCCGACTTAAAAAATGCCACAATATTCCGCAATTTTTCCGAAGAAAATGATACCACTCTATTTTCCGGTATAGAGGGGAAAATTTGTAATTGATTGATTTGCCCTTTTACTAAAATGTCGGGCCGACCAAAGCGAAACTGAAGTTCTCGTTTCACGTTCGGTACATCATTCGGGAAAATTAACATGGCTGCTACTGCCTCTTTTACAGCGCCGATCAAACATAAAATTTTGGCGGTAAATGTAACCAAACGCTTGTGTTGTGTCATTGAAATTGGCATAGAACATTGGCAGTTCTTCGAACTTTCCGCTAAACGTAGGCAAGTCATATATATTCACGTGCGAATCGGTATCAGAAACTATGGCAAGACGTTGTTCAGTTTGTGTTGGCTGCGCATTTCCTCTGAAACAGTTTGTGCCTGCATACCCTCGCGTAATCGGACAATATCTTGTTGACTTGCGGCAGTTTTTTGTCGTTGCTCCTCCACCGATGTTCGCAATGCATTTAAAGTCGCGATAATAGCATTCTCGTTCTCCTGGCTGGATACCCCTTGTTGTTCTTCCATCGACGATGATTCACCACCGCTATCCTCTTATTTTCCCAATTTTCTTCCGTTCGCTTTTCCAAACAGTACCTTTTTCTCTTCAACATGCAGTTATTTCAGCCGATGTAGATATTTTCGTTGTGACGCGCATCTTCTTTTCGACCTACAGTTACTTCAGGCGATGCAGTTATTTTCGTTGTGAAGCGCAACTAAAGTGTGAAAACTGTTGGAACTCGTGAAAAATATTTATTTTATTTGAACGTTAACAAAGAACTGAGGGAATTACAATATTTGCTTTATGTTGGTTTTCTTAGAATAAAAAACCGCTGAGATTCCGCTGGCGCTGTCATTTCACACTTCTATTTTGTCCCCCTAACTTTCGCTTTTTCTTCTTCTCGTTTTTTTTCTTCCTCTTATATATGCTCCAGCTAACCAGCAATCCAGCAAAGCGGTGGCGATGGCGTTGCAACAATTTAAACTGCAACACCGGGTGATTACCAAAATGTATTCGTCATAGCATGAACGATACGATAACACCAAAATTTATTGTGAAGTTTACACTGAGGTTGACGAGGTCGTAAAAACAGCTTGCGCGCATATATTTCATCGTACGTGCCCTTTTGATTGGCTAAGGGACAAGTCAGTTGTCCCGAGTGCTGAACTAAGTGTTGTAGTAGAAGCTTTACTCGATCAGGCCCTAGAACCCGATCACAGCTAAGAAGCCAAAGTAATAGTGAAAATACCTTTACAATCTCAAATGCACATCCAAAAGCTGCTGGCGTGAATTTGGAATACCATGCCGCAGTAACGGAAGTACCAAAAATGAAGATGCACGATTACGTAAAACTGTTGGAGCCGTTATATCAGCCTGACAGGCCACAATGTTCGACAATTTCGAGCAAAGATTGGGGCATGATATATCGAGCGTGTTGAAACTCGACAACTTCATTTACCGAATCTAATCTCAAGTAACATACACGCTAGAAGGAAATTTTAATTTATTATATGAATATATCTAAAGCCCTCTTGTCAATGAAGCTGAAGACTAGTATTGGCGCTACCGCCGTTCGGTCAAACGTGTGTTATGGTTTGTGTAAAGCACTCCGTACAAATTTTCAAGAGCACCGAAAGCTTCAAATTCCATTTCCAAAATTAGAGCTCGTCGAAATCCTTCAGAAAAATTTGCGTCCGCGCATTCGCCAGCAGTTTCTCTATGTACCTGTTACATCACTTACGAAGCTACTTGAATTGTGTTTAAAAGGCGAAAAACCTTTAAATGAAATATCGAAAGTGAACCTGCCGTGCGTAATATTACAAAGTCAACGTTCGTTACCACGTCGTAACATACACGAAATTTATAATGATATCGATCCAACCGATGATAAAGAAGAAGTTGATGAGGTTGAAGAAATTTTCAAAGAAACAAAGAAGACGAGTTTAATATGTTGGAATTGTCGAGCAGAAGGTCATAGATATTTTGATTATGTAGCAGACAGGACAATATTTTGCTACGGTTGTGGATCTTCAGGAATCTACAAGCCTCACTGTGCAAAGTGTAGATCGGAAAACCTATAGAAGAGCGGAGTTTTGAGTCAGAAGCCTCGCAACGACAAAAATCAGTAGACACAAAAAAGTTGATCATACCCATATGTTCCAATTTCTGAAAGTAAACCAAATCACACAAATATATAAAGAAAACTAAAGAAATTTGACGATTTATATAATTCTAAATTAACATATATAGTTAGTTAATTATTTTTGTAATATTAATTTGAAGTTAATAATGTAAAAGGAAAAAAAATAATTGTTTAATAATTATTTTTAGCAAATAAAACGCTTTGTAATGAAATCCTAAATTTTTTTTGGACATTTATAGGCAAAAACATTGTCGTTTATAATTCGCTACCTTTCTTACTTATTATTTTTGGTGACCTCGACTAGTGTGCAATTATTTTTTTTTATTTTTTTCGTTTTGTCCTTTAACCTATACGCCTCAAGGACTACTTTATTTTTGAACTCACGCAACTGAAACTGCGGGCCAATGCCAGTGACACGCTGTAGACAATGGGGCGCCTCTACGAAAAACTTCTGGAGCGAAGAGTAGGCCAATGCTAATAGTGAAGACCATAAAACGTGTTACGTGTGGGGCGTCGGTTGGTAGGTGACGGTGGTTAACAGGCATGGTGGTGTTAGCCCGAACTAGCTCGCCGTATGGGGAGGTTTTCCACCAGCCCTACCTACCCCACCATGAACAAAAATTTTTCATGCCTGGGTTTAGGCAGAAGGAAAGAAGGAAAATAAATTATAAAGAAAAGAATGATATGGAAGAAGGAGAGATCTGTCCGGTCAGGTAGAGTCATCCCACCCTCTTTGCGTACTCTATTACGAAACCATGGGTGCCGCGCCGACTCCTATTAATATGCAGCACCCCCTAATCCTGACCACGTTCGTTAGTCCAATAGTATAGTCCGTCTAGTCTAATTTACGCTCTCACGTCCCCATTTTCACCCCATGTAACACCCACACCTAGAACAAAATTACTTACTCCTCCATAGTAGCTACTTCTTGCTTCAAAAAAAAAAACAATTTAAACTGACATAAACTTCATTCGTTTATTCCACTTTATCAAATTCACATAAAAACTTTAAACTTCATCATAATAATTATTGCTTAAACTCTATAAAAATTTGGAATGAAAAAAATTATTAAATAGAAGGAAAATTCACCTATTGGTTACATTAAAATAATTATTGGATAGGAATTTAAAACATTTAAGCAATCAATTCGTCTATTGATTTTTCTTTAAGGTAATCTTATACTTACTTTAACAATATTGGTAATTGGACAACCCTAACATCTTTACTACTTATAAACGCGTGTATGTAACTTCAAAAAAAATATTATATGTAAACACGTTTGTTTATTTCACTCGCGTATTAAGTTATATGTATGTAGACATATAAATATATATATATGTATGTATGTATAAAAGTTCTCAGCACTCACCTTTTCTTGTCCCACGTTGATGGTACCAACAATTTGAGAACGATCTGGAAGCGCTGGAAAGTGAGAATTCTAAATATATAACATACATATGTACATTTTTTTTTTGCTAATCACTCACTCGCTTAGAGAATAGTTTGAGAGAAAAAAAACAAACAAAACAAAACAAAAAGGATTTAATGACTAAAAAAAAAATTAAAAGAGGAAGAACTATTAAAAAAAATTAATTTTAATTTAATTTATTTTTTTGCGTTTTTTTACTTGCTTCAGTAAACTTTTATTTTTTTGCTTTTATGGTTTGAATACACGATGTGGGTGGTTAAGGTAGTGTGTCTTCATTTCCACGAATATGTCCTCTGTAACTTACTTTAGCGTTGACGTCCAATATTGTTCGTCTTTCTTAGACTTCTCCAAAATTCTAACTAAAGCGTTTTCTTTTATTTTAATTTTTTTTTTTTTTGGGAGGTCCTTTTGCATTGCAGCGGGCGACCTAAACAAATATAAAAGAAAATTATACTAGTAGTCATATCATTTAAGATTACATGAGTGGTGACAATATATGTATGTCGATAGACATGTACGTGTACATGCCAATGCATATTGCCTGACATAGTTATATTTAAAATTAATTAAGACTTACCTCCGTTTCCGTTTTTATTTTTATTCTTTGTGAACTGTTGTAAACTGCCCAATTCTCCAATTTTTCAGTTTTATCTCACTTTTTTTCACTTATGATATTATATATATATTAACAAATACTATATTTTATTTTATTTTAATAATTTTTTTCTTTTTTTTTTTTAACTGCTCTTCACATTAGCTACTGTACTTGTCCCGCAAACTTTTTAGAATGATCTTTGAATCTCGGTTAACGCTTTCTTCAAGCCGTTGTCCAGTCGAGGAATTGTCACATTCTCCATTTCGTAAAAATCCCCCGAAGTTACTTTAACTCTCACTGAATTCCACAAAAACACATTCACACAAACATACTGCTTTACCTACCACAGGGTGAGCTAGGTTTTACACCCTTGCCCTGAAAAGTAGGCATCATATTAGTGGCCTTTCCTCCTCTTAGACACACACACATAAACACATACACACAAGGCTGTCGTTACAGGCTCGCACCCGTCGATGTTGCATGCAACATGGAGCGTGTGCGTAAAAAATTCAACAACGCAGCCTGATTGTGAACTTTTTCGTCGCCCAACGTGTGGCTTCGACCCACTTAAAGCCGGGCCTTTGGTGTTGTGTTTTCTTGGTTTGCCTAATCATTATTCGAATTTGGTTACATACACATATGCAGTCAAAGTCAAAACTCTAATGCTATATCACAGATTATCAACTTATGCTACATCACAGGAGGTAACTATACCAGTGGCCAATTTTAACATAAACTAAATAAAAAGAGCTCATTACAAAAATAATTATGGACTAGATAATAAATAAATTAGAAATAAGTAAAAATAACAAAATATAACAGATGGTCGGTATTTATAGTCGGGTAAGAGCAAAATTGTCTACGTGTAAAGTAACATAATATAACATGTAATTACAGAGGTTATTAGGACAAGTTAGGTTAGAGGGACAATTAAATATTTAGTCAAGTCGTGAAAAAAATTAAAATATAAGTTAATATGAACAAATAGTCAGATGAATTGTCAAAGAGAGTAGAAAATACGAGTAAATAACTTTACAAAACTACAACTACAACATTGGGTAGCCGGACATTTACTCTGAATACATATAGACACGCATTTACATCGTACACTAACAACATTTAACATAGAACGTAGAAGATTATGCAACAAAAATATCCTTAGCATAGTATACCCCGCTCTTTTTTCCACTGGTATCACCTAATTCATACATAGAGTTTCCAATCGTTTTCAAGACGATGCATTTAACATGTTTGGGAGCGAGTTTCGCATTATAATTATCAATATGAGAGCTCTGTTTAAAGTTTCGGCGGTATACCATTTGCCCAATTTGAAATCTGACATCCCTACTTCTAGTCTTATAAATTTTTTGGTTTCTTTCATAGGCCAACTTTAACTCATTCTTTATTTTGTTTCGTATAAGCTGTCTTCTGTCATCGGATGCTTCGACCTCGCAGTTCACTTCTCCGACCGCACCCAAACTTCGGTATAGGTCGTATGATGCAGCATGCTGTATCATAGGCGTACCAAAAAGGACATGGTACGGCGAGCTATTTATTGCAGTATGTACTGCACTACGCAGGGCGAATGCTGCGTCACTGATGTGCTTATCCCAACTCTTTTGATTTTCCTTTATAAAGGACTTAACGATCTGTAACACGGATCTATTTACTCTCTCAGCTGCATTAGCCTGTGGTGAGTAAAAGGCAGTTCTAATGTGTTTAAACCCATGTTTTTCTAAAAATGAATTGAAAATTTCCGATATAAACTGTTTTCCGTTATCGGAATGTACGTACTCAGGTGCACCAAACACATGAAAAATTTCATCTTCTAAAAACTTTACTACATTGGCTGAAGTGGCATTTCGCATAGGTTTTAAGAAAATAAATTTGGTGAAATGATCAAGACATACAAACACAAAGACATTACCACTACACGTACGCGGATATAGACCCATAAAATCGATGAATAAACGTTAAAAAGGTCTTTCAGTTACATGCTGCTTTCCCATAAGTGGCCTATTAAAAGTATTTTGAGTTTTGTTGGCTTTACAAGTGTCACAACCTTTTATATGATTTTGGACGTATGTCACCATCCCAGGCCAATAATACTTTTCTCGGATTCTGGACAGTGTTTTGTGGACACCACCATGACCAGTAGATGGCGAATTATGTGAGGACTCCACTAATCCAAGCCGCAACTCAGTTGGAACCCAAAGTTTCCGAGCGTGGTCCTGCTTAATGTCATCCTCCGTATTAAATTGCGTCCGTTTGTAAACATAACCATCGGAAATGGTTAGTTCACAGTCTTTTTTAGTTCTTCGTACTCGTCCGTCTTGAAGAACGGTGAATTGAAACATACATCCAACATTCGGCTGTTCTTCATGATTTCGTCCATGTTGGCACGAAATAATGTGTCTGGCACGATGTTTTGTGATCCCTTCCGGTGCTGGATATCAAAGTTAAAGCTTTGCAGCTTCAGGCTCCACCTAGCGAGTCTTCCAGACAAATCTTTCTGGTTCATCAACCATTTCAAGCTAGCATGGTCTGTTATTACCGTGAAGGGAAGTCCTTCCACATATGGCCTAAATCTTTTGACACTGAGCACCGCCGCGTAACATTCCAATTCGGTGATGCTGTAGTTTCGCTGCGCCTTATTTAATTTCGCCGAAATGTAAGCTATTGGGCGCTCGTTCTTTTCGTCATCTAATTGGAAGAGTACCCCTCCTACTCCGTCAGTTGAGGCGTCACATTGAATATAAAAATGTCGGTTGAAGTCCGGATGCGTCAATACAGGTGCCGAAGTAAGACTCTCTTTTAGTTTCTCCAAAGAATTTCGGGCCTCGTCCGTCAATGAGAATTTCTTAATTCTATCTTTCGTGAGACAGTCGTGCAGCGGAGCTGCAATGGCCGCGTAATCCTGAATAAATCTTCGGTACCACCCTGTCATCCCCAGGAACCGCCTGAGTTGCTTCGGTGTTCGTGGTTCCGGAAAGTCTCTGACTGCCGCGATTTTATTTGCATCTGTTCGAATGCACCCGTTTCCGACAACGTATCCCAAGTTTGAGAGAAAAAAACAGACAAAACAAAACAAAAAGGATTTAATGACTAAAAAAAATTCAAAGAGGAAGAACTATTAAAAAAAATTAATTTTAATTTAAATATGAGAAATAACAAAAATAATAAAAAGAGCCTGGTATAAGAACCAAAAAGAAAAATTTTTTAAAATGACAAAAGCTTACATATATGTACAAAAAAACTTTGATATGGTGAATTAACTCTCTAAAGAAGATGATGTTAAAAATCCAGAAAAAAAATTTTATAAGAAGATTATTGTGAATTTGAAATTATCATAAATCATAAATAAATAGAAATATTGAAGAAATAATTGAACGCTAATTACAAAAAAAATATTAGCAGGATTGAGTGATTAAAAAAAATCTTCAAAAAAATTATGTATACAATCTGTATGTTTCTACGTATATGTATAAGTATATATCTATACGTCTATATATATATATATATATATATATATATATATATATGCAGAAAAAAAAACCAAAGATGCTGCTGTTGGTGGTGGCAGTTCGTGGACAGCTGATGACTGGAACAGTATTCGTGTTGTTGTTGTCGCTGGATTCGATTACGCTGCTACACTTCAGCTGATCGCTTGAAGATATTATTTTTTTGCGTTTTTTACCTACTTCAGTAAATTTTTATTTTTTTGCTTTTATGGTTTGAATACACGATGTGGGTGGTTAAGGTAGTGTGTCTTCATTTCCACGAATATGTCCTCTGTAACTTACTTTAGCGTTGACGTCCAATATTGTTCGTCTTTCTTAGACTTCTCCAAAATTCTAACTAAAGCGTTTTCTTTTATTTTAAAATTTTTTTGTTTTTTTTTGGGAGGTCCTTTTGCATTGCAGCGGGCGACCTAAACAAATATAAAAGAAAATTATACTAGTAGTCATATCATTTAAGATTACATGAGTGGTGACAATATATGTATGTCGATAGACATGTACGTGTACATGCCAATGCATATTGCCTGACTTAGTTATATTTAAAATTAATTAAGACTTACCTCCGTTTCCGTTTTTATTTTTATTCTTTGTGAACTGTTGTAAACTGCCCAATTCTCCAATTTTTCACTTTTATCTCACTTTTTTTCACTTATGATATTATATATATATTAACAAATACTATATTTTATTTTATTTTAATAATTTTTTTTCTTTTTTTTAACTGCTCTTCACATTAGCTACTGTACTTGTCCCGCAAACTTTTTAGAATGATCTTTGAATCTCGGTTAACGCTTTCTTCAAGCCGTTGTCCAGTCGAGGAATTGTCACATTCTCCATTTCGTAAAAATCCCCCGAAGTTACTTTAACTCTCACTGAATTCCACAAAAACACATTCACACAAACATACTGCTTTACCTACCACAGGGTGAGCTAGGTTTTACACCCTTGCCCTGAAAAGTAGGCATCATATTAGTGGCCTTTCCTCCTCTTAGACACACACACATAAACACATACACACAAGGCTGTCGTTACAAACGGCTAAGTCGATGTGGTTCAATATTGATACCAACGGCTCTCAATATATCCGGTATAATTCCCGCTTTGCCACCATCGATGCCAAGTATAACGCCCTCAGGTAACGCTAGGACCACGAGGCATTCCAAGATCTCGACGTGCCCTCCACCTCTATTGATAAAAAAATCGAACCTAACAGCGAGATGTGACCTCCATCCGCGAGTCACTCTCGAAAAACTCGGAGACGAACTTCCCCTAATATCAAACGAGCACAATTTTTCCAATCTAGGCGACCTATAACTGCTCCGGTCGCATTAGAATCCAATAAGGCCCTATAAGTGAAACCATAACTCCTAAGGTTTAATATGGTCGTAAGTCGGGGCCGTCAGTCACCAACGAAAAAACCAACCTAACCTCTTCGAAATCTGCATCTACGGATGCTAGCTGGGAGTTAGCAGGATTACTAATTCGCCCTACTAGACCGCCTGGCATGCTACCACCATCGGATGTTATGCCTCGTTCGGTATCCTGGGAGCCACTCTGCTTCGCTGCACACCGGACAGTCCCGCTTTATTACTCCAGGTCTAACACACCCGTAACACTTTATCCCACTCCTACTATCCGCTGAAATATGTCCAAAACGCCTACAAATAAAACATCGGCTATTCGATCATGGCCTAAAACTATCGAAACTATCTCGTCGAAACTGAAAGGATAGTACTACTGGAAGATGCTTACCGAACGGTTTAATAAACCGCGATGCCTTAAGAGACTTGCGCATAACCTCTACCATCCTGATTGAAAAACGCATTTTTAGTAAACACCCAGAAAAATAACAAATGTAAAAGAAAATAGTAAACTCAAAAAAAAAACGATCAAAACGAGAAAAGAAATATATTCAAACCTAATTTTTTTGCCAAAAACCAAAAAAAAAATAAAAAAATTTATACCACTCTTTGATGAAAGCAATTGTTTTTCCGTCACCCAATAAACAGTGGCTCCACCTTTTAACTTCTCTACTGGTGAAAAGGAAAATATTAAATATGCATTAAAGTATACCAACAACAACTAATCGCACAAAACCAAACACAAAATTCACTTAAGTACACAAAATCACTCCTAGATAATACTGTCAAACCTGATGAGGAATCCCAAGATGATTTCTTAAAATATTCCGCCTTGTCACGATCACTTGTTTGTTTATACATATGTACATATGTACGTACATACTTACATTTGTATATCTACAGTGGTTGTAGATTAAGTCTGCCAATAACCATACTGATCACTGACTAAACGAATAATCGCACAAAGTGAAAAGTGACCAAACTAACAAAAACGACCGGCCAGCTTAGTTAAGATGGCACGGGCAGCCAGCTAAACATAAGAACAAAAACTATGGGTAAAATAAAACAAGATCAACTAAAATTTACAGACGGTGATTTGTAAAATAGAAAATTGCACCACAACAACTGGTCATTACTTGGTCTTCTCTAGATAATAATTTATTTCTAGCTCTGTCTAATGTAATGTAATGTAAAAAACATATGTAGGGTTTTCCAATAAGAGTGATATGATTTCTTTAAAAACAACACACTAATTGTTAAGGAAATTCAAATATTTTTTATTTAATGTGAAGTACAATTGATACAATTAAGTTCTGAAAATAACATCATTCCAATAGCCGATTAGCACTCGTGGTGTGCGATTAATTTTTGTCTATCGACACACAGTTATTCTTTCGTACTTAAGTTAAAATATTTCACTGTTTTTTATTTATTTCTTCCTCGGTTCTGTTATTCGACTATCGCTGATGATATTCGTGAGTGAAGAACTATATACCCTTGGTCCCCTCTTGTAGGGCACAATTGTTTTGCTATTTTAGCAAACGGCCCGCAATAAAAAAAGAAACAGGGCAGCCCAAAACTAATTAGTGACTTTCCCGGACTTCCAACTATCCAATTACCAAACCCAAAATATATCGTCGTCGCGTCAAGAAATCAAGAAAAACCTTTGACTACTTATTCTTGCTTCGCAATACAAAAGGCTCTTCATCATATATGTAAAGAAATAATTTGTTGCTTTTTGTTAAAGACTTAACCATTGCCAAAAAGTTTCTGGCAGCAAAAGAGCTTATAGGTATCTGTCCTATCAAATGCTCTCTGCATCCCACACTCAATTTTACCAAAGGTACCGTTTAGGCACCCTGCTTGAAAAATCTGCCAAAAGAAGAAATTATAGATAGTTTGGCTTCGTAAGTTATAGTTGATATTTATAAATTCACAAAAGTTGTGGACGGTAAAACCCAACCAAGTAGAGTAATTCTTCTATCTTTTGATTTGTACCACCTACCTGAAAAAATAGATATTTTGTGGTATTCAGTAAAAGTTAGAGAATGTATACCCAATCCCATGCGCGGAAAAATTTGCCAGCTGCTCGGCCACACCGCCAAACGATGCCAAAACAGTCCGACTTGCGCCATATGCAATCTTCCTCATCACGACTCACAAAATCCACTCATCCCAACAACTCTACAATAGTCCAACAAAACATTAGCAACAATTTGAAAAATCCCTCTCCTAAACCAACATATGTTACTAATATAGATAATAAATCTGCTCATTCTCTCTTAATAGATTCCACACAAAAAATAGTATTACCTTAAATTACAAAAGCACGCAAGCTGACTCTTCTATTGAAAATTCAACAAAAAACTCTGTCTCGGATAAAGAATTTGATAATGTATCAATATCAAGTAATGACGATCCTCAAATGTATAAAAGATTTTCAACTGACACGAATTTGGCTATGAGTGAAGATGACTTTTAAAAAGTCATAGATCCCTTGCAGTTTTTCACACATACCGCCCGTTTTCACCTATCAGCTCACGCTGACTATTAAAGTACTGCAATGGAACATAAATGGCTATTACAATAATTACCAGGAGCTAAAACTTTTAATTAGGGACTCCCTGATATAATTACTCTTCAAGAAACACACCTTCCATTCCAAGCAAATAATGTAATAACTCACAATGAGTTTGTGGATATTTCACAAATTTGATCAAAAAACATATACCACACAAACATATTCCAATTAATTCTACGATTTCATTAAACGCGGTTGATGTTAATTCGGGCTTGCTAATGCTTGGAAAATTCTATGGGATTGAACCGAAAATACTGCTAGAGGTATAATCATCGAAGATGTAGTCCTATATGAAAATCTCGTGATACTAAATGATGGACCCCTAACACTTTTCTCCACACATAGAAGTTTCACGCATATCAATTTAACTATGTGCTCTCCTGAAATTACACCCAAATGTTCACTTGAGCATCTGCATGGAAGTGATCATTTCCCAGTGGTAACTAAAGTGAGCTCAGGATTACATTTTGAAAAAATCAAATCCAAACGAAAATTTAAAGCAGATATAGCTAATTATAATAAATTTAGAAATATTGGCGAACAAATTAGCAACACGTTTGTAAAATCTTATAATATTAATCAGGAAGCGGCCAATATAGCTAAAATCACCAGGTCTTCTGCGAACGTCTCAATACCACAAAAAAACGGTCTTAACAAGAGCTGCCGTGGTGGAATTCGCAACTTTCGTTACTAAGAAATGAAAAACAAAGATAATGGCATATATTTAAACGCTATAGAAAGAACGAAAACTTAATTTTATACAAAAAAGCTAAATCGCAATTCAAAATTGCTGTGAAAGCCGTCAAAGCAGAAAGTTTAGAAAAAATTACGACCCTAATTAACCCCAATAGCAGGATCAAAAAGATCTGGGCAGATATCAATATGTTAAACGGAAGAAAAAACTCATCTCATATTCGATACCTGAACTCTGCCTCCGTTATTTCAACATGCTCCGCTGATATTGCAAACTACTTTGCCTTGAATTGGTCAAATTACTGTAACGACAGCGATTTTCACCAAGAATTCCTTTCATGCAAAAATTTCGTCCTTCAATCAGTTTTATCATCAGCATCTGCGAAAAAATTGAAGATACAAACAACCAACTGTAAAACTCCCAGATGTGATCGACTATCCTACCCCATAATCAAAAATATATCCTCAACTATTAAAAAAAAGTCTGATTAACTTATATTACCATATTTTTGGCACAGGAATTTATCCCCAAAATTGGAGAACTGCAGAAATAGCTCCCATACCTAAACCCAACAAACCTCCGATCGAAATTTGAGGATACCGTCCGATTTCATTACTATCTTGCATGGACAAAACTTTCGAGAAGATTATAGCCAAAAGATTCATGAGGTATATAATAAGAAATAACCTAATTAGCCCTAACCAAGTTGCCTTTAAAAAGCACCAGAGTACAATAGACGTTCTGTTGCACCTTGAGCATTACGTATCATCTGCTCTATCAAATAAAAATCATGTAACAATTTTAGCTACAGATTTTGAAAAAGCCTTTGCTCGCATCGAAGTACATCTTTAACTTTGTTAAAGCTTTTCTGACAAATCGCCAATTCCAGGTTATATATATATATATTTGGCGCTTTGTAACCGCTGAAGCGATTTTCGGCCGAGTTCCTCCTCCAATTTGTGGTTTTGCGTCTTGATGTTTTTACCAACAAATGAAGGAACCTACAGTTTATTCTAAGCCGCCTCCGAACGGCTGATGGATTTTTATGAGGAGCTTTATTTCATGTCAGAAATACACTCGGAGGGTTTGACATTCCCTGCCGAGGGGCGACCGCAATTAGAAAAATATATTTGCTATAATTTTGGATGTTGCTCGAACCTGGGCTCGAACCCAGGCCTTCCGAATGTCAGTACGCAATGCTAACAACTCGGCTATCACGGCCGCCAGGTTATTAGAGTTAATAATAGTCTGTCAAATCGTCTGTCCCTAAATAAAGGGATTCCTCAAGGGTCACCTTTATCAGTTGTCCTTTTTGTAACCGCATTCGATCAGTTCAGTAAGATTATACTTAAGTCCAATAAAATAGAACATTCAATCTATGCTGACGATGCTATTATTCTTCTTAAAAATGAATAAAAATAATCAATAAAAAAATGTACTTCCTAACATCCTAGACAACATAAAAGAATGGGGTAAAAAGTCAGGTGCAAATTGAGTAATAGAAAAATGTAAAATCCTTTATATTTGTATAAAAAAAAAGAAACTGTTAGTCTAAGTTACATAGATGTTGAAAATGTTAAATATTTAAAAATTCTTGGTATTACTTTTGATTTTTTTGATTTTTGATTCTAAGCTAAAAAATCTTGCTGCCAGGGTTAATATAATTAAATACTTATCGACAAAACACTGCTTAATACATACTTCAACTTTAGCTTATATCACTAGAACACTTATTTTATCCAAAAGAAGCATAGGCCCATATCCCACATCAGCCACAAAAAATTACCTAGCCGAAGCTGGCTTCAATCCCATCAATCCCGGAACATGATAAAGCTACAACATATCAGCTTATACCAAAACTCATCCGCAACAACAATGATATGCTCTTCAAAGATATATATAACATCATACCGACCAAAAAAATTCAAATCTACAATTCAACGTTGCATCGACTTCACAAAGTCCATTGAATTCAATATAAAACACTACCACCCAAAAAGCAGCTTCGAGCCACCATGGATGCTTAAGACATCCATCGTTTACTTTTGACCTGCAAACATATCCAAAAAGTACAACTGACACCTTGACCTTAAAGCAACTCTTCAAAGAGTCCACAATTAAATACAAAGAAAATAATTGGAACTTCTTATACTATGGCTTCTTCGATGGCTCCGAAAACGACACTCATACCGGATTCGCTGTAGTTCATAATGACGGTGCAACTTTAACGACTGCTTTAGTATTTCCATACTGTTCTGTGTTTACTGCCGAAGCTTTAGCTATTAAATAAAAATTATGTGGGTCCCCGGCCACTCGGGAATTAATGGAAACGAATATGCAGACACAGCAGCTTCAACTGCCCATAAGCACCCTTTGCAAATATTCTACACCGTTGAAAAGAACGACCTGCATAGGCTTATCAAAAAACAACTGCTGCAACAAAAAGCTATTGAGTGGCTTTCGTATAACCACCGCTACAGCGGTATAAACATCGATGGCTTTAAGGCCTCCTATCCACCATCTTCCTCACGTAAACAAACCCAAGTTTTTGTCCGTCTACGCCTAGGGCACACCGCACTCACCCATGAATACCTGCTATGCGGTACCACAACACCCACCTGCCAATATTGCAATGGCGCATCTTTGATCGATCACCTTCTAAACAGCTGCCCTGGACTAAATAACCAACGCATAAAAGTATTTCAACAGTCAACTCCTAATAATTTCTTAAAAGAACCTTCATTACAAAACATTTTTTTAATTGAAAAACCTGTAATTTATCTCATATAATCTAGTTTTATATTCAATGAACAGATTTCATATTTTACAACTAATTATAATAAATAAAAATAGAATCATTCAAATGACCTCCACGACTTTTTTTTTGCAGGAACGAAATCGATGAACCCAATTTTGAGCACACTTTCATGAATAGCACGTTCAATATTTACTTTTATAACTTAAAGAGAGTCTGGTTTATTGCTAAAGACCTATGACTGCAAATAATCCCACAAGAAGATCCTAATGGTGTTAAATCACAACTTCTTGGAGGCCATTCAATGTCACAATTTCTTGATATAATCGAATATCCAAACCTCTCTCGCAATAATGTTGCACATGCTGTGTGACACTTAGCCCCGTCTTGTTGTAACCAGATGTTGTTAAGATCAACTTCTTCCAATTGTGGCCATAAAAAATTGGTTATAACTGATCTACAGTGGCGGATAAAAGTCTACATACACCGTCTGTATTCGTTGTGTAGAAAGTACTATCACTTTGCTGGAAAATGTAGGTATACAATTTTATTTTAAATCCTTTTCTAATCACACGTATTAAAACAAATCCATTCATAAAATAAAACAAAAGTGTACATACACCACAAGTTTACTAGCAGTTAGTTGCTGTGTTGTTATGGCGGTTAGGTACCCTTTTTTAGAATTTTTTTTAAATTATGTTTTCTAATTTGCTAATATTGAATTTAGTCGTGGTTTAAATCATTAGCATCAAGAATGGTTCCGCGAAAAGAAATATCCATTGGCGTAAGAATCTTGGTTATTCAGCACAGAAAAAAGAAGAAATCGTTTGGTGAAATTTAAAAAATGTTCACCAGGCCATTGTAAAAAGCTTTGAAAAAAATGAATCCACCGAAAAAAAACCGCGTTACTGCTCCAAAATTAGCCGAAAACATCGCAAACTCATCAAGAAAATGTGTTCATCCAAGTACAATTCGAAGAGTTCTGAACGATAACGGCTTCCATAGTAGAACGCCACGTAAAAAGCCTCTTATTTCTGAAAAAATCGTAAAGTTCGCTTGAAGTTCGCTAAAGCACATTTAGACAAGGCAATGGATTTTTGGCAAAAAGTCTTGTTTACAGACAAATCGAAGTTCAATATATTCGGCAGCGATGGAAGACCAAAAATTTGGAAAGAAGAAAACACTGCAATAATATAGTACCAACAGTGAAGCATGATGGTAGCAACGTAATGGTTTGAGGAAGCATCTGTAGTTGGAAAGCTTGTTTTATTGAGGGTAATATGGATCGGTTCAAATATAAGTAATAGTTGGAAGCTAATCTGAAGCCTTCGGTAGACAGTTAGGAGCCTGTCGCAGGCTGGATCTTTGAACAGGATAACGGTCCAAAGCATACGACCCAAATTGTTAAGTTTTGGTTGCTTGCTCATGCTCCAAAGCAGTTACACATCACCTCAAAGCCCGGATTTGAATGTTATTGAATATGTCTGGGAGATTTTTGAGCGAAAAATTAGAAAAAATCAGATTTCCAGCTCAGCATTACTCAAATAACGTCTTATTGAAGCTTTGGGCAGTATTACTTCCTCAGAATTGACAAATTTAGTAGCTTCGATGCCACGACGGCTTCAAGCTGTTATTTATGCGAACGGTGGACCAACTAAATACTAAAAATATCATGTTACCTGATATTAAGATTTTGCGCTAAGATATGTTATGTATGTCTTGTATGTAGACTTTTGTCAATGTTGGATTTACGTTTTTTTTTTGTCATAGCTTTACTATTTCATGTTAAAAAATTATAATTTTCTTGTTGTTTTTTTTTTGATATGGGAAAATAGTTGAAATAAACTGTATCGTTAAATTTTCCAATAAAGCTGTTGGGCTTTTAACTCAACGAAAACAGGGGGTGTATGTAGAATTTTGTCCGCAACTGTAGACCGTTCTCCATTGACAGAAACGGTGCTGCCAGCTCCATTTCGAAAGAAGTACGGACCAATGATTCCACCAGACCAAAAACCACACCAAACTGTCAATTTAGGTGAATGTAATGGTTGTTCATGAATAATTTGTGAACTTCGCTCCAGAATCGACAGTTTTGTTTATTGACCGCAGCTGCAAGCTAAAAAAATTATTTTAAATATTTTAATTGGTATGTAGCATGCAAAAGGCAATTAATTAATTAAATAAGTCTTGCCTTAAAGCGTATTTAAAAACTTCGAAGCTAAAATCAAATCTAATCTTAATAGTTTCCGGCATTATGTCAAATCTAGAAAGAATAAATCAAATATCCATAGATCTGTCTCTTTTGATGGTATATAGGCTAACTCCATTTCAGAAGCAGCTGATTTATTTGCTGATTTTTTATTGCTTCAACAAGTTTTGCATATGAGTTTCCGAATAAGCAACGTATATTCAACTTAGTGTTTAACTCCCTAGTCCTGTGGGATTACGACATTACTGCGGGTGTGAAAGACTTAAATAGTTCCTCACAATCAGATGATGCGTCATCGGTTCTACTTCCGTTCGACGCCAACTCCAATCGGTCTACTGCAAAAATTATATGTGTAACCCATTTTTTGAGTTGTCTACACACATGGTTCCGTGTAACTCTTAGAATTTGATTTATAATTAATTTTACAAGCCAATTTTTCTTGTGAATGCTGATTAAATAAATATTTCATACATCTGAATACAAATATTTTATACTTTGTTGTTGTTATTATTTGGAATATATAACAGTCCCTAACATATGAAAAATAAATTGGTGTCGAGACCCTTTTAGTGGCTTATTTGATCAAAAGTTTTTATTTTCCATACTTTAAATCGTAAATTGTAAACCACAATAAGCCGTAATTCTAATTTTTCAAAAAATGTGCTATGATCTCTTGAAGTCGCATTAATTTTGAGGATCGTCCTTCTCTCCGACAGTACACATACTAAATTAACAGAACTACTCAGTGATCTTCCGCTCGGCAACCGCCAGCCGTCACAATTTTTTGCCGAGATACGTCCAAGAGCTGCAGCGACACCAGTAACATACGAGCTTTTAAAGCAGTTTTGACTACGAAATCTCCCAGAACAAATACGCTCGATACTATCTGTAGATGAGCATATAATTTTGGTTAATGCAGCAACGATGGCCGACCGTATCATGGAAGCTACTAGAGGCGGCAACACCTACATACACGCAGTTCAACAAAACTCACAGCTGACTGTAACCTCACGATAAACTACCAACAACTAACCAAGTCATATTGAAGATATTAAACGCCAATCGAAGCGCTTTCATGAGATATCCAGAATATGAAACAACCTTATCGCGAGATCCGTCGCCAACAAACACCAATCCGATTAAGGTCTAGAAATCGGGAAAATTACGACATTTGTTGGTATCATTACAAATATGGGTCATGTGCTCAATAGTGCAGATCACCATGCAGATTCGACCGTACCGCCATTGATGCGCAACATGACCAAAAAAGCTAGGGCCGCCAGCTTAAGCTACGAGAGGCGCTTGCTAGCTCGTCCACGGGGTAGCAACATCCTCCATCTTTTCATTCGAAATATCTTCGACAATCAGCAATTTCTTATCAACACCGGTTTCGGTTATTTCATCAATTCCAGCTACTCTAGCTAACAGCAGTGACTCAGCCAATCTACGCAGCAAATAGAACAGAAATACTAACATACGGGCAGAAAACTATAAAACTAAATTTCGGCCACCGACGACAGTTTGAATGGACGCACTACGATCTGCTAGTGGATTTAAAAAACAGGTTATTGATTGACAAAACGAGGAGGCTACACACAAATGGCATAACTCGAATCACAAATAACGCTAGCATCAAACTTGTCACTGACTCGAATAAATACTTACTGCCCGAATTCAAAGAGCTTTTCGCACCATCATGAAATAAGCCTATCCCGAAAATTACAACATTTCATAACATTATTACTCTCTGTCCTCCAGTGTACCCCTAGCTTCACCGCCTCATGCTGTAAAATTCAATATTGCCCTAGCGGAATTCGAATACCTAATCGCAAAGGGCATTTGCCAGCCATCTAAAAGCCCACGGGCTTCACCAATCCACATGGCTTCAAAAAAAAAAAAAAAAGACAAAACGTGGAGGCCTTGTGGAGACTACAGGGCACTAGAAAAGGATGAATATCCGATTTCAAATATTCAAATATTTAATCAAGTACTCGTACGTAAAACTCTATTATTAACGATCGATTTGTAAAGAGCCTACCATCAAATACCAATGCATCCGGATATATCGAAAAAACGCCACTCTTTTGGACTATTTGAAGGTTGCTATATAACGTTTAATTTGTGTAACGCCGGCCAAACATTTCAACAATACATTGATAGTGTCTTTAGAGGACTCGATTTCATCGTTCCATACCTGGACGATATTTGCATAGCATCCAACACCGAAGCCGAACATCAGACCCATCTTCGAACAGTCTTCGAACGACTGAAAAAAATTATCTTACAATCAATGCCGCAAAATGTGTTTTCAGCCAACCTACTGTAAAATATCATGGCCACTTGGTCACTCCAAATAGAATATTGCCACTCTTAGAAAAAGTTGAAGCTTACATGCATACAAGCAACCACAATCGCCAAAGATCCACGACGTTTCATCACCATGGTAAATTTTTATCGAAGGTTTCTACAGAGAGCGGCATACACTCAGAGTATTCTTCAATCGCTAATACCAGGCAACATTAAAAGTGACAAACGAATTATTCAGTAGGCAGACGAACGCATTCAACGATCTCAAAAAAAAAGCTAGCTAACGTTACGCTGCTCGCACATCCACAAGTAAACGTGCTACTTACACTATCTGTCGACGCATCGGATAGTTGCATCGGTGGCGTTTTGCACCAAATACAAGACGACGAAGCAAGACCCTTTGGATTTTTTTTCACTAAAGTTAACAGAATCCCAACGTAAGTGAAGTACTTATTCTAGAGAACTTTTCGCCATTTACAAAAGCGTTAAATACTTCGCCGATCAAATTGAGAGCAGATGTTGCGCTATTTACACCGACCATAGGCCGGCATACGCTTTTAAACAAAAATCTGATAAAGCAAATAAAATACTTCTTTTTTTTTTCTTCATTTATTTACGGTCTTCAAAACCTAATTCAAATATCGTTTACAAAAAAAATTTTATTGCACATTTAGTGTTTTACAATATAAAAATAGTTTTTCTTTAAACTTATCAATATTTTCACAGGCTCTTATCTCGATGGGTAATTCATTATACATTTTATAACCTATATATTCTAAAGTTTTCTTTGCAAATTCAGTTCTTACTCTAGGCAGTCTTATATTATTACAATTTCTAGTTGCATAGTTGTGAGTCTCGTTATTTAATTGTATTCTATTACTTAGGTACTTCGGTAACATTCCTAGTTTTACATTATGTATGAATTTCAATGTAAAGAAACTTATTGATTGCTTTATACTAAGCCAGTTTAACGAGTTTAGCATAGTAATTTTTGGTGTTCTTGGGGAACATTTTAAAATTAATCTCATTGCCTTGTTTTGCTGTATTTGTAGTTTCTTTATTTGAGTATCATTCGCCAATAGCAGGATTGTAGGACAGTACATAAAGTGCGGTTCAATAATTGCTCGATATACTAATAATTTGTGACGCTGACTAATGTGTTTACATGTTCTGTACATAAAGCCTATCTTTCTTGCAATTTTATTTTCTAAGTAATTTATATGATCACCAAAGGTTAAGCTTTGATCAATTAATACTCCTAAATACTTAATTTTGTCGACTTTTTGCAGTTCATCGTTTCTTATCCTTAGACCAATGTTGCTTAGATGGTTGTTGCCCGTAGTGCTGCGGTTTTTGCAAATTATCATAAACTTTGTTTTATCCACATTTAATTTTAACTTTCTGATGCATAGCCATCTATATAGCGAGTCTAAGTCTTCTTGCATTTTCAACATTGCATCATATACATTCGTTTCACTAATGGTAACCAATGCATCATCCGCAAACAGCCGTATTTTACAATGTCTCAAACATTTCTTAATATCATTGATGTAGATTGTAAATAATATTGGGGCCAGCACAGAACCTTGTGGTAATCCAATGTTTACATCAACGACGGATGAAACTGCACTTCCAATAATCGTCCTCTGTTTCCTATCGCTCAAATAACTTCGGAACCATTCAAAAGCTGTTCCGTGGATACCAAGTTTAAATATTACGCTCAACAGTTCTCCTCTATCAACAGTTTCAAATGCCCGTTTTAAATCCAAGAATACGGAAACCACAACTTTTTTTTCAGCGATGTCTACCTTCCATTCCGCAATTACCATGTTCAGTGCTGTTTCGCATGAATGACTCTTTCCGAACCCTGATTGTTCAGGTATAAGCACATTATGTTTGTCTAGGTGAGCTACCAGTTGATTTTTCACCACAGTTTCCATAATTTTTTCATCTACAGGTAAGGTGTTTATCGGACGGAGCTCCTCTGGTTTCACTGTATTTTTAACTTTTTCCACTGGTACTATTGTGGTTATTTTCCAGTTGTTTAGAGACTCGTTTATTATATCTTTATACAAGTGAGCAATGTATGTCATGGCATCTATAAACACACCTTCCGACAGAAGCTTTTTCCCGCCATATTTTTAAACGCTTTAGTGATCCTTATTATATCACCTAGCTCTATGTTTATAAATTTAAAAGTCTCAATTGCATTAATTGAGTCGAATTCAGTTGCATTAGGTATTTTTTCAATGCTGTCATTGACTTCAACTATACTTTGTACAAAAAACTGGTTTAGGATATTGGCTATATCATATTCAGTCTCAATACATTGACCATTGATTACTATTTTGGCAATATCTTTTTTATTATTTGTCAACTCCGCGGTGTCTTTCAGACACTTCCACATCTGTTTCATGTCTCCTTTATTTCTTGTGACTCGATCTTCCATGTAATTTTTCTTTTTATATTTAATTTTTCTCTTATATATTTTCTTAATGGCATTATAATCATCCCAATATCCCGTGTTTCTTGCAATATTATAGAGGTCAAGTTTCCTTTCATTAAGTACTGTTAACTCATGATCATACCATTTGTTCCTGAGTTGCTTCCTAATTCTCTTCTCATATGTTAGTCTTTGCATGGCTTCGTTTAGTATATCGTTCACAACTTCAACTTTATTTTCTACTTCAGCACTATGCACCAAACTCAGATCAAATGATCGCAACAGGTTTATAAGATTTTCTGCACTATAATACTCCCAACAAACGACATTATAATATTCTCTCATTTTGCAATATTTTGTTGTAGGCATTTCAAAATGGATAGTCTCATGATCTGAAATTCTATATTCACATAAATGTTCAGTTTTAATTTCATCATTATTGCTGAATAACAAATCAATTTTTGTAGTTGAGTGCTCTGTTATTCTAGTATTGAAAGTAATTCTCTGTATCATAGCCATCTGGGCAAATGTACTTGCTAGCTGGTTAGAATATGTTGACCATATGTTCATATTAATATTGAAGTATCCTATTATTATATTATTGATTGATTCCTTGAGGTGCTCAGTGATGATATCATTTAAATATGTAATAATTTCGGCATCACTGCTACTTGGCGAATGGTAAAGTACACCAATTTGCCATTTTAATGCGCATTTTTTAATTTTTATAATAATGCACCATATATTCATATTAAAATCTTTATTGCAGACTATGTTAAATTGTAAATTTTCGTGTATATACATTAGGACACCACCAGTATGCCTGCTGTGGGAATCGCGTCGAATCAATTTGTAGGTCATAATATCTAGCTCGGAATCCATTATGTTTGTTATGCATGTTTCCGCGCATAATATTATGTGTGGTTTTTTTATTTCCATAAGTCGTTCGAATTCAGCTTTATTTGCAATTATACTATTAATATTAAGATATATACACCTCAAGTTATGCACGTTTGTGCTTTTATTTGTATAGTTTTTCGACCTTTGTTTGTTGTTTGCACCTTCCGCCCTTGGTTGCTAGTACCCAATCTTCCTTTTTTTTTTGCAGCTAGCTTCTGGTGGTTCTCATCTAGTCCCAAATTTAGCTCCTTATTCGTCCTCATACAATTAATGCATTTATTTATAGCATCTTTATTGCATACCGCATATTTATGCTCACCCAAGCATTTAGTGCATACTTCTTTTTCTTTGCAATCAATCGCTTTATGATTAAAGCCCTTGCATTTAAAGCAACACAAAACTTGTACTGCGTCATATATTCTACAACGATCCCAGCCAACATTGAACCTCTCTTCAGCTAGTATCTTTGCGAACGCTTCGATATCAACTTCTAGAATCCCATTATAGAATATTTTGTCGCCCTTTTTAACTTCGTATTGCTTCACCATTTTTATCTCCGTTTCGTTTACACAATTATTTTGCCGTCTAATCCTCTGGATAAGTTCATCATCATCATATTTAAAATTTATACCAGTTACACTGATTTCCGGTTTCACTTTTTTAGGAATCTTTACTTCATAATTATTCCCAATATTATTTACAATGGCATTTTTAATTTTTTCGCCTTCTTGCACATTTGCACTTTCAACAATTACCACTCCGCTTTGCCTAGCTACTATGTTCGTTATTTGCAGATCTTTAGGATCCACTTTCGAATTTAGGTCATTTTTAGTGATTTTAGCATCTTGTTTACTACTCGGTTTAATTATTATAGGAAGTACTTTTCTTACATCTGGCAACGCTTCTTTTGTTTTGTTTTCTTTTCCAGTTTTTGTTACAGCTGCATATGATACCTTGGCTTCCGTATTTACATTTTTCTTAATTTCAGTGCACATTTTTTTATTTTCCTCGCTAATGGCTTCTATCATTTTCTTATTGTCATTTTTGTTGTTTTTTATTTCATCACGTACTTGCTCATTGTTGCGCTTGAAACATTCAGCTATTTCACGTATCTTGTTTACTTCTTTCACACTTTTTTCGCATGCATCCTGTGCTTTTTGCATTGCCTTTATTCTTTCAGAAAATGCTACCTCCACCGCTTTCAGTACTTGCTTAATTTCGCTCCCGTGTTTTTTCAGTGCACTATCAAATTCGTTCTTATATTCGGCTAGATGTTGTCCATTTTTCTTCACCACCATTTGCATGTCTTTAAGAATGTTTACATACTGCAAACAATTTGTACACATAAACCTTAGCATCTCACATTCCTCCAGTGTATTAACACTGTATTGGTCCAAACCACAGCATTTTGTTGTTAGATGGTAATATTTACCACACACACCTTCACATCGAATTTTCTGCAGTTCTGTACGAATAGAACCTTTGCATTTGTCACACTTTTTTCCATCCTCTATATTACCAATTGGTAAGGTGATATTTATTTTGCAAAAAGATATGCCCGCCAAGTTATTTTACTTTCGGTAAGGCGATTTATTTAATAATTATAAAAACTTTTGCAAGGGCTAACAAAATTGCGCGCACATCAGTATAGAGTTACCAACTTATTTCTTCGTTATTTACATTACATCAGTCAATTTACGATCGATATACGCACGTAAAAGGAAATGAAAACATAGCAAGAGAGTGCATTCCTTACCAAAAATCGAAAATTCAGCGACACAATTAAACTACGATTGAAAAATATGACACAACAGAATCACGAATCGACCATATAAACGTTGATATTGTTGCTCCATTACCACCTTCGACCACAGTTTCACTCGGTGGCCAGATGAAGTTAAAATATATATCAGCCGAAACCGCGTACCTTCAAAAATTACAACAGACCATGGGCGCCAATTCGAAAGTCAAATTTTTAACCAACTCATTGCCAAGTTAGGCATACGTCATCTACGCATCACGGCATATCACGCGCAATTCAATGGGTTCGTGGAACGATTTCATCGAAAGCTTAAAGCAGCATTAAAATGTAAAGACAGACGAAATTGATCTGTGGAACTACCTCTCATCATGCTTAGGCTTCATTCAACACTCAAGGAAGACATTCAAGCAACACCAGCTCAACTAGTTTACGGTAAGAGTTTACGATTACCGACGGAATTCTTCTTCGAGTTAAAACCGAATTTAAATGAATATCATTTTATCCAAGAATTTAAGCGTGTCATGAATTCAATCCGGCCAACAACGACAGCGCATCATACAAAGTCAACATCACTTGTAAAAAGAGAACACGCATGCAAACAGATATTCGTAAGAAACGACGCAATTGGACCACCTCTGCAACAACCACACGATGGCCCTTTTCTGGCAATAAAACGACATCCCAAATATTCCTCACTGGACTTCGGCAATAAAAGAATATATCAGTCGACAGGTTAAAAGTAGGATTCGCCAACCGTATTCACGAGAATGCAGATCTTCTTCCCGCTGAGACGTGTAGTCCTCAGGTCAAGTGAATACCAGGTTACCATACGTCGACTTCATATAATAATATTGTGACGAAAATCCCATACCAAGGACAAACAAAACTGTTGACAATGTAAATAAAATTTCCGGAGGGACAGAAAATAAAGAAGCGGCCGTATAATGCAAATTACCCATACCAAGGACAAACAAAAGGGTAGACAGATTAAAGGAAATTCCACGTCGTTAAGGATGAACGGAGTAGCTGCAGCTACCGCAGGAAGCGAACAATCAGCCTATCCTTAAACGCGTGCATAGAATGTTTGGGTCATCTACAGTTATAAAAGGAGCGGCAGCCGCTATCACAACAGAGACGAGTAGACAACTTAGTGGAATTAACACTGCTGTGAGCTGTGTGTTTGAGAAACGGATAAGCTGAGTGAAGCAGATAATAAGTGTGTATAAATAATTGTAAAATAAGCCGTTGGCTAAAGACAAAATTGTACAAATAAATTCCTGACGGTTAACAAGCCGAACAAATAAATCTTGGGAATTTGTTTAGTAATCCAGTGATCGGACTCGAACAATTTGGAGAATAATCGAGGTGAATTTAGCAAGTTCGTTACAATTGGTGTCAGAAGTGGGATTGCTAAATAAATTCCGAAAAAAAAAACAACAACAAAAATATTTGGAAATGGTCAAGATTCAAGATTTAACAATACTACCGCTCAAAAAGGAATTGGCGAAGAGGGGATTATCTTCAACCGGGAATAAGGCTGAACTACAATCACGGCTGCGAGAAGCTTTGGAAGCAGAAGGCATAGGTTTGGGCGAATATGAATTCTGCCGTGAGGACGAGGAGACATCCAAGAAAGAAGGAACAGGCTGTTGAGACTACGGAAGATTCAGAGCAGTCAGCAACTAAAGTTGAAGAAAAGGCTCCTAGCTCATCTACGAGTATGGACATGAACATGTTACTGGTTGCAATTTCGCAAAAGTTGGATGAACAGGATTCCAAGATGTCACAAAAGTTGGATGCCAAGATGTCGCAAATGAATTCCAACATTACAAAAGAAATTACGCAAAAGTTGGATGAACAGGATACCAACATGTCACAAATGAATGCCCACATTTCATCGCAAATGCAAGACCAAGAAGCGCGTATTTCATCCCGGCTCATACAGCTTCAGGAGAGTATTGTTAAAGAATACACAGAACTCAAGGAGAGACAGGACGTAATCGAGGAAAGGCAAGACAGAATAGAGGAGCTTATTCAGACCAAAGTCAACGAGTTAGAAGGTCGGCAAAGCAAAGTAGAGGAGCTAA
This sequence comes from Neoceratitis asiatica, assembly GCA_030068015.2. Taxonomy (NCBI): domain Eukaryota; kingdom Metazoa; phylum Arthropoda; class Insecta; order Diptera; family Tephritidae; genus Neoceratitis; species Neoceratitis asiatica. The sequence goes on along the minus strand of CM061530.1, from coordinate 24,115,606 downwards.
TTGCGACCAAAGTTAGCGAATTGGAAGGACGTGTCCACGAATTGCTTTCGAATCGTCCAAGCATTTCGAGGAGCACCCCTAGCATAAAAGCACCATCCTTTGACGGCACCACTCCTTTCCCTCATCTTTAAGCTTCAGTTCGAAAAGACGGCTAGACCAAACAACTGGAGCATGGAGGAGAAATCAGCTGCACTATTCATAGCATTAAAGGGACCTGCAACGGAACTTTTGCAAATAATTCCTGCATACGAGAGAGATGACTATGAGGCACTAATGCAAGGCGTGGAAAGACGTTATGGTAGCGAGCATAGAAGACAAATCTACCAGATGGAATTAGAGAACCGTTATCAGAAGTCCAACGAGACCTTGCAGGAATTTGCTTGTGAGATTGAGAGACTAGCTCATTTGGGTTATGGAGATAGTCTTGGAGAATACATCGAGAGGATAAAAATTCAGAGGTTTATCAGCGGAATAAGGAACCATTATAGCAGGCGAGAGGCGTATGCGAATCCAAGGCCAACATTTGCCGAGACTGTCTCGTATGCTCAGACAAAGGAAGCTGCCGAGCTTTTGTGCAGACCAGCATACAAAGCGAACTGTGCGAAGTTGGGAAGCCCAGATGTGATGAAAGGGATCTGGGAAATGTCGAAAACCGCCAAACTGATGAGAACCAGGATTTGCTACAACTGTAGAAGGCCTGGACACTTAGCTCGCGATTGTAATATGGGTTCTACGAGACAAATCGATAACAAGGCGAGCAACGTTACTATCAGCGGATATGTGGATGGACATGAGCGAGAACTAACTGTGGACACGGGCGCGTCAAACTCCATTATTCAATCCGATTTGATCACCAGGGAAATAAGCCCATTACATGAAGCTAAGTTGAAAACATTAACTGGTGAGGACGCCAGAGTTCTGGGAAAAGCCACGTGTAAAGTCACCATCGGGAATATGACAGTATTGCATGAGTTCCTAGTAGCGGAAATCTTAGATGAAGTAATAGTTGGTGTGGACTTTCTCCTTGGTCAAGGCATGAAGATCGATCTAAAGAAAAGAGTGATGTAGTATGGAAATATGCAGTTACCGCTAAGTATTGGCCACGATCATGCGTACAACAGAAATGATGTGCCCCTGGTAAAGAACGAGCAGCAGAAGGAAAATACGTACGGAAATGGCAAGATGTCTCCTGCCCTAATGAAGAAGTTGAGAGAGGTACGCAAAACTGTTGAGCAACGCTCTAAGGTTATGAACAAAAAGGTAGAAGGATGTATTAAGGCGAGGAATCCTGAAAGCTTTGAAAAAGGAGATTTGATAATGCTGCATGATTCTCCACGAAAGAAAATCTTGCACAGCTAGCGGGAAGGTCCATACAAAGTAATTGGACGAATAAATAGTACGGACTATCGAATCCAGAACGTTGGAAAACCACGAACCAAAATAAAGTTGGTTCACTTAGAAAGGCTCGCGGCGTTTGGAATAGATGGTATGTCTGATCGGGACGATCAGACTTAGGTGGAGGGCAGTGTGACGAAAATCCCATACCAAGGACAAACAAAACTGTTGACAATGTAAATACAATTCCCGGAAGGACAGAAAATAAAGAAGCGGCCGTATGATGCAAATTACCCATACCAAGGACAAACAAAGGTGTAGACAGATTAAAGGAAATTCCACGTCGTTAAGGATGAACGGAGTAGCTGCAGCTACCGCAGGCAAGCGAACAATCAGCCTATCCTTAAGCGCGTGCACAGAATGTTTGGGTCATCTACAGTTATAAAAGGAGCGGCAGCCGCTATCACAACAGAGACGAGTAGACAACTTAGTAGAATTAACACTGCTGTGAGCTGTGTGTTTGAGAAACGGATAAGCTGAGTGAAGCAGATAATAAGTATGTATAAATAATTGTAAAATAAGTCGTTGGCTAAAAAAAAATTGTACAAATAAATTCCTGACGGTTAACAAGCCGAACAAATAAATCTTGGGAGTTTGTTTAGTAATCCAGTGATCGGACTCCAACAATTTGGAGAATAATCGAGGTGAATTTAGCAAGTTCGTTACAATATTTATCTCACAACAGATGTAAAGATCTCGTGAAAAATTTTAGGATTTAAGCCATATTTATTACCAATAGCTTTTTTACATGTATAGAGGACAATGGAGTCCTTCTCATATCTACTTACTATGTTGGTTTTCCAGATGAGGTTCTTATCCAGGACTACGCGATTAACCATACATAATCCACCAAAAAAATTATTTTAAAAATAGTGCGTTTTTTTGAATTTAAGTCAGAAATATATTTAAATTATTCCTAGTCAAAACAAAAGTTTTGTAAAGTGGCCTTGTCAGCGAAAGAACATGAACCAAATGCCCGCAAATAGTTTAAATTATTAGCATATTATTGGTTTATGTGTTCAATGCGTAATGTATGGGTCAATTTTATTTAACAAATAGAAGACAGTCGTTATGTAAAATATTTATTAATACACAAAATCACTAATCATATAATAACATTAGCATTATTTGCGAAACTTATCGTATTCGATTTACACAGTTCAATGTGGATACGTAACATTAGTAATAAATAAATATTTCTAATAATTTATAAATTACCTAGTGCTATCAAATATCCAGTAATTACCTTAATATTGGACTTTAAGAGTATGCTAAGTAAATTAAATGACTGGTTAAGAGCTTGGACAGTATTTTCCAATTTTCGGTACAATTACACCCAACTATAATTTATGCGTGGTGGCATCGTTGGCAAGTGTTACAAAAAATTCTCATTTTTTGACGCTCTCACAAGATAAAGAGTTTCGTATCTTATTATCTTTGCTTACTGGTTTTGGGGATGAAAGCTACTGACCTGTCTCTATGCCATTGGAATGTAATTCAATTATAGGCTGGATTTTAGAATTACTTTCAGCCAGCCCGTGATAGTTCTAAACTATTCTGTAATTGCGCAGGGATGATACCATCCAACCCAGGTGCTTAGCGTGGACTGAAAGTTTTAATAGCACATGTTATCATTTCTTCTGAGATAGAAATACCCATAGATCTATAAGTATGTGAAAAACTCGCAGGTATTCGTTAGTTTTCAGTAAAGTGACTATCGAGCAAACACCGCCTTCGTCCCAGACATTATAATCGACGGCGACTTTCAATCTTCTGATGAGAATTTGCAAGCAATATTTTATAAGCTGTGCAGTTCAGTGAACCACAAAACACCGCCACTGCGTGAATTTTTCAGGCTGCGAAGTGCAAACGATAAAATGCAAAATAACAACAATCACACACCAATCGTTGTCAACATGTTATCTACGCATGACCGCACACAGTTCATCAAATCAGTTGCTTCGGTATGCAAAGACTTCAATAAATCGGTCTCACTCTCTCATGTCGTACAGCCGGAATATGGGAATATATATGTAAATGAAAATTTGCCTAAAGTGCTGTATGAAGTGAAACAACTAATGTCATCGTTCTCCATCCGGAACAAAGTCTATGTCGGGCGAAAACCAAACAAATAGCCTTGTGCATTTTACCGCTGAAATGAATGCACTCATAAGCAAAACAAAATATATTTAAATACGCTTTGTTTTCTGCTCGCCTAAGATTCTAATATAATGTTAATTTGCACTTCCATTTATGCTTTGTTTCGAAATTTGCGATTCTCTTCTCTTCTTTCATTCCTAATTTCTAATTAGTTAGCTTTATTCATTTTTTACTCTTATGATTTTTTCTCTGTTGCTGCTTTGCAAATTTAAGTGAGGCTTTGTTTGATATTACGGCCCAATGTCTTCGAAATTTGTGTTGTTTTGAATCTCATCATGCATTTTCATACCAAAGATTGTGACAGATTATAGCAGCACTACATGGTACGAATAATAGGACACACAAAATAAGAGTTTAAATAAAACATCTCAACGTACAAAGCCTACCAGCCAAAATAGATGAGTTCGGATATATTTTTGAATCGTCTGTCATTGATATTGTAAACGTTTTGGAGTCTTGTTTCTTTGTGCGGCACAGTGACAATTTATTTTGTGTTGACGGATATAAATTATTTCACTCAGATAGACTAGAACATGATAGGAGTGTGCCTACACCTTGGCATTTACAAAAAAAAAAAATTCTCCATTCATATAAAAAATACAGAAGCTATATAACGGCGTTAATTTGGGTTTTGGACGACATGAGACTCATTATTGACAACAATCATGCAATGTTATTAACACTTTTGGATCATCACGATAGCAAGAGAGCCTGTGAACATAGCGTACTTTCCAACCCTAGTGCATCTTTATACATTAACGAAAGCTACAGAGAAGTGAAACTAAATAAATCTGTTATAAAATTTGTGGAAACTGCCAGAAATTTCGGAATAATTTTAGGTACAACTCTCTCGTGAAATATCCACATTTATATTGAAATAAGCAAGATTTATATCACAATTCTTTCGTTATGGACTATTCAGCATTTTACACCCCGTTAATTATTCGATTGCTTTTAACAAAAACATTTCTGTCACTAACCTTATTGTGTGGATGTGAACTGTATGCCAGTGGTGGCAGTTTGTGGTGTAGTAAACTTAATGTCCTCTACAATAACATTGTATGGTGTGAAACGTCGTGAGCACCCTTACCATATTCAGAGGAAATACCTGCTGCAGCTCCTTGTACTATCTGTAAACCATCATGTGAAGATATCTACAATGAAATCACCAGGAAAACTGATATCTAGAAAGAAATAGCATCGACAGGACACAAAAACTTTACTTAAGTAGAACTAAACGATTTAAAAAGGACCTTGAACTACCTGTAGAGTCCTCAGAGGAGTAGTTAATCTCTTATTAGGACAACAAGTAGATAACACTTAATACCCAGCTAAGCAATAACACGGCGTAAAAAGAGATTGGCTTGTACGTGAAGAAATGGTAAAGCTAAACTTAATAAATCAACCTTTGTTTACAATAGACTCTGTAAGATATTTACTTATTACGCAGGGAATTTACCTAACTCCAGTTATAAAATAACAGACGCTCAAACGTTTTAGGCAATAAAGCAAAGAGAGTTAATTCACAGATAAAAACAAGGCTTTACAGTTCTATATTCCAGTGTTTCATTTGACTTTTCAATGACAATTGAAATTCATAAAAACTAAACTTAACATCTAAATTGTATGCTACATTTCATTAAACAATATGTGTTACATTTCATTTTAACTAATAAAAAGTTATTCATTTCTCATATTTTCTTTAAATATTAATAAAAATTCTACTTAATTGGGGGAGGGCTCTACAAATGATTTATTCGAGACCAAAAATTTCGGCAAATGCCTCCAATTTTCGTCCCGATCTTGACTTTGTCAATACGTCAGTCGGTAAGTCCCTTTTTTTTAATATGCTAGAATGACAATTTTTTGGATGAGTTGTCGATGAGTAAATTTGACCTTCACATCTACATATATGTTTCGTTTGCGCGGAATGTGTGTTGTTACATATGAATTTGATACCTCCTCCGCTGTCTTTACCAGGAATTGGGCTTCACTCGTGGAAAGCGCCACAATGTACCAGTTCCAGCTTCGGTGTTGCAAGATTTCCTTCCTCACCGTATGTTTGCCTTTTATACTTTTCTTTACATTTTCTTTTTAAAATTTTTATGTAGTCGAAACTTGCATGTCCGAGACGACGATGTCCCAAAACAATATTTTCTTTTGGTTTTTCTGATGATCGGCTCCTTTGCTATGAGCGATCTAACTTTTTGATGCCATGTTTAATCTTCTAAATTTTTTAATTCGTATTTGCCAACGAGATCACGACAGGAATAAAAATATTTATTTTGAAAAATGCATAGAGTTAAAACTTATTATATTAAACTAGAATATGCTGTGGATGACCCATAACCTGTAATATATTTACTAACTACGCAGGGAATTTATCTAACTAAAAAAAAAACGTCTGCACGGTTTGGGCAAAAGAGAGAATTTATTCACAGATGTAAGCAAGGTTCCATATTCTAGTGTTTCGTAAAAATAGAAAATATTTTCTCTATATAACAAGATAACTCCCTCGTCTAAGCATCGAAACGACAAAAGCAGGTAATTTTGATGGCGGGCAGATGGGAGTATTGTCAATAGATACTGATTACTCAAGTGAACCCTTAATGTAGTTACTCAGAACATTCTGGGATATCACAAGTAAAGGAACTGCTCTGAAATAGGTAATAACGTTCCGGGCAATTTTAAAAAATTTGGATGTGATCTGTCCGTCAATGTGAATTATCTCCGCAGTCACCTTGGCCAGTTATGTATAATTTTGCATCATTACAAAAAACTTTAAATAATATATAATTTATTATTAGAGAGTGGAGTATGGAAAGAAAAACATCTCTTTTAAGATCATAATAAATATATTGAAGAACGTTGAAACCTCATTAAAGGGAAGACAATCACATTGAATGAAATTGTAATTCAGTTTTTGAACACGAATAAAATTATGATTACGGTTCTGATATTGAAACAAAGGTTCGAAATTCTGCTGAAGATGAATCTCAAACTGTATTATCGTTATTATATGCTGCGAACGAGAAATTCAGATTTAGTTTGTTCCGTGAAAACATTTGGCAACAATTAGTGTGTTCGGTGAGAGCTGGGCAGTAACAATTGTTACCAAATTTGACTGAGCCTGCGTTCGAGAGAGCACAATTTTAACATTTAGTTTGAAGGGGGATTCGCAAATTCATGTTGGGGATATTTCAGCTAGTTTTTAGCAAGCACAAAAAACATAATTTATAATGTATGGTTGTCAACAAAACTAAAATTACATAGAACTCGAATTAATTCTTAATTCTTTGTGAGATGCAAGCTGATCTTGGATTACTTTAATTTACTGCTATCGTTACAATGACGATAATTTATTCCTAAGCTTCCGACCACAATGAACAAAATGATATGTTACCCACATTTAAAAGGAAAAAAGTATTATTATTATAACTTTGAACCTTCAAAATTGGAAGTGAAATTCTTTTTTTGTTGATTGACGCTGCATGCTGCTCTTTCAACTCCCCTGGTGTTTTCGTTGTTTGACGGCGATAATATTAATTTGAAAAGTGGTCTTGTCACTCGACCCCTTTCAGTCCTTATGTCGAATACCCGTACACAGCTATCGGAACCTGAAGATGTATTATTCTTCCCAATCGCCATTCGTTAGGTGGGAGATTATCTTCTTTGATAACCACTAAATCCCCTTCCTTAAGAGTTTGTTTAGAACATTTCCATTTTATGCGTTTTTGCATTTCCCGAAAATATTCTGATTTCCACTACTTACAAAAGGTGTGAGCAGGGCTTTTAATTTCTGCCATCTGTTTATAACAGATGCTCGATTTTCGTTTGAATCTGGCTCCGGTGGAGCTAAAAAATGTCTAACAATTAGAAAATGGCCTGGAGTTAATGGCTCCAAGTCTATAAAATTATTTGTAGAAGGACAAATTGTTCGCGAGTTGAGACACGACTCAACTCCACATATAAATGTATTAAGTTCTTCAAATGTATATTTATAATTAGATTCCTTCGTTTTGAAAAGACCTTTGAATCTTTTACGCCGGCTTCCCACAGTCCTCTCATATGAGGAGCTTATGCTGGAATAAAATGCCAACTTATCGCTTCTAAGGAGTACCTTGAAATGTTGCTATTAAAAGCACTCACCATAAAGGCTTAGAACTGTAATTTCAGTGATCGTAAGGCGCCTAAAACATTGGTGCTATTATCGGAATAAACGTTTTTCGGACATCCTCTTATAATGATAAGTCTGGTAAGAGCTGCCAAAAATGATTTAGTATTCAGGTCGCTAATTGCTTCCAAGTGTATAGCTTTGGCAGTAAAGTAGACGAACAGATGGACAACCTTTCGTTAGGTGACAACCTCTGCCGCTAGAGCTATGTTGGTGAATGCACGAGAAAAAGTTACGTGCTCTGTGCCACGATTTTCCATTAGTTGAATTTGTGACCGTTTCTTATATATTTCGGGATTAGAGAACAAAAATTAAATTTTTTCATCGAAAATCGCTTTATTGTTTTTCAAAATATTCGCGATTAAAATCTATATACTGTTGCATACGTTTGAAGTAATCGTTGAATCACTTTTGCCACTCTGATTGAGTAATTTCCAAAACATGCGTTCTGAACACACCAACCTCCTATTCAGGTAATGGAAAACGTTGACCTCTCAGCTTTTTTACGTATGGGAAAAAAAGGTAATTCAAGTCAGGACTATACGATGAATGATTCCTCAAATCGATGTTTTGAGTGCTGAAAAATGAATATGTTTATATCAGTGTGTGAGAACTCTCGCTTTCGTGGTGAAGAGCCCTCGGCGGTTGGGTTTCCTGATTCCAAACAAAAGGTTGTGTACCACTCATAATTTACTGTTCTACGTGGTTATAGTGGTGTTGTTGTGACATGTTCAGTTTTTCCAAAAACACATAAACCATATGCTGGGAAGTGCTTCGGGCGTAAACAGCTTTTGATGAATTTGGCTCCTCTCGCAACACCCATACATCGACCGCTGTTTACTTTCTGGCTCATACGGGTAAATTCTTGATGTCACGATGCCGTGTACGTGTTTCGAAGCACCGCTATTACAATTTTTAACATTTCTCTCAACTAATCGACGTAAGCCTTTCTTTTTTTCCATTTGAAAATTGAGTGGGATCCAACAATTTTTTTTTACAATCAAATGTTCATGCAATACTAAATATATGCAGGTCCCACCAATGCCTATAGTTGTCTCAATCTTCTTAAGGAAACTTCATGGACGAACTGGACTACTAGATGAGATAATTAGTATTGGTATGTAAGGCAAGCCTTGAGATACGCCAACGATTCTCAGTGCTCCATTTTGATCTAAAAATTGAATTTGATATAATTTGACTAAACGTAGAAACGTTGGTCTCTTTTCATATGATGTAATTAGACAATAACTAGCTTGAAATTAAACTTTTTTTTCGTTTATAGACCACTGCTTCCTTCCAATTGTCGTTTCCGACATTTTCTATAATTTTAGTGAAACGATGCGCGACGAAAGTAGACCATAAGCAAGGAGGTTTCCATATCCGGGCTAGTACTATTGTTGAGTCTGTCCATATATATACTTTTATATCAACCAATTATAGGCTGTTGCTTATTATTTCAATAACTTCTGTCGGCAATAGTGCTCCACAAAGTTCAAGAAAAGGTAATGAAATCGGTTTAATTAGTGCCACTCTAGTTTTTTGATTAACTGAAGCAGAGTATATATATACTGCTGCTGCGTACGCAGTGCCTTCGAAACAAGATATTTTGAATTAATATTTTTGCTAAATTTATTACCGGCGCTAACCAACCCAATGTATCAAAAAGCTTGGCGATGGCAGACAGTATCACTCTCTTCGTGATAGTTATGCAATTTTTAATGGGTTTTACACTAAAGTCGGAACTATCTGTATGCCAGTTGAATTGGATACCTAAAGCTGTGTCTACGCTTGCATTCCCGCATTGTAAAATGTCTTCATTCAGAAAATTCGTTTTTGGGATACCATGTAATAACTGGTCGCAACTTGCAGCCCATTTTCTCAAAGTTAAACCGACTTGTGTACGTTTAAAATTTTATCTCTGGTTTATATTACAGCTTAGATGGTATGTCCGCATGCTAAAACATCATTGACGTATGTACATTGAAGTTTTCAAAATATCAGATGCTATAGGATGGATAGTTTCACCATCCTTAGCTATTTGGAGCAAATTCCTAACTGCTAAATAAAGTGCGCAACTGTTTAGCGTTGCGGTTAGTGCGATGAACAATACGTTGGTACTTTGTTTGATGTTCATTTAAAAGAATTTGTCAATACATCTTCTCAATATCGCTGTTGAAGACATATTAAAATAATCTCCAGCTTGTAAAACAGGAATTGGGTAAAGTGCATCATTTAAGCTAGTACTACTAGCAGGAGTCCATGATGTATTAAATACAACAAGTAGTTTTTTGGAAGTACTTTCTTCCTTTTGTACAGGCTGGTGCGGTAGAAAATAATTATCAGTAAACTAACCGGATTGGTATAATTCTTCGCGAAATTTTTTGCCCTCATTTGGACTGTTATTTATATCTTCTAGCTCCCATAAGTGAGTAAGTTGTTTGTCCAGAGTCGTCTCACTGTAGCACGAGACCTTATTGTTGGTAGCCGCAATAGTGCCTGGTCTACCAGACAGTATCTAACTAAACGCCGTCTCTTGAGCCGGAACTGTGTTAAGTACACAGCCAAAAAATAATAAAAAATATTTAATTTACTTATCAGAGTGTTATTGACGCTTTTGAAAACTGCATTCTAGGAATTTCCAAATATTACATTTAAATAACATCGTGCATGTGTATGTGCTGAGAATATGTATAAACTGCTTAATTGATGAATGTCCAATATGAGCTAGTGAAGGTATTCCTGTACGTTCACGGCGCCGAAGGCCATTAAGTGGACAGTGGTTCCGAATAGGTTACCCAGGTGTTTGTATAAAGTTGAAAATAAAGAAAAGATATAGTGTTTTAGTCAATGTTGACTTTGTAAAGTTCACAATCATTTTTTAGATGTGTACGTACATAAATGCATAAATATATAAGTAAATTACCTAGTTGTTTTGGTGGTATCTGAAAGCAATCCTTCTTCTCATTGGCCAGTAATAGGAATGAAATTACATTAATTATAAAAACTGCCAGAAGCGGGAAAAACTTGACGAAAGTGCTTTATTCGAAAGTGCTTTTTATGACCAGTTGGAAATGCTAGGGTGGCCGATATTATTAGATACTAACTTGAACAAAATTATTATGAATAATAAAAAATTCAATTTAATTTTAATTTTTTTTTTTTTTTTTTTGAGTAAACAAAGTTTTTTCCTTGAGCAATGGGAATTATAGGAAAATTGATTTATTTCCAGCCGTCGGAAATAAAGCAAAGCTTGGATCTTGGGTTTATTTCCCATTTAAAAATGAAATAAAACGAAACCCCACCATAACACGGTTTCAAATATTGAGTGAAAAAGTAAAACAAAACGGAATTTTTGTTGTCAGAAATTAGGGCTGTTTTATTAGAGACATGCCACTTTAGTTCAATAAAATAAAATTTAATAAAAATTATAGTATGTTTACTAAGCTCATCAATTATGAAATAATTTAAAATAACACACTTTTTGGGTTTTTTTTCTTAACCTCTTTTCATACACAAACATAAATACATATGTTTGTTCGCAGATTTTAATGTATATTCTATAAATAAAATTCTACAAAAAGTGATAATAAAATTACCCACATTTGAACAAGAATTAAATTCTATTCAATACAACACATTTTATCGAATGACTCGGTTAGACTCACAATCTATCTCTATTCAAAAAGTAGTGTTTATAATGTTTGAGAATTGATATTGCTATTATAAATTACTTCATCGGTGATATAAAAGAGCGCAAATTTGGCATTAGCTTTATGGTTGAGAGAGACTCAATCGCGAGTCTTGGCATTCACCCCGGTGGATGAAAGTCTCGCCACACTCCGCATCAAAGTGAAGTTTTTCAACATATCGCTGATTTGAGCCCACGCCCCTATGGAAGAGAAGGACGAGTTGGCCAAGATTGCCTTTCCTGAGCGCCTGGCAACTTTAACGTCAGGGTAGTTGAAGGTGTCTTTGGTACAACTTTCGGGAAATGCAGCCTCCACGAGATTTTAGTACAAGATATTTCATCAAGCTACTTGACTTTCTCCAGATTGAAAAACTCAAAACTAGATCGATTATGATAGACGGAAGACATAGCGCCAGTGTTTTTGACCTGCGTATGCTCCGAGGACCACTATCTTGTAGCATCAAGGACACGCTACCACCTCTGTGCAACAAAGAACGCCCGTCAAAAAAAGAAAAGTTCGACGTAGAAAAGTTGCAATCATAACAAACAGCCGAACGGTTTTCTACGAACTCCCTACAAATAGCTGCAACCGAAACTATTGGTCTTCGGAAAAGTCAAAAGATCAGCTGATATGATGAGGATTGCCGTGTCGCGGTGGAGAGAAAGCAGACAACACGTTTAGAGTAATATAGACAAAAAAGAAGGTTTACGCAATAACTTCTTTGCGGAATATAGTCGAACGAGAAAATGCCCGACGATTGGAATCTAATTGTATTGATCCACAAATAATGGGACCCCACCATCTCTGTCAACCAGAATTTGTTGTAAAAAATTTTAACAAATCATATTCGATTTCACTTTATGGTGCAATCTTTTCTTAACATTTTATTTGAATTTGTAAACAAACCTATCAGCTTGAATAAGTCATGAACAGTCAAAACAAGGAGAAATACACAATAGCGACATTCATTAACGAAAGGGTTCTTAATACCAAATGGAAATTCATTCGTTAATTTCAAGCACAGTCGTAGATCGAAAGCAGATCAAATTACAATCTATTTGTTATAAAGAAGACTTTGGTGAAGAAAGATTAAAAGTTCAAATGAAACTTCTTTGCCAGTGTTTTAGAAAATTCTTAAAAAACCAACTTCGTCACTTAATTCAAATGTGTATTTAGAAGCTTTGAAAAGTGGAAAAATCACACCAAAGCTGAATATATCGATTTTTTCTTCTTTCACAACTTCTAAAAACCTAAAAAACCTCAAATTTTATGCCCTACGAGAAATCAATTTGGAAAATTATATATGAATTACGAAAAAATATAAATAAGTTATGATAGTTTTAATGAAAAAATAATTTTAAAGTGTTATTTATAAGTATTGTTATTGTTATTTATATGAATTCTGGCTTCCAGGGACATTATTTCCTCATCAAAAAGGTTTATTTTAACCCACGCGAGAGGTTAGTTCTTTGCTGCCTCCTAATGCAGGAAAAGCTAATGTTTTGCTCTCGATACAATACTTTCTTAGGACATATGTTGTTTTAAGGCTAATGTATTCTGTAATGTATTAACGGAATATCGCTGCTTTTTTCAATACCATATATTGCCTTTTCCAAGTGGGACCCTAATGCACATATGTATATATACAAAACGCTACTTATATATACATTTGCGTATATGCAACAACAATGTGTACATATGAATATATATACTTAATATGTAAATATATTAGAGGGAAGCGTGCTTTGAATAAATCGCCAGTTAATGGTTGAATATACAAAAATTGGCTTCTACTTCCGCATGTAGGGAGAATTCTTTTTCCGAAATCAACATACTTTCCCTTGTTCAAAAATACATGCATGCATGTATGTATCTCTTTTGTGCTTAACTAGTGCGCCTGTCTGGGAGCATATTATTCCACTGTATTCCAGCTCTCCCGCACCGTTGATTTTCTACAATAATTTTTCACGGAAATCTTTTATATATGTTTTTTTGGCTTCGGCGTATTTCGAGTCTACTAAAAGAAGAAGCAGTATTGGAATTTACTTGGCGACCGATAGACATATGACACAAACACAAGAATAGCTCATATTCAATATATCAGTGGTAAATTCATTTGCTCCCCTAACAAAAGGCCAACTAACGAATACAGCAAGTTCTAGTACGAAAACTTCTATATACCGCCGACGTGGTCGTCATTCATACGCACCTATACGTAAAAAAATCATATTGGTGACTAAAGAAAATTTTGTTGCTCTGGCCCAGAGAAATTTTGATAGTAAATATAAAAAATTTAAAAAAGTGTGCACATATACTACATTTATAAAAATGTTATATTTAAATTATAATTGTTAAATAGAAAAAGAATAAAAGCAAAGCAAAAGATTCGATACATACAAATGTATATACATATCATGTATCGAATATATATATATATTGATAAAGATTTCTATAATTTCGACCAAGAAATTAGAAGTGTGTGCTATCATTCGAAGAGTCATGGGATTAAATCCTGGCCAGATCAAAATCAAAAATTATTAGAAAATAATTGCAGTCTCCCCGCGGCTTGGAATTTTAAATAAAAAATCGTCATAAAAATGAATTAACCGTTGGTAGCTGGCTCAGAAAAAAATTATACATCTCCCCATTTTCGGAAAAATATCAAGATGAGCACCATAACTAGGGAGGAGGAGCTCGGTCGAATTCGCTTCAGTGCTTACAAACCGCCTTTTATATATGTATATACATATAAATATATAAATATATATTTGTATATACATATAAAAATTTAAATATATATTGGCGGCCGCAGAAGTAGAAGTGGTAAGCACTGTCTACTACCGTTTCGAAGGCCAGGTTTCGAGTCCTTGGTTGACCAATATCCAAATTTATTGAAAATTAATTTAAATGAACAAGATTCCCTAATTGCAGTCTCTCCTCGGCAGGGAATGTAAACCAGGTGTATTTTTGACAGGAAATAAAAGCTCCTCATAAAAATTCATCAGCCATTCGGAGGCTGCTTAATACCAACTGTAGGTCCCTCAATTTTTTGGAAAAACATTAAGACGCGCAAAATAGATTGGGTGGAAGAGTACGGCTGAAAATAGCATCAGCGGTTACAAAGCGCTAATTTTATATATATAAATATATATATATATATATATGTATATAATTTACATCGCAGATAAGCTGATGTCCATCTACCATCTATATATATATATATATATATATATATATATATATATATACACATATATATATATATATTTGGATATAATTTTTTAAAATCTTTAAACGAATTTCGAAGACAAAAAAATTAATTTTTTGGAAAGTGAAATAGTGCTGAAGTGAAATTTTAAAACGGTCACACTAACTTATTAAAAACACTGCAACATTCGAACCAGAGTTTTATTTGTACCTGTGTAGATAGAAGATAAACTACAAACACATATATAGAAGTGAAAATAGCCAACATTTAATTTAAAGAACATTTGCCATACATAAAAATTGCAGGTAAATATAAAAGAAGAAAAGTTAAAGATGATGACTAAAAAAATAAATATTTCTTAGAATTTACTTTAGTGGCGAAAGACGAGGAGGTAGGTGAGGGAGTTCTTAAAAACTAGAAAAGGTAACAGACAAAAAGAGCGAGGCAGAGATGTTGCGAGGTTTGGTGTCGACTGGTCTAGTATATATATTATAGTGCCGTTATAGTGTAATGGGATGCTCGTTTTTTTTAAATTTGCTTTGGCAGCAATAGTAAGAGTTACAGCCAAGAAGTTGGTGAATGATTATTTTTACAACTGCCTTTTTTATTGAAGTTAATTAGTTTAACTAAGTCATCGAGTTCCAAAACAAATTGTTTTGATAAATTTAAAAGTATGATGAAACTCTTACTAAAACATAAATGAATAAAGAAATAAACCAACAAATATTTGTACGGCACAATCTACATACACACATGTGTCCTGCAAACGAGCTACGCCAATCTTTAATACTATATAGAATTTTCGTTTAACTCTCTCAATCTACGCTAAAGATTTTCGTACAATATCTACTGCCCATAAGTGTCCGGTTATCAAATCACATAGACTGAGTTTACACGGTGGGATTCTTGCTGCCGAAACTCTTAGTTTTCGTCGCTGTAAAATTTGCATTTATGTCTACATTTTCTGAACGGTTGCTGTTATGATGAGTTTAATATCAATGTTAGAGAATTGATGGAAATTTAATTTTGTATATGTAAAAGTAAATATATGGTATTTATATATGTATATAGTTGAATATCTATGGTAATAATTTATATTAAAAAATATGTGATAACATCTAAGGGGGTAGAGTGTATAGTAAATTGCGAAAATGAAATGATATAAAGTGGCAGAAAATTGCTAACAAAGTGTATCCTTGTGAACGTGAAGGGCAATACCAAAAGAGAAATTCCCAATAAAAAGCAACAAAAGTATTCGTGTGCAAACACAGACATACTAATTCAGACATGTTATGTATAACAAGTATTTTTCGGCATGCAAGAATTATATTGTACAATATATTACTCGGTATAGGTCCCTCTATATGTTGGAAAAACGTCAAGACGCCCACCACAAATTGTAGGAGAAGCTTTTTTCAGATTTTAAATAGCGTCAATTATATATACGTTACGCAAAATGTAATGCAAGTTGTATTATTGTCGGGAGTTGGTTAAAAAAAGTTATCTACATACAAATGTAAAATCATATTTATATGTTATGATGAATATTGGTGTAATTTAATTCTTTTAAGTTGACCCCGCAGCAATGAACTCATTTTCACATGCACCCATGCGCAATGTTCATGTGTTTTACGTAAATATCTACACGCAACAGTTGTTGCCTCTTTGATTTTTTTATTTTGATATTCTTCAGAGCTAATGCATACATCAGCCTATTCCAACTGGTGCAGTAGCAATTAAATGAACACCAGACTGGGTTTAAATGGGGCAATTCTTGTTGCCGAAACTCTTAGTTTGTAGGGGAGAGGGCGACGACGAAGAGAGCAGTGTACCGAATCTGTGATGCTAGGTCAACACACTTTGTTATCTTATTCGTCGCTGTAAATTTTGTCATCCCTTTTCACATTTATATTTACATTCTCTGAATGGTTGCTGTTATCATAAGTTTAAAATGAACGTTAAAGAATTTGTGGAATTTAAAATTTAAATTTGTATAAGTAAATGTAAATATCTTAGTATATGTGTAAATATATACAGTTGAAAACATATGATCACAATTAGTATTAAAAAAATAAAAAAATAAAATCTTGTGAAGAAGTGGAGTGTGTAGTGAATTGCGAAAACGAAACGAAATAGAATGGCAGAAAAATGCCATGAACAAAGTTTATCCGTGTGAACGTGAAGGAGAGTACCAAAACAGAAATTGCCGATAAAAAGCAAGAAAAGTATTCTTCTCAGCAATATGAAAGTTAAAGTTCTTTTTCAATAAATCTAAATATATTTTTGCAAAAAATCAGGAAATACTCTTTAGATATATATATATATATTTCCTCGATACTCGATTAGTCGTTGTATCTTTATATAGTAATACAATAAAAAAACATTGCACACAATTGTGTTATGGAACGGTGACTATCGATTTAGAATGATATATTATTATTTAATATTAGAAGTTCTTGCAATCAGAAAAACCTTCATCAAAATTAAAATATTTGTTTCATTGAAAATGTAAACAAAAACTTACAAATTGATTAATTTTTTTGTTTAATAACTATTGTATATTATGTTTTAAATAATTTTCCATTAAACCACATTAACCAGATTTGGGCAACTTTCATGTTTGTGAATCTCAGTAAAGGTATTCACGTTTATAAATAAAAGGTCAAACAAAACATAGACTAAATAAAAAGTGGAAAACACATCCGTTGTAACTTCACTTTGTTAAATTCGCCTTGACCGTTGCTTTCAATTATAAAGGTTAAATGATTTATTATATTATTTTGAATTGTATGTAAAAACAAGAAAGAAAACTTAAATGAATTTCGAGAGCAGTCTCATGTAGTATGAAACTTTTTTGGAAATTAGTTTATTTCACAATAATTTATCAACGGCACGAGCAATTTGAAATTTCAGAATACGATTTTCGAATACGATACGATAAGTGAATAGTCTTACAGTACAATAATTAGTTCTGCAATTATGGAAATTATTTTGAGCATGTGATCATGTGACCACGGCAAACTGAAATTTGATATTTTGGTTGTATTAAGGTATTGTCAGACACAACGGGTTTTTTTGCTTTCATTTAATTATCAAAACAATGCAATTTGGCAGATGGTAATTTCAGAAACTCAATTTACTTCAATTGCAGAAGGAGCAAGTGAAGTGTGTGATTGCAGCTATTTGTCTGAAATTTCTCTTATTGCACTACCAGATTTCCTTCCCTTAAAAGTGCTATCAAAAGATTTGAGTCGGAGAAGGTTGTTGTTGCGAAAGATAACCCCCGTCTCCACCTCATCGAACCTACTGGAATTCACTACCCAGTCAGTAATGGTTTTAAAAATGATTATCAAATGTTATTTATACTGATTTCAGCAAACCATTTGACAAGATTTCGCACTCAGTACTTCACTATAAACTCGATATGTTTGGGTTTCCACCATCCCTAGTCAAACAGATTTAATCATACTTGACAGGCAGAAAGCAAAGTGTAATTTTTGACTCTTGAACTTTACGTCAAATATCAGTAACATCTATTATCTTATTCATCATTGATCTGCCAGATGTGGTTCGTCATTCTGAAGCACTTATGATGTCAAGCTCTTTTAACCAGAGATAGAGAACTCTTGCAACTTGACCTAAGTCATTTTGTAAGGTGGTGTGAAATGAACTGTATGTCGTTAAATTTAAACAAGTGTAAATATATGTCCTAGTCTGGAAAATCTTTGCAGTCCTTTGCCTGTATGATTGAAAATCACAATGTTCAACAAGTTACTGACTTCACTGACTTGGGTATCACAATGGACCCTAAGCTAGATTTTAGAAATCATATAAATTCCTATGCCAATAAGACTAAAGGAGTCTTAGCTTTCATTAAACCGTGGGCTAAGAAGTTTAATGACCCATATATTACCAAATTACTCTACACCTCACTCGTTAGACCCATTTTGGAATATGGTTCCGTTGTATGGAATCCACATTATCAATTGCATAGTGATAAATTGGAATCTATACAAAAACAATTCTTGTTATTCGCGTTAAGGAATTTACATTGGGATGCGAATAAAAATCTTCCTCCTTATAAAACCCGATTAAGGTTTATCATTCTGCCTTCACTTCAGAGTCGACGAGAGATGCTTGGAGTTTTATTTTTAACTAAGCTAATAAGAGGTACTATCAATAGTCTATTCCTACTTAGCGAGATTAACTTTTGTGTCCGTTTTAGACAATCTAGATACTTTAGGCCCCTTTCCTTGTGTCTATGCAAAACAAATTTTGAAATGCACGACCTATTCAGATATTTGTATAACGATTTTGATTCTTCTGACTTACTTTTTTGTATAAAGAAATATTTACTGAGAGTTTTAAATATATAAATAATCTCTTTATTGATTCCTTTTGTTGTGTTGATCTTCCGACAGGGTGGTATGTTGATTTATAATGGAATAATTTTCCATCATTCCTTGTCAATTTTTGGTTTTTCGTTCTTCAGAATAAGTGGGACACTGCTCTGAGAACTCTATAAAGTATTTACATACCATAAGAAATATTATGTTATCGCCGGAATTTGATTTGGTTATTTCTTTAAACATAAAGTATTTTAGTGATCTTTATTAAGTAGTAGTTATGCCCCGACTCAAAATTCTTAGTTTAAAATTTTATATATTAAGATAAAATAACATTTTTTTTTTAATTTTATTTAGTAAGATTAAATATAAAAAAAAATCGCAGAACTTGTTTTTTTAGTTTTTATTTTATAATTTTTTTTTGGTCCTTATCTACTAATAGCAACATACTTCACACACACGCCTACAATACAAAATAAACCAAACCTATTTTTTTACTTTCGCGGTTATGAATAATCCTCCCTTTTCTACCCCTCTGGTTGAAGTTTGTCCCAACATTCTGTAGGACGAACTTCAAAGCATGACTTCTCCAATACAATAAGAGTTATCAAAATCGGACGACATGGTATCGATGGGACCTATTTCAAGTTATACCACTTTCCAGTAAAAAAGATTTATCAAAATTTGATCACCCAGCAAAAAGTTATGCGTGCTCATATAAAAAAAATTTACCCGACAAATTGTGAACCACAATTTTCGTCGGTTAGAAAAATATGTTCTTCTATCAACAAATCATAAATATAGGCGAAACAAGAATTAGACACAAATTCAAATAAATTAAAACAAATAAATATAAAAATGCACTTAGAATATTAGTAGAGAAAAAAGAGATTGACTTATCAATATTTTAATTTGATATACGAGGTGTGTTCTAAGGAAAAGGTGAAGGTTTTGCTCACTGTTTTCTTTGATTATAAAAGGTCATACAGTTAAAAAGGAATATTACAAGGAAGTTATGTAACGTTTGCGTGAAGCAATACGGCTCATGCGATCGGAATTGTGGAAAAAAAATCGTAGATTCTGCATCACGATAATGCACCAGCTCACACATCAATGCTTATTCGTGATTTTTTGGCCAAAAACAAAACCGTAATCATGACTCAACCACCGTATTCACCAGATTTGGCTCCCTGCGACTATTTCCTGTTCCCAAATCTAGGGAACGCAATGAAAGGAAAGCGTTTTGCCACAATTGATGAGATCAAGTCAGAATCGAAGAAAGAGCTGATGGCCATACCGAAAAACGCATTTCATTGGAAAAGTGTATTATATCCGAGGGGGATTGCTTCGAAGGGGAAAAAATAGATATTGATGAATATCCAAAAAAATTCAAAATTCACCTTATCGTTTCAACACCCCTCGTATAATGAAAGTCCTTAAAGCAACTTCTTGATGCATTGGGAATGCACAGAAAAACATCACATTTGGAACATTTGTATCTCGTTTGTACTTCACATGGATTTGCCATCTACCGAATAGAAATCAATGGTTAAGCTTTACAACTTATTCCGGACGTCATTGGGCGTCCGCTCTTACGGAAACATGCATGTTGATTTGACCGAGATATTAGTCCATTCGAAATATCTGTACGAAACTCAATAAATTCATATATTTATTTTTTGTTCATTGTTTTCGTGATCTTATCTGTATTTTATCCAAGAATTGCATACTACTAAAGCAATACTGTTTTAAAATAAGCTTTAGAGTCGATTTTTCAGATCTAATGGAAATTGTGTACAAAGAAAATCCAAATTATATATTCCCCCAATTTATTATACTTCGCTTTTGCGTTTGATTATGCTATTCGTTTAATTTTTACAGCAGAAAACCGGATTACTTTATTTAGAGGCTCACGAACATGCATTGATGACACAAGGTGCATGATTTCTAAAGTGTGATCCATTTTGAGGTTTCCCACTTTTTTAAAGAAAAGAAAACACAGAAAATTCAAATCTCCTTCAAATGTTGGCCGCGGCTACGTTGAGTCCAATTTTCGATGACTCGTTCGAGGATTTCGACTGGTAACTGGCGAATGACACGCGTGATATTTTGCTGCAAGGCCTGAAGGCATGGACTTTAGGCTTTACATATCCCCACAGGAAAAAGTCTAACGGTGTGATATCACACGATCTTGGTGGCCGATCGACCGGCCCAAAACGTGAATTTTTCTGCTCACCGAAGTGTTCTCTCAATAAATCCATTGATTGATGCGATGTGTGGGAAGTGGCGCCGTCTTGTTGAAACTAAATGTCGTGGAGATCATGAGCTTCAATTTCAGGCATCAAATAGTCAGTTATTATGACGCGATAACGGTCGCCATTGAGGGTTACTTTCTCGCCGACATCATTTTGAAGAAATATGGACCGATGACTCTGCCGCCCACAAACCACACCGAACCGTTGTTTTCTCTGGATGCATCTCTTCAGGTTGCTCTTCGTCCCAAATGCGGCAGTTTTGCAAACAGCGCCGAATCGAATCTCCTCGGTCTTCGTGTACACTCTCAGCTATTTTCTTCACTGCCTGCTGGAAGTTGTTTATTCGGTCGAATATTATCCAATAAGGAATGCTGGGTCTCAAGATGGGTGATTGTGTTGCGAATAGTACGCTCAGTAGGCCGATTATGTTGACCAGAAGTTGAGCGAAGCGCGCGAAACACATTCTTTACAGAATATGAACTTTCGTAAACGTTGTTCAAGCGTAAGTCTTTCCACGATGTAATGCCGAACAATACTGAACAAAAATAACATGACAGCTTGACACGACTCGATCGTGGTCTGTCGAAAAAAGGCTATTGAAAAAAGTACTACATAGATCACCCTTTAGTTTTTTAAACGTGAATGACGATATGAAAGCAATTTTGCGCCGCTTGAAATTGAACATTTCCCTTGATAGATTTAAAAATCGTATGCTGTTGAGCTACATAGTACATAAAAGTTTTTGTCTTTTGGTAGAGTGTACATTGTTTTTGCAGATCTATTTATAAGTGGATGACATCCGTCGCTTGGTGTTGAATTCGTTGTGAACTTAAAATTATTTCGCAAAGAACGTTATCCATATAGAAACCCAATGATACCAATTATAATTCTAGAGCTAAAAATTTCAGAAGTTCTCTGGGAGCTGAATTTAAAGATTTTCCATATTTATGATGCATGGTTTGTTGAAGATATAATTTTCCGAAAAAACTCTTCTGTAAAGTAGTTTAACAATGCTCTATAAGTTTCAGTAAAAGTAGTGCCTGGAGTTGCCCAAGAAGCTTTCTTCTAACGAAATTGGTCAACCTTTTTCAATGGATACTGTGAAATATGGGAAACAGCGCTCCTTGAACTATCTCATCAACAAAATGGTTATGTACTATATTAATTTCCCCATAAGCCTTATTATTACCGACATCTATACCCTATATAATTATTTCATACTGACCATCTAGAAAAAGCTCTTCTTATATAATGCTTTCATTGCTCTCCAGCGTAAAATATATTGCTAAAATAAATTGTGTTGAATCAAGGAAATAAGTTAAAAGTTGTTCAACTTCTTAATCTAGACATTTTTCAGTTATGTTGCTGTCAGTAGAACTAATTGCAAACGTCCACACTATTGCTACGTCAAACGCAATATAATTTTATTTGGCTTGTGCGTACACCTTTTAGAATGACACTTCTCATTTGTATCCATATGGATGTAAGGAATTTTTAAAAAATCAGCTGAGCTTTTACAGACAATAAATTAAACAAGTGATAATGAGCATGTTGAAATGAACGTTGTTCTACATGTTTAAAAAAATATATTTATATATATATGTAACCCTTTTATAAAAAGACCTTTTTTCCACAAAAATTAAAAAAAAATTATGCGGACATATTAATCTAAGACTAATCAGCTATATGCTATCAGTTCAAGGAAAACTTTAAATTTTATTATAGGTTGTTCAAATTTAGGGGACATTTTTGTCAGCGTTAAATGAACAAAAAATTAATATTTTCTTCCAATACCTATCTTTTATTACTCTCTCCTCATATCTGAGTTCCTCTTTTATCGTATGTGGACCTATGGGACAGAAAGGTTCTGAGCTCGTTGGAGGAGTTGAAGCTGCTTTCATATTGT
This sequence comes from Neoceratitis asiatica, assembly GCA_030068015.2. Classification (NCBI taxonomy): domain Eukaryota; kingdom Metazoa; phylum Arthropoda; class Insecta; order Diptera; family Tephritidae; genus Neoceratitis; species Neoceratitis asiatica. The sequence goes on along the minus strand of CM061530.1, from coordinate 24,092,473 downwards.
CCTGGCACCCAAATGTGTAGAACTTTATTGTGGTTTCCCACCTCATTGACTTTCCTGACACATTATAGTACCATGAACGACATAATCGTGCATGATCAGATCGGCATTAGTGCAGCTTGGCTATCACTACAAATTACTATGTGCTGATTTATTGCTCTTCTTTTAAGTATCATTTATTCACTTGACTAGTTTGCGAACACTTCTGCTTGGAATATGATTGGGTTTCTGCCCATTGGTATTGATACTCTTACCCTGGGCCCCTCAACTCCGCGCCGATTCCATTTGTAGTTTTTGAGCCATCTTTGTATCACACTTGTGAGTGTGGTTTAATCTCTTTTCTTATTATGGATCGGTCCCATGTACCTTTTCTGCCAGCATTATGTTGAATCTAAAAAAAAAAAATATTTTGTCCTATTGTGTCATTATTAAAATTGGCTATTTGCATAGTTTCTTTAATCTCTGCTACCTTTTGGGATGATATTATTCTTCATTTTCCAGTGCCTTCTCTCATTATTAATAGCACTGTTTTCTTGTATGATAGGTCTACTACTTTATTTAAGGGTGTAAGGTCGAGTAGAGCTTCAAATGAAATTGTAGAGCTTGATCTTATACAGCCTGTAATACAGGTATGGGCAAGTCTTTGAATTTTTGCTAGCGTGGTCCTGGTTGAGTGTAGCTTTAGCCTTCCTGACCATGATGTTGCTACATACGTAATGCTTGGTTTTACTATCATAGCATACATCCTGTGCATCACCAAGTTTTTCCTGGTAACCTTCTGCATACCATTACTGTTTTCGTTGCTTTTTTAATTACGTAACTTATATGATGTTTTCATCAGATGAAAATTAAGTTGTTTTTCTGGTGCGGAGACTACTAGCGACCCACAATTTTAAATGTAGTCATATGGATTCAGACGCGATATTACCGCGGTGGGAGAAATATGTACGATCTGTGTTCAATACAACTCATAGCGATATGTGGGAGCACTCAAGCGGAGTTTCATAAAATTTATTATTTATTATTTTTATTATTTATTATTCATTATTAATATGCTAAGACTAGAATGCAGTGAAAAAGAAGATTTGGGGATAGGCGCGGGCAAGAGCCGCATGTCGCCTGTACATTTATTTAGATACATTACAATAGATTTTAAACCGCTAGTTTTTAGTTGAGTGTGTTACCGTGCTAAATATGTATGTCTTAGATAAAAAATTTTCATTTGTTTTCAGAGTTCACTTTAACCCCGATATTCAGTCTCTCCCCTCAAATGAAAATCTAAAGTATATCTTTTAGGCTAGTTACCATTTATTAAGCAGCATTGAAGCAGTAGTCTCAAAAAGAATATATAAAATTTGTTATCAGCTGTTTATCAGGTCACAAAAATCAAAACAAGTGATTTATTTGTTGTGTTGACAATAAAGGGTTTTGTAAATAAAGCAATGGAGGAGGAAATTACACTAATTTCTATTAATTTACAACAAATTTTTGAAAATTTTTGAAGTAACTAAAGATATAGAAGTTAACTTTGCCCGGTAATGAACAGCTTTCTAACGGCTGAAATTAACGAATATTTATTTTTATATTTTTTTTTATACCAATGTATATATAATTAATGCTATGTTTTGTAAGTAGTTACTTAGTTTTTGGAATTAATATCCGTTATTTTATTTATCTATTTCATGAAAACTTTGCATATAATAATAAAAACTCAAACATAATTAATTTCACTGTTTTAATTCATTTTATTTTATGTTACATTTAAAAAATATTCTTAATCTAAAGTTGTGAAAAACTAATTAACTTTCTAAGTCTTAAGTTGTGAAAAATATCACTTTACTGATGCATAAGGTTGACATTCTAATAAACTATTTACATTTATACTTTATTCATAAATATCCAATAAATGAGATTAATTTTTGTTAATTCCTTTTATTTTGTTATTAGTAAAAATTTATTTTTTAAACAAAAGTTTTAAACATGATCATTACTATATTTGCTTGCATACGTGTATATATACTTATATATACTATACACACAAATGTCGGAGAGTTGTTGGACGCGTCCGATAATAATTGTAGTGGACTGCATATACTTGTATTGGAAATAACAAATAGTTCCGTCTGAAGGAAAAAAGACAAAAGAGCATTTAAACATTTTGTACATTTCATAATTTAACACGCACGCTCACTGCGCTGCACTCATACAACGAAATAATATGCACCTTGTTCACAGGTTATACGTACAATTCAGGTGGCATATCGCCACTTGTTGCATTATACAAATACATATTTTCTTTTGTACATACATATGCACCTCAATTCCAATCATTAATACATTTTCCAGCCCGTGAACCACTTCTGATATATCAGAAGACACTTTACTGTCTTCACCAGTGAGGATGCTCGAGGCATGAGAACATGCGACTGTATTCGATTACCCGTTTCCTGGTACGAGAAAATGGGAAGTAGGAGTGCTTTTTCTTCGTTTTTGATTTATAATTCCTTTTGTGAAGCATACATGAGTACTTGTCATGCTGCCTAAATGCGCCTGTTCTACAGGGATTGTAGAACATATTTGAATGGCGTCTTTGGGATAAAACTGATTTCGGGGTAATGAGAGTATGCAATGAGTGCATCTTTTCGTGATTTGAGAAGTTGGATTACATATTATCTTTGCTGATCGATTGTGAGCTGTGATCTGGGGTGATTATCACATTTTTCTGCGTATTTTGAGACGCACTGGTCAAAATCGCATTTCTTTGTATATAATGACTCGGGGAGGTCAAGTGCATCTTTTTGTGAATATCTTCATTCGGGAAAGTCAAGGACGCATTTCTTTTATTGTTTCAGTACTGCTTAGTTATTGGGCTTACATGCAAAAGAGTGTTGTGTCTTCTGTGGCTGTAGAAGCGAGAAAATTGTGATGTGCACTCTTTAAGGGTGTTGGGAAAGCCAAGACCGTTGGAGTAACGGCTTGCAAATGAAATTGCTTGCAACGTTTGAGTGTGTGATTTCTTTTGCACAATTTACACGATTGGTGGCTATTCTTTAGGGTAATAAGAATAGTATTACCTTTACTATGCTTCGAAGAAGATTTTGCAAGCTTGTGTTTAACGCTTTCTTTGATTTCGAATTGTCTATATAGAAATTATTTAATTTGTTGCCAATATTGGGCTTTGTTTTCGTGATGCAAGAAATTGTTCCCACAGCATACGGAAACTTTCTGGTAACGTGAGGCTCATAAATTTGCCAGAATTGGGTCCCAGCTGTCTGTGGATGTGCCGATGATTTCGAGCACTGAAAAGCAATTTATGGTTGTGTAATATAAATTAAGAAGCTCTTCACTAGTTTCCTTTCTAACTTTGGGTAAGCTCATTACCAGGAATGGAGAGCTTTCCAAGCCAATTGGAAACTGTCGTTAGTTAAAGCGAATTGTTTAACAATTTCTCCTCTTTGGCCTCTTGTCTTATACCGGAGGTAGTATAGCTCATGGGCTATAGATAGAAGGGTGTGGTTTATGTATACGACAGTGAACATATCTCGGAAGGACGGCCACTGCTCATATCCACTATAAAATATTTCAGTGCCACAGGGCGGAAGTTGGAGATATTCTTAAAGCTGTTCAGCTATTTTGTGAGTTTGTTTTATTTGGGAACTAGAACTTAGCTCATTCACTGCTGATGTTTGCTGTAAGGTTACACTAGCGCTTAAACAAAGTTGTTTACAACTTGTTTTAGAGAATTTTGCAAAATAAAGGAAATCATAAAAGCGTTGGATTTAAGGAATCAAATAAGAATTGCTGGCAGAAATTGCTCAAATTTCAAAGAATTGGAAGTATGCACACTTATAAAGCAAACCCTTTGCCGAAAGTTCGTGAAACTGTTCGGACACTTTTAAATTTATTAGCTAACAACATGCCACTAATTGTACTTCATTATGAAAGGATAATAAAATATGTGCAAAAAAACTGGGAAAATTCTGTACATAATGAATAAACCGTCTGAATCTGAGACACATTACTAAATGCTGTACCTCACTTTGGAAGCAATCAAATCAGATTATCGTGTTATGGAGCTATTGAAAAATATTTGAGTGCAAAAGCTTTTCAGCCTTAATGGGGTCTAGCCTTGTTATTGTAGAGAAGTACAGGAAACTTAAATAAGGAATTGAAGTTGTACTTATAGCAGTTTATAAATGTAAATATGAAAATGTTAATAAATAAAGTATATATCACTAATTATGGCCAAAAGCACTATGCTACATGCCCTTCATATTTTCAAATTTACTACAAAAGGTTAACTCTTTGGGAATGTAGTTTGAAAATTGAACTTAGCATCGATTTCTTGATATAAACCTACGTAATCGACAGAGCTGTGTTTACAGAAATTTTGGAAAACTGAACATCACCTTCAAATCGGAAAATAGAATTATGCCATTTTGGGCTACGTGCCATAAATCAATATAATTTCTATACCAATTTGTTACCATGAAAATTTTTTGTTGTGTTGGAAATCTTTAAAACACTCTCTTGAGCAACTCTTCCAGAATAAATAGTTATATTCACCCCCGGAAGGTGTTTAAATTGAGATTTAACAATATTTTTTAACAAAGTTTTTGCGGAACATTTGTGGGAATGTAAAAGTTCAATAATAAGGTAATTTAATCAACTTACGCTGGAGCATGAGTTTTGAAGTGGTTTTCAGCAAAAACTGATTTTCGATGTGATTTCGTTTGACGGATTTTATATGGCGAAAACACAAGTATTCACGCGAAAACCGATTTTTTTCCACGAAAACATGAAAACGACGGCGGCCCGAAAAAGCTATTAAATAAATGCATTCACATTCTAGTGAGTAAAAGAAAAAGGAAACAATAAAGGACGTGTATTAAATTAATGTTGGCATGTTAGCATTACATTGATAGGCACACGCCATTAGCGAACCGCGCACCAGAAAATGATCCGGCAGCAAAGACAGTTGCATCATCTGTTAATGCAGATAATAGGCCTCGAATTAAGTACTCCCTCAACTTTTTTGAGTACGTTCATATATTTAGTATTCGCCTCCCAGATTTTTCCGAAATTTGGAGACGGTATGAAATACCACGATATTCCACGAGTTGTTACATATTGTGCCGCTACGTCAAGCTGTTTTTGAAAAATGACGGGATCTACTTTAAGTTCTGCATGGGCTCCAACAAACGTTGTGGTACAATCACTTTAGATTCTGAACCACATTCTCTTGAAAAAAGAATCTCCGAAGTGCTGAGTGGAAAATAGCGTGCTCAAATCGCTGACTAATACAAAATGAATGGCTCGAGTGCTGAAGCACACGAACAGGATGAAATTCCGATTTATCTGGCACTTTAATATGTTCGATTTGAGAAATATCTTCTCTAAAGCGTTGCTATTCTTGTTAAAGTGGACCAGGAGTGGGATCGTCCCAGTTACAATCCGATAACTACAACTGTTGGCAGACAGTCTTGCCTTTAACTAAAACAAGGGATCTTAGCAACATCTGACAATTGTTGCCGTTTTGTGATGCTCCATGGCCTTTTAACTGATGCTATCTGTATCACAGAGCCAATAGATCCCTAGAGCCTTAGTTTCACGATTAAGGGTAAGATTGAAACAGAGCTCTGAATGATCTTCAACAGAGTTAAGTTGACGCATTAAGTCAGAGAAGTTTGTTTTCCATTTGTGCAGGTTGAAACCTCCGCGCTGCAGTAGGTGCTGCAGCTGGTGTTAAATATCAATAACATTTTCTACAGATTCCATATAAAACGACTTCTTTAATATCCTTAACGCTGCTGGGAACTCTGTTTTTTCATCAGTCGCGATCCAGCGTATCTGATTTAGAATCGGAAAGTTTAGTTATGTCGCAAGACACTTTGAAATGATATCGAACTTGATACCATCCACAGGTGATACGTCACACTGTACTTTCAAAGTAATTTTCGCAGAAGACCTTACGTCATCATAGAGCAACCTTAAACGCCGTCAAGTTCGTTAAATATCCACCCGTATGTTACCCATCCTAGTGTTCTCCGCAGTAATATCGCTGGTGGCTGAGCGCTTTATCTCGTCATGCTGTACGTCGGAAAGTGACACATTATTAACTACTCCTGTTTAAAATAATTTATTTATATTAAGTAGTAAAAATATTTGTTGTATATCTTTCAGCATTTTCAGGAGGAGAGCCTGGACTTATCATACTCTCATTTATTGTATTTTAGGATAATTTCGATACCGTCGGCGACGCATTTGTGGTCGAGTTCATCTTCCAATTGCATGTTTGCTGCTTGTGGTTGCATTCCTTTGGCTTGTTCTCTCGCACTCTGCAGGTATAAAATGTACATTTGCTTTTGTATCACAGATTATAGTCATTGTAAAGGCAATTATAGTTGCGTTCACATTTTTAAACTCGTGTTTCCACAAATTTTTAACATATTGATACTCTACCTGATATTTGCAACCCTGCTAACGAAACGTATGCTCATACCGCACGGTTAATTGTGCATACAGCGGCCGCGGTATATCGCGTCTGTTTGTGTGCTGCCATGTACCGTTATGAGCGCCTGCTTTAGCGCTGCTTATGCGTACAAGAAATGTTTTACTGGTTGTTGACAGATCAGGAATTTTAAAGAGGAAAATTATTTAGGGCGAAATTAAGGGATTTTGAGGAATGAGATCAAAAAAATAATGCCGTTTACCAGCAATAAAGTATTCAAGCTGTTAGCCTTGTTTTCAATTAAGCTTTGAGCGTATGATTCCTATTTCATGCTCTCGGATTTCGAAATGTAACTTTCAATGATAAATTTCGGGCAGAGGTTTATCAACACCTAAATATGAGAGAAGAGCAATATTTTAACACATTTCTTTGCTTACAACCGCTTCGTTGTCCTTGCTGTTTTCAAACGCTGCTGTTGAAAAGGCCTTTGTATTATGGATATTGTCAAAAGGAAACTTCAAAATACCATGGTGATTAAAACGCTAGCTGTGATAATGCGTATTAGGCTTCTTTACCTTCAAAAATTTTCTAACTTTTAACCATAGTCCAGAATCATGAAAACATTCATTATCGAGTATGTGTATAAGAGCGATTCCGTTTACAACATTTCCGACGTATTTATTAGCAATAGATTTTTAAGCATATATGATTATTATTTACGATTGATATCTCTAATTTTTTCCAAAGATTTAATTTGAATAAATAAATATGAGAATATGAATTTAAATATATTATTTATTATTAATATACTGACGAGCAATGATTTGTTCCTAAAATATATAGCCTATATATAAATATATTGTAACGAATTTGTTAAATTCGCCTCGATGATTTTCCAAATCCTTCGAGTCCGATCAGTGGATTGCTAAACAAAACTCCCAAGATTTGTTTGTTCGGCTTCTTAACCGTCAGGAATTTATTTGTACAATTTTTGTCTATAGCCAACGGCTTATTTTACAATTATTTATGATACACACTTATTATCTGCTTCACTCAGCTTACCCGTTTCTCAAACACACAGCTCACAGCAATGTTAACTCCACTAAGTTGTCTACTCGTCTCTGCTTGTGATAGCGGCTGCCTCTCTTTTTATACCTGTAAATGACCCAACCATTCTGTTCACGCGCTTAAGGATAGACTGATTATTCGTTTTCCTGCGGTAGCTGCAGCAACTCCGTTCATCCTTAACGACGTGGAATTTCCTTTAATCTGTCTACCCTTTTGTTTGTCCTTGGTATGGGTAATTTGCATTATACGGCCGCTTCTTTATTTTCTGTCCTTCCGGGAAATTGCATTTACATTGTCAACAGTTTTGTTTGTCCTTGGTATGGGATTTTCGTCACAATATATATAGGCTTGACATTGCAAATACTAACGAATTTGACACTCCCGAGTATGTCATTACGTAAAAGTTTCCAGTTTTAGGGAGAAATCTGCTTATTTTAGGGAGAAATGAAGCTAGTGGCCCCGCAGGGAGAAGCATTCTAACTTTTTGGCAATACTGAAATGTTTAGTACACATTCGCAAACATCTCCTGACAACTGAGAGGAAATCTTACATTTTCTGAAATTCGACCATGTTCGAACATTTTTCCTTCAATATTCCCCTTTTCCCCGATGAGTTTAAAAACCAAATTTTTTGTTAGATTGGCCACAGGAACGTTCATTTTGGAAAAGGAATTTTTCTGCTCTGAATTTTTTTGGATAATAACTTAGTACTGCTGCTTATTTTGTAATCTACAAAACGAAACAATTAGTAAATACTTACATAGAATTTAACAATGTAGATTAATTACATTTTACACGAAAATTTGCTCTGTAAAATGCGCGCAACCCGGCAGCCGTTATGGATTTTCAGTTTTATATTTGTGCATAAATGTTAGACTCTTTCTAACACAACAATATCTAAATATCTTTTGGTATAACTTCCCTAGCTTTGGAAATTGCCTCTAGTCATAACTGTGATTGTGTAAGTGAACAACTAAGAAACTTGATATGAAACTACAGAGCGAAGCAAGCCATAAAAAAATTCAATTTTACCGATCTGAAATAAATTGCGGTATTACTCTTAATCTTCTATAAAGTTTAAAAATTAAGCATTGCATTAGAGAATTGAGAAAGCGTAAAAATGGTGAATGTTCGGCAACACCTCTCCTCAATTACTTTCCTTTAAAGTGAAATAAAATTTAATAGGGGTATTCTCTTTGTCTAGGAAATGCATACTATGCAAATATTTCCTATGGAATTGTGCTACAGATCAAGAGCACGTCCGTTGCAAAATTTTAACATATTCAAGTGAAACAATAACAACCACACACACACACACAGGGTTGCATTTTCCTTCTTGCTAGCTGTGGGAAATAAATATACATAAGGGGTATTCTCTTTGTCTAGGAAATGCATCCTATGCAAATATTTCCTATGGAATTGTGCTAGAGATCGAGAGTACCCCCGTTGAAAATTTGTGACATATTCAAGTGAAACAATAACAACCACACAGGCACTGGGTTACTTTTCCTTCGCAAGGGTTGTTTTTTCCTTCTTGCTAGCTGTGGGAAATAAATATACATAGGTTTTGGTATAGGATATTTTTCCTATCGTAACATATGTTTTTTGCATGTGTTTTGTTGTTTTGCTATTGCACGGATGGGACATTTTTCCTATCCTTGCACCGTAGCATGCATTACGTAGACAAAGAGAATACCCCTATAGATTTTGGTATAGCATATTTTTCCGATCGTAGCATATGTTTTTTGCATGTGTTTTGTTGTTGTGCCTTTGCACAACTTCCTATCCGTGCACCGTAGCATGCATTTCCTAGACAAATAGAATACCCCTAATGTGAATCAGCATCACCCAAACAGACGCAGTATTACGTATAGTTTGGTTTAACTTGGAATACATCTATGCAGAACACAGTCGATATTTTATTTGAAAAAATCGTATTCATGGTTCGAAACACTTGAAAATTGATTCATAGATAACTTTGCGCTTAGTTTAATATAAACACTACTTTTCCTTCCGAGAATTGTGTGGTTCAAGAACTAGTTTAGCTTTGTTTGAAATTTAGTGAACTTTTGCGCAGATATAGAATATTTTCTTTCCAAAAAGGAGTCACTCTTAAACTAATCGGCGAATTGGTATGATTTGGATACAAACATACAATAAATATATTGTGGGTAGGTTTGTTTGGTGCACAATACTATTATTCTATTGCGGAAGAGTGGTGTTCGACTTTTTTTGAATCACTTTATTCGTATTTTCGTGGAAGGCACTGAGTACCGACTAATATCTGACTATCTCTGATAAGCATTTTTTAATTTGGGAAACACAGCCGTAAACGCCAAATATTTTATGCACATATGTATCTATTTACCAATAATATATGTATGTATGTAGATATATCAATAATCTAATATAAAAATTACTTTTCTCCTCCTTTACAAACTACTTATAATATCAGAAGTTAACGAGTAGAAGAAAGCCGCAGTAGCTTGTGGTAGGGTATGCTAGTTAAAGAAATGAATTTGAATATTTAGTTGAATACATTTCAGAAACTTACGTCCTTTTAGTTTTTTTCAGATATACATATAAACAGATAAAATCCTAAAACGTTGTTTAAATATATAAAACAAAATATTACTTGTATGTGAATTACGGAAGAGCCTGCCGAACGAACGAAATTTTCTCTAACAATAAAACAGGCGTTGCCTTAAAATATTTGTTAGTAGATTGTCACAAAAAAGCTACATTTCGACAAGTTTTAAAGATACAAAAATTCTGAGCACTTGATTGCGAATATGTAGAAATAGCGAAAAGTGAAAAAACAACAATGAGTTAACCCGGCACACACGTAGCCTAATGGTTTAACCATTGGTTCGTGATGTGGACATCCCAAGTTCGAATCCAATTCAAGCATGGGTGTCTGGAAAGAAGTCTCATGTGGAAACGCGGTGGCTTCCGAAAAAGCTATAAATTCTACCGCTCAGAGTGTTGTTGTAAAATTTTCTTTTTCCCAAAAACAAATATGGTCTGAACAGTGACCTGAAAAAGCATATATTATTTATCGTATAAGTTTAGATTAATGTAAATAGTTTATTGTTAAGAAATATATATTATAGTTTAGCTTGCGCATTTGTTTTATATATTTGCATTAAAATATAATAGTTCAAATTTTACACGTCTTTTAGTGAATGCGATCGGTAAAACAAGAAGAATGGCCACACCGCACTAAGCTGATTTTATAACAAATTTTTTGTTTTTAACTGCTCTATGTTTTGTCTCATGAGCCTTCTCGAAGCAGAAACAGAGTACGATATTCTTATCTAGCTTTTTTTGTAGATTAACTTAGAGCAATCAATACTATTTTTCGACAAACGCGATTAGAAAACGAAAGTGGGCTGAATATGGCCATGGAATGTTTCACAAGCACATATACAAAATCTTAAATGTTTAAATTTTTTTATATGAAAAAAAATTTTTTTTAATTAAAATTGTGTCCTAAAAAGTTTTGCATGAGATTATTGCTCCGAGTTGCTTTAACTTGCCTTATTGTTTTTTCGGCAGCTACTCTATTCTGCTCGAATTTAAGCGGCTCCACTCTATTTTTAGTTTCAAAAAATAAACGTAATAGGAGTTTAATATTTTGCAATAGTTGAAGCTTAAAAAGAACTTTTAACAATTCCTCATATATCACCCCCTCAACAATACCAATTATAATGTCTGAACTGAAGAAAATACAAGATATCCACCACAACAAGTAAATCCGTTAGTATATAATAATTTTATATCTTCTTTTATTTTTAAGGCCTTCTGTTAATACTTATTATCATATTATCAAATATTTCCGCTCATATTATTTTCTGAACTTTATGTAAAATCTTTATAATGTTATAATGCGCTAGACCATCCGAATATTACCACGTGCTGCTTACCACTTTAATACTGCTGACATTTAAATGTGTATTAGTTAGTTCATGTCTAAAAATTTATTAAAAAAATTTAACCCGAGAAGTGTACAAAACTTACAAATTTTAAATAAAACGAAAGTCAAAAAAATTACCAAACGATGAAAGGCAATACTGTGCAAGGCGATGCCGGCGTTGGTCCAGCTAAGGGCCCTAAGGCACCCACACTCAGAGAATAGAATGCCAGTGGAGGGTGGTCAAATTATTTTATTTGAGGGATAATTATAGCCATCCCTCAAATTTTTCCGGTTTCATTTTCGAATAGTTCTGGGGAATTTTTTTTATTCAATATATTAAATGAAGGAAGATCCGTTTGGAAAATTAATTGAAGTCATTAAATTTATTGTGACGAAAAGGTCGTAAAGTAAACGCGTTGGTGATTATGTAGTATACCAAGCGCTAATTATGTAATTGCTTTTTAATAAATTCTTTTCCCACACTTTTTAACAATGTAGATATATAATAATATAAACAAATAACCAAACGCAGCAATAATAAGTCCACTCGAAGCGTTTATGCTGACGATACATTTTTACATCCTTATTAAATATGTATATGTGTGAGCGACCGATTGAATTCGAATGCGCTTACATATATACATAATGCGTTTACATATCTACATGTACCTAGTATATAGTGTTTAATGTAATGTGGTAAATAAGAATGTATATAACCAAAAATTTGTATAAAAGAAAGAAGTTTAATAAAGCAAGAAGCTCTCTTTATTCATACTTTAACCGTTAAAGGCATTTATAATATTATATGGCGATCCTGCCTAATATTATCGGACGAACTCTTGAATTTAAAATATAACATTACCGGCAGCCGAAAGCTATTTGGCGATTCTCCTATAACATAACTGGCTGACTAATCAGCCGAAAGTTATATGGACGAACAGCCGAAGGCTATATTGGGCAAACTTTTGAATTTAAACAAAAAATTCAGAGTATAAGCTGGAAAATCAAGAATAAAAACATTTGGAAACAATGCGAAGTATTGAAAATCGTTCTGGGCGCTAACAAAGCAAGCAAGTGAGTTTATCATCATCACAGCGGAAAATAGCAGCAGCAGCTATCACAGCGGTGAGAAGAAGTTTATTCAGCAACAAAAGTAAAAAGCATAAATAGTCAACAAGGCGACACTGCGTTCGAGTCACCGGCCAAGCAGCAAGCGAAATAAGCTTCAACTGGACAATCAGTTCATAAATTTAGCATAAAGCAATTGAACTGAACAACACTTGAAAAACAAAATAAAAATGTGCGCAAGGATCATAAATCTATCAGCAGCTAGAAGTTGTTGTTGTGTCTGGAGTTATCTACATACATAAATACAGTTTATACTGAAGCAGTGAAACTCACTCAACCACTAACCACACTCAAAAACATTTTTTTTTCGTATTGAAATTGATATTTCCTCAAAATTTATATTGAAAGCCAACAGTTATTTGCAAATTTTATTGAGTGTTCTATTGTCAACAAGTTGTGTTAAGCATATATATACTTACAAAAACAAATATATATCGTTATAATTAGCTAAAATTAAAACTTCTGGCCAGCCTAACGGCAGCCTATTGACGAGCAAGAATTATATTCTTGCTGTTAAAACAAATTATATTTTTTTTCCGATAAAATTTGAAAAAGAATACTATTTTTATTTATCAACTCCTCTAATATGTCACCAGAGGAGGAAATAAAGGATCAAAAGAAATTTGACAGAGTATTTGACAATATAGCTAAATCGATTTTGGAAAAATTAGAACAGATTAGACAGGGCCCTAAGCCAATTACTATAGAAGCGTAGGATTAAACCACCAAAAGTACAGGAACCAATAATTCCAAAACCTACTAAGAGCAATAGAAAGAGAGGAGGAAAAAAATTTAACCCTAGAAGAAGAGTAGCAATTTTATACCAAAAAATTAACTTAACAACAAGCATGGAGGAAAGGATCCGTTTAAAAAACGAGATTAGAAAAATTAAAGGCAAAAAAAAAAAAAAAAAATAAACAAAAAAAAATATTTATTAGAAAGCTAAAAATTCAATTTTTTTTAACATGAACATAGATAGACAAGTTAGGTCTTCTGAATTACAAAAAGAAGAAAGCGCATTGCCCGATGACCTTGATTACGAGGCTACCAACAGTGCCATTGATAATTTAGATTGTGAAAACACACTTGCGACACTTAGAAAAAAAAAGGAATTTAAAAGATTACAGTAAGAAAGAAAAAGAATTTTTAGTATGGTTGAAAAAATGGTGGGAGCACATAGGTATGACTAGGGAACCAACCCTTGAAGACGTTAGGTATCCTACAACCTTGGTAGAAGAAACTAGGAGAAGTTTAATAAAATATAATCTATCGGAACCATAGATAAACGAATAATTGCTTTTAAGAATAGGCTTGTTAATAAATAAAGAAATAAAGTAAAATAAAAATAAAAATTTATAAATTTTTGCATTGGAAATTTTTTTTTGCAATGGGAGGCCAAGAATCCAAATTGGAAAAGCATAATGCTAATGTAATTAATTCAATCCAAATACTTGACCACACTGAGGCACTAAATTTTATTAAAATCTTGTTAATAATATTAACAATTTGCACTTGCCTCAATTTATTACTCAAGTTATATTCGTCTCACAACAAATTTTTAAAGAAAAAATACATGAGCCGAGCAGATGGTCTAGACAAAGTCTAAACCCAAGGGAAAAATATATACCCCAATGGACAAATGGGAAACCATTCTGAATACACTGGTGGAAGAGAAGACTTTGGCGGAAAAATCTTATAAGTGTATTATTAAGAATACAACCATACAACGAGTTACTGTGTTAAAGCATCTCAACACAATATTACGGTCATTAAATAACATAGGAAAGGTTATACAAGGGGTCTACAGAAAATTGGCTGCCAATCATCAGCTAGAAGCACAACAATATTTTTCCAGTGTCAGGGACAAATTAGTATCCTCACTAGGTAGATATAACATCGAGGCATTGGTCCCAAATACATTTGAAAAGGAAATTGAAATAAATTTTTCTGTCTTATTGCCCGAGACTCAACCCAATTTAGAGGAAGCTTTAAAAATTGAAATTATTGATAAAAATTCGCAAACAGAAAGCGACAAAGTGCCACTGACAAACGTAGAATTTATTAAAACTGCATCATCGACCTTACCAGATTTCGATGGAAAATCTGAAAATTTATCCAGTTTTCTGGATGCCCTTGATATTCTGGAGCAAATCAAGGATAGTCACGAGGCTATCGCAGTATCTATGATAAAGACTAAACTCAGGGGGACAGCTAGAAACATAATAAGCACTGGATCTACCATTCAGGAAATTAAACAAAGATTAAAGTCAAAAATTAAGGGTGAATCAGTGGAATTTTTGATAGCAAAACTCCTGAACATCCAACAACGGAGTAAAACGGCAAATCAATACACTGCTGAGATTGAAAAGCTCACAAAACCGTTGGAAGGAGCATACATATCTGGCGGACTAACACCAGAGTTAGCAAACAAGTATGCTACACAATCAGCTGTAAAGGCTATCTGTAAAAACTGCTCCAACGACAAAGTAAAAACAATTATGCAAGCTGGAACGTTCACCTCAATGAACGAAGCGGTATCAAAATTTACCAACAGTTGCACAGAAATAACTGGCAACCCAAATTCAATCTTGCATATACGCCAACAAAATTACTGGAGTATATAGCAGGAAAACAGAATTACGTAGCAGACGCATTATCACGCATAAATATCAAAGATCTGAAGCAAATATCTGTAGAAGCGTGTAAAATACTAAAAGTTACGACTAGATCGGAAACTAATAAAAATTATAATAATAAAGATTCCAGTAACAAAAATGAAGAAATAGAAAGTCACAAAGAGAACCCAATAGTATGTGAAGCGCTAAATAAATGTTAAGTAAAGAGACTAGTCCAGCTCGTTTTCGATCCTCCAAAATTATGTTTAAAAAAGGGAAAGAAAATTCGTAGCAAAATTAATATAAAAAACCTAATTGTTGAGGCGAAGATTGACTTAGGTCAATTCTTTGCTAGGCTTATGGAAGAACCCGGCAATTTGGGAATTGGAAAAATACAGTTGTCCTTAGGAGACAAATTGTTTAAGAATAATTATACCCGGGTAGACACATTTAAAGAAATTGGTGCCAAAGTTCTCAAAAATTTAATTATAGTATTAACTCCGGAGGTTATGCATGTGACAAATAACAAAGAAATTAAAGAAATTCTTCATAAATATCACGACGATCCTGTTTTTGGTGGCCACCCAGGAATAAATCGTACGTCAAGCAAAATAATACAAAAATATTACTGGAATAATATGAAAAATTACATAAGAAAATATATCAAAAATTGCATCCACTGCAATAAAAATAAAATCAATAAACACCTGAAAGAACGAATGACTATAACGGAGACACCACCAAAGTCTTTCGATATAGTACAAATTGACACAATAGGACCATTACCAAAATCGATACATGGAAATGAATATGCGGTCACTATTATATGTGACCTAACCAAATATTTGGTTGCAGTGCCTGTCCAAAGCAAACATGCTGTAGCAGTTGCTAAGGCTGTATTTGAACATTTCATTTTGATTTATGGTTGTGTGAAAACAATTATAACGGATATGGGAACCGAATACAAAAATAGTTTATTTGAGGAATTATGCAAGCTCTTAAAAATAGAGCATAAAACCTCAACACCCTACCACCATCAAACTTTAGGTACTGTTGAACGCAGCCATAGAACATTCAATGAATATGTGCGTTCCTACATATCCATTGACAAAGACGATTGGGATGAGTACCTTAAATATTTTTCGTATTGTTACAATACAACACCTTCAACAGTTCACGGCTATTGTCCTTTTGAACTAGTTTTTAGAAAGACACCTCTGACTTACGAATTTTTAAAAGAAAATGTAATTAGCCCAGTATATAATCATGAGGCTTATGATAAGGAAATTAAGTATAGGTTAAAGTTAGCACAACAAAAAGCTAGGAAATTAGTACAGGAATCTAAGCAAAAACAAAAAATTAACTATGATAGAAATGTTCAGTATAAGGAAATAAACATAGGAGATTTAGTGTTAGTTAAAAATGAAGCAGGTCATAAGTTAGAAAGTAGATATAAAGGGCCCTATAAGGTACGAAATATAGATAGAAATAATAATTTTACTTTAATTCCATATAATGTAGAACATATTGACAAGAATTATAATTTTACGTTAGGAGACATAAAGCAAAATAGTAAAAATAAGGAAATCGTAATACATAAGAATAGGCTAAACCTATTGGAATAATGTCATTTCTCTTTTTCATTATTGTTTAACTCATAAAAATATGATGCTCAAATAAATGAAAGTAAAATTTTAAAAATGTTTACCTAAACAAATACAAATACGAAACTCATAAAAACAAAAATGTTCATTACACTTACTCACAAATTTTTACAATAAACTCTTTATTTACATTTAGAAACAAACAAATAAAACTTGAGCACTTAAAAAAAAATGTAAACAAAACCACAACTTTGTAACATAAGTAATTACCAAACTTAAAAAAAGAGCAATAAAATATAAGTCATTAAATGAAATAGAATCGCTTATTCATTTATTAGAAACATATAAACGATTCTTTTTGGGAAAGGAGGTGTAGTATACCAAGCGCTAATTATGTAATTGCTTTTTAATAAATTTAAAGTTGGTGACATTTATTTAACAATCCGAAGGATTTGGGAAATCATGGACGGTGATTCATCAAAATCGTAGCAATATTTATAAAGCGTAACATTTTTGTTTTTATTGTTTTTTTGTGATATTTTTTGCATGCGGCAATAATAAAATTTAAGATGATTGCTTTCAGAAACAAAAACTGGAGTTAAAGTTAACATTTTCTAAAACTTCAACTTAGATATGTCAAAAACTGTAGATCTCCGGTGGGTTTGATTTTCAAATTCTGAAAGTGCTTGGAGCAACCTACCACACCCTATCATCCTTTTTCGCAAGGTATGGAACCCTAATGGAAGTGTTTAAGATTTTAGGCCTTATAGGTAGACTTTATTGTCTCAAATCAGTCGAGCTTGAAAAAAATAACCCTGGGTCAGACCAACCGGTTTCGCCTTGCAAAATATTACTTAGCGAATAACTGTTTACTTCGGATTCGCATACGTCTCCCGCTTGGTATTTATGTCTTTTATTCCGCTGATGAACCTTTCGAGATAGCTAATGAGCTATCTCGTTTTGGTTTTGTTCGCACTTTTCCAGCTCCATCTAGTAAATTTGCCTCCTGTGTTCGCTACTTGTGTCTTTCCACGGCTGACATTATCGCGTCATAATTATCTCTCTCATATTTGGAAAATGATTGCAAAATTTATGCTGCAGGTCCCTTCAACGAAACAAATAGTGCAACTTCGATTATAACACTTTGCCGTCCTCCCGAACTGGAGCTTGAAGATCTGAAAAGGTGTTGTGCCCTCAAAGGATGGTGCTTCTACCCAGGAGCCGTTCTTCGAAGTAGTTGATCGATTTAAATGAATTTTTATGTACTACACAGATTGCTCTTATTATCGTCTGTTAAGGTCGAGATGCACATTATTGATAGACAGGCATTGCCACTTCATAAAATAATCTCTAAATTACCAAAAAAATATGCAAGCGAAATAAAATGAGAATGTTGTATGGAAACATTTTGTGAAAATAAAAGTGTTTCAGTTAGAAATGAGAGGAGAGAAGAAGTGAGAGGCAAAGCCGGTGTTGGTAAGGTCCGGGGTTATTTTTTTTAAGCACGGCTCTTTATCTTATTTTTAAATGAAACATCTTTGTAAAATAACAAAACAACCGCATTCGCCTTGAACAGTATTCTTAAATGAAAAACCTTTGTAAATTGGAGACCTTCGGCCGCGCTTGAAAAAATAACCATGTATCAAATCAACAACGGCTTCGCCTTGCACATTATTTTTAATTG
This sequence comes from Neoceratitis asiatica, assembly GCA_030068015.2. Classification (NCBI taxonomy): domain Eukaryota; kingdom Metazoa; phylum Arthropoda; class Insecta; order Diptera; family Tephritidae; genus Neoceratitis; species Neoceratitis asiatica. The sequence goes on along the minus strand of CM061530.1, from coordinate 24,074,011 downwards.
AAACACCTTTATTTTCACACAATACTTTTATAAAAAATCTAATTTTATTTCGCTTGCATGTTGTTACGATTTCGTTAAATAAACCTCGATGATTTCCCGAATCCTTCGGGTCCGACCACTGTATTGTTAAATAAAAACCGCCAACTATGTTTGCAGTTTCTTAGTTATAAAGAATTTACTCAACGTTCATTTGTTACCCAATATATAACAATTTGCTTTAATATTTACAATTACTTATTTTATAACTTTCTGTACTATTTTTCAATTCACAATAGTATAAAGCGAACTAACTTTTAGCAGTGTGTGCTTCGCCTTTATATACTAAGCAGAGTGGTCGTCTTAACAGCTGGAATGACTGAGATGTTCTCGATTCTCACGCTCTAGAGCATCTGAAATTTGTTTCCCATTTTCGCCACACTGCCTTCCACCTAAAGTTCTAGCTCAACTTATATATTTCGTGGATGAAAAAATGTAAGAGGCACGGAAATTTGACAGATGATTTTCTATTGTGAACAGCTCTTTGCAGGAGGAAGATATGCAAACGTAAATAAACAAAACGAAAAATACGACTACAGCGCGGTAAATATTTGTCCCTGATTATGTATCCTTACCTTTTTCATGGCTAAAAACAAATAAAAGGTGTAGAAATTGATGAAAAAACTAAAAACATTACATAAATTGCTTTATAAGCTTGCTGTAATACGTTTGAAAATTAGTTTTCCTCTTGTTTTTCGCGAAATATATGTGGGACTAATACTAACTAATAATAGAAAACGAATTTTTTTCGTTCGAGGTGCGGACTGCTTCATAAAAAAACTTTTCGCGCATCGTTTTTTTTTTTTGCCCATTTTTATATGGGGTTTTTGGATTTCGTTAGAGCTGCATACCGACCTTAAGTATTATCAGAGAATGTAGAACATAAAGAAGGTGCAAAGCTAGCGTTTTTTGACCTGTCTGACAAAGAATTTCTTCTCACGTAATCACCATTTCCTTCTCGTCTTGATTTTCCGTATCACCTCGATGTAGAAAGCTAACAGAATTAAGCGTATTCAAACGCACCAGAGAATTAAAATGTATTCAACCGTTTTTGTTTTCTATTATCGCATATGTTAACCACCGAATTGAGTATTTTTAAATATATTTTTTTAAGACAAAGGATATGTATATTTAACTTTCTTTTACAAAAATATTTATTAGATGACCTTTTTCATATAAGCCTTCAGGCTTATGTACATACATACATATTGTTACGATCTTGCTGAATCAACCTCGATGATTTCCTAAATCCTTCGGGTACGATCTCTGGATTGTTAAATAAAAATCGCCAACTTAATTTGCAGTCTCTTTATTTATAAAGACTTTATTTAATGTCCTTTTATTACTCAGTAATTCACAATTCAATTACAATTCACTTTATTATTTACAATCACTTGTATACAACTCTCACAATGTACTGTTTTTATTACTTTACTGTAATGTAATCTCCAGCGCGTTTACTCCACGGCTGATTACTTACTGACTGACTCTGCAGTCGTGTGTCGCCCTTATATACAACCCGGTTGCTCGTAACCAACCGCCTCGAATAATCTAATCTTTCCCTTTACGAATGTTCTCGATCCATGCTCTAAAACATGGCAGCTATCGGCTTCTCTCTTTCATCTGTCATTCGCTTCGCATTTTCGGCACACTGCCCTCCACATAAGTCTGATCGTCCCGATCAGACACATTCGCTGTTCCAAACGCAGCAAGCCTCTCTAGGTGGACCACTTTCATCTTGCTTCCTCGTCTCCCAACATTCTGGATTCGATATACTGCGTCATTTAGCCATTTGATTACCTTATATGGACCATCCCAAACGCATTGAAGTTTTGGGGACAGACCCCTCTTCAATTCTGGACTGCACAGCAACACCAAATCTCCACTTTGGAAGTCTTCAGAGTTCATCGCCTTGTCATACCTGACCTTCAATTTGTAATGGCTTCGTGGTTTTGGCCCTTTAGTTGCTATGCACTTCTTGCAGTTAGCAACCCACTCAGCAATCGATTGACGACAACCAACCCAATAGAACCACTGCTTGATCTTCTCCAGCGTTTTTGTAATGCCTAGGTGCCCTCCACTAGGACCATTCTGGAATTCCTTAAGAACATCCGGAATTCTCAACCTCGGAAATACTATTAGCTTTCGAGAGCACTGGCCATCTTCACTTTCCCATACTCTATGCAAACAGCCAGATATTAACTCTAAACTGTTCCATTGTGCCCAGTATGCCTTCGCGATGGAACTTCCCTTTGCCATTTGTTCCTTACTTGGCCGTCTGTTCACCTCCAATCCGTGCATTACCAATTCCAGGTCCGGATCTTCTTGCTGACATTTCCTTAAATGACTTGCCGCCCACTCTTCTGCCGATGTAACTGTCATTAGCCGGACGTCTATTATGTCTTACTTACCCTCGGCTTTTGGGCAATGCTTACATTCCAATCTACATGGTCGACGGGACAGAGCGTCAGCATTTCCGTGCGTATTACCCTTGCTGTGCTCGATGGTGAAGTCATACCTTTGCAGTCTTTCAATCCATCGAGCTAGCTGCCCTTCGGGATTCTTGAACTGTAGTAGCCACTTCAGCGCTGCCTGATCCGTTCTAACTCAGAAATGTTGGCCATACAAATATTTGTGGAAGTGTTTAATGCAATCCACCAACGCTAATAGTTCTCTCCGAGTTACGCAGTAGTTCTGCTCTAGTTTTCCAATAGACCGGCTATAGTAGGCAACTATCTTCTCCTGCCCATCAATCACTTGTGAAAGTACACCTCCTATGCCATAAGCACCAGCATCTGTGTCCAGAATAAATTTTGTACCTGGAACCGGGTACGCTAGCATAGGTGCAGTGCATAGTCGTTCTTTTAACGCTTGGAAAGCCTCATCTTGTTCAGTTTTCCACTCGAAAGATCTATTTTTCCTAGTGAGCTCATGGAGACTATGAGCTACGCTGGCGAAATTCGGAACAAATCGACGTTAGTACGTACACAGCCCAAGAAAACTTCTTAATTAATGCAAATTTCTGGGTCTCGGCCAATCCTTCACTGCTTCTATTTTTTTTCCTTCGCAGTACAAATGCCATTCGTGGTCACTTGATGACCTAAGTAATTCACCTCCTTCTTGAATAAAGAGCACTTCTTAGGACTTAGTTTAAGACCAGCGCCAGCTATTCTCCGTGGAAACCCACCAAATCAGTTTGGAGTCGCATCCATGTAGATTTCGCAGGACCCATCAAAAACCTTTATTTTATAATCGATTCACATTCCAAATGGGTAGAAATATTCCTAACTAAAGAAATAACGTCAAATTTCACTATTAACAAGCTCAGGGAAACATTTTGTAGGTACGGTTTAGTTGACACAGTGGTCAGTGATAATGGTCGGCAATTCACGTCACTTGATTTCAAAAACTTTATGAAAATCAACAACATACGGCACATTTTCACTGCACCTGGTCATCCAGCGACAAATGGTCAAGCAGAAAATTTTGTAAAATCGGTAAAAAAAAATCCATTTACGCACATTTAAAAGATAACACCAATTCAAACTTAGAAATAGTCATAAACAGGTTTCTGTCTGACTATAGAAATACCAAACATTGCAGCACAGGCGAAACACCTTCAAAACTTTTTTTAATCGCACCCTAAATTATATTAATTCGTGACTACCGAAATCCAAATAAACAGAATTGGACACAAGCTACGATAAAGAATCAGTTAGGGCTGAGATCTTATTGTTGCATCGTGGCACATCATTTCGTACTCTGCAAAGTCGTTTCCCATTATATATGGATCCATGTGGCCAATCATTGTTGTTGTTTTTATTACCACCGGTTTTGCTTGCGAACTATTAGCGCTATCTTTTTCCGCCATTTACTATTACGATTTTTTATATTTTAATTTACTTTATTTAAACTCTTTACTTTTACTATTTTTACTATTACGATTTATGTTTAAATTTAAACTTTTTACTTTTCGTTTAATTAAACTATAATTTCCAATTTTCTCGTCGCCAAAATTTTTTATGTTCTTTAGTCGGAAATAAAAGACAAGCACGCTCACTTAATTATGTCTTTATTCTTCAGTCGGTATAATAGAAGTGAGTAGGCACAGAATTGCAATAACTAAGTTACCGTATTTTTATGCATACCAAAGTATATTGTTACGATCTTGCTGATTAACCTCGATGATTTCCTTAATCTTCCGGGTACGACCTCTGGATTGTTAAATAAAATCGCCAACTTAATTTGCAGTCTCTTTATTTATAAAGACTTAATTAATGTCCTTTTAATTATTCGGTAATTCACAATTCAATTACAATTTACGTTACTATTTACAATCACTTGTATACAACTTTCACAATGTACTGTTTTTATTACTTTACTGTAATGTAATCTCCACGAGTTTAATTCCCAACTGATTCACGACTGATTGCTGACTGACTGACTTGCAGTCGAATGTCGTCCTTATATACTTGTTTGCTGCTTGAAAACGAAACCCCTGGAATAATCGCGTCGTTTTCGATAATCGTCGTTTAGAAAGCTAACAGAATTAAGCGTATTCAAACGCACCAGAGAATTAAAATGTATTCAGCCGTTTTTGTTTTCTATTATCGCATATGTTAACGACCAAATTGAGTATTTTTAAATATATTTTTTTAAGACAAAGGATATGTATATTTAACTTTCTTTTACAAAAATATTTATTACATGACCTTTTTCATACAAGCCTTCAGGCTTATGTACATACATACATATTGTTACGATCTTGCTGAATCAACCTCGATGATTTCCTAAATCCTTCGGGTACGATCTCTGGATTGTTAAATAAAAATCGCCAACTTAATTTGCAGTCTCTTTATTTATAAAGACTTTATTTAATGTCCTTTTATTACTCAGTAATTCACAATTCAATTACAATTCACTTTATTATTTACAATCACTTGTATACAACTCTCACAATGTACTGTTTTTATTACTTTACTGTAATGTAATCTCCAGCGCGTTTACTCCACGACTGATTACTTACTGACTGACTCTGCAGTCGTGTGTCGCCCTTATATACAACCCGGTTGCTCGTAACCAACCGCCTAGAATAATCTAATCTTTCCCTTTACGAATGTTCTCGATCCATGCTCTAAAACATGGCAGCTATCGGCTTCTCTCTTTCATCTGTCATTCGCTTCGCATTTTCGGCACACTGCCCTCCACATAAGTCTGATCGTCCTGATCAGACACATTCGCTGTTCCAAACGCAGCAAGCCTCTCTAGGTGGACAACTTTCATCTTGCTTCCTCGTCTCCCAACATTCTGGATTCGATATACTGCGTCATTTAGCCATTTGATTACCTTATATGGACCATCCCAAACGCATTGAAGTTTTGGGGACAGACCCCTCTTCAATTCTGGACTGCATAGCAACACCAAATCTCCACTTTGGAAGTCTTCAGAGTTCATCGCCTTGTCATACCTGACCTTCAATTTGTAATGGCTTCGTGGTTTTGGCCCTTTAGTTGCTATGCACTTCTTGCAGTTAGCAACCCACTCAGCAATCGATTGACGACAACCAACCCAATAGAACCGCTGTTTGATCTTCTCCAGGATTTTCCTAATGCCTAGGTGCCCTCCACTAGGACCATTGTGGAATTTCCTAAGAATATCCGGAATTCTTAACCTCGGAACTACTATAAGCTTCCGAGAGCACTGGCCATCTTCACTTTCCCATACTCTATGCAAACAGCCAGATATTAACTCTAAACTGTTCCATTGTGCCCAGTATGCCTTCGCGATGGAACTTCCCTTTGCCATTTGTTCCTTACTTGGCCGTCTGTTCACCTCCAATCCGCGCATTACCAATTCCAAGTCTGGGTCTTCTTGCTGACAAATTCTTAAGTGGCTTGCCTCCCACTTTCCTGCTCGTGTAATTGTTATTCGCTGGACGTCTATTATGCCCTCAGCTTTTGAGCACCGTTTGCGTCGTCTTTCCTCTCTGTTGGAGCCCGACTGGCATTCGCGTGCGAAGTGACCTGCTTCACCGCAACTGAAGCACTTTCCATCTTGATTCTTAACACCACAACGATTCATTCCTGCTATCGACTTCAGAGTTTTCAATATTTCAGTCCTCACATCTGGTGTTTCTACCTCCAAACGCTTCACTTTGTGGGCCGGCTTACATAGCAGTGCCGCGGCTTCACGTGTCTGAGCATACGCAACCGTCTCAGCGAATGTTAACTTTGGATTCGCATAAGTCTCTCGCTTGGTGTACACGTCTTTAATTCCGCTGATGAACCTCTGGATTTTTAATCTTTCGAGATATTCAGCCGACGCGTGCCCTGTGGCTAAATGAGCCAATCTCTCGATCTCAAAAGCATATTCCTGTAGAGATTCATTATGTTTTTGGTTACGCTGTTCCAGCTCCATCTGGTAAATTTGCCTTCTGTGTTCGCTACCAAAGCGTCTTTCCAGGGCTCGCATTACTGCGCCATAGTTATCCCTCTTACATTCGGGAATAGTCAGCAAAATAACCGCTGCAGGTCCTTTCAACGTAACAAATAGCGCAGCGGATTTTTCCTCGATGGTCCAATTATTTAACTCAGCCGTCATCTCGAACTGGAGCTTGAAGATCTGGAATGAAGCTGTGTCGTCAAAGGATGGTGCCTCTACCCACGGGCCGTTCATCGATCTGGCTTGACGATGCAACTGCAAATCTCGGACATGTCGCTCGAGCTCGTTGATTTTGGTCTTTATCAGCTCTTCTATTTTGTCTTGTCGCTCCTCGATTTGATCCTGTCTTTCCTTAAGTTCCGCATTGTCTCTCACCACATTTTGCTGTATTTGTGCGATTGTTCCTTCTAATCCATCAAACTTTGCATCCATCTTTTGTGATATGCTGATATCGATTTGTGACATGTTCGCGTTCATTACAGACATATTTTGTAAATTACGGGCATCCTGTGCATCCATCTTTTGAGATATTGCAGCCAATAACATGTTAATGTCAATGCCGGTAGATTAGTCAGGGGTATTTTCTTGAATCTTACTCAATGGCTGCTCCAACCCCTTCGCAGAATCAATAGCCTCTTCCTTGTCAACATCCTTCAGGGATACATCTTCATCCTCGCGGCGGAATTCGTATTGGTTCAAGTCGATACCTTCGACTTCCATTGCTTCTCGCAGTCTCGATTGCAGCTCTGCCTTATTTCCTGTTGTAGACAATCCTCGCTTTGCCAACTCCTTCTTGAGAGGAGGTATCGTCAAATCCTGAATCTTCACCATTTTTCAATTATTATTCTTTGGGATTTATTTAACAATCCCACTTCTGACACCAATTGTTACGATCTTGCTGATTAACCTCGATGATTTCCTTAATCTTTCGGGTACGACCTCTGGATTGTTAAATAAAATCGCCAACTTAATTTGCAGTCTCTTTATTTATAAAGACTTAATTAATGTCCTTTTAATTATTCGGTAATTCACAATTCAATTACAATTTACTTTACTATTTACAATCACTTGTATACAACTTTCACAATGTACTGTTTATTACTTTACTTCAACGCTTTTCTTCACGACTGATTACTGACGGACTCTTCTGCAGTCAAGTATCGCCCTTATATCCAACTCCCGGTAGCTCGCAACCAACCGTCTAGAATAATCGGGTCGTTACGATAATCGTCTCGTTTTACGCTCTAGAACATGCCAGTTTTCGGCTCCTCTCATTCGTCTGTCATTCGCTTCGCATTTTCCCCAGAGTATATTGTGAAAGTTGTAATTCAAGTAATTGTAAATAGTGAACTGAATTGTAATTGATTTGTGAATTATTGAGTAATAAAAGGACATTTAATAAATTTTTTATTAAATAAGAACCTGCGAATAGGATGTTTTTGTGATATGGGGAAGTTAGCATGATCTATGGATATGTATGTATATGAAATTTCAACTACATATGTATGTATGTAAGTTAGATGCTGAGAAAGTTTAATTAATGTTTACTTCTATCCTGTATTAAATAAATGTTCAAATGTTGTTTATAAATATGAATGCACGTATACATTATATGTACGTAACATACCATATAAAACCTTGAAGCTAGTTTTTATTGGGGTCATTGACAATCCCAATGGCCGTCGATCGAACGCAGGGGTTTGCGGATCATAATACGTACTTCCATCCACTTGGCGGAATTTCTATTATTGTATACCTTAAAGATAAATATGTTTTCGAATTGGTTATTTTGTTATGCAACAAAGAAAAATGGTAGAAGTGACAGCTATTTCGGAGATTACCACATATCAGACATCTTTTGTCAGGAATCGAGCCAACTTATCCTGACATCACATTCGGGTTCTCTACCACTGAACCAACGTCTACTATGTAATCTGTTGTTATATTAAATTTTAGCCGCCATTTTACTTAATATTTTCGGGTTGGCATTAGAATTGTATCTCACTCACTGCTTATTGTATTTAAACGCGTTGACCGAATCAAATAATTTATAAAGGCAGTGAATTGGGGAAACAATTCCTTTACGGTCCCAAAATAGGGCAAAAACTAATGATAGGGGTGGTTAGGAGTTCCTCCCCCCATTCTAAAACTGAAAACCAAACCACTTAGAAACCCTTAGTTTTCGAAATATTTAAAGTTAAAGTTGCAAAAAATATGAATTTTTTCCTAAGTTTTTGCTTATCAAAGCAACTACCATAAGTTTTGGTGATGCCACCTGTAAAAAAAAAAGGTCCTAAAAAAACTATAAAAACACAAATTTTACAGTATTAAGTAAAACACCTTTATAAATTAGCGGCCTTTGGCCGCACTATATTGGCGGCCTTCGGCCGCGCTTGGAGAAATAACCCTCCTCCGGACTGGCACCGGCTTCGCTTTGAACGTAATTCCATTAAAATTAAGCTAATAACAAATATCCTCCAAATTTTTTCCATAAAATTTTATTAATTTTTTTCTGTGGTCATGCAACTCTGCATCGTACAATATTTTCATATTAATGCCGTATGGCAATACCCATTTACTGTCAGTGTGAAACATTACAATTGCAATTCATCAAAGAAAAGTTATGCATAAGTAAATTTGGTTTTATTAATTTAATTAAATAATATAGAAATGTAATAATCTGTGAAATAGTGAATAAAAACCTCAAAGAAACTTTCTTACACCATATATAAAACATTTGTGCGCGTGTTATATGAAAAATTTTCAATACAATAGTAAATTTTTTAACAACAAATTATGCGCAATTATATAAAAATATTATGAAAACTAAAACCAATTCGCATAAATAACATCTATAGTAACCACATTTGAAAGTTTCATAAATATAAGTAAAGTATTTTGGCTAATATAAGCTTTGGAACCGGAGAGGAAACCTCAGCCATGAATTGAATTGTTTACTTCTTGTCATATGTGTTGCAGTTTTTCTACAATGGTTTAACAAAATTTGCATATTTTCACACTTTCGATATTCACGTTGTAATTCTTTCACAAATTTGATCTTATTAAACGCATCTAATTTAAAAAATTTATTTGGACTATTAATGTCTGAATGTATGCAGGATTGTAAAATACTCGCTAACCCAACATTCAGTAAAAATAGCGGCTAAATATTAGCGAACTTAATAGTTGTTGGTTAGTAAAAAATTGAATAATACACAAACAGATTACATGGCAGGCGTTGGCTCAGTTGGTAGAGCACTCGCCTGTGATGCCAGAATCCGTCGGTTCGATTCCTGGCAAAAGAAGTCTGATGAGATGTGGTGATCGAAACAGCTGTTACTTCTACCATTTTTTCCTTGTTGTATAACAAAAATATTCAATGAAAAAATAATGTTTCTAACAAAAATAGGCCTTTGAATACAGCTCATTTACTTATAACCAAAAACAATTACAGCCCGACAAGCAATCCTACTTATATACATATCTCAGACTATTAATGCCTGAATGTATGCAGGATTGCAAAATACTCGCTAACCCAACATTAAGTAAAAATAGTGGCTAAATATTAGCGCAATAGTTGTTGGTTAGTAAAAAATTGAATAATACAACAACAGATTACATGGCAGGCGTTCGCTCAGTTGGTAGACACTCGCCTGTCATGCCAGAATCCGTCGGTTCGATTCCTGACAAAAGAAGTCTGATGAGGAGATGTGGTGATCTCCGAAACAGCTGTCACCTACCATTTTTTCTATGTTGTATAACAAAAATATTCAAAGAAAAAATAATGTTTGTAACAAAAGTAGGCCTTTGGATACAGCTCATTTACTTATAACATAAAAAATGTATGTTGGATAGGAAGCATAATAAAAGAAACCATCATTAAATAATTAAATTTTTATTCGTTGTTCATTTATAAAGTAGGGATAAATGTTTAAAAATTGCACATTTTTTGACTTTAGTATATATTTGCGCAATTTTGTTTGGAGCCTTTTGATGCGGAACAAACAACATCTGTCGATATTTACCTGCTTATATGCACTTTATTTATTAAATGTTATATATAAATTAAAAGTATGTGATTTATTCGATTATTTTCTCATGCTTTAAAGCGACACTTAATATATTTAAGACTTTGCTGAATTAGCTCGATGATTTCCCAAATCCTTCGAGTCCGATCACTAGATTGTTAAATAAAAGTCGTCTACCATATTTGCAGTTTATTATTTTATAAATAATGTATTAAATGTCCTTCTATTACTCAGTAATTCTCAATTCACTTCACTATTTACGATCACTTGTATTACAACTTTTACAATGCACTATTTTTCTTTTACTTCACTGTATTGTAATCACCAACGCGTTTACCTTACGACTGATTAGCTTTGCAGTTGTGTATCGCCTTGATATACTAGTCGATTGTTCGAAACTAACCGTCTGGAATGATCGAATCGTTCTCGAAGTCCAATCACAACCCACTGCAGAACAAGAGCTCGAGCTGCTTCGAGATACCCGCATAACCCTGGCACAATAAAGATCTGGATACTGTAACAGGTTTAACTCCTACTAATCCCCCCTGAAATATCCAACACATTTCCCGCGTGCAACGAATCCCCGCACGACACTAACCACCTCTGCATGTCCACTTCACCCGACTAATCTAACACTCTCCCTCGGGTCCGAACCCTTCGAAACAGCACGTTTCCTGGGCCTCCCGATAGATGACCTCGATGACAGAAACTAAACTTGCCTGACCCTAGACGGGGTCGGCGTATAGCCGCTACAATAACAACAACAACATTGAATCCTTCTCGATAACGAATGTTCTCAATTTACGCTCTAGTACATGCCAGCTATCGGCTTCTCTCTTTCATCTGACATTCGTTCGCATTTTCGCCACAATATTAATAAGACTCGTTCTCGAATTACGCTAGCTATCGGCTTCTCTCTTTCATCTAACATTTGCTTCGTATTTTCACCACACTGCCCTCCACTTAATTCTGATCGTCCTGATCTACCAAAGAATATCCTCGCAGGTGTTTGACCCCTTGTTTCATCACGGCGGACCGATATCCCATCAGGAACAGCGGTATCTAGATATCCAATCATCCTGATATTTGTCCATGACCTTCCTCAAGTGCTCCGACATACCATTGAGGATGCAGAGCTGTCGTTCGGGTTTTTCGAACACCCAGTGTCAGGCACATCTGGTACATCGCCGATTCAAATTTTCTTCCTTGGTCTGCGTGTAATTCTATAGGCGCACCGTATCTGGTAGCATGCGCAACTTCCTTGGGTTCCTCGTTCAGAATTGGGTAGACCTCAGATCATATACTAAGGTACTCCATAACCATAAGAACGTATTTATATCCTTGGCTGCTCATAGGGAATGGACCAGCTACATCCATCGCAACCCGCTCAAATGGTGCACCTGAGTTATACTGTTTCATCTGTCCATGACTTTGTGATTTTGGCCCTTTAGCTGCAATGTGCTCCTTGCAGTTCGAAATCCACTCAGCGATCGATTGACGACAATAACCCCAATAGAACCGCTGCTTGATCTTCTCCAGCGTTTTCGTAATGCCTTGGTGCCCTCCACTAGGACCACAGTGGAATTCCTTAAGAATATCCGGAATTCTTAACTTCGGAACCACTATTAGCCTTCCAGAGCACTGGTCATCTTCACTTTCCCATACCCTATGCAAACAGCCAGATATCAACTCTAAACTGTTCCATTGTGCCCAGTATGCTTTCGCGATGGGACTTCCCGCTGCCATTTGTTCCTTACTTGGCCGTCTGTTCACCTCCAATCCGTGCATTACCAATTCCAAGTCTGGGTCTTCTTGCTGACATTTCCTTAAGTGGCTTGAGTCCCGATTTTCTGCTGGGGAAATTGTCATTCGTCGCGCGTCTATTATGCCCTCAGTTTTTGAGCATCATTTCGCCGTCTTTCCTGTCTGTTGGAGCCCGTCTTGCATTCGTATGATACGTGATCTGCTTTTCCACAACTGAAGCACTTTCCGGTACTGTTATTTTACCGGATGCACCACCACAAATATCCTCTTTCATAAATCTTAGCTAAATATCTCTCCTCTCCGATTATTAAAATTTTCCGTGTTCTCGAACTAGAGATTAAAGATCTGGAAAGGGGTTGTGAGGTCAAAGGATGGTGATTATACCCAGGGACCGTTCATCGAAGTGGTTTGACGATTCAAATGCAATTCTCAAACACGACTTTCCGGCTCATTGATTTTGGTCACAATTAGCTGCTCTATTTTACCTTGCCGTTCTTCTTTCTATCCTATTTTTCTTTAAACTCTGCGAGTTCTTTCACCAGATTTTCCTATATTTGTGCAATATTTTACTAAGGATATTATCTGCTCCCTCTGTTCAATCCGTTGTGCATCCATCTTTTGTGTAATGCAGGCATTCATTGCAGACATATTTTGTGAATTGCGGGCATCCTGATCATCCATTTTTTTGACATCTGGTTTCCCGTTTGTTGTCATCGGGATTATTTAGCAAAATCGTAACAATTGGTGTCAAAAGTTAGATCGTTAAATAAATCCCAAAGGATAAGAATAACGGCAGAAAGTTTTGTCCTCAAAATTTCAATGCGATTGGGAAGGTCCATACATGAAACTCAAACGACTAAAAAACTTAGTGTATCGAACCCAGACCGTTGGGAAGCCAAGGAGTAAGGCGAAAGTGGTCCACCTAGAGAGGCTTGCAGCGTAGGAAATGTGTCTAATCGGAACTTAGGACAGTGTCGCGAAAATGTGAAGTGAACATCACATGAAAGAGAGAAGCCGATAGCTGGCACGCTATTGAGCGTAAATCGAGAACAACTTAATTGTTCCGGCAGCTGTTAACAATCGAATTGAGTATATTTAGACGAAACTCAACTGCAAAATGATTTAGTCTTTAAGTGAACTACTGTAAATAAAAAAGTACATTGTAAAAGTTTTTATTTAAGTGATTGTAAAAAGTGAGTTGAATTGTGAGTAATAAAAGAACATTGTGTAAATCTTTTATAATCACAAAACTGCAAACATAGTTAATGTTATTTATTTAACAGTCCAGTGATCGGACTCGCAGGATTTGGCAAATCATCAAGGTTAATTCAACGAATTTAAAACATTATTGTGGGGAATGCGAAGCGAATATCAGATAAAAGAGAGAATCCGATAGCTGGCATTAACTAGAGCGTAATTCAAGAACATTCGTTATCGAGAACGATTCGAACGTTCCAGGCTTACATGCGAACAGCTAGCTCGTATATAAGGGCGACACTCAGCTGCCAAGTCAATCAGACGTAATGTAAACGCCTTGGTGATTACACTAAAGTGAAGTAATAAAAAAAAATAGTATTGTTACGATCTTGCTGATTAACCTGGATGATTTCCCAAATCCTTCGGGTCCCACCTCTGGATTGTTAAATAAAATCGCCAACTTAATTTGCAGTTTCTTTATTTATAAAGAATTTAATTAATGTCTTTTTGATTACTCAGTAATTCACAATTCAATTACAATTTACTTTACTATTTACAATCACTTGTATACAACTTTCACAATGTACTGTTTATTACTTTACTTCAACGCTTTTCTTCACGACTGATTACTGACTGACTCTTCTGCAGTCATGTGTCGCCCTTATATACAACTCCCGGTTGCTCGCAACCAACCGTCTAGAATAATCGGGTCGTTACGATAATCGTCTCGTTTTACGCTCTAGAACATGCCAGTTTTCGGCTCCTCTCTTTCATCTGTCATTCGCTTCGCATTTTCGCCACACTGCCCTCCACCTAAGTCTGGTCGTCCCGATCTACCAAAGAATATCCTCGCAGGTGTTTGACCCCTTGTTTCATCACGGCGGACCGATATCCCATCAGGAACAGCGGTATCTAGATATCCAATCATCCTGATATTTGTCCATGACCTTCCTCAAGTGCTCCGACATACCATTGAGGATGCAGAGCTGTCGTTCGGGTTTTTCGAACACCCAGTGTCAGGCACATCTGGTACATCGCCGATTCAAATTTTCTTCCTTGGTCTGCGTGTAATTCTATAGGCGCACCGTATCTGGTAGCATGCGCAACTCCTTGGGTTCCTCGTTCAGAATTGGGTAGACCTCAGATCATATACTAAGGTACTCCATAACCATAAGAACGTATTTATATCCTTGGCTGCTCATAGGGAATGGACCAGCTACATCCATCGCAACCCGCTCAAATGGTGCACCTGAGTTATACTGTTTCATCTGTCCATGACTTTGTGATTTTGGCCCTTTAGCTGCAATGTCTCCTTGCAGTTCGAAATCCACTCAGCGATCGATTGACGACAATAACCCCAATAGAACCGCTGCTTGATCTTCTCCAGCGTTTTCGTAATGCCTTGGTGCCCTCCACTAGGACCACAGTGGAATTCCTTAAGAATATCCGGAATTCTTAACCTCGGAACCACTATTAGCCTTCCAGAGCACTGGTCATCTTCACTTTCCCATACCCTATGCAAACAGCCAGATATCAACTCTAAACTGTTCCATTGTGCCCAGTATGTTTTCGCGATGGGACTTCCCGCTGCCATTTGTTTCTTACTTGGCCGTCTGTTCACCTCCAATCCGTGCATTACCAATTCCAAGTCTGGGTCTTCTTGCTGACATTTTCTTAAGTGGCTTGCCTCCCACTTTCCTGCTCGTGTAATTGTTATTCGCCGGACGTCTATTATGCCCTCAGCTTTTGAGCATCGTTTGCGTCGTCTTTCCTCTCTGTTGGAGCCCGACTGACATTCGCGTGCGAAGTGACCTGGTTTTCCACAACTGAAGCACTTCCCAACCTGATTTTTGACACCAGAACGATTCATTCCTTCTATCGACTTCAGAGTTTTCAATATTTCAGTTGTTGTTGTTGTTGTAGCGGCAAGCCTAGTCCCGTTTAGGGTCAGGCAAGTTCAGCTTTAGTCATCGAGGTCATCTAACGGGAGGCCCAGGAAACGTGCTGTTTCGACGGGGTCGGACCAAAGGGAGAGGGGTGTTAGATGAGTCGGGTTAAGTGGGCATGCAAAGAGGTGGTTAGTGTCGTGCGGGGATTCTTTGCATGCGGGACATGTGTTAGGTATGTCAGGGTCGAGTCTGGATAGGTAGGAGTTTAGCCTACTGCAGTATCCAGATCTTAATTGTGCCAAGGTTACGCGGGTCTCACGAGGCAACTCGAGCTCTTGTTCTGCAATGGGTGGTGGTTTGACTCCGAGAACACCATTCACTGGAAGAGAGTTCAAGAAGGTGTTAACGGACTCTCGGTGAATGGTGTTGATGGCCTGTCTGTACGCCGTCCTGTCCAGCGGGTCTTGTCTGTATTGCTGTATGTCGTCGCGGTAGTCAAGTACTCCCTTTCTGATGTGCCTAGGTGGTGGTTCAGCTTCCAGTAGGTGCCTGTTGGGATGATCCATGCGGTAGCATCCCAACAGGCACTGCTTACACAGCATAACATTATGCTCCTTAACTGGGAGCATAGATGCTTCACTGTGTAGGTGGTGCTCCGGCGCCATCAGGAGGTTTCCCGTCGCGGTCCGAAGGGCGGTGTTCTGGCAGGTCTGTAGCTTCTTCAGCTGCGTCGTGCTAGTCCCCGGCGTCCAAATCGGCGCAGCATAGTTTACGACCGGCCGGCCAATTGCCTTGTACGTCGCCAGCAACGTTTCTTTGTCTTTCCCCCAGGTGCTACCGGCTAGCGATTTGAGGATTTTGTTGCGGCTTTGTACTTTGGTGGCAATTGCAGTCGTATGCGGAGTGAAGGAGTGCAGGCTATCGAATGTTACTCCCAGTAACTTTGGGTTATTCGTGGTCGGAATTTTTACACCATCGACCTTCACATCGAGTTCTAGCCGGTACTCCTTCGTCCAGCTGGTGAAAAAGGTGGCTGAGGATTTCGCAGGTTGGAGATGTAGATGTCGTGCAGCGAAGAAGTTGGAAAGGTCGGCGAGGTAGTTGTTTACTGAAGAACAAAGGCTATCAATATCCTGGCCAGACGCCAAAATCGAACAGTCATCGGCGTATGAGATCAGCGAGACGCCCTCAGGTGGTGGAGGAAGTCTCGAGATGTAAAAATTAAACAGCATTGGGGAGAGGACACCACCCTGCGGGACCCCTTGTTTAATTTTCCGTAGCTTAGATGTTTGACCTCGAAACTCAACCGATGATCGTCGACCACTCAGGTAATTCATGGTCCACCTCTTCAACCTAGGCGGTAATGAGGAATCCTCAATGTCCGATAGTAGCACTGAATGATTCACTGTGTCGAAGGCATTCGACAGGTCCAGTGCTACTAGGACAGTTCGCGCACAGGGTCGATTTTGGTTGAGGCCATGAATTATCTGGGTGTTTATGGCGTTAAGTGCAGTTGTGGTGCTGTGCACTTTTTGGAAGCCATGCTGATGTGTAGCTGGGCTCAGGTGGTGTGTGAGGGACGGGAGCAGCAAGGCCTCAATTGTCTTCGCTACTGGGGAAAGGAGGGATATCGGACGATATGACTCTCCTTTATTTGCGGGTTTCCCCGGCTTTAGTAGCGGGACCACTCTACCCAGTTTCCACACGTCGGGTATAGTTAGGGTGGTCAGGGACAGATTGAGAAGCTTGGTGAGATATTCTGCTCCCGCTGGACCCAAATGTTTTAGCATCAGCATGCTTATTCCGTCGGGGCCGATGGATTTGGAGGCTTTCGCCTTCCCGATAACCCCCTGAACCTCTTCCCTGGAGAAATCAAGCGTCGCGCTGGTGTTCGGTAGTTTGCGCAGACGGCGGGTTATTCGTCGTTTCGTTTTGTCGACCGAAGGGTGCAGTGTAAAAAGCCGGCTAAAATAGCTCGCGCACCTCTTCGGGTCCGACGAGGCGTGATCACCGAATGAAATTTCCACCCGATCATCACGTCTCGTCGGATTTGACAACGATTTGACGGTGGCCCAGAGCTTGGTCACCCCAGAGGAGAGATTGCAGGATCTTAAGTGCTCCTCCCACTTGTTCCGCTTATGGAGATTTACCTTGTTCCGAATCTCGGCGTTGAGTTCCCTGATACGGGGATCGCCGGGATCGGCCAGGCGTAACGTGTCGCGCCTTGACGCCAGAACCGCCGCTTCGGTGGGAAAATTGGGGCGGATTTCCGCGATTCGACCTGCAGGTATGAAGCGGGCGGCAGCAGACACGACAATTTTGCGGAAAAGCTTTTCTGCAGGGAGGACGTTGGTGGGAGTGGGGAGAGCACTGAAGGCGTTCTCAGTAAATTCCGTGAAGCCGGGCCAGTTAGCTTTGTTAAAGTTAACAAATGTCCGGTGGTCCACGGAAACGAAGTCGGGAGGCCTGTCAATCGAGATGACTATGGGCAAATGGTCTGATGCGAGCGTAAGCATAGGTCGCCAATCTATGCAATTTATCAGACCAGCGCTAGCTATTGTAATGTCAGGCGAGCTATGGCAGTTGCCCACAATCCTGGTGGGGGCTTCGTCATTCATTGTGCAGAATGTCGAATCGTCTATCTGTTCCGCCAGCTCCATTCCTCGACGATCATTTGACAGGCAGGAATGCCAAAGATCGTGGTGCGCGTTAAAGTCGCCCAAAACCAAGCGGTTTTCGCCTCTGAGTAGCGCACCTATATCAGGACGGTATCCAACTGGGCAACTTGTAACGGGAGGAATGTATATATTGAATATTTCGAGCTCGACATCGCCTGACCGGATAGCTATGCCCTGACATTCTAGGGTAGTATCCCTGCGGTCGATGTCGCCGTCGATAAGACGATACTGCACGGTGTTATGTAAAATGAAGGCCAAGCCTCCACCATGATCTCGTTCGCGATCTTTCCTTATGATGTTATAGCCAGCCCGGCTCAGAAGATCTGAGCGGGCGCTTAGTTTGGTCTCCTGGATCGCGGCTATTGGCAGGCGTTCCCGGCTCATGAAGTCAACTATCTCGTCGATCTTTCCTTGGAGTCCGTTGCAGTTAAATTGAATTAGTCTAAAGTGTCTCGGGGGAACGTTCGTAACACGGGGGGTGAGGGAGTTGTGCGTAGATCTTGTCTGTTGCAGCTGTGTAACCCGCTGTGGTAGTTGCCGCACATTGGTGGTAGTTGGCGGCTGCGTAGTGTTTGCAGGCGGGGGCAGACTCCTACAGCATGGGGCAACGAAAGCACTACTCCACTCACGAGTGGTGCGCAGGCCAGAGCACGACCGAAAGTGGCACCAGCCAGTGCGAGAATTGCATTTGACTGATGTCACGTTCCGCCGTACTATGGTCTGACACACGGAGCAGACTGTGCGGGGTACTAAGAGCTGCTGATTAGCCCCCGCACGGGATGTGGAGCTGGATGGGGGTGGGGGAGGGTTGGGGGAAGATGATTGGGAGTCATGCTGCGGGGAGCTCCGATGGGCCGTGGAGGCCTGGGGGGAGTTACCCAAAGTGGGTAAGTGTGCAGAAGGCACTTCCGTATGGGCCAGAGGCGCAGCTGGGCGCTGGCAGCATGGGGCCACGTAACTCGTGGTCCACTCCCTATGTGTCTTAAGGCCTGAGCAGGTCTTAAGATGACTCCATCCATTGCACTGATTGCATCTAACCGAGGTGGAGGAATGGTGGAGTCGTCTATGGCACACGCAGCAGAAATAATCCCTCGGACCAGGATTGGTTTCTACACCAGCCCTGATGAGAAGGATTTGGAGCAGGCCTGCTGCGAGATGTTGCTCCGTTGATGTATTAAAGCTAAAATTACCTGATGACCTAAACGGGGTTAGGTCGCCGAAAGGGTGAGAGCCCTTGGCCGGATAAAATCCGGGTCAACTCCGGTGCGTAGAACCGGCTGTCGTGGGAGTCGTTCAATATTTCAGTCCTCACATCTGGTGTTTCTACTTCCAAACGCTTCTCTTTGTAGGCTGGCTTACATAGCAGTGCCGCTGTTTCACGTGTCTGAGCATACGCAACAGTTTCAGCGAATGCTAACTTTGGATTCGCATAAGTCTCTCGCTTGGTGTACACGTCTTTAATTCCGCTGATGAACCTCTGGATTTTTAATCTTTCGAGATATTCACCCGATGCGTGCCCTGTGGCTAAATGAGCCAATCTCTCGATTTCAAAAGCATATTCCTGCAGAGATTCATTGTGTTTTTGATCACGCTGTTCCAGCTCCATCTGGTAAATTTGCCTCCTATGTTCGCAACCATAGCGTCTTTCCAGGGCTCGCATTAATGCGCCATAGTTATCCCTCTCATATTCGTGAATAGTCAGCAAAATATCCGCTACAGGTCCTTTCTACGTAACAAATAGCGCAGCGGATTTTTCCTCGATGGTCCAATTATTTAACTCATCCGTCTTCTCGAACTGGAGCTTGAAGATTTGGAATGGAGCTGTGCCGTCATAGGATGGTGCCTCTACCCACGGGCCGTCCATCGACCTGGCTTGACGATGCAACTGCAAATCTCGGACACGTCGCTCGAGCTCGTTGATTTTGGTCTTAATTAGCTCTTCTACTTTGTCTTGCCGACCTTGCAATTCGTCGACTTTGCTCTCAATTAGCTCCTCTATTTTGTCTTGTCGCTCCTCGATTTGATCGCATTGTCTCTCACCAGATTTTGCTGTATTTGTGCGATTGTTCCTTCTAATCCATCAAACTTTGCATCCATCTTTTGTGATATGCTGATATCGATTTGTGACATGTTCGCGTTCATTACAGACATATTTTGTAAATTACGGGCATCCTGTGCATCCATCTTTTGAGATATTGCAGCCAATAACATGTTAATGTCAATGCCGGTAGATTAGTCAGGGGTATTTTCTTGAATCTTACTCAATGGCTGCTCCAACCCCTTCGCAGAATCAATAGCCTCTTCTTTGTCAATGTCCTTCAAGGATACATCTTCATCCTCGCGGCGGAATTCGTACTGGTTCAAGTCGATGCCTTCGACTTCCATTGCTTCTCGCAGTCTCGATTGCAGCTCTGTCTTATTTGCAGTTGTAGACAATCCTCGCTTGACCAACTCCTTCTTGAGAAGAGGTATCGTCAAATCCTGAATCTTTACCATTTTTTAATTATTATCCTCTGGAATTTATTTAACAATCCCACTTCTGACACCAATTGTTACGATCTTGCTGATTAGCCTCGCTGATTTCCCAAATCCTTCGGGTACGGCCTCTGGATTGTTAAATAAAATCGCCAACTTAATTTGCAGTTTCTTTATTTATAAAGAATTTAATTAATGTCTTTTTGATTACTCAATAATTCACAATTCAATTACAATTTACTTTACTATTTACAATCACTTGTATACAACTTTCACAATGTACTGTTTATTACTTTACTTCAACGCTTTTCTTCACGACTGATTACTGACGGACTCTTCTGCAGTCAAGTGTCGCCCTTATATCCAACTCCCGGTAGCTCGCAACCAACCGTCTAGAATAATCGGGTCGTTACGATAATCGTCTCGTTTTACGCTCTAGAACATGCCAGTTTTCGGCTCCTCTCATTCATCTGTCATTCGCTTCGCATTTTCCCCAGAGTATATTGTGAAAGTTGTAATTCAAGTAATTGTAAATAGTGAACTGAATTGTAATTGATTTGTGAATTACTGAGTAATAAAAGGACATTTAATAAATTTTTTATTAAATAAGAACCTGCGAACATAGTTGCTGACATTTATTTAACAATCCAGTGATCATACCTGAAGGATTTGGGAAGTCATCGCGGTTGATTCACCAAGATCGTAACATTATTTTAATTTACGAAGTTTTTTGTGTAGTGGCATCGCCTGCTAAACTAGTAAGGCAATCCTTATATTGAGAATGTGACCTATTGTTAGTAAGTTTTGTGCCATATATTTGCTCGCGATTAAATTTATATTATTTGTAATTGGGGACTTCGCACTACCAACTTAGTTGCACCGGGTCAACATCAAAGCCAGTCCTTAAATTATATATCCCGATTCAATGGGGTTTCTTCTACTTACGTATAATGCAGTTAATTATTCGTTCAGTAAATGTCAATATGTACATAATATTTATTGATAATAAAAGCGTTGGTGATGAGCTATTGACACGAGGAAGCAATTAAATCTAATAAATAAATCTAAATCTGTAGGATGTTTTTGTGATATGGGGAAGTTAGCATGATCTATGGATATGTATGGATATGAAATTTCAACTGCATATGTATGTATGTAAGTTAGATGCTGAGAAAGTTTAATTAATGTTTACTTCTATCCTGTATTAAATAAATGTTCAAATGTTGTTTATAAATATGAATGCACGTATACATTATATGTACGTAACATACCATATAAAACCTTGAAGCTAGTTTTTATTGGGGTCATTGACAATCCCAATGGCCGTCGATCGAACGCAGGGGTTTGCGGATCATAATACGTACTTCCATCCACTTGGCGGAATTTCTATTATTGTATACCTTAAAGATAAATATGTTTTCGAATTGGTTATTTATTTTATGCAACAAAGAAAAATGGTAGAAGTGACAGCTATTTCGGAGATTACCACATATCAGACATCTTTTGTCAGGAATCGAGCCAACTTATCCTGACATCACATTCGGGTTCTCTACCACTGAACCAACGTCTACTATGTAATCTGTTGTTATATTAAATTTATTACCAACCAACAACTATTAAGTGCGCTACTATTTAGCCGCCATTTTACTTAATATTTTCGGGTTGGCATTAGAATTGTATCTCACTCACTGCTTATTGTATTTAAACGCGTTGACCGAATCAAATAATTTATAAAGGCAGTGAATTGGGGAAACAATTCCTTTACGGTCCCAAAATAGGGCAAAAACTAATGATAGGGGTGGTTAGGAGTTCCTCCCCCCATTCTAAAACTGAAAACCAAACCACTTAGAAACCCTTAGTTTTCGAAATATTTAAAGTTAAAGTTGCAAAAAATATGAATTTTTTCCTTAGTTTTTGCTTATCAAAGCAACTACCATAAGTTTTGGTGATGCCACCTGTAAAAAAAAAAAGGTCCTAAAAAAACAATAAAAACACAAATTTTACAGTATTAAGTAAAACACCTTTATAAATTAGCGGCCTTCGACCGCACTATATTGGCGGCCTCCGGCCGCACTTGGGAAAATAACCCAACGCCGTTTTCATCTTGAACAGTATTCTTAAGTGAAACACCTTTATAAATTGGCGGCTTTCGGCCGCGCTTGGAAAAATAACCCTCCACCGGACCGACACCGACTTCGCTTTGAACAGTATTTCCATTAAAATTAAGTTAATAACAAATATCCTCCAAATTTTTTCCATAAAATTTTATTAATTTTTTTCTGTGGTCATGCAACTCTGCATCGTACAATATTTTCATATTAATGCCGTATGGCAATACCCATTTACTGTCAGTGTGAAACATTACAATTGCAATTCATCAAAGAAAAGTTATGCATAAGTAAATTTGGTTTTATTAATTTAATTAAATAATATAGAAATGTAATCTGTGAAATAGTGAATAAAAACCTCAAAGAAACTTTCTTACACCATATATAAAACATTTGTGCGCGTGTTATATGAAAAATTTGCAATACAATAGTAAATTTTTTAACAACAAATTATGCGCAATTATATAAAAATATTATGAAAACTAAAACCAATTCGCATAAATAACATCTATAGTAACCACATTTGAAAGTTTCATAAATATAAGTAAAGTATTTTGGCTAATATAAGCATTGGAACCGGAGAGAAAACCTCAGCCATGAATTGAATTGTTTACTTCTTGTCATATGTGTTGCAGTTTTTCTACAATGGTTTAACAAAATTTGCATATTTTCACACTTTCGATATTCACGTTGTAATTCTTTCACAAATTTGATCTTATTAAACGCATCTAATTTAAAAAATTTATTTGGACTATTAATGTCTGAATGTATGCAGGATTGTAAAATACTCGCTAACCCAACATTCAGTAAAAATAGCGGCTAAATATTAGCGAACTTAATAGTTGTTGGTTAGTAAAAAATTGAATAATACAAAAACAGATTACATGGCAGGCGTTGGCTCAGTTGGTAGAGCACTCGCCTGTGATGCCAGAATCCGTCGGTTCGATTCCTGGCAAAAGAAGTCTGATGAGATGTGGTGATCGAAACAGCTGTTACTTCTACCATTTTTTCCTTGTTGTATAACAAAAATATTCAATGAAAAAATAATGTTTCTAACAAAAATAGGCCTTTGAATACAGCTCATTTACTTATAACCAAAAACAATTACATAAATATAAGTCGAGCCCGACAAGCAATCCTACTTATATACATATCTCAGACTATTAATGCCTGAATGTATGCAGGATTGCAAAATACTCGCTAACCCAACATTAAGTAAAAATAGCGGCTAAATATTAGCGCACTTAATAGTTGTTGGTTAGTAAAAAATTGAATAATACAACAACAGATTACATGGCAGGCGTTGGCTCAGTTGGTAGAGCGCTCGCCTGTGATGCCAGAATCCGTTGGTTCGATTCCTGACAAAAGAAGTCTGATGAGGAGATGTGGTGATCTCCGAAACAGCTGTCACTTCTACCATTTTTTCTATGTTGTATAACAAAAATATTCAAAGAAAAAATAATGTTTGTAACAAAAGTAGGCCTTTGGATACAGCTCATTTACTTATAACATAAAAAATTTATGTTGGATAGGAAGCATAATAAAAGAAACCATCATTAAATAATTAAATTTTTATTCGTTGTTCATTTATAAAGTAGGGATAAATGTTTAAAAATTGCACATTTTTTGACTTTAGTATATATTTGCGCAATTTTGTTTGGAGCCTTTTGATGCGGAACAAACAACATCTGTCGATATTTACCTGCTTATATGCACTTTATTTATTAAATGTTATATATAAATTAAAAGTATGTGATTTATTCGATTATTTTCTCATGCTTTAAAGCGACACTTAATATATTTAAGACTTTGCTGAATTAGCTCGATGATTTCCCAAATCCTTCGAGTCCGATCACTAGATTGTAAAATAAAAGTCGTCTACCATATTTGCAGTTTATTATTTTATAAATAATGTATTAAATGTCCTTCTATTACTCAGTAATTCTCAATTCACTTCACTATTTACGATCACTTGTATTACAACTTTTACAATGCACTATTTTTCTTTTACTTCACTGTATTGTAATCACCAACGCGTTTACCTTACGACTGATTAGCTTTGCAGTTGTGTATCGCCTTGATATACTAGTCGATTGTTCGAAACTAACCGTCTGGAATGATCGAATCGTTCTCGAAGTCCAATCACAACCCACTGCAGAACAAGAGCTCGAGCTGCTTCGAGATACCCGCATAACCCTGGCACAATAAAGATCTGGATACTGTAACAGGTTTAACTCCTACTAATCCCCCCTGAAATATCCAACACATTTCCCGCGTGCAACGAATCCCCGCACGACACTAACCACCTCTGCATGTCCACTTCACCCGACTAATCTAACACTCTCCCTCTGGTCCGAACCCTTCGAAACAGCACGTTTCCTGGGCCTCCCGATAGATGACCTCGATGACAGAAACTAAACTTGCCTGACCCTAGACGGGGTCGGCGTATAGCCGCTACAATAACAACAACAACATTGAATCCTTCTCGATAACGAATGTTCTCAATTTACGGTCTAGAACATGCCAGCTATCGGCTTCTCTCTTTCATCTGACATTCGCTTCGCATTTTCGCCACAATATTAATAAGACTCGTTCTCGATTTACGCTTTAGAACATGCCAGCTATCGGCTTCTCTCTTTCATCTAACATTTGCTTCGTATTTTCACCACACTGCCCTCCACTTAAGTCTGATCGTCCTGATCTACCAAAGAATATCCTCACAGGTGTTTGACCCCTTGTTTCATCACGGCGGACCGATATCCCATCAGGAACAGCGGTATCTAGATATCCAATCATCCTGATATTTGTCCATGACCTTCCTCAAGTGCTCCGACATACCATTGAGGATGCAGAGCTGTCGTTCGGGTTTTTCGAACACCCAGTGTCAGGCACATCTGGTACATCGCCGATTCAAATTTTCTTCCTTGGTCTGCGTGTAATTCTATAGGCGCACCGTATCTGGTAGCATGCGCAACTTCCTTGGGTTCCTCGTTCAGAATTGGGTAGACCTCAGATCATATACTAAGGTACTCCATAACCATAAGAACGTATTTATATCCTTGGCTGCTCATAGGGAATGGACCAGCTACATCCATCGCAACCCGCTCAAATGGTGCACCTGAGTTATACTATTTCATCTGTCCATGACTTTGTGATTTTGGCTCTTTAGCTGCAATGTGCTCCTTGCAGTTAGAAATCCACTCAGCAATCGATTGACGACAATAACCCCAATAGAACCGCTGCTTGATCTTCTCCAGCGTTTTCGTAATGCCTTGGTGCCCTCCACTAGGACCACTATGGAATTCCTTCCGGAAACCTTAACTTTGGAACTATTATTAGCCTTCGAGAGCACTGGCCATCATCACTTTCCCATACTCTATGCAAACAGCCAGATGTCAACTCTAAACTGTTCCATTGTGCCCAGTATGCCTTCGCGATAGGACTTTCCGCTGCCATTTGTTCCTTACTTGGCCGTCTATTCATTTCCAATCCGTGCATTAATAATTCCAAGTCCGGATCTTCCTGCTGACATTTCCTTATGTGGCTTGCCTCCCACTCTTCTGCTGGTGTAACTGTCATTAGCCTGACGTCTATTATGCCTTCCTTCCCCTCTGTTCTTGAACAGTGCTTACATTCCAAATTACATGGTCGCCGGGACATGGCGTCAGCATTTCCGTGCGTATTTCCCTTGCGGTTTTCGATTATGAAGTCATAACTTTGCAGTCTCTCAATCCACCGAGCTAGGTGCTTTTTGGAATTCTTGAACTGTAGTAGCAACTTCATCGCAGCGTGATCCGTTCAAACTCGGAAATGTTGACCTTACAGATATTTGTGGAAGTGTTTGATGCAATCCACCGGCTATAGTAGGCAACTATCTTCTCTCGCCCATCAATCACTTGTGAAAGTACACCTCCTATGCCATAGCCAGTAGCATCTGTATCCAGAATAAGTGTTGCACATGAAACCGGGTACTCTAGTATAGGCGCAGTGCATAGCCGTTCTTTCAAAGTTTGTTCAGTTTTCCACTCGAATGATCTGTTTTTCCTAGTGAGCTCATGGAGACTATTGGCTACGCCGGCGAAATTCGGAACAAATCGACGTTAGTAAGTACACAGCCCAAGAAAACTTCTTGCAAATTTCTGGGTCTTATCCAATCCTTCACTGCTTCTATTTTTTCCTTCGCTGTATAAACGCCCTTCTTGGTTACTTGATGACCTAAGTAATTCACCTCCTCCTTGAATAAATAGCACTTCTTATGACTTAGTTTAAGATCAGCGCCAGCTATTCTCTCTAAAACTTCTTCCAAATTACTCATATGCCCCTCGAAGCTTTTCCGCAATAGGATGGTGTCATCAAGATACACAAAACAAGTCTTCCAATGTAGTCTTTTAAGCGCATGGTGCACTAGTCTTTCAAACTTGGCAGGAGCGTTACATAATCCAAATGGTATTACCGTGAATTGCCAAAGACCGTTGTCAACACTAAAGGCTGCCATCTCTTTATCTTCCTCACTTAATTCTACTTGCCAATAGCCGTTCTTAAGGTCGAGTGTTGAGAACCATTCTGTGTTATTTTTTGAGTCTAGAGTATTATCGATCCTCGGAAAAGGATAACTGTCCTTTTTCATATCATTTAGTCTCCGATAGTCCACGCAGAGCCACGACTGTCCATCTTTCTTGTTGTTGTTATTGTAGCGGCATCCATCTTTCTTCACAAGTACCACCGGAGAGTTCCATGGAGTTGCCGATGGTTCGATAACACCGCTTTCGCTCATTTCTTTAATTATTTGGTCAACAGCGTCACGTTTGGCTAGTGGATCGCTTCGAGGAGCTTGATGAATTGGTCTTGCGTCACCAGTATCAATGCATTGTTTCACTGCGTTTTCCTGCCTGGTTTGTTGCCATCCTTTTCGAATATGTTGGAGTATTTGCGGATAAGCTGTCTGCCCTTATGCTTGTACTTGTCTTCCAACCCTTTCGTCCATGCATTTGTATCTTCCTCCATATTCTTCCTGCCAATGATCCGATTTCAGGTGAATCATTGCTGTTGTTGTTGTTGTTGTTGTTGTTGTTGTTGTCTTAGCGGCATGGTGAATCATTCCAGTTGGGGATGGCTTCCACCTCTTGACATTGCCCTAGTACATTTCCTCTAGGAATTTTTACTGGTGATCTGAAGTCATTTAATACTCTTACTGGGATGCGTCCATTCTTTTGTGTCTTAGTCAGGGTTTTACCAATAATTACGTCCGGTGTAGAATTTTGTGCTGCTTTGACAACCCACAATTAGTTTGTCCAACTATCTCCATCAATCTTTGCCCAAACAACTGCTTCTGACTTTGGTGGAATCAGTTCAGTGCCTTCTAAGACCACTTTCTTGCTGCTGTATGTGGAATTATAGCCAACGCTTAGTGGTATTTCCATGTTCTTATACTCCATAATTTTGTTATTCAAGTCGATCTTGATACCTTGATCCATCAAGAAGTCCACTCCTACTGATTACCTCATCCACAACCTGTGCGACTATAAAGCTGTGTAACACCGTCACATTCCCTATTGCGACCTCACATGTTACTTCTCCCACCACTTGGGTGCCCTCACCAGTCGCCGTATTCAGTTTTGCTCCAGGTCTCACTTCTTTAGCGATCAGATCGGTTCGAATGATTGAGTGTGATGCGCCCTTATCCATTCTTAATATTCGCTCTCGTCCATCCACACATCCACCATTAGTAACGTTGCTCGTTTTTCTACCAATTCGCGAGACGGAGATTATGGGGCATTCAATTGCAGGAACCAGCATACACCCCTTTAGACTGGCTCGTTTTAGTTTCACGACCGAGAAGTTGATGATTCATCTTGCTCAGCCTTTCATTTTCGTTGTCCTTCCTGTCTGTTGAAACCCATCTTGCATTTTCGTGCGAAATGACCAGTCTTTCCAATTTTAAGCATTTTCCAGCTTGATTCTTGACACCAGAACGATTCATTCCTTCTATCGACTTCAGAGTTTTCAATATTTCGGTCATCACATCTGGTGTTTCTACCTTCATTTTATTGACTTTGTTGTTGTTGTTGTTGTAGCGGCAAGCCCAGTCCCGTTTAGGGTCAGGCAAGTTTAGTTTTAGTCATCGAGGTCATCTAACGGGAGGCCCAGGAAACGTGCTCTTTCGACGGGGTCGGACCAAAGGGAGAGGGGTGTTAGATGAGTCGGGTTAAGTGGGCATGCAAAGAGGTGGTTAGTGACGTGCGGGAATTCTTTGCATGCAGGACATGTGTTAGATATGTCAGGGTCGAGTCTGGATAGGATAGATCTTAATTGTGCCAGGGTTATTGACTTTGTATGCTGGTCTGCTTATGAGTGCCGCCGTTTCACGTGTTTGAGCATGCGTAACTGTTTCAGCGAATGTTAACTTTGGATTCGCATATGCCGCTCGCTTGATGTTGCGTGTAACTGAACATTATATTTAAGAATTTTTATTCTATAGCTAACTAACTTTACCTGAAATACTTTTGAAATATTAATACAACTCTGAAATTTAACGAAACGTGTATTCTCAGTTTTGAATTTTATGCATCCATTTCATTCAGTATGATAAAATTAACAAGATAGGACACGAATAAGTAAGCTGATGTTTTAACTGCACTTATAATTTTCAGATATTAAAACGTCGAATAAATAAGTACTTTACAGTGTAACTAACAGTTTTATTTAAGTTCTTAAGATTCGTGCCTGCTGATAAACAGTGTCGATCTACTGAGCATATTTATGCACTGGTGTGCGACATTTTTTAATATTTATCCTTTCGTGAAAGCCGCCATTTTCCACTTTGTTTACGTCACGCTATAATTTAAAAAGTAAAAACTCCGACGATAATGCTCTAAATCAATCTGAAATGCTGAACTTGAACTCCTATGAAGAATTAATCAGCGGTGGTGAAGAGGACCGAAATGTTTCCAGCTTCTTCACTGCACGACACTTACACCTACAACCCGCGAAATCCTCTGCCACCCTTTTCACCAGCTGGACGAAGGAGTACCGGTTAGAACTTAATGTAAAGGTCGATGATGCAAAAATTCCGACCACAAACAACCCAAAGTTACTAGGAGTCACATTCGATAGCCTGCCAAAGTACAAAGCCCCAACAGAATCCTCAAATCGCTAGCCGGTAGCACCTGGGGAAAAGACTAAGAAACGCTCCTGGCAACGTACAAGGCAATTGACCGGCCGGTCGTAAACTATGCTGCGCCGATTTAGACGCCGGCGCTAGCGAGAAGCAGTTGAAGAAGCTTCAGACCTGCCAGAACACCGCCCTTCGGACCGTGACGGGAAACCTCTTGATAGCGTCGGAGCACCGCTTACACAGTGAGACATCCATGCTCCCAGTTAAGGAGCATAATGTTATGCTGTGTAAGCAATATCTGCTGAAATGCTACCGTATGGATCATCCTAACAGAAATCTATTGGAAGCCGAACCAACACCTAGGCACATCAGGGAGAGAGTACTAGACTACCGGGACGACATACAGCAATACTGACAAGACCCGCTGGACAGGACGGCGTACAGACAGGCCATAAACACCGTTCACCGAGAGTCCGTTAACACCTTCGTGAACTCTCTTCCCCTGAATGGTGTTCTCGGAGTAAAATCACCACCCATTGGAGAACAAGAGCTCGAGATGTCTCGAGAGACCCGCGTAACCCTGGCACAATTAAGATCTGGATACTGTTGCAGGCTTAACTCTTTCCTATCCAGACTCGACCCTGACATACCCAATACATGTCCCGCGCGACACTAACCACCTCTTTGCATACCCACTTAGCCCGACTCATCTAACACCCCTCTCCATCTGGTCCGAACCCGTCGAAACTGCACGTTTCCTGGGCCTCCCGTTAGATTACCTCGATGACTGAAACTAAACTTGCCTGACCCTAAACGGAGTTGGCGTATAGCCGCTACAATAACAACAACAACAACAAATTCATAGATTACAATCTTCATTGGAAGCCTCGGAAAAAGAGAGCTTAAGTCGGAAACAAGCGCTCACATCATCATGTGCAACAGCCTTTCCCAACGGAAAAATTTAGTAATTAGTCGACTCTGGACATGCTAAATCCACAACACATACTTCACCGTTGTATGTCATTATATCGACCGCCGCCGCCTAGTATCCCGTAAACTCGTTGCCACATACGATTTTAACCGCCTCTAAAACTCACACCCCGCAAGTACCTAACGTCATAACTGCCGACGTATTTGCCGCCTGTTCACAGCTTTATCCCGGTCTTGCCAGTTTAAATGCAAACCATCAAACACATAAAAATATTCAATGCCTCGATCCACGTTTGAATCGCCTTTCAGGAAACTACGCTACGAATGTCAATTCTACCGACATTAATTCTGCCGGTCCAGCATCATATAATATACCACATTCAACGCCTACACAAAACAACAACTCTCAAATATGCATGTCACCATACAATAAATTTTTTCATCGAAACTTGCAAGATTTGACTAAATTTTCAGGCCTTCAGGCAAAAGAAACTTGACAAATTTTTGTCTACACTATTGTCGAAAATCTGCTTCGTTTACAGAAAGCTATCATAGGAGAAGTCCGAGCCAAAGTTGAATGCAGTCATTTAATCGCTGGAATTTCACTTCCAGTGCGAAAAGATTTGCTGCAATTAAAGTGGTAATTTCAAATGCACGAAACAAAGAAAATAAGTTTGTTATGAAAGGGGTACGAACAACAAAAAAGCTGCTAATTCCGCTACAAATGTTATATGTGGATATGTTCAAATGCGAAAATAAAGAACTAAGTAATATCCCCATAGAGCGCTATACAAATGCAATTCCTAAAATTTTGATTGGTATGGTACACACTAAGCATTTGAGTACTTTAAATTTTAATGATAATTTTACAATCCATAAGACCAAATTAGGTTGGTTGTCCTCTTCGGTTTGTCATGTACACATTAATGAAGAAATTATTGGTGAAATGCAAAAACAAATGAACGAGTATTGCCGCAAAGTTATGACGTTGCCTTTAAACTTTTAAAACTAGTAGAACGCAAAATGTCTTTGGATGAAAATTATTCAAATTGGGCAAAAATAAATGAATATGTAGGAAAGGGCTATGCGAGAAAATTGTCTTCAGATGAAGTCAAATTAGCGATTGGACGAGTTTGGTATTTACCTCACCTTGCCGTTTATAATTTGAACAAAGAAAATTAACCTAGGTAAGTTTTTTTTGGTGCTGCTGCAAAAGTTTATAGTATCTCCTTAAACTCCGCGCTTATGAAAGGTCCTGTCGATTATCAGCCAATACCACTGCAATCCGTTTTATTTAAATTTCGTAAAGGAAAAGTAGCTGCTTTTGGCGACATAAATGAAATGTGCCACCGCATCAATACTCGCGATATAGACCAACATTCTCAGAGATTTTTGTGGCGCAAAGCGAATACTTCAAGAGCACCCGATGTATACGTAATGAATGCCATGATATTATTTGGTGTCATGTGCTCTCCATGTTCCATGTAAAGATGATTACCCGAGAGCAGTAGGAGCAATTGTTAATCGCCACTATCGATGACTACGTAGATAGTTTTTCTTTCTAGTTCTATTTCAAATTCACCGAAATTAATATTGGCGATGAATGAGCAATCAAAAAGTAGTCGAGATAAATCTAAAAACATGATTAATTCAGACTCCGTATATAACAAAGCACTCGGAATGTATTGGAATGCGGAATGTGACGTATTCTGTTTCAATTTAAGAGTACCAAAATCTGTTTTGAATGATAATCGACGACCAACAAAAGCAGAACTGTTAGGATTGACAATATCAATCAGTGATACACATCGCTTAGTCAAGTTGACGACTTTAGCATACCGAGATGTTATGGTCATTATTTTCAAGATCTTTTTGCAAAAATTCAATTACACATATTCGTAGATGCAAGTGAATTAGCGTACGCGGCTGTGGCATACTATCGTATAGCTTTCGTTGCAATTCTTCGATTTCAGCGCAGACCGCCGTGATAGGAACGCGGTTGAGTAAATCAATTATTGAAGGTTACACAGTTAAACCTGAAGCAGTAGTTTTTTGGTTGAACTCAAAAACTCAGGAGCTCCCCAATATATTCCGGGTTGCTGAAGTTGCAAAAGAAAAACTATGAATCACTGCAAAGGAGATCAGAGAAACTGAGATAATGTTTAATTTAGTTAAAATGGTTCAAGGAATTGAATCTACGGACGAAGTTACAACATTAAGAAGATGTGAGCAACTCTGAAGGCGTAGCACATTGTATAAATTAACAATAGTAGACAAGGAAGGAATTAAACAAAAGTTAAGAAATAGGAATCGCACCATATGAATGGAAAATTTCAACAGTGGTTCAAGTAAAAAAAAGTAAAAAATACTACAAAGCGGAAGAGCTACGACCGATTAACACTGCGAATTATGGAAAAAGTTCTAGAGACTGTAGTAAAAAACCAGCTGAATAATTACATCGTGACCAATAATATATTAGCCAGTGAGCAACCAAAGTGTCATCGAAACATTCATGTGAAACTGTCCTTAATTGGGTTATCTCATACTGGAAGGAAGAAATAAGAAAGAAAAAAATATATATACTTGTAGTTTTTATAGACTTTAAAAAGGGCTTCGAAACCGTAGATCGAAAGCTCATGATCAACAAATTGTACACATTCGGTATAAAAAATTTTCAACTGCAATGGTTTGAGAGTTTTCTAACAGATAGAAAACAACACACAACAATTGATGATGTGGTATCGGAAGAAATATCAGTCAACATAGGACTTCCACAAGGATCAGTACTGGGCCCGATTCTATTCAATATATATATATATAAATGATATTACTTCGGTGATTAAATTCTGTAAAGTCAGACTCTTTGCCGATGATGCACTTCTATTCATAAGTGAGGAAAAACTCACTAAATTTCTATGGAAGTACGTTACGCGGATGGCGCCCCTCGTGTCGGTTGGGCTTAAACATTTTTTTTTTTAAATAAATAAAAATAAAGTGATATAACTTACCTAAATACAATGGTGAGCTGTCGGATCATTATAATATTAAAACAACTTACAAAAATCTGATAAAATTAAAGAACAGCAAAAGTATGTGGAAATATCTAAAACAAGCAGGGTGTTATGAAGATAAGAAAGAGAGTATATCGTCGGTGTTTCATAATAATCAATATATTGAAGACAAAAAAAATTTTAGTGGAATTTTTTATACATTTTTTGTTAAAAGCATTGAAATTAATGAAGACTTAGGCTTTGATGTTGACTCGACATTTAAATTTGAAATAAAAGTCAAAACGGTAAAGAACAATAAATACAAAATTTGTGGCAAAAAATTACTGACAGAAGGTGTAATTAAAGATTCACTGTCATTTTTAGAACACTTCTTCTCAGTAATAATAAAAAAGTTTAAAAACAGGAATCTTAGCAATGGGTGGAAATTTTCTAGTGTTTCCAGTAAAAAAAAGTAAAGAAAACACAACAGAAGAGCTACGACCGATTAACACTTTGCCAATTATGGAAGAGGTTTTAGAGGCTGTAGCAAAAAACCAACTGAATAATTACATCGATACAAATAATATAAGCTAGTGAATAATCAGCGTTTCGATCGATACATTCAGACTGAAAGGAAGAAATGAGAAAAGAAAAAATATATACTGTAGTTTTCAAAGACTTAAAAAGAGCTTTCGGAACCGTAGATCGAAACCTCATGATCAACAAATTGTACAGAATCGGTATAAAAACTGTTCAACTTAAATGGTTTCAGAGCTTTCTAGCAGATAGAAAATAATACACAACAATTGATGATGTAGTATCGGAAGACATATCCGTCAACATAGGACTTCCATAGAAATCAGTACTGGCCCCGATACTATTCAATATATACATCAATGTCATTACTTCAGCAATTAAATTCATAAAAAAAATTAAACGTAGCATTCGAAAAAATACAACATGACTCAGATTCACTACACATTTGGTTATGTACTAACGTTGATAAAAAGTTGATGTTTAATGTGAAAAAATTAATTATATGATAATTTCCTCCTCAAATAGAAGTACTCAGAACTTCGGGAATTATTTGTCAAAAACGAAATTATCGAAGCTGTAACTAAAATTAAATACATGGAAATTATAATTGACAACAAACTATCATATTGTAAAAAAGACTTCAACGAAAATTGGACTCATTAAAAGGACATTCAGAAGATATAAAATCACACAACTCGTTTTCTTTCACACCATATACATATCTAATTAAGAATGGAATTCTACCAAAATATTTGTTAGATAAATAAATATTTTGAAGTGATGCTCACTCCTATGAAACGAGAAAAAGGTCAAAAAGAAAATTTAAAACGATTAATCTGTTCTAAAAAGTTTTAAATCTGTATAGTTCAATACTGATTGCAATAACAAACTCTAAGTAGAAGTTTCCATATTTTTAAAAAGTATTTATTCAAACACTGCTTAACACCTATGTACCTGATTTAATCTAATATATTTTAATTGCTAAACACTTATATACCTAAATTAATTTAATTCATTAATATTTTTTGTATAATTTAAAGGTCTTAAAGACTGTTAATAAATGAATAAATAAAATAAATAATATATGTAAATATAATAAATAAAATAAATAAATAAAAAACAGGTCGCTCATCATTCGCCCTGCTATATGTTGCAGAAGCTTGGACGATGTCGGCATCCGATGAGCCAGCTTTATGAGTTTTCGAGGGAAAAGTTTTGAGGAAGATTTATAGTCCTTTGCGCGTTGACAGCGAAAAAAACCGCAGGCGATGGAACGATAAGATGTACGAATTAATCGATGACATTGACATATTTCAGCGAATTAAGAGGCAGCGGCTATGTTGATTAGGCCATGTCATTCGAATGGATGAAAATATTCTATGGAGTACCCGCCGGTGAAAAAAGATGAAGGGAAAGTCCTCCACTCCGTTGGAAGGATCATGTGGAGAGCGACCTGAGTTCACTTGGTATTTTCAACAGGTGCCAAACAGCGAAGAGAAAGAACGAGTGGCGCGCTGTTGTTTATTCGACTATAATGGCGTAAGCGGTGGCTATGCCGGCACCAAAGAAGAAGATAAGGGAACGGAATCTACTTGCCGTGGGCAGTCTCGCCTTGATGCTAAATCCGGTGTTCCACTGATGGCGTTCCCGGTAAATTCCGTGAGCTAGGTCAGTCACCTTCATTAAGTGTAACAAATGTGCAGTGGTACGCTGAAACGAAGTGTTCACGTGATAACTATTGGCGAAAGGTCTGATTCTAGGGTTAGAATAGGTCGCAAAGCTACGCAGCTTGTGGGAGTAGAATGCCGAATTATCTTTATGTTCTGCCAGCTCCATTCCTTTACGATCATTTGACATTCAAGAATGCCAAAGATCGTTGTGCGCGTTGAAGTCGTCCAAAACCAATCGGTATTCACCTCTGAGTAGCGCACCTATATCAGGACGGTGAACTGGACAACAAGTAACGTTAGATATATATAAAATATATCGAGCTCGAGACACCGCCTGACCGGATAGCTATCCCTACAGTAGTATCCTTGCGGTTGATGTATCTTTGGGTAAGATGACACTGCGCGGTGCTGAGCAGGGTGGGTGAATTTTTGAGTCATGCTGCAGGAGGCTCCGTTGGACCGTGAAGGTCTGCTTTTTCATCCAATGTTGGTAGCTATGCATAAGACCCACCCGTTAAAGCAAGGGTCAATGTAATGCGCGGTCCACTCCTTGTGGGTCTTAAGATGACTCCTACCCTTGCACTGGGTGTATCTAAACGAATTGGATGAATGGTGGATACGTTTGGACACGCAGCAGAAATAGTCCGTCGGACCAGGGTTGGGTACATCACCAGCCTTGGTGAGAAAGATTTGAAGCAGCGCTGTTGCAAGGTTTTGTTCCGTTGACGTACTTAGACTAGAATTGCCTGCAAATTGGAGGCCTTCGGCTGATTCTAACTAAAACATTAACCGAACGTGATCATAATATAGAAATAGTAACTTATTCATGCAACCAATATTTGTTATAATAATTTTAAATAAAAGGGTGATATCATGTAAAAAAAAAACTAAATATGAAGTAGCATTTGTTTATTCTTTCCTTTGTTATATACTTATCCTTTATAAGTGTGCTACCACGATTTTCACTGGCTCTAGCGCCCATTTATACTTCATTCTTCTTACAAAAGTACCATTAAAAAAGACGCGGTATAATCACCGTGGAGAAAAATTTACGATGTGCGACCAATGCAACCTATAGCGGTATATAGAAGAACTCAAGCAGACGCGCCATACCGCGGTGGTATGACACGGTACCGCTATATGCATAGTCGACCGCGCGGTATAAGCATACATATAGATGACGTTAAAATTCCGACTATAAATAATCCTAAGTTACAATTGCCACTAAAGTAGAGAGCCGCAACAGAATCCTCAAATCGCAAGCTGGCAGCACTAATGAAAACAAAGAAATGTTGCAGGCAACATACAGATCGGACGGTCTTAAACTATGCTGCTCCGATTTTGACGCCGGGGCTAACGAGACGCAATTGAAGAAGATAAAAGCTTGTCAGAAATACCGACAAGAACCGCTGGACAGGACGGCATACCGAGAAGCTTTATGCACCATACGCCGAAAATCCGTTAACGCTTTTGTGAACTCTATTCTCATGAATCGTGCTCTCGGAATCCAAGCACCAGCCATAGCAGAACAAGAGCTCGAGTTGCCTC
This sequence comes from Neoceratitis asiatica, assembly GCA_030068015.2. Taxonomy (NCBI): domain Eukaryota; kingdom Metazoa; phylum Arthropoda; class Insecta; order Diptera; family Tephritidae; genus Neoceratitis; species Neoceratitis asiatica. The sequence continues at coordinate 24,036,606 of CM061530.1, read as the reverse complement.
CAGAAACCCGAGTAACACTGGCACAATTAAAGTCTGGATGTTGTAGACATATCCAACGTATGTCTCGTATGCATTGAGTCTCCGCACGACACTAACCACCTCTTTGCATGCCCACTCAACCCGACACACCTAACAAGCCTTCATATATATATATTGCTATTTTAGTGGATTACTTCGATGATTTGCCAAATCCTAGTCTAATCACTGGATTACTCAATAATTTACAATTCACTTTGTTATTTACTAGTTATATTGCAACTTTCACAATATACTATTTTTATCACTAACCCGCTCACTTTACGACTGATTAGCTCTGCAGTTGTGTTTCGTCCTTATATACTAATCGATTATTTGCAACTAAAGCATGGAACCATCAAATTCTTCTCGATGACGAATCTTCTCGATGCATACTCTAGAACATGCCAGTTATCGGCTTCTCTCTTTCATCTGACATTCGCTTCGCATTTTCGCAATTATATATATATATATAAATATGTGTATATAACCACTTTAGCGATTTCCGGTCGTAATCCTCTTTCAATTTGTGGTGTGCGTCTTCAAGGAGTTTTTTAAGGACTTAAAACTCGCTTGCTACCAATATAATAATTAATTGAGACCAGAAATGCTGCTGATGTTTCGCTTTATAAAACAACCGATAACATTGTTATTAATCTCTTGTCGAAATAGGTGAGTATCTTTCATGTTTCTCATGGCTCAAATATTTTCATGTCGTTGGCATTATTAAGTATTCTCAAAGTCGATGAACCCGAACTTGCATAAATGGTCAACCGATCGTAATCGTAAATTTATTCGACAGATATTGAACGACGGAACAATATTTAAAAAAATTTGATTTTTTTTAACAATTTGGAACGAAAATTCATCCTATATATTTATCTTAAATAAGTTGATTTGGTTTTGTGTTTGTCCGACAGGGTGGATACTAGATTTATATCGGAACGAATTTCCGTCATCCCTTGTCAATTTTGGTTTAGTAACACACCGGTTTCGGCAAACCGCCATCTTCAGTGTTTGGTTTCGTTCTCGGAACGTTCGGAGAACGAAACCAAACACTGAAGATGGCGGTTTGCCGAAACCGGTGTGTTACTAAACCAAAATTGACAAGGGATGACGGAAATTCGTTCCGATATAAATATCTTAAATACTTTCATTAGCATATCGTTTAGAAAATTCCACGATGTTTTTTTCGATTTCTGATATTCTTTGAACGGGCCAAGGAGAGGTACAATTTAGTATTTTTACATGATCAACTCGCTGGTAAAATTAAAAGAAATATAAAAGCTTAATAAAATTTTGGGCACATTGAAGAAATATTTAAACCATAAAATATCTGCAGAATACCAAGTTTTTTGGGCTAAGCCACATAAATGCAAAAAGTTTCTTGTCGGGCAAACGGTTGCAATTTGGCCGGATAAACAGACTAATGATTTCAGGTAAGTATTTCAAAAAAGAGTCCTTCACCAAATTTCATTCAAATCTTTCAATAAACTGAAACTAATCTTTTTTTTTAATAAAAAAGTAAAGAGGGACTTCGTTGCCTATCAGAGAATTTCTAATGAATATATGTTGTGTATGGTTTATCAAGTGATGAGGGAACAAATAGTACTCCATCAGTTGGTCTTCATTGTTTTCGAAATATACTTTGTCTTTATATGAGCTACCTTTGTCCGTGTTTCAATACACGAAGCGGAAAGTGTGCAATAAACACAGTAAATGTATACAACTGTGACTTAAGCTGGAACTCCATAGGAGTAAGTATGATTGGGCATATGAGGTCCGTTTTTTGCATTACGTGCGGGACTTCGTTTGTCCTCTTAATCGTCTGGAATTTACGCAACGTTTATTTTGTTCTCAATAATTACAATTTTCTCCATTATACACAATGGTGTACTTTACAAATCTTTATCAACAATTATTATTCGCTTTAGTTTGCACTAGTGTTACAACTTACACTTAAACTCGATTGCCTGCAATAGCTGCTGCCGCTCCTTTTATACCTAACGATGGTCCAAACATTCTATTCACGCGCTCCAGCATACTGTCACTTCTTTTGTCTGTCCTTAGTACGGCGAATTTGCATCATATTGCCACTTCTTTTGTCTGTCCTTAGTACGGAAAATTTTCACCACAATGCCACCTCTGTCGCCCCTTTTGTCTGTCCTTTGTATTTGGAATTTCCGTCTTAGAGAGCATAAACGTAATAATAGAGCATAAACGCTTTCAAAAATTGTTAACGATTATTTCACATTCTCAACATAGCAAATCATAAAAGATGTAGAGAATGCGTAATAAACGAATAATGGCACCTCGAAACCGGTAGAACAATTATTAGCATGAAAAATTTGGGCCTATTTTGCTTTTTACAAAATATAGTTCAGAGAAGATCGTCTCGATGCATTTGTTTTTCTATATATATTTATGCGGTGGTGGCAGTGTATCCCTGCAATACCAAATTTCTTTTTATCGAGAAATAAAAGCTATCGCTGCTACCACAGAGTATAACCGAAGGTACTGAGGAAAGACAGATGAATTGTATTACAGAGGTACCTATAGATTAATGAGAACTTCTATTAGCAAACAATTATCACCGCGCGTTCTGGGGAGTCGTTAATTAGTTTTCCGTCATCCATTATTTAGTTAGCTATCTGGGCATCAAATTTGAGAAGGTTGAACTCTTTCATGCGTTCGTCCCATTAGAACACTGATAGCCGTTTCATGGAACAATTGTAAATACAAATAAAAATTGTATGACGAATGTTAGGTTTTACTTACAGTTTTTTCACGAAAGCGGATTGCAGCCAAAACTAAAAATAGGTTCGAATATTTTTTTTTTTTTGCTACCAAGAGTTTGCGAATATGCTTCTACCCCAGAAAATCGAAGGATTGATGGATTAGAGCTTACATATTATATGGATTAGAATTAATTTTAGAGTACTCTGTCATCTAGTTACGCCTCCATTGAATAGTCGTGTTTTTCTCATGGTAACTGAACCACTAAAATATATACATACGAACTATATTATATTCATTCTCTGTAGTGAAAATTAACGGATATTGAGAAATTGAGTGTAAGGTTTGATAGTTGAAGGCCAATAATTCAATTGGTACGATTGTATCAAGTAGGACTCCCTTCCAGTTAATATAAGGCAGATTATATAGTATAATTCACCGACCTGTCAAACCATGTGGTCGCTTTTCATGTTCTGTGCGTTGTACTCGTTAAAGTTCCACTCGCTACTTTGTGTGCGCGCCATTAACCAAGTTGTTGCGCTATTTTGTGCTATATTTTACTTTTCGGAACTTTTTTAATTTAAAAGTTAAAAACTATATATTAATTTAATTAAACTTTAAAAAATTCTACAATACCTCCTGCGGCCAAAAAGCTACTAAAAATGAATGAAGAAACTAAAAAGTTTTTTTCTTTCTGAAATTACCTGTTACACAGAAAAACGATCCAACATATCTTACAATCAAGTCATATGATGATAAAAACCTATTTCTTCCATGCCATGTCTTGCGGTCTACAAGAGTATTCAAGCTATCAGCAAAGAAGCCAATCTTTCTCTAGCCTTTTATTATCAGTTAAAAACCAGGATATGGAGCTCTTAATTTCTTGAAAGGTACTAAGGGGCAGGTGCTTTGTTCTTAACTTTTGCTAAATATACATTGTCAAGTCGTATTGAAATCGCCTGGAGATATCTGCCCTTACTATCCCAACCCTATGAGTTGCAAGAGTTGTAAAATCCTGGGACTCACCACTAAGCACTACAATAATTCCTCATCTGCAACCCTCCTTCTGACCACACATCTCCAGATGGTTGCATTAAAGTTTTATGGGCAAATTCCAATGGTGAGCAACCTAACACCTGTTCAAAATATGATGGATTTTTATGAGGAGCTTATATTTCATGTCAGAAATACACTCGGAGGGCTTGACCTTCCCTGCCGAGGGGCGACCGCAATTAGAAAAATTTATTTTCTATAATTTTTGATGTTGCTCAAATCTGGGCTCCTCGAACCCAGGCCTTCCGAATGGCAGTACGCAATGCTGACCACTCGGCTATCGCGGCCGCTCCTTCAAAATTAAAAAGATATCGAATTGTGTACAGTGTCAGTAACATCTGGCCGGATGGTGTTATTGAGTCTCACTAACTGCAGATACTACTCCTTCCAGTTCAATATTTTGAGTCTCTTTTCCAAAGCTGGCAGATCTTCATCGTTTTCGTAAATGTTTTGGTCATCCTGCCGTAGCAGTTATGTCGGCACAAACGGTACCAGAAACCTTGGTACCGGCAGGAGTAATTGCAATAGCAACAGCGGGAGTCTGCAGCAGCAGCAGTAATATTTACATCCTAATTTTGTATTTTTGCCAACACCCACTACCTCCATCAGTAAACCGATGATCTCGTTACGAGTTTCTTCGGACAGCGCCTATAATTATTATGTTTATGTCACTTAACACGCAGTGGTACTATTATTGTAGGTATCGACGAATTCCTGTAAAGTGGGAGTTGTAAAGTTATAAAGTTTTTTGTTATTTCGTAAGAAAATTTTTCAATATAAATATATATATATATACAATATATGTTATATATATAATATAAATTCTGAATTAATTAATTAATTAATTTTTTAATTTACAGGAGATCATAATTTCTCAACCACCAAAATAATTTACATTCGCTTTAAGGAATCTAAGGAATTTTCACCTATATAATATACTCGACGTATCAACCATCCATGTTGAATACATCGATTTCACGTTCTCGTTAGTTTCAACTCGTGTAACAATAGCGTCAATACCAGTATATCCTAAAATCCTGTCAGTTATTGATTGTTTCTACGCTATCATTGGGAAAATATTGAAAGCTATTCCAAAAACATATAACTAATCACTGAAGTTAAAATATTTTACTGCCGAAATAGATTTTCTTAAGTGTGCCATCGCGATGGCTGCACCAGCAGCCTGTACGCGCTTTTCCGACAATTATGAAATTAAGGAGGAACTTGGAAAGTAAGTAAAATATAACATGTATGTAATTTTCCAAATACAAGCGATTTTGATGAAAGGTAGTATTATTTATAAAGTAATTATTTTCAATTGGGCGTCCACAGTAGCCGAGTTGTTATCAGAGCGATTTCCTATGCGAAGGATCACGGGTTCGAGAACTGTCCCTACCAACATTCAAAATTATAGAAAATTATTTAATTAAAAAAAAAAATAAGCTCATTTTTCTAATTGCGGTCACTCTTCGGCAGGGAATGTCAACCGTTCGAAGACGGCTTAGAATGAACCGTAGGTCAATCAATTTGTGAATTTATTATTTTTAATTTTTTTTTTAATTTTTAAAATTCCATATTGCCTCATAGTTTGTTTTACTATGAAAATTAAAACTTCTGACAAAGAAAACACTTTTTCTCTTAAAAGTTTTCTCCGCTTTATTGGATTTTCGGGAACAGGATCTGTAAATTCAGGTGAACTACAATAAAAACTGAAATCCAACATAGGTTTCTACAGGGGGAAATTAAATGTCTATCATTGACAAATTCACCTCATCGTAAAATTATTTCCGCAAGAGGTATATCTCAATAATTTGCCTTAAGTGTAAAAAACAACAACCAAAAGCATTGAAACTACAACAATCCCACTACTGAAAGTACCTGTTTTGCAAAAATATAATCCAAACTGAAAGTAGTTTATTTTCTATTAATTTTCTTTAATATCTATTGCTAATAATTACGAGAAGTAGAGATGGGTACAATCCCAATTGTGAAATTTTTGTTTTTTTAATTGGCGTACACTTGTATGTGACGAAAAATAGAAAGAATGGTGGAAAAAGTTTTTCAATTCAAAATAATTTACATACATAAGTACGTAGAAAAAGTGTGGATTTTTTGCGCTATGGTCTTCGATTTGGCTAAAATTTGGTATATAATTTAATTTTGTGCCAAAACTGAAAAAATACAAAAATTTTCCTCGAAGGTGTAGGCGTGGCAAAGGCTGAAAGAATCAGGAAGGTAGCTCTATATCAAAAGCCATAAGTTGGCTCATATTTAAACAACTTCCTTTAGATTGATAGTTTTTTGAGATGGAGTCTTAAAAGGTCAAACAGTAATGTGCACTTTATGTTGATATGCGAAAATTGAAGAAAATCTATAACTGAGTATGCGTAAATAAATTTCCTGCATACTGGTTTATGCCACCCTCTCATGATGAATCTTGAACTTTAAATATAGTTATTTTTGTCGCAGGAACCTGATTTGGTGACCGTAACTTATAGCTTCCATACACCTGATCTATCATATTTATACACGGGATTTTTGATCAAGATTCCTGTATTTAATATTGTAATGCATGAAATATTATTTATTGGGTTTCTGCCGATATATATATTTCGCACGTATACAAACACAAGGCATGTTAGACGTTAAAAAACTTCGATCGCAACAGACAGCCGAACGACGAAGAAAGAAATATGAAAAATCTTATAATTGTTGTCTCCCAACGTATCCACTAAAGTTTGGGAAGCTACCAAAAATCTCAATCCACCAGTAAATGGTAAAGCGCCGTTGAGACTACATAACACATCCTGGACCAGAACTGGACTTTTTCAGAAATGAAAAAGAAAACGCGATTTGTTTTTCAGAGCACCTCAGTACGGTATTCCGACCAAATACTGTTTCAGATAATGCACCTTCGATACTAAATCAAAATGTTCCAAGACACACTGTTTCTGCGGGAATACTGTATCTGAGCTTAGGAAGATTATTGCGGTCCTAGATACAAAAAATTCACTTGGATACGATCATACCCCACCAAAGATGCTAAAAAAATTGGCAAGCATTGCTCTCGTTTTGCTTGCAAAGTTTTTCAGTGCCATACTAAAGCTATTATTTTATCCAAAAACATACAAAAAGTCGAAGATAATTATGATAGTTAAACCCGGCAACGACACAACCCTGCTGTCATCATATAGATCAATCAAACTGTTGATTTGATTTGCCTTTAAAAACTTCTCGAAAAATTGTTGCTATCAAAAATTTCTTATTTTCTCCAAGAAAATGACATTATTCCAATACATCAATTTAGTTTTCGCTTAAAACAATACACAGTTACAGTTACGCGTTCGTCATCTAAGGGTATTTCACTTTCACTAAGAATGCTCTGGACAAGTGAACAGATTAACTCATTGGTCCATACATGAGTTTGCTCCCATCTTCTGTAATTCGTTCCATCTTTTCATAGAATTTTCGAGCATTACCCTTGTCAGCTAGCTTCACAAGCTTTTCATATTTACGAATTTCGGTCTCCCTTTTTTGTTTTGTTTGCAAATGCGTCTCGCTTCCCTCTTCAGCTCTCAGTATCTATACCTCCTCGCACGTGTCGTGGTCGACCGTAACGTTGGGAGGTTGGCAGTCTGACCACAACAGCTCGATGTTCTTCATCGTACCAGCAATTCTCCTGAGCGGCATGTAAGGTGTTTGATATTCCATTCCACAGCTCCCTTATATCGAGTTTCTGATAAGTGCTCTCGAAGAGCAGGTGTGCAAGTCGAGTAGAAAACCTGCTCGCTGTTGCTGTGATTGCAGATTTTCTACGTCGACTCTTGTGTTTGTTGACGTATAGTTCTTTGCTGCACAGAGGGTGTGTATCTTCGCTACGAAAAGATAATGATCCCAGTCGATGTTAGGTCCTCGGAACGTACACACGTTTAGCACACTGGATACATGTATTCCTTCAATGACAATGTGATCGATTTGGTTGCGTGTTTTTTGATCCGTAGACAACCATGTAGCTTAATGTTCGTGTGCTGGAATCTATTACTACATACAACTATATTTCGGGCTCCGGCGAAGTCAATCAGCCTCAGCTCGGTTGGGAACGTTTTGTCGTAAAGGCTGAATTTTCAGTCTGTTTCGCCAAAAATACCTTTCACCATGGCGTTAAAATCGCCTTACACAATTTAAACATTATGGCGAGAACAGCGCTTAAAAGTTCTAAGCTCTTATAGGAAGCATCTTTGGTCACATTATCCTTCTCTTCCGTCGGGTGGGCACAAATCAGCGATGTGTTGAAGAACTTCGCTTTGATGCGGAATCTGGCTAGACGTTCAACCAGCGAGGTGAATCAGGACCCGGTGATGGAGTCTCTCTTCCAACACAAACCCAGCACCAAATTCCCGCTCTTTTATATGGCCGCTGTAGTAGATTTCATAAGGACCCACCCTCTTCGTCTTTGTTCTGTCCATCGTTCTTTTTAAACGGCCGTGATGTCAGCCTTTAGTCTTACGAGGACATCAACCAGCTAGGAGCGGTACCTTCCAATTAAGGGACTGGACATTTCAGATGCATACCATCAAATCGTGATCATTTAAACGTTGCAGGGCTCGCCATTAAAAGGGGGCAGGGGGCTCTTATGCAATACATTTGTTGGTTTTTTTTTGTTGGAGTGTACTTTTTTTATGTGGTTGGTCCTAAACCATACACTGCAGATTTGACCAGATGTTACCATACGTCAAATCTAGGAGAAGACCCATCAATAAGGAATCGACTGCTTCCACGTCACTATGTCTGAATTTGGTATCCCAGCAAAACTCATACGGCTGTGTAAACTGTCATTAAGCAACACCAAAAGATCCGTCAGGATCGGGAAGAACAACTTCCGAGCCGTTTAATTCCTGAAGAAACTAATACGAGCTGCTGCTGGCGTACGCCGATCATATTTATATCATTTTCCTCTACAACCGCGCCACTAGTTCTGCTTTCTCCAGGCAGAGTAAGGAAGCGAAACGTACGGGTCTGATAGTGAACGAGAACAAGATGAAATATCTCCTGTCATCAAACAAACACTCGTAGCTTGACCTCCATTTTCTTGGAAAGATCAAGTGGAGAAAAAACTGTCTGCACTTTGTACGTCCAATTGACGCCAAACAGCGGAAAGAATGGCGTGCCGCTTTAACTCGGCTATAATCCCATAAGTAGTGTCCACGCCAGTAAAAAAGAAAAATATGCCCACATATTTCGAGGGAAATATATCTAAGTAAAGAAGTCAAAGCCTTTTTGTATTAAAAGTTTTAATTCTGATGCAACATATACATATTGTAACGATTGTCTGGGATACTTGCTGCCGCTCCTTTTATACCAGAGGATGACCAAAACATTCCGTTCACGCGTTTGTGCGTGTGCATAACTTTATTGCCTGCAATAACTGCTGTCGCTCCTTTTATCTGTTCTTCGTTTTTGGTATTTTCGTCACAATGTGCTGGTCAATGCATTCGCTTTTTAGTGATACCTAATTTTCGAAGTTTGATTACCAATTAGCCAACATAGGGCTACCTTCGTGATTTCGTTTTTGCCACGCCCTTAACTTCTAAGAATTTTTTTTTAAATATTTCAGGTCGATTTCTGGCATGAAATTACCGTATATGATTGTATATTTAATATTATCTGGCTGTTGTAGTTGATATATCTGTCGAGCTCAATGTTTTTCCAATAAATGGACAAATGGCTACAAGTTTTTTCGATAGCCTTGATTTCGTTGACAAAAGTGTTATCAAACGAAAGCGGGAAGCTCACAGATCTCGAATATATTTTTACGCCAGAGAATTATAATGTCCAAGGTATTTGCAAATTAAAGTTAAAAATTTGTCTGTTCTGTACACATATTACTATTTAAAAACACTTGGTACTTATTTATTATAATCTTTATTTTACACTTTCCGCATTTATTTTGTACACATAATTACTTTTTGATAATTAACATTTAATCATTACTGAGCAATTTATGACAAATTAATTTACAGTAACATTCGGTTGCAAACCTATTTCATATTTTGTGTTGCCATATTTCTAATGTAACACAATTATATAATTTATTTGATCTACAATTTAATTATTGGATTAACAAATCACAAAGGTGTTTTATTTAAAATACTGTGCAAGAAAGTCGGTGTTGGTCCGACCGAAGGTTATTTTTTTAAAGCGCGGCCGAAGGCAATTTTGCAACAAAAAAAATTAAAATATTAATAAGAGAAGCAACGAAATGACAAATAAATAAGTGTAGCTGTTTCATAGAGAGCTCTCAAGTGGAAATCATTTAATTTAGTTTTAGGGTTGATTAGTTGCTACATGTGAATGAATTTCAAATTAAAGTTTTTATATAAAAGTATAAAAGTACATTTTCGCACATTTTTACTGAGTTTTTGACAAAGTGAACTACTTTTAACTTCTTGGTCTATTGACGATTTATGTAGTTGCTATATAAATGAAAGATTCTAATATTTTTTGCTGGTTTTAATGCATATTTTCGTATTATATCATTAAGATTTTAATATTCGTAATTAATTTATTTTTAAAAATGCACTTTTCAAAATTGCACTTTTCCCAATTTATAATTGAGTTTATCCGGAGAAGTATCGACTCACACTTTTTGGTTTAATTTACTATGATTTTGGCAAAAAAAAATTAAAAATAGGGATTTGCGATTTTCTCGTTCATTCCCGTTTGATACAACTTTCACTCCTTAACATAAGACTACTGTAACTAAACAACTCCCGAGGAATATCTTCTAAGCCACTTCTGATCGTTTATAAATTTTTGTGAGAAGCTTGATTATATTAATTAATTTATTTTACAGGGGCGCCTTTTCTGTTGTTAAGCGATGCGTTCAAAAATCTACACAGTTTGAGTTTGCTGCAAAAATCATCAATACAAAGAAGCTCACCGCACGAGGTAAGAGCCTAAAGAATCGGACCTTAAGATCCGGAATTATAGAAACATTAAAGGCAAGTTTTAACATTTGAAGTTAAAGTACTACTAAATTACAATGCAATGCTAACATTTGGATCGTGTTAACAAACCAGTTCATCTGATAGACAGATAGATGTATATTCTACTAGAAAACCCCATACGTTGTTATGCTTTCAATATTGAATCGAAAAGAAAATCTACCTCTGTACCAAATTTCATGATAACCGATGCATCAGGAGTAAGGTGCTTCCTTTTAATACGATTTGAAACCTTTTTTCCTTTGGCTGCAAAGTTTTCCCATCGGCGAAACCGAGACCGCTTCTCTCGCAAGTTTGTCTGATATTTTGTTACATTCGATACCCGGAACCCAAATGAGACGAACTTTATTTCTTTTTGGGTCCATAATCCCGACCGTCCATAATTCCTTCTGTAGTTTTAGATCCATCTGTGTACCATGTCTATTTGTGTGGTATTGTTTCTTTCTTTATTTGAGATTGATTCCATGTTATTTTCTCTCCTATAGTTGCTGCTTTTAATTAAATTCATGAGCCTAATTTTACTCTTTCTGAACAGGCAATTGCTCCATACTAATTATAGTTTTTACTATCATGGTATATATCTAGTGCAGTATTGTAGCTGTACATCCCCATGCTTTTCCTGCTAATATTCTGAATGTCATTGATGACCTCGTTGTTCTACTGATCGTATATTCCTTGCATCTTCCACGTTACTCTGGCATAAAATATTACGCTCAGAAATTTCGTTTTAAGAATAGGTTATATTAGGATATTGCTTGTTCGTATTATCCTTCATATTTATTTTATTCTAGTAAATGGTACGATTGCTGTCTTTGAAGTAATACTTAATTAATACTTAGTCCCGCTTATAAACACCATTTCTTTGTTAGTATGAGTGCTCTTTGTATAATGCTACACAGAGTGTTTTGCAATTTTTCTACTATCATCTGCATAACTGAGCCATCTCATGACGTTATTTGTTAGAAGTTCTAGCAAGTCAACCACCATAGAAAAAGTGATAATATTCTTCCTTGGGACAACCTTTTATAGTTCTCATCTGAATAGTTTCAATGTCTACTACTGTTTCAGCTATTTTGTTATTAACCATGAAATTGATCCAATTCCTTATCGGCTCCTCCATTTCGTACGTAGGTTTGGGGATAAGCTAGAGACCTTCCCCATGCCAGTGGTATGTATGATAATGCCAGGCTTTCTCTCATGATATGTACCGGAACGGATATTAGTTGTTCTCCGTTTTGTAATAGTGCTAGCCATATTCCATATATTTCTGGTGATTTATATTTCTTGAAGGAGTATCGCCCACTTTACCGGTCTATATGATTATATATTTTGGTAAAGGCGACGTATCGTTTGTTGGGTTTGTGGCTTTTCCTATGGCTAGCTATTATTCTGGCTGTGGAACCTGAAAAATGTGTCTTGAGCAGAATTAATTCACGTTCTTTTTTATTCTTTGTGAATTCATTGTTTCTTAGCTTTAATGCCATTTTACTTTCAGTTTTTTCTTTAGCTAGGGCTTTGTATATAATCTTGCAGCTTCCGTTACTGACAATATATTTTCACAGAAGCTCAAAAGCTTGACTGTTTTGCTTTCCTTAACTCCTTATTGTAACTTGTCAGATTAGATTTGTACTCTTCTCAGCTACTGTTTCGTTTAGCTCTTTTGAATCAATTTCTGACTTCTTTTCTTAGTGCTGCCAGTTGTGAGTTCCACAATGGAGCACCTGTTCTTTTCTTTGGCTTTGATGGCATGCAGTTGGAATTAAATTAACCGATTATGCTCTTACTTAAGTTCTCTACTTTATATTCCAGTTCTTGGAAAGTCTAGCCTTTTAGGTTAGTTAATTTCTGCTTAGATTTAGATCTAGCAAAGTTCTATAGTTTGACCATTAGGTTTTCCTATATTGGCTTTACTAATTTCATTTGATGAGCCTAAGGATAACTGTATAGTTGTGTGATCTAACATTGATGGTTCAGGCCAAACCATCCATTGTGAGATTATGCTCTTAGATCAGACGTTTCCTATTGTTATGTCTTAATTTTCTTTCCTTTTTAGTAGTTACGTATGAGGATCCCACGGTCGGAGTCGCGGTAGTCAAGTTGTTGTTGTTGTTGTTGCCCCCGTTTAGGGTCAGACAAGTTTAGTTTCAGTCATCGGGGTTATCTAACGGGAGGCCCAGGAAACGTGCTGTTTCGACGGGTTCGGACCAATGGGAGACGGGTATTAGATGAGTCGGGTTAAGTGGGCATGCAAAGAGGTGATTAGTGTCGTGCTGGGATTCGTTGCATGCGGGACATGTGTTGGGTATATCAGGGTCGAGTCTGGATAGGTAGAGTTAAGCCTACTACAGTATCCAGTTCTTAATTGTGCCAGGGTTACGCGGGTCTCACGAGGCAGCTCGAGCTCCTGTTCAGCAATGGGTGGTGATTTGACTCCGAGAACACCATTCATTGGAAGAGAGTTCACGAAGGTGTTAACGCACTCTCGGTGAATGGTGTTGATGGCCTGTCTGTGCGCCGTCCTGTCCAGCGGGTCTTGTCTGTATTGCTGTATGTCCACCCGGTAGTCAAGTACTCCCTGCCTGATGTGCCTAGGTGGTGGATGATCCATACGGTAGCACCCCAGCAGGTATTGCTTACACAGCATAACAAATAACTGGGAGCATGGATGTCTCACTGTGTAAGTGATGCTCCGACGCCATCAAGAGATTTCCCGTCACAGTCCGAAGGGCGGTGTTCTGGCAGGTCTGAAGCTTCTTATATATTACTAACAGCGTTTCTTTGTCTTTACCCCAAGTGCAGCCGGCTGGCGAATTGAGGAATTTTTACGTCATCGACTTTCACATTGAGTTCTATCCGTGCAGTGAAGAAGTGAGAAAGGTCGGCGAGATAGCAGTTTCTTTTCGAACAAAGGCTATCAATATCCTGCCCACTCGTCAATATAGAACAGTCATCGAACTATGGGATCAAAGAGACACCCTCTAGTGGTAAAGGTGCAGTGTGGACCTCTTCGTGTCCGACGATGCGTGATCACCGAAAGAAATTTCCACCCGATCATGAAGTCTCGTCGGATTAGATAGTGATTTCATTGTTACACATAGTCTGATTACCCCATGGGAGAGATTGCAGGACCTTAAGTGTCCCTTCCATTTATTCCGGGATTGGCTAGCCGTAGTGGCTCGCGGCTTGTTGCTAAAACCGCCGCTTCCGTGAGGAAGTTATGGCAGACTTCCGCAATTCGGCTGGCCGGAATGAAGTGGGCGGCAGCAGACATGACGATGTGGCTGAAGATTTTTTCACCGTGAGTGGCATTGGTAGGAGTGCGAAGATACTGTGTTGTTGTAGCGGCATCGTCGAAAGGGTGACAGCCCTTGGCCGGAAAAAATCCGGGTCAACTCCGGTGCGTAGAACCGGCTGTCGTGGGAGTTGGCGAATATACTGTTTATCAGATCAGTGCTAGCTATTGTGATGTCAGACGAGCTATGGCAATTGCACACAATTCTGGTGGGGGCTTCGTCGTTCATGGAATAGAATATCGAATCGTCTGTGTTCCGCCAGCTCCATTCCTTGCCGCGCGTTGGTGGTGAGTGGGTTGCCGCGCGTTGGTGGTGGTTGGCGGCTCTGTAATATGTGCAGGCGTGGCAAACTCCTACAGTAAGGGGCAACGTATGTATCTTTCCACTCACGAGTCGTACCCAGGCCAAAGTACGTCCAAAAGTAGCACCAGCCAGTGCAAGAATTGCATTTGAATGATGTCATATTCCGACGCACTATGGCCTGGCACACGGAACAGACTGTGCGGGGTACTAAAAGCTGCTGGGTGCCTCCGCAAAGTAGGTGGAGCTGGATAGGATGGTGGTGGAGTAGGTAAAGAGGGTTGAGGGCGGTTACCCAAAGTGGGTAATTGTGGTGAAGGGACCTCCGTGAAGGTTGGAGGCGCGGCTGTGCGATGGCAGCATGATAAGAAGAATTTGAAGCAATCCTGCTTCAGGGATGAACTAAGACTAAGGTCATATGAAGACCTAAACGGGCTTAGGTCGCCGAAAGGGTGCCAGCCCTCGGCCGGATAAAGTCTGGGTCAACTCTGGTGCGTAGAACCGGCTGTCGTGGGAATTGATCCTTCCTTTCTTCTGTTTTGGTGATTAGTCGAACTGTCAGCATGTCTCAACCTATAAATCTGAAACACAAAGATAGTTTATATTCCTTTTCCTTATAATACATATTCTAGAATTTTCACTAGTGAGATCCCATATAGCTGCTGTGGATTTATCATTTATCCCTCACCTTTGTAGACAGACCGATATGGCTAAATTAACTCAGCTCGTCATTCGGATACGATCGGTATAAATTTTGATGGTCTCTTTTCCTTTTGGAACTTACATCCATTGGACCAAAGAAAATATACCAGAAATAAACAAAAAGTGCAAACTTAAGCAAACAGTGTTATTCAGTGAGTGCAACAACAAAATGAGTGTACCACGGAAAAACCAGCCTAAGCGAAGGCTCTCTAACGTCTACTTTACTTTTACTGAACCAACAATGCCAACATCACTAACTGCAAAAAAAGCAACAGTGAACTGATCTCTTTCAGCATCACTGACCTAACACTTAGCAGCCGCGATGTCGGTAGAGCCACAAGAAAAAAACCCAGCAACAGCAACGAATTCGATACGGAACAGCAAAAGACCACACAGTAATCCCCTACCAAGAGCTCAGGAAAGCGTTAAGCAAACTGAGAAAAAATGCATTGATAGCGCAGACAGGCCTAGATGGTTTTATTAATACTAAAAATAGATCTAACCCAATAAAAAATAGCAGCATAAAAAATTCTAAGTAAGTGCTAACAATGATAAAAACAAAAAACCCTCAAGTAGCAATCTATTTGCTTTATTCAGCGCTGATAACAAAGAACACTCCAAGGGTGCTATCACAGTTGGAAGTACGAAACCTCCACCAATTTACTTGCGCGAACGTAGCTCAAGTATGTTAGTAAATAACCTTACAAGAATAATAGACACAAACAATTTTAATGTCATGCATGTTTATCCAATTACAGGCATTAGCTTGTATTTATATATATTTGGCGCTTTTTAACCGCTGAAGTGATTTTCGGCCGTGCTCCTCCTCCAGTTTCTACTTTTGCGTCTTGATTTTTTTACCAACAAGTGGAGGAACCTACAGCTAATTCTAAGCCGCATCTGAACGGCGGATGAATTTTTATGAGGAGCTTTTATTTCATGTCAGAAATACACTCGGAGAGCTTGGCATGCCCTGCGGAGGGGCGACCGCAATCAGAAAAAAATTTTATATTTTTTATATTTTTGGATGTTGCTCGAAGTTGTACTCGAACCCTTCCGAATTGTAGTATGCAATGCTAACCACTCGGCTATTACGGCTGCCGCCTTGTATACATAGATCTAAAAGTAAGGATGTTCAACGCCATCTATGTTCGCCGGAGTCAAATGGTAAACAGACGTCAAATCTGTAGAAAGTTTGCAGATAAAACTGCAAAATATAAATTCAAATCAATAGTCATATGCGAATGTATTGAACAAATCAGATCATATTCCGCAGTCTCAATCTAATGGTATTGAGTTAATGATTTTAGACCTTACCCAATGCATGACAAAATTCATGTCGACTATGACACTCAAGAATTAATTAAAGCTCAAAACAAATGTTAAAAAAATGAACGTGCCTAATATATTGTAACGTCGTTGCTATCTCGATGATTTCCCAAATCCTTCGAGTCCGATGACTAGATTGCTAAAAAAAACTCCCAAGATTTGTTCGTTTAGCCTCTTAATCGCAAAGAATTTATTCAACAGTAATTACAATTTTCTTCTTTATATCTTTCGTTTAGTTTACAAATCATAATCTTTTTTTATTCACTTAGTTTACACCAGTACTGAGTCTTCAACTTAATTGTTCGCAAATACCTGCTACCGCTCCTTTTATACCTAGCGATGGTTCAAACATTCTGTTCACGCGATCAAGAATAGGCTGATTATTCGTTTGCCTGCGGTAGCTGCAGCTGCTCCGTTTCTCCTTAACAACGTGGAATTTCCTTTACACTGTCTACCCTTTTGTTTGTTGTTGTTGTTGTTGTTGTTGTAACCGCAGAAAGTTCCCCAAATGAGGATCCCGGGAATATTGCGGAAGTGACAGTCCTTGGCCGGATAAAAATCCGGGTCGTTCCGGTATAAAGACCCGACTGTCGCGGGAACTCTTGGATTTTAGTCGCCTCTTACGACAGGCATGCCTTACCGCGGGTAAATTCTTGAACCCCTAACCCGCAGGGGGTACCCTTTTGTTTGTACTTGGTACGGGTAATTTGCATCATACGGCCGCTTCTGTCTTTTTCGGGGAATTGCGTTTACATTGTCAACCCTTTTGTTTGTCTTTGGTACGGGTATTTTGCATCATACGGCCGCTTCTTTTGTCTCTTTTTATTTGGAAATCTCGTAACACTGCTACTCATTTCAATCTGTTCTTCATATTTGGGATTTCCGTCACACTGCCCTCCACCTAAGTCTGATCGTCCCGATCAGACATATTATCTGTTCCAAACGCCGCGAGCCTTTCTAGGTGAACCACAATCATTTTGATTATTGGTGTCTGTATTCGATACACTACGTCGCTCAACCGTTTTATTACTTTGTAGGCGCCTTTCCAATTGCATTGCAGCTTCGGGGACGAGCCTTTCTTCCGTTGTGGGTTGTGCAGCACCGCTAAATCGCCATATTGAAAACCCTCGGAGTTCACCGCCTTATCATATCTGGCCTTTATCTTGCTACTCATAATTTCGGTTCGCTGTCTCACAAGAGCATGTATCACTCTCAGCTGTTCTTCTAGGGCATTTGGCACATCCTTCTCAATCCTTCTAGCATCGCCACTTCCTCCAAACTTCAATTCACTAGGCAGCCGAAGTTCACTACCGAAGAGAAACTTTGCGGGTGTTTTGCCCGTTGTCTCGTGCACCGCTGACCGATATCCCATTAGGAACAGCGGGATGTGGATATCCCAATCATCGTGATGTTTGTCCACGACCTTCCTCAAGTGCTCTTCCAGGGTTCGGTTGAAGCGTTCTACCATGCCATCTGATTGAGGATGCAGAGCTGTCGTTCGGGTTTTTCGTTCAAGCATACCTCCTGGAAAACTGCCGATTCAAAGTTTCTTCCCTGGTCCGAGTGCAGTTCTATAGGCGCACCATACCTGGTAACCCAATTGTAAGTGAATGCATCCGCTACTGTTTTGGCTTCCTGAGTTGGAATTGGCCTCCGGCCATTTACTTAAGTAGTCCATAACCACAAGAACGTATTTGTTTCCTTGCCTGCTCATAGGGAATGGACAGGCTACATCCATGGCAACCCGCTCAAATGGTGCCCTGAGTTATACAGCTTCATCTGACCGTCACGGTCATGGCCCTTTAGATGCAATGCACTCCTTGCAGTTAGCAATCCACTCAGGGATAGATTGAGGACAACCAACCCAGTAGAACCGCTCCTTGATCTTTGCCAGAGTTTTCGTAATGCCTGGGTGCTCTAGGAGCATTGTGGAACTCCTTGAGAACGTCCGGAATCCTTAACCTCGGGACTACTATTAGCTTTCGGGAGCACTGGCCGTCTTTTCGAATTGAAGCTTAAAGACCTGGAAATGAATTGTGCCGTCAAAGGAGGGTGTTTTTATCCTGGGAGCGTTCATCGAAGTGGTTGGACGATTCAAGTGCAAATCGCGGACACGACCTTCCAATTCGTTGACTGTGGTCTCCATTAGCTCCTCTATTCGTTGAATTTGGTCTCAATCCGCTCCTCTATTCTGTTTTGCCTTTCCTCGATTTTGTCCTGTTTCTACCAGAGTTCTGTACATTCTTTGACAACACTACGCGCTTCGTGGTCTTGCATTTGCGATGAAATGTGGGCATTCATTTGTGACATGTTGGCATCCTGTTGATTCAACTTCTGCAGCAACTTGGCATCCTGTTCATCCAACTTTTGCGACATCTTGGCTTCTTGTTCATCCAACTTCTCTGAAATGTTGGTATTTATTTGTGACATTTTGGTACCCTGCGCATCCAACTTTTGCGAAATTGCAGCCAATAACATGTTAATGTCCATACTCGTAGAAGCCTTTTCCTCAACCTTGCGCCACCAACAGCTTCTTCCTTCTCCATTTCATTCGCGGATGTCTCTTCGTCCTCACGGCGGAATTCATATTGGCTCAAATCTATGCCTTCTGCTTCCATAGCTTCTCGCAGCCGTGATTGTAGATCAGCCTTATTTCCGCAATTTATTTAGCAATCTCCTTTCTGACACCAATTGTAACGTTTTTCGTTGCTACCTCGATGATTTCCCAAAGCCTTCGAGTCCGATCACTAGATTGCTAAAAAAAAAAACCAAGATTTGTTAGTTTAGCCTCTTAATCGCAAGGAATTTTTTTTTTTTTTTTTTTTTTTCTTTATTTATTTACGGTCTTCAAGACCTAATTCAAATATCGTTTACAAAAAAAAAAATTTTATTGCACATTTAGTGTTTTACAATATAAAAATAGTTTTTCTTTAAACTTATCAATATTTTCAGTCTTTTATCGCGGTAGGTAATTCATTATACATTTTATAACCTATATATTCTAAAGTTTTCTTCGCAAATTCAGTTCTTACTCTAGGCAGTCTTATATTAATACAACTTCTAGTTGCATAGTTGTGAGTCTCGTTATTTAATTGTATTCTATAACTTAGGTACTTCGGTAACATACCTAGTTTTACATTATGTATGAATTTCAATGTAAAGAAACTTATTGATTGCTTTATACTAAGCCAGTTTAACGAGTTTAGCATAGTAATTTTTGGTGTTCTTGGGGAAAATTTTAAAATTAATCTCATTGCCTTGTTTTGCTGTATTTGTAGTTTCTTTATTTGAGTATCATTCGCCAATAGCAGGATTGTAGGACAGTACATAAAGTGCGGTTCAATAATTGCTCGATATACTAATAATTTGTGACGCTGACTAATGTGTTTACATGTTCTGTACATAAAGCCTATCTTTCTTGCAATTTTATTTTCTAAGTAATTTATATGTTCACCAAAGGTTAAGCTTTCATCAATTAATACTCCTAAATACTTAATTTTGTCGACTTTTTGAAGTTCATCGTTTTTTATCCTTAAACCAATGTTGCTTAGATGATTGTTGCCCGTAGTGCTGCGGTTTTTGCAAATTATCATAAACTTTGTTTTATCCACATTTAATTTTAACTTTCTGATGCATAGCCATCTGTATAGCGAGTCTAAATCTTCTCGCATTTTCAACATTGCATCATATGCATTCGTTTCACTAATGGTAACCAATGCATCATCCGCAAACAGCCGTATTTTACAATGTCTCAAACATTTCTTAATATCATTGATGTAGATTGTAAATAATATTGGGGCCAGCACAGAACCTTGTGGTAATCCAATGTTTACATCAACGACGGATGAAACTGCACTTCCAATAATCGTCCTCTGTTTCCTATCGCTCAAATAACTTCGGAACCATTCAAAAGCTGTTCCACGGATACCAAGCTTAAATATTACGCTCAACAGTTCTCCTCTATCAACAGTTTCAAATGCCCGTTTTAAATCCAATTTATTCAACAGTAATTACAATTTTCTTCTCTATATCTTTCGTTTAGTTTACAAATCTTTATAATCTCTTTTTATTCACTTAGTTTATACCAGTACTGAGTCTTCAACTTAATTGTTCGCAAATACCTGCTGCCGCTTCTTTTATACCTAGCGATGGTCCAAACATTCTGCTCACGCGATCAAGAATAGACTGATTATTCGTTTGCCTGCGGTAGCTGCAGCTGCTCCGTTTATCCTTAACGACGTGGGATTTCCTTTACACTGTCTACCCTTTTGTTTGTCCTTGGTACGGGTAGTTTGCATCATACGGCCGCTTCTTTTGTCTGTTTTTATTTGGAAATCTCGTAACACTGCTACTCATTTCAACCTGTTCTTCGTATTCGGGATTTCCGTCACTTTGGGTAGCGCACTTCGGCACCGGGGTACTTGAAAAAAAAAAACACTTTAAACTTGCGTCTTACAGCCATTTGCTACCATTTTCCTGTACACTGCTTCAGTAGCTTTGAATAATTATGGCAAAGAGTTGAACCTCAGCCATTTATTGCCATCCAAGATTTAAAATCACAAAAAATCAAATTAGGGATTACCATTACAAACAAGTATAACAATCTATCATGACTGTTGCTAACTTATGTTCGGACCACACACCCGTTTAAAAAAAATACGAGCAACCTATGGTAGTTTTCCAAGAACCAAGACTAACAATCAGAGAAAAAAAACTTAGTTTTCGCATTAACATCAGCCCAATATTGATTGATGAATACATTAATGATTTCAATAAAATATAGGGTGTTTTTTTATAGAGATATAGAACTTTAAGTTGGCATTACTTTTCAAGATGGCGACCGATTTAACAGCTGTCAAATGATTTATTCTCAGTTTGGTTTGGCGATTCATCATGAATAGACTCACGCCTGAAAAACGCTTGCAAATAGTGCAATTTTATTTCGAAAATAATGGTTCTGTGCGGAAAACGTATCGCGCAGTACGTCCAATGCTGCGGACCAATGATTCTACCAGCCCATAAAGCGCACCAAACAGTCAGTTTTTCTGGATGTAACGGTGTTTCAACATACACTTGAGGATTACCTTCACTCAAAATGCGGCAGTTTTGTTTGTTGACGTAGCCATTCAACCAGAAGTGCGCTTCATCGCTAAACATCGCTAAAATGGACGTAGTGCGCGATACGTTTTCCGCACAGAACCATTATTTTCGAAATAAAATTGCACTATTTGCAAGCGTTGTTCAGGCGTAAGTCTATTCATGATGAATTGCCAAACCAAACTGAGAATAAATCACTTGACAGCTGTTAAACCGGTCGCCATATTGAAAAGTAATGCCAACTTAAAGTTCTATACCTCTATAAAAAAAACACCCTTTATATGGCCCTCTGCAGCAACCTTAGCAATGCCAAAGAGGAGAAGTACTAGTACGAGCCTAAAATTGTAACAAATACTGAAATAGAAGAATTAGTAACAAATAATCGTCGCTTCTGGAGAGAATGGAAAGCTTATCGCTCTCCTGTGATTAAACAGCAGAAATTAGGAACACAAATAGTAACTGGACGCGTAGTAACGAAAAAAAATACATTGCTGTGCAAAACATTTATGTAATGTGTTCCAGCGATCAGAGGCAACTAATAATTTTACGTTGCTAGAATTAATCGAGGACGGCCTTGAAACTCAAGTGACAGTTAAATCATCAACCCGGGAAGATATAAATACGACTCAAAAATTGGACCCAAAGAAATCTTCAGGCTTCAGAGCTGCTCTAGCACTGCTCTCTGAAGTCTTTAATGCCATTCTGAAACTGAATTACTTTCCCAATGCGTGTAAAAAGTCACAGATATTAATGATAGCCAAACCAGGCAAATACCACACACAAGGGTCTTCTTACATACCAATAAGCCCACTTCCCTGTCTCCAAATTATTCGAAAGAGTTCTGCTATCATCAAAAATATCTCCTTGCCTCCATCGTAACAAAGTGATACTAGAACCGCAAATCAGTTTTAGTAAAAAACATGGAACGATCTAATAAGTCAATAGAATTGCTAATGAAACTAGGAAGGAACATTGCTGTGCAATATTTCTTGATGTAGCACAAGTGCTCAATAATGTTTGGCATAAAGATCTATTATTCCAAATTCATAAAACTTTGCCAGTTCAATTCTACAATATTGTTGAGCTATATCTGTCTAACAGAGGAGTTTCCAGTAAAAGCTGGTGTTCCTCAAGGTCGCGTCCTTGGGCCGATATTATACATTATATACACTGCAAACATACCAGTAAATCGAAAAGTACATACATCCAATTTTGCGAATGACAGCCGTAATATGCCGTGATAAATGTCCATGAAAAGCATAAAGTCAATGAGCAAGAATGTAAACACGTGAACTTTACATTACGACCACAAACATTTCCTCCAATCAGATTAATGGGTATAAGTATTTTCCAAGGAAATGATGTAATATATCTCGGTATACACTTAGATAGAAGGCTCACTAGGAAAATACAAATAGATGCCAACATGTTACATATTGTAAAAATTTTTGTAATTAATTTGGATGACTTTCCAAATCCATCGAGCTTGATCACTGGATTGCTAAATAAAGTCATTTAAATTGGGTGCTACCTTTAGCTACCTTGTCGTCTTTGTAGTCGGCAACGAGGAGCCCTGGTCTAAACGTTACTCCTGTGAACGCCATTATGACATCTTGGATCACGGTCAGCTGCTCTGGCGACAGAAACTTCTTAGGAAGCATTGCCACCCTGACGGCTCTCATAGCGTCAGCGTAGCTGTGTCCTTGATCAGACCTTTTTGTCTGTTGTTTCGGAACAGTTGACTTTTCCTGTTGTCCAACTGAATAACTGGTACGCTTTCTTTTTGTTTGTAGTTGCTGTTCCAGTTATTCTGCTTGGAACTGTGCAGATTCTGGACTTATACTTCTTTGTAAACTCTTAAGTTACATCAGGAGTTCAGCTCCGCTGAGCTCACGTCTTTTTGGTTCTTCTCAGGACGTTCTAGTTCTGAAGCTTAAAATCTCCTGTATTTCTTGTGTGTGCTTTGACATTCCTTTCGAGGCGAGATTCTTTGCCCCCTATGCGCTCAGTCCTGTTCGATTGTTTACTTGGAGAGTGATCTCTTCCCTCCTTGAAGGACTTTATATACACATGGCAGGAAAAGTCTGCGTTCACTAACTGTATTAAAGTATGCAATTAAGAAAAGTTATGCATTTTAAAACAATCGCTATTTTATTTTCACTTATTTCGAAGACAATTATTTAAAGAAGCTGCGTCGTTCTGAGTTAACGGGATTGTAGTACCGCTTTTAAGTAAGCTGAGCAGAAAAAGTGTGCGTTCAATTCAAAAAGCAATTATTTGTTGCATTGTAAATACAAATTATTTGTGTTTAATCTAATTTTAAATGATACACGATAGTAATCGCGATTAGAAAGAAGCTAAAGCGTATATACATATAGGAACAACTTATTTTTTTTTTGACTATGGACCAAAAGCGAAAAAAAATAGAAACTGGCGAAAGGAAAATCATTGTTGGTTTGTGGCAAAATGGTAAAAGTTATCGGGAAATCACGAAAGCTGTTGGGAGACAGTACATCCCTGTCCAGAGAGTAATAAACAACTTCAAACAAACAAAATCTTATGAGTCTAAGCCACATTCTGGACGTCCAAGAAAACTGACAGAAAGAGAAGAGCGCAACCTAACCATTCTTGTGGAGTCTAACCCACGTCTAACAGCAAACCAACTTTCAAAAGACATTGAATTAAAGCACCAGAAGAAATTATGTCCAGATACGGTACGAAGAATCCTGAAAAGAACCTTATTTAATGACAGAGTCGCACGAAGGAAGTCCTTCATATCGAGAGTTAATCGTCTCAAGCGGATGACCTTTGCGAAGGAGCACTTAAACAAGCCTCCAGAGTTTTGGAATAAAGTTATTTTTTCAGATGAGAGTAAATTTGGAATTTTTGGGACAAAAGGGCGTAATATTATTTGGAGGAAAAGCGGAACAGCACTGGCAAAGCAAAATCTTGTACATACGGTAAAGCACGGTGGTGGAGGCGCTATGATGTGGGGGTGCATGGCAAGTTTGTTTATTTTGAAAACAAATTAAAGAAAGTGCAGTAATGCTGGGTGAGCAATTTATTTTCTAACAGGAAAAGGACCCAACACACAGCAGAAATGGTTAAGCTTTGGTTGCTGTACAATATTCCTAAACAATTGCGTACACCCCCGCAATCGCCCGATCTTAACCCTATCGAGCACTAATGGGATGTACTAGAAAGAAAAATTAGACAGCATACTATAACCAACAAGGAAATGCTTAAGAGCGCGCTTGAAGAGGAATGGGAAGCTATAAGCCCAGAAGTAATAACCAAACTTGTTGGGCCAATGAAAAACCGCCTTCTAGAAGTCCTTAAAAGACGTGGATATCCAACAAAGTATTGACTTAATATATATATTTTTTAGATTTTTAGCCTTTTGTTTTATTCTTGAAGTGAACGCAGACTTTTTCTGATTGATATGAGTTACTTTTTATGGAACTAAATAAAATAATGTAAAAAATGTTTATGAATGACTTTCTCTTTTCGATTTTTCATAGTGCAAACAAAATATACTTAGATGAACGCAGACTTTTTCTGCATGTGTATAGCGATGAATTTTTACCCTCGGATGAGGTGTGCTGACGCTTGCAGTAGTATACCTCTGTCCATGGTTCCTGTTGGCGCTGTCTGCAGGGCGAACCTTGTGAATCAACTCAGCAACAGAGGAACTACCTGCATTCTTTCTTTTTTTCGAAAGCCATTCGACTCGTGGAAGGATTATCGTCTGCCCGTGTATGCTCGGCGAAAAAGGCTGTAGCTTCCGTTGACGGGGTTCTTAGTTTGTTCAGTTTGGTCGTTTCTCTGCTGCTCTTCTTTTTACTGTCGCTGTTTTTGTTGTTGTTGCTACTCATCTTGTTCATACGACCACTTGTTTGTGAAATTGTGCGTCGTGGTCAAAGTGTTCAAAGTCTGGAACTGAACAGTTCGCTACGGCAGCGTCCCATGCCGCAGTAAAGTCACCGATCCATTTCGCTGCGACCCGGTTTCGAGAAGCTGGATTGAGTAATCGTTGGAGTGATTTCTATCGCTGCTGTTACGAAGAGTGCGATTAGCCGCTCTATTCACTTTAATGGTTTCCTTTATGAGAGTTTGGCAGCGGTCCATCACGTCAAAACATCTTTAATAGTTTTCTCAATCTAGTTGAGAATAGGCAATTTCTAATAACTTAATTGTAAAGAGTACAGTATCCGTTTTAATGGCATTTACCTCTAAGTTAGCCAATGCGCCCATTGATTTATGAGCGTTGTCCATCACATTATTAATTGTGGCTAGAGACTTGCCCGTCACTAGTATCGCATATGCAATACTCTTAGGCGTTTCCCCTTACAAAATTTTCAGAAGCACATTTGTTAGGAGTGAACAGAGATTTGGTGCCAGTACACCTCCTGAGTAATCCGAGCTCCCTGATCTACCAAGGTGGCTTCGAACTACGCTTTGCATGTATTGGAAGTCACGCGATGTAATACGCTGCATAGAGAATATTTGCAAGTGTGACTAGCCATTCATTCATATAAATTTTTAGTTGGCCCCAACCTTCAAAATACACGTGTATAAATTTGGCAGCTGTCGGATCATTACTTTGTGAATTATAGCATTTTGGGTTAATCAACTGTTATGAATGTGAAAAGAAATTGTTAAAAAGGAATTTCGCGTGTTGATAAAATATTGCTTTTGAAGATAAAAATGCAGCTGAACAAAAACTTGGTTTGATTACTAGTTTCCGGACACTGTCCCAGGTAAATCTACCACCAAGGATTGGTATGCTAAGTTTAAACGTGGTGAAATGAGCACCGAGTACGCTGAACGCAGTGGACGACCAAAAGAGGTTATTACCGACGAAAACATCAAAAAAATCCACAATATGATTTTGAATGACCGTAAATTGAAATTGAATGAAATTTCATAACAGGCACTCTAAAGATATCTACTGAACATCATATTTGGGTATGAAAAGCTTGTACAGAGTGGGGCGCGAGCTCACTTTTGACCAAAAGCAGCGACGAGTTGATGATTCGGAGCAGCGTTTGGAGATGTTCAAGCGCACCAAGCCCGAGTGTTCGCATCGATATGTGACATTTTATGAAACATGCCTCCATCATTTTACTCCGAAGTCCAATCGACAGTCATCCGAGCGGACTGCACACGATGAATCCGCTCCAAAGGGTGGAAAAACGCAACAGTCGCCTGGGCAAGATTATGGCGTCTGTATTTTGAGATGAGAAAAGACCATCCACAGCGATGATTACATAGCGTTATTGGACTGCTTGAAGGACGAAATCGCCGAAACACGGGTGCATTTGAAGAAACAGAAAGTGCTGTTTCACCAAGACAATGCACCGTGTCACAAGTCAATGAAATCGATGGAAAATACATTAACTGGTCTTCGAATTCCTTCCGCATCTACCGTATTCTACAGATCTGGTCCCCAGGGACTATTTTCAGTTCTCAGATCTTAAAAGAATGCTCGCTGGGAAGAAGTTTTCGTCGAATAAAAAGGTGATCGCCGAAACTGAAGCCTATTTTGAAGCTAATGACAAATCGTAATACAAAAATGGTATTGAAAATTTGAAGGGTCGCTATAATCAGTGTATCACACTTGAAGGGAACTATGTGGCATAAAAAAATATGAATTTTGGCAAAATGATTTGTTTTACTATGGTAGGCCGAGGACTTTTCAATTTTCAGCACTGGTTATTTTGCTTGTATGGATCAATAGCGTTCTTCGAGTAAAAGTCGTATGTAACCAGTCTTCACAAAATCAACACATGGAAAGATCCTTACAATTTGTTTTGAATATATCGCTTTCGTTCCTTTTTATTTATTTTGTTTTCTAACGAAGCAAATATTATTTTTAATTCTAACGAACAGTCAATTTTACGCGATAACCTTTAAAATTTAAATTTATTTATGTAGAATGGTATTCCGAATATTTTACTTTTATTTTTAAATCACTTTTAATTGTTTAATTTTCTCTAAACTAATAATCTCATTTGGCTGTGATCTACAAATGTTGCAAAATGCAGTTGACTTCTGCCTCGTTAAAAAATTGCAGACTTCTCCATCGACCACGGTACAATATAATTGAAATATTTATTTTAATTCCTGTTTCTCTTTTACATGCCATACTGGTACAAAGTTATTTATTTGCTCAGAATAAAATGTGTGAACTTTAGTATGCTTTTTAAACAGTTAATTAGAGTGAAAATGTATTTTGGCTCATATTTTCCAAAAAAAAAATATTCTAGTTAACAAATTGAAACTTCTTCAGTACTGGATATTGTGTGTGTTGAGATGTTTACTTTCCAATAAATGCAACCTCCAAAAAAAAGTAAATGCGAACAAAGTTTTGTGCATATATTAGATTTATAATTCCACTTAATATAATTTTAGTCATTAGAAAACATAAGCATTTTCCAAATCTGCTTTTGAAGAGCTTTCGTTGCTCAACGGTAAGGTGCATGGACCATGAGCGCGTAAAAACTCTCCAAAAAAAAATAATAAAGCAAAGAAATTTCATGTTTGGATAAAACACACTTAAGGCAAGGCAATATTTAAAAACTTAGAACGACATATTTTTTTGTTTTTGTCTAATTTAATGTCAAAGTTTTTCCGTTTTTAAAACATTTTTTTTTACTCTGTTGTGCTAATAAAACAAAATACCTCAGAATTGAAATACTCTCTTCAATTCTGAGGTATTTTGCTTCATATAACATATATATATATATTATATATGTTCATATATAACATATTTTCTGTTATATGTAAAACAATATTGCCTGCATCGTTTAAATAAGTTGTTTTTTTTAAATAAATTCTAATGGAACATTATTAATGTTTTCACAAAATTTTTCTTTTAGTAGGAAAAAATTATTAAAGCAAATGAATTACTTAGCTAAATACGTAAATTGAGAGGTCATATATTAGCAAAAACCATATTAAAAAATTGAGAGGGACAATTTTTTGTTTTCTAATTTTTTAATTTAAACTTTTTGTCAATATTTAAAAATTTACATAAATTGAGCGGGACCTGGTTCCCAAAAGCATTTTTTGTATAAAAGTAGTAATAATTGTCTATTTACTGGATATAGAGATTGTACATAATTAATTAGATGAGATAGAGCATTTCGCAACATGTCTTATGAATGAAAAATAAGATGGCCTATTTTATGCGCAATTTTGATCACCCTGTATGGCTAAACTAAAAATACGTGATATCTGTCGATTGCTGTTTGAAAATTATTTTTACTACTTTATTTATTTTTTGATATATGACCACGAGTACCTATTGTGCGTGACCCCGTGCTGCTCAACTGCGCCCCAAGCATTCAAGGTTGTGTCTTCTGCACCGCTACCCACTTTGGTAAGCCCCCAAGTTCTCCCCGTATCAACGGAGTTCCCCCCAGCATGACTGCCAACCAAGAGAGTCAGACGAATTGCTGTTCTAGCTGGTGCCATTTTAGGGAGTGGTCTGGCCTGCGCAACACTCGTGAGTGGATTTGTCCTAACGTTACCCCTTGCTGTAGAAGACTTCGCCGCCATCTGCTACAGCGGGTTATACAGTAGCGACAACCAGATCTACACACCCTCCCTTGCTCCGCGTGTAACTAACGTCCCTCCCAAAACTAAATGGCAGGCCACAACGAAAATTTGTCAGCTTGCTTCTATGATTCTCGGGAAGGTTTGTAAGAAGAGTTGGACCAGTGACAGACCTATTCGAAAAAATCGCATTTCATTTACTTGAAATTTGGTACATAGGTAGTTTTGTGCTCAAATTAGCATGATCAATACGTTTCGACTAGAAAATTCAGTACATAGGTAACTTTAAGGTTATCTATAGTGCTGTTCCGATACTGCCATGTAATCGATGCCGGTTTAAGAGTATCGAAGAAAATTATCGATTCAACGAAAGAAGCGGCTATCCATATATTTTTAAAACTTTTCGAAATTATGAATTTGAAGTCCATATGTATGTTTATACATGCTTTTATACGTCATTTGTACAAAAAATTTTATGTTAATATTACGTAGCCAATAATTTTTTTAGAAAGTCAGAAAAACGATTTCGTTTTTCGTAATAATATGACCGGCTTTAAAAAATAAAAGAAATAGACGTTTACCTAGCACAGATGTTGCCATCACAAAAAGAAAGCTCTACTATTTTTTAAAGGACTGGAAATGGGTTACTTTTTGTGGTTCAATTGATGCTGCTATATATCGAAAATTCATGAAGATCTTTTCTTGTCTTTTTCTGCCCAAAAACGAGTCTCGGGGATGCTCCCAAAATTCGTAAGTAACCGCACTGTCGTCATCCGATACACTACTGCTCAAAGGATTGCAAGCTTCAGCTTTATATTTTTAGCGCAGCTTTATCTGGTGGCACACTAGTATTCACATCTAAAACAAGTTTCTTCGTTGCACCATCAGCCGATCCTGCATCCACCTGTGATTTTATGGAAGGATCTGAATTCTTTACGCTATTTTTAATCCAAATTACAATGCCTCGCACTCTATGTGCTTATTTTTTCTTGCAACCAAGATTGCAGCATTAACCATGATAAAGCCATTGACGGTGAAAACAGCTCAGCGACTCCCACGACAGCCGGTTATACGCACCGGAGTTGACCGGATGTTATCCGGCCAAGGGCTGTCACCCTTTCGGCGACCTAACCCCGTATAGGTGATCAGGTTATTTTAGTTTTAGTGCATCAATGGAGCAACACTTCGCAGCAGGCTTGCTCCAAATCCTTCTCATCAGGGCTGGCGTAGAAACCAACCCTGGTCCGACGGATTATGTCTGCTGCGTGTGCCAAAGACGACTCCACCATTCTTCCACCTCACCCATCCAGCTCCACCTCCTGTGCGGGGACTAATCAGCAGCTCCTAGTACCTCGCATAGTCCGTTCCGTGTGTCAGACCATAGTACGGCGGAATGTGACTCAGTCAAATGCAACTCATGCACTGGCTGGTGCCACTTTTGGTCGTGCTCTGGTCTGCGCACCACTCGTGAGTGGAGTAATGCATTCGTTGTCCTGTCCCATGCTGTAGGAGTCTGCCCTCGCTTGTAGATACTACGCAGCCGCCAACTACCACCACAGCGGGTCGAACAGCTGCAACAATCAAGACCCATGGACAACTCCCTTACCATCGTGTTACGAACGTTCCCCCGAGACACTTCATACTCGTACAGTTTAACTGCAACGGACTCCAAGGAAAGATCGGTGAGATAGTCGAGTTTATGGGCCGGGAGCACCTGCCAATGGCTGCGATCCAGGAAACAAAACTAAGCGCCTGCTCAGATCTTCTGAGCCGGGCTGGCTATAATATTATAAGAAAGGATCGCGAACGAGACCATGGTGGAGGCTTGGCCTTCATTTTACACAACACCGTGCAGTATCGTCTTATCGACGGCGACATCGACCGCAGGGATACTATCCTAGAATGTCAGGGCATGGCTATCCGGTCAGGCGGTGTCGAGCTCGAAATATTTAATATATAAATTCCTCCCGTTACAAGTTGCCCAGTTGGATACCATCTTGATATATGTGCGCTCAGAGGCGAAAACCGTTTGGGTTTGGGTGATTTTAACGCGCATCACGATCTTTGGCATTCCTGCCTGTCAAATAATCGTCGAGGAATGGAGCTGGCGGAACATATAGACGATTCGACATTCTGCACAATAAACGACAAAGCCCATACCAGGATTCTGGGCAACTACCATAGCTCGCCTAATATAACAATAGCTAGCGCTGGTCTGATAAACTGCATAGGTTGGCGACCTATGCTGATACTCGCATCAGACCATTTGCCAATAATCATCTCGATTGACAGGCCTTCCGACTTCGTTTCCGTGGATCGTGGGTTATCGGGAAGGCGAAAGCCTCCAAATTCATCGGTCCCGACGGAATAAGCATGCTGATGTTAAAACATTTGGGCCCAGCCGGAGCAGACTATCTCACTAAGGTTCTCAATCTGTTTTTGACCACTCTAATTATATCCAACGTGTGGAAACCGGGTAGAGTGGTCCCGCTACTAAAGCCGGGGAAACCCGCAAATAAAAGAGAATCTTATCGTCCGATATCTCCTTTCCTCAGTAGCGAAGACAATTGAGGGCTTGCTGCTCCGGTCTCTCACACACCATCTGAGTCCAGCTACACATCAACATGGCTTCCGGAAAGTGCACAGCACCACAACTTCACTTAACGCCATAAACACTCAGATAATTCATGGCCTTAACCAAAATGAGTGGTCGACGATCATCGGTTGATTTTCGAGGTCAAACTTCAAAGCAAAGGAAAATTAAACAAGGGGTTCCGCAGAGTGGTCCTCTCCCCGATTATGTTTAATTTCTACATTTCGAGGCATCCTCCACCACCAGCTGGCGTCTCCTTGATCTCATATGCCGATGACTGTTCGATGTTGGCGTCTAGCCAGGATATTGATAGCCTTTGTTCTACAGTAAACTGCTACCTCGCCGACCTTTCCAGCTTCTTCACTGCACGACACTTACCCCCCCCAAGCCGCGAAATCCTCTGCCACCATTTTCACCAGCTGAACGAAGGAGTTCCGGCTAGAACTCAATGTAAAGGTCGATGATCCAAAAATTCCGACCACAAACAACCCAAAGTTACTGGGAGTCACATTTGATAGCCTGCACTCCTTCACTCCGCATATGGCTGCAATTGCCACCAAAGTACAAACCCGCAACAGAATCCTCAAATCGCTAGCCGGTAGCACCTGGGGAAAAGACAAAGAAATGCTCCTGGCAACGTACAAGGCAATTGGGCGGCCGGCCGTAAACTATGCTGCGCCCATTTGGACGCCGGGGCTAGCGAGACGCAGTTGAAGAAGCTTCAGACCTGCCAGAACACCGCCCTTCGGACCGTGACGGGAAACCTCTTGATGGCGTCGAAGCACCACTTACACAGTGAGACAGTGAGTTAAGGAGCATAATGTTATTTTGTGTAAGCAATGCCTGCTGGGGTGCTGGAAGCCGAACCACCACCTAGGCACATCAGGAAGGGAGTACTTGACTACCGGGACGACATACAGCAATACAGACAAGACCCGCTGGACAGGACGGCGTACAGACAGGCAATCAACACTATTCACCGAGAATCCGTTAACACCTTCGTGAACTCTCTTCAAGTGAATGGTGTTCTCGGAGTCCAACCACCACCCATTGCAGAACAAGAGCTCAAGCTGCCCCGTGAGACCCGCGTAAACCTGGCACAATTAAGATCTGGATACTGTTGCAGGCTTAACTCCTACTTATACAGACTAGACCCTGATATAGCCAACACATGTCCCGCATGCCACGAATCCCCGCACGACACTAACCACCTCTTTGCATGCCCACTTAACCCGACTCATCTAACACCGCTCTCCCTTTGGTCCGAACCCGTCGAAACAGCACGTTTCCTGGGCCTCCCGTTAGATGACCTCGATGACTGAGACTAAACTTGCCTGACCCCAAAATGGGGTGGCGTATGCCGCTACAACAACAACAAAAGAAACAACAGCTCTATTTTTTTCGCTGAATATCCCACTCATAAAAATTTATAAAAAGGTGCAATTGTTTTCAGTAATTTTTTTAAAATTAGGTTTTCAATAAAATTTATAAACATTTAATATTGTTGGACACATATTTTGCATATGAATCTATTTGTAACAGAATATGGATGCAACAGTTTTACTTACCTTCCACCACATAATACGATATCAAATGAAACAAAGCGTAAGTTACCCTGCGTAATTTACCTTAATGTGATAAAATTCGCTAGAAGCATTTGCTAGTGGCGTAACCAATTGTTGGGACATACTTTTATTTACGGGTAGCCTATAAGTAAAAAACACATATTTATACATGAAATATGAAATGATTTCTTACATATCTTCGCAGGTGACAATATTTAAAGTAACATCGAAGCTGTGGCGCTAGGCACATGCAAGTTTGACATGTTCCAACAAAATTTTATTCGTATAGAGCAATGTTTTCAAATAGCTTCAATTTTTTTCCAAATACATATTATATACGTATATGTTATTCCTATGTTTGGTGCACAAATTAAATACATATCTACATACAAAAAGGACCTTAACTATTTTACAGTTATACTAATGTCCTTGTTCTATTCTATGTATATCTAATTTCCTGGAACTAATAAATGTTCAGCGGTTACAAACCAAATATTGTATATATGTATGTAATAAATGTTCCATATGTATTTAAAATATGGAAAAACTAATGTTTATGATCATCCATGTGGACAGTCGCCGAACGCTGTTCAGAAATCTGAACAGTTGATAACAAAGAATTTTAATTTGCATTCTTCGGTTTTAAATAGATTTAGAAAAGTATGTTGAGTAATTTATGTTTGTACACCAACGAAATTAGCGTAAAAAGGGCTATCGTCTTCTCTAGGATTTGGCACTAAATTTTATTGTATATAGTTTTTATTATAATCTGTATCTACTAGAATTTTTAAAATTTGTCCGCTCTTCGTTTTGAAGTTGAAATGAGACAGCGAAGACCTATCCAGCCTAAGCAATGTGAATACACGCCTAACATTTGTTGGTTTTTATCAGTTTGTCTTTGATCAGTGTAGGCGTAGGTTTAATCATTATCGTGCTGGTTGCTCTTGTTATAGTAGCGGTCTAGGAAGCGTGCTGTTTCGACGGGTTCGGACCAGAGGTTGAGTGGGCATACAAAGAGGTGATTAGTGTCGTGCGTTACATGCAGGACGTACGTTGGGTATGTCAGGGTCTGGATAGGTAGGAGTTCAGTCTACTACAATAGCCAGAGCTCGAACTCGTTTTCTGCAATGGGTGGTGATTGGATTCCAAAAACACCATTCACTTGAAGAGAGTTCACGAAGGTGTTAACGGACTCTCGGTGAATGGTATTTAAAGCTTGTCGGTATGCCGTCCTGTCCAGCTGTTCTGGTCGGTATTGTTGTATGGAGTCGCAGCAGTCTAATACTCCTCTCCTGATGTGTCTAGGTGGAAGTTCGGCTTCTAATAGGTGTGTGTTGGGGTGATCCCCACGATAGTATCACAACAGATATTGCTTATACAGCATAACATTCTGCTCCTTAATTGGGAGCATAGATGTTTCACTGTGTAAGTGGGGCGCCGGTACCATCAGGCAGTTTCCTGTCACTGAAGGGCGGTATGTTGACTGGCTTGTAACTTCTTCAACAGCGTCTCGCTAGTCCCCGGCGTCCAAACCGGGGCAGCATAGCTTAGAACCGGCCGACCAACGACTCTCGACAGCAGGTTCTACGTTACAAAGCGCCAAATATATATATATATATTCACAGCTATTGATACATTTTGGCTATCACCGTTGGCGTCATCGTTGTCGACGGTAAACGAGGCAAAATCTGTAGACTTCAAATTTGCTAACAAGTAGAAGAAAAGTTCTTTTTCAGACTATCCTGTGAAAATTTGAAGTAGATATACATATGTTACACTTCATAAGGCGTTTGCAAGACAATATTATTTTCTTTAAGTAAGTATATAAATTTTGCATAGACAAGACATATTGCATTGCAGCTTTGTTAAGTCGACAATAGTCTTAAAATTTTAAATGAAGAAAAAGTCAATCAACTAACAGAAAGATATCTCGAAATTGCAAATCTACGAATTTGAATTACAACACTTGTTATCTGGCAAACTAAATATATGACAGTTCTGCCTTATAATTTTTCTTTTGCCCTAAACTCGTTTTTTCTCTCTTCATCGCTTAGGCTTGATGTACCACAAAAAAAGAACATTTAACAATAAAAAATTTTGCAAAAAAAATGTGAATGGAGCGAAACCGCTGATGCACAAATGAGAGTTAATTAAATATTATAACAAGAAGTAATATTTTTAGTTTCTTTTTTAATAGTATTGTAGAATGTACGAGTACAGGTATTTTCTATTATGTTTTGTTTACTTTTTTGTCAATAATCTCTGAGGGTCAATTTTGTGGTCCGGCGCAGTTATTTTAAAATTATATTTTTTTACTTTCCAATATTATAAACTATAGAAATCATAAGTTATTGGATATCTAGAATTTGATAGTAATATAAAAACAATTGTTTCTTTGAATTTTGAAGCTTAAATTCAGGAACGTACTAAGATGATAAGGCGTCTAATGCTTTTACCATTTCAGTTACTCCCGGGGCATCCTTCCTCACACGTTTTGGTCTTGTTGATTTAACAACGTCGGCTGGTCTTCTTGTTTAGGTACAATTGTACCTTTCCTCTTTTGTAGTAAAGACAATTTATTAATATTTTATTTATTTATTTATTTAGTCTAAGGACCATAAGCCCATATAGACACATTAGTAAATTATTATACAAAATATATAACTAATCAATATTAAATTAAAATTAGATTAAAATCATATACAAATTCAAATAAAACATTTTTACATAGCTAGTTCTTCACAATAGTCCTTAATATTGTCCTTGTCTATTCTACAGGATATAACATCGAGCATGAAGGTAATTCAAAAAAAATCCTCTTCGGGTATTGAGGGTCATTAGATTTATTAGTTAACGTCTAAAAAAATGCGATGGTTTCGGTTCTGTGAGGGTTAGGGAACGAAGAATAAAACCAATACAACTTCTCTGTATGGATTCAAAACGATTTATAAGAGTTTGGTGGTACGATATATAAGGTCTTTAACCGCACTAACTGATATCAAGTATAAATTTGAAATATGATAGAGAGTTGTAAGGGCGTTTGAATCCTCGAATAGGTGGTTAGATAACATTTATTCATATTAAATGATAACCGATTTCGAGTTATTGAGATTCCTTCTAACTGGCTAAAAAGTTTTGAACAAATTTCCTCTAAAGATACATAGCTTTTTCTATTAACAAGGTATGATTTTATCCAATTTAGTGTAGAAGAATGTAATCCAAGTTTCGAAAGCTTCACAAGCAGAATCTTATGCGAAAATCTGTCAAATGCCTTTGAAAAGTATGTGTAGATTATTTCTACCTAATAACCTTCATTAAAAGCAGAAGGACAGTAATCAGAAAAACCAGAGGTGTTGGTTATTTTAGATCTACCAGGTACAAACCATGTTGGTTAGGACAAATAATAGGTTTTACATTGGCACATATTCTGTTTTTGATAATGCATTCAAAGAGTTTTGAAACAGTGCTCAGTTTCGAAATCGGTTTATAATTACCCATATAATTTTTGCTTCGTGATTTAAATATTGAAATAACTGATGTTATTTTCCAATCATCAATAAATATTCCAGCTGCAAGAGCTTGTTGAAGATTTTCTTTAAAAGTGTAACTAGCGATCGACAATTTTTGAACAAGATAACGGAAAGACCATCGACATCTGTTTGTGTAAAACTTTTTAAGTCTTTCACACCCTCAGTAATGTCATCATCCGATAGGAATAGGGAACCTAAGTTAAACACTGAGTTGAAACTAATTTGCTTATTTGAAAACTCATCATATACAAAAACTGGATTCGACATAATTCCAGACACTATTTAGGTTATATTTGGTTTTAGCTTCGGAGTTTTTAATATATGCTTTATAGCAAGGCTTATTTAATTGGTTGAATTGCTTTTTGTATGCTTTATACAAGTTAAAATATTTCAAATTTTTTCTTAGCTTACATTTTTTATAAAACTTTTTCCAATGCTCTTTTGACGTTTTAGTTGTTTCGTAAACAAAGAAACCCGTTAGGTTTTAAATCCAGAAAGAGGTATATGCTCTTTATATAAATTTACAACAATATTTTTGAATGAATTTAAACTACGAGCAACATTTACTTTGCAAAAGACATCGTCCAAAACAACAGAAACAGGTATATGCTCTTCACATAAATTTACAACAATATTTTTGAATGAATTTAAGCTACGAGCAACATTTACTTTGCAAAAGACAACGTCCAAAACAAACTTCAAAAGTAAATTTTAAAATTTAACGAAACCAAATTAATTGTAGTTAAATACTATTTTTTGCAGATTTTCAGTGCTGCTGAAAAACTCAAAAACCTCGACCGTCAAAAACAATGGATAATGATGCAACTTGGACGAACAAATTGATGTCTCTGGAATTTCTAAGAGAAACTTAATATTGTTACATATTAAAATAAAATCAAGAAAACGATTCAAACTATTGTAGAACTTATTAACTTAGACGAGTTCACTTCCTATGAAATAATCAATAAGAAAAGATTATTACTGACATTAGACGCTGTTAGAAATAAATAATTATCTAGATAAGACCAAAAGTAATGTTACTAAGATTAAAATCTCCCAAACCACAGAAATGGTGTTCTCCAATATCATTCTGAAGACTTACAATGTTATCAACGTGAGCCTTATATAGCGCCTTACTACTACCAGGAGGAATAAGAAGCCAAAATGTAAAGTATTTACGGAGATGTTTGCAGCTTAATACAAGTTTGGTCTCGTAACTTATAATTATTTTGAAGCACAATTAATAACGGCCTGAAAGAGCAACGTGAAGCAATGAGTACCCCTCTTCCTCTCATACTTACATACCAGTTTAAAGCGAATCACGATATTTACGAAGCACAATAAACAACTTGGGATCGAAAAAATCAGCATAAAAAATGAGTCATCGAGCCAGGTCTTAATAATAACGCAGATATCATAATCCAGTTGGGTACTTAAAAGGCACACATCATTAGATTTAGTCCTTATAACTTGTAGTTTTTTTTTGGATTTGTTCGTAAGATAGCAGGCTTAGCACTTTTTGTTATTGCACTCTCACCAGATTTAGCTCATGAGTTGGTTATGATTGGACTATTTTCACAACTAACTAGGATTTTTGGAGATTTCACACTATTATCTGTGACAATTAGAGAAATCCGTTGTTTATATTAAGCACTTAATATTTTTTTCCTACGGGAATGGTAGTGTGTGGTTAATACTTTTGCGCATCTAATCTAGTGTGTAGTTGAGTATCGATATGTCATCGACATTTCAATCGCGCCTACAAAGTAGCCATCAAATGGAGTATATTTTTAGTATAATAAAATGGGAATCCATTTGAGGCATTGTGTTACATATAAAATAAATAAATTAAGAAATGACATATGAATTAACGCGAACATGGCATATTTGCTGTTAACTTCAACATATACAGTGGCGGACGACAGTTTTATATACACCGCCCGTATTCGTTGTGTAGAAAGTACTGTCACTTTGCTGAAAAATTTAGGTACACAGTTTTATTTCGGATCCTTTTCCAATCATATGTATTAAAACAAATCCATTCTCCAACATAAAATAAAACAATTATGGTGAAAAAACGCAAAAAAGTCCTTGACAAAAGTCTACATACACCACGGGTTTACTAACAGTTACGTCGATATGCTGTGTTTGTTAAGGCGGTTAGGTATCCTTATTTTTACTATTTTTTTATTTATTATGTTTTCTAATTTGCTAGTATTGAATTTAGTTGTGGTTTAAACACATTAGCATCAACAATGGCTCCGCGAAAAGAAATATCCATTGAAATTTTTAAATTTTTAAACAAGTCAAATGGATCCATCGAAAATAAGCGCCCGAAGAAACTAACTCGAAGAGACATCGGTTTTATTCTGAAGTAAAATTAAGCCGAAAACATCGCAAGCTTATCAAAAAAGTGTGTCCATTCAAGAACAATTCCAAGAGCTCTGAACGATAACGGTTTCCACAGTTGAATGCCATACAAAGCCTCTTATTTCTGAAAAATATCAGAATTCGCTACAGGACATTTAAACAAGGGAATGGATTTTTGGCAAAAAGTCTTGTTTACAGATGAATCGAAGTTCAATGTATTCGGCAACGATGGAAGAGCAAAAGTTTGGAGTAAAGAAAACACTGCACTTAACAGCAAAAATATAGTACCAACAGTGAAACATGATAGCGGCAACGTAATGGTTTGGGGATCGGTTGCGGCATCTGGAGTTGGAAATCTTGTTTTTATTGAGAGTAATTTGGATCGGTTCAAATATAAGCTTAACATTTCCTGCCGAGGGGCGACCGCAATTAGAAAAATTAATTTTCTATAATTTTGGATGTTGCTCGAACCTGTGCTCGAACCCAGGCCTTCCGAATGTCAGTACGCAATGCTAACCACTCGACTATCGCTGCCGCTCTTATTACTGCCTCAGAATTGACAAATTTAGTAGCTTCGATGCCACGACGGCTTCAAGCTGTTATTGTTGCGAACCGTGTACCAACTAAATACTAAAAAGATCATGTTACCTGATATTAACCAAAGTCTTTGCCCTAAGATAAGTTAAGTATGTACTGTATGTAGACTTTTGTCAATGTTGGATTTACGTTTTCTTTGTCATAGCTTTACTATTTTATGTTAAAAAATAATTTTTGTCGGGTTTTTATGATAAGGGAAAATAGTTAAAATAAACTGTATCGTTAAATTTTCCAATAAACTTTTTGGAATTTCAATTCAACGAAAACAGGGGGTGTATGTAGACTTGTCTGTCACTGTACATAAATACCCATACGGATTTGTATATATGTATGAACAAATAGTACCCCCCTAGTGTACGCTCATTCAGCTTTGCGCATGCATATAATAAAACATGTGAATTTCCAAAATACTTTGTGAAGTTGGAAAATTCTATGTTATCTTCATTTCTTTTTCGGGTGAATGTGTAGCAAGAAGTTCGAAGAAACATACGTAGTATACATACATCCATTGTTGTTTGAATTTTCCATTACTTTGCATTTTCTACAAAAAAAAAAAAAGTTTTGGCAAAGATATCAAAGTGAACGGACGTGTTTTTATTTCGCTCTGTGAATAAATTGCAGTGCATTAAGAAAACCGTCAAGTATTAATTAAAGCGTAAAGTTTTAACAAGAGAAAAATAAAACCAAATAAAAACTAGATATGCGATGAGTGACTAACGCGCTCAACCTAAAAATAGTAGAATCCAAAAAACAGCAGTTCCAGCTCAAGCGGTACAATTCTGTCGACATCATCACAAACTGCAGCAACGGCAGGCACAGTTAATAGCGTGACTTTTTTTTTGCATGCTTCCTGTAAGTACTAAGTATATCAGCTAAAAGGAAAAGAAGGTCGGTAGTGCAAATTTGCATTGATCGCTACATCAACGTAATAAATGTAAAGTGAAAACCAAGCCCAGGAAAAAAGGTTAATAATGCCAAAGACTTAACTCTGTAAGCTCAACTATGGAAGCTGATAATAATAAATTAGAAGGTAATAGATTTGCCCCGGTATGTAAGGAAGAATCTACAAGAGTTCAAAAGGTGTTCCCAAAGTTATTAACGCCAAGCCTCCACCAATATATTTGCGAGAGCACAGCTCTAATTTGCTCGTCTCTGTTTTGGCGAAAACTATACAATTTCCACATTGTACCTCTCAAAAGGGGAAATATCGAAGAAACAAAAATTTAGGAACATAACGAAAAACACTTTCGAGATGTCGTTATATTTCTATGAGAGCAGTTGAAGAGCTCAAAAGTCCTGAATGTCGCCAAAAAGGGAATCTAAGCCTCGGTAGACTCAAATGATATAAAAGAAGCTCTGGAAGAGCAAGGTTCTGATGTTAAAGTAGTATTAAATATAATTAATAGAAACAAGGGACCGCAACATATGTTTAAAGTTTTTCTATCCCCAAGCTAAGTTCAGCTTAAGAAGAATGAAATTCACCAAATTTACAGCTTAAAATATCTAAAACATAGAAGAATTACGATATATGAACCACTGAAGAGAAATGGCCCTATGCAATGTACGAATTGTCAGGAATTTGGGCATACCAAATCCTACTGTACTTTCGAACTGTATGCGTAGCATGTGGTGAGCTTTATCATTCCAGTAAATGCTCTTTAAATAAATCCGATGCAACACAAAAAAAGTATAGTAATTGTGGCGGTAATCACACAGCCAATTACAGGAGTAACTTCCACAAATTATCCTTATTATGGCTTCTACAAATTAACATAGTTCAAACCTGGTCAAATAACTTATACAAGTGTATTAAAATCAAGTGTATAGGCCTCACCCGGCATTCCACACAGTACTGGAATAGAGGCCATGATTTTTAATCTGACCCAAAGCAGGACAAAATTCATGTCAGCCATGCAAAGTATAGTCCAAGACCTAATAAAAGTGCAAAAAAAATGCTTCAAACCCTGATGACCAAAAAATGAGGGTACTCAGAATATGTACATGGAATGCAAATGGTGTTAATCAACACAAATTCTCCCTCGAATTATTTCTATATATATTGTTACGATCTTGCTGAATCAACCTCGATAATTTCCCAAATTCTTCGGGTACGATCTCTGGATTGTTAAATAAAAATCGCCAACTTAATTTGCAGTCTCTTTATTTATAAAGACTTTGTTTAATGTCCTTTTATTATTCAGTAATTTAAAATTCAATTACAATTCACTTTACTATTTACAATTACTTGTATACAACATTCACAATGTACTGTTTTTATTACTTTACTGTAATGTAATCTCTAACGCGTTTACTTCAGAACTGATTGATTTTACAGTCGTGTTTTATACTTGTTTGCTGCGTGAAAACGAAACCCTGGAATGATCGCGTCGGTACGATAATCGTCTCGTTTTATGCTCTAGAACATACCAGTTGTCGGCTCATCTCTTTCATCTGACATTCGCTTCGCATTTTCGCCACAATATATATATATTTGGCGCTTTGTAACCGCTGAAGCGATTTTCAGCCGAGCTCCTCCAATTTGTGGTTTTGCGTCTTGATGTTTTTACCAACAAATGGAGGGACCTACAGTTTATTCTAAGTCGCCTCCGAACGGCTGATGGATTTTTATGAGGAGCTTTATTTCATGCCAGAAATACACTCGGAGGGCTTGACATTCCCTGCCGAGGGCGACTGCAATTAGAAAAAAATTTTCTTCTATCATTTTGGACGTTGCTCGAGCCTGGGCTCGAACCCAGGTCTTCCGAATGTCTGTACGCAATGCTAACCACTCGGCTATCGTCATAAAAACGATGTTATGCTCTTATCTGAAACCCACCTCAACGCTGCGATTTACTGCCCGTTCCGTTTTTTTGTCGAAGAAATACAACTTAGTGACTTTCACAACTCTGGGTGAACACTTTTTAGCTGGAAGGGATTACAAAGCGAAGCATACTCATTGGGGTTCGAGACTTATAAACCCAAAAGGTCGCCAGTTATATAATATGGGTACCAAAAACAAGTTCGATTTTATCTCCCCAAGACAAACAACTTACTGGCCTGCAGTCCCAAGGAAATTACGTAGATAGGAATCTAGTATTTCAACTTACTACATTCAGAACTAACTGGATTAAATAAACATAAGAAATATATAAACAGCCATATACAGGACGATCCTGAAATGTAGAGAGAAACCGATATTGGAAACGAGAAACTTGTATTTAACAGTATGAAAGCAACAGCAGCAACTTTAGTAACCCCAGAGCAGAAAAAAACAACCAAGAACCAGAACAATGATAACTAATAGCGGAATAGAGTTGTTGGTCCGAAATAAGCGACGTTTGCGTCACGAATGCAAGCGTACCGATCGCCCGATGCAAAAAATCAGACTTCAGAATAATACTGCGTCAGATAATGCACCTTTGCCACTAAATCAAAATGTTCCAAGATACGCTGGTTCTGGCAGAACATCTGTAGCTAAAGAAGATTATTGCTGTCCTGTATGTAAGAAAATCTCCTGAATACGATCATATTAACCAAAAATGTTAAAAGAGAAATACCAATCATTGCTCTTGTTTTTCTTGCAAAGCTCTCCAGTGCCGTACTAAAGCTTGGATATTAACCACAAACATGGAAAAAGTCGCAGATAATTATAATAGTTGAACCAGGTAAAGACGCAACTATGCAATCATTTAGACCAATCAGCCTGTTGCCTTGTCATTCCAAACCAAAAAGTGCTGCTATCAAAAATTTCTCCTTCATGAAAATTACATAATTCCTACACATCGATTTGGTTTTCTCGAATAATATGGCACAATTGAACAAGTACAT
This sequence comes from Neoceratitis asiatica, assembly GCA_030068015.2. Lineage (NCBI taxonomy): Eukaryota > Metazoa > Arthropoda > Insecta > Diptera > Tephritidae > Neoceratitis > Neoceratitis asiatica. The sequence continues at coordinate 23,993,034 of CM061530.1, read as the reverse complement.
CGTATAACTAATACAATAATAAATAAGAAAGGCTTTCAAATTCGGAGAGTACTGTTCGGTGGTTTTTCTTGATGTGGCTCACGCATTTGACAAAGTGTGGCTGATGGTCTAGTTCATAAATTTAAACAATTATTACCTAGCATATTCCACAATATCCTTGAACCCTACTTGTCCACTATAAAAGTAAATGAATATAAAAGGTGATTTTTATAGAGGTATAGAACTTTAAGTTGGCATTACTTTTCAAGATGGCGACCGATTTAACAGCTGTCAAGTGATTTATTCTCAGTTTGGTTTGGCAATTCGTCATGAATAGACTCACGCCTGAACAACGCTTGCAAATAGTGCAATTTTATTTCGAAAATAATGGTTCTGTGCGGAAAACGTATCGCGCACTACGTCCATTTTAGCGATGTTTAGCGATGAAGCGCACTTCTGGTTGAATGGCTACATCAACAAACAAAACTGCCGCATTTGGAGTAAAGGTAATCCTCAAGTGTATGTTGAAACACCGTTACTTCCAGAAAAACTGACTGTTTGGTGCGCTTTATAGGCTGGTGGAATCATTGGTCCGTATCATTGGACGTAGTGCGCGATACGTTTTCCGCACATAACCATTATTTTCGAAATAAAATTGCACTATTTGCAAGCGTTTTTCAGGCGTGAGTCTATTCATGATGAATTGCCAAACCAAACTGAGAATAAATCACTTGACAGCTGTTAAATCGGTCACCATCTTGAAAAGTAATGCCAACTTAAAGTTCTATACCTCTATAAAAAACACCCTAGGAGGAGTATCCAATCATGGCCGGTGTTTCGCAGGGTAGTGTTCTTGGTCCATTATTGTATATAATGTTCACCGCAGATATTCCTACAAGTGACAAAGTAACGGCGGCAACTTTTACGGATGACCCTGCTATAAAAAGTCCACACAAATAGCCCATTACTAAAACGAAAGTGTTAGAGCAACGCCTTAAGCTAATTGAATAATAGATAGCAAAATGTCGCAAACACATCACAATGAAATCAAAATCGTACCCTATTGTCAAGCTCAAAAAATTTGCATATCCCACTTGCAAACGTAATCATATATTGGCATTCACTTGGATAGAAGATTAAATTGGATGCGACACATCTCCGCCAAGATGCAGCTTAGCCTTGAAAACAAAGTCCTTCTTTATAATGCAATTATAAAACCCATATGGGTGTATGGAATCCAGTTATGGGACACAGCTTGCACGACGAATATAGATATAATACAAAGATTCAAATCGAAAGCGTTAAGAACAATAACGGTCACACCATGGTACACGCGTAATGAAAATATCCATAGAGATCTAAATATATGCCCTATCAAAAAAAATTTTTTTATCGTAACACAAAAATACGTAGCAAAACTGCACAATCATCCGAACCCTTGGCTAACACCTTCGTCCCTAAAACAAGTCAGTCGCGCCTGAAGAGGAGGAACTTATCAGCCTTGTAAAGAGCAACGTCGAGTCAGCAACCCATTCCTGTACATAAATGTTACGTACATGAAGAAAAAAATTATTACTTTTTATTTAAACAATGAATAAAAAAAATTATAATTTTTTAGAAAAAGTACAACTAGTAGCGAGTAATTTATATGCTTATTTATATTTTTAAAATTTTACTACTTATTGCAGACTTCCAATGTCGGGACAGATTCAGTAAATAAAACCAAATGTTAAAAAAAAACACAAGTCAGATCTTTAAAATTTAGTAAATCAAGTACACAAAATCTCAGACCTTTTGAAGAAAAAATAAACAAATTTTTTGTTTGTTTAATAAACATTTTTTTTTAGAAAAGGTACAACTAGTAGGGAGCAATTTAGATGTTTGGAGGAAAAAGTAATATTGAAATACTACTATAAATTTGAGAAACGTTAACGAGCAGGTCAATTTTTGAAACTGATATATTTCATTCCCTTTATTATGGTAGCAATAACCTTAAAGACTAGATACTTAATGAATGCTCTTACCTAGTTACTAGAAAACTAAGAGATAATTAAAAATAAGGAAGATCTAACTTACATAGAAAAACATTTCTTGTCATAGCGAAATCCAGATAAAGAGTTTTATAAATAATTACTTCTTTCGTGGTTGGCGTCGTTGACACAAAGTGACAACGATGTGACAAAATTCCTATTGCTGTATGTTTTATCGATAACTATTGACAGCTTTTGGCGAATATGTGCTATTGCCGTTTTCTTTTGGCCCTAAATTCGTTTTAGCTCTCTTCATTGAGCTTCATGTGTCAGTAAAGGCAGACATACCAAATATTTTTTTAAATAAAAAGTGAAAGCCCATCCAAATAACTTTTCAGTGGTGGTTGGAGAGCATAGATTCCATTAAGGATGTATATATCAGAAACAAACATTGATCCAATATCAATAGATCGAGAGATGCCAAAGTTAGAGGTCGAATTAGAAAAACCGGCATCAGAATTTGACAAAATCAGCAAATAGAGTTACAGACTTCAATAAACTCTCGAAGCAGACGTTGATCGTACATATTGGAATATTGGAAATTCTTTTTTTAGACTGGATATATTTCCAGAATGGGATTGGATTCCAATTCATCCTAAAAACGGTATATACTCGTATACCGGTTATATAAGAATTTATCAAGAATGTTGAACTGTGTCATATAAAATTCATACCTCTTTCTAAAATTTAAGTCATTTATTGTTTTGTATAAATTAATGAATTTATTTCTTTGGTTTTTAAGTTACTAAAGATTTTTCGCATACCATGGTTTTATGACCACGAGTAAGAAGTAGAGATAAATTCTAATGGAAGATTTCGGAAAACATGAAAAGAAAATCGTCAAAACACTCAGAAACATTATAATTACGAAAAGTTAAATTCTCTATCTATTTTTATATCTATTTTCAAAATTTCATTATTTGTAAAAGACGTGATCAATTATTTGTAAAAGACGTAATAACGTAATTTAAACAAAACATACAGAAGTACATATCTGATTGCTAAATTGGCCGATCTGAAAGCTTGTCTCTCTGTCGTAAAACCTTTGCGTGAGCACCACACCTATGCCGAAATCAAACGCGTCTTTCTGTATTGTGAAAGACACCCAAATCTGGGCCACTCAATAGTGGAGCTGTCACCAAACTTTCTTTCGGTTCCTTAAAACTCCTTTCGCAATCTTCATACCAATTGAACTTTCGATTCTTCTTCGTAAAGTCATTGAGAGGCCTTACTAACTCTGCAAAATTTTTAATAAATCTGCGGTACCAGGACTGTACCTATGAACAAATGTACCCATTCCACATTCTTCGGTACCTCAATCCGGAGCATCGCTTCTACATTCTCGGGGTCTACATGTAGACCGTGCTTGTCCCAAATACTTCAACTCTGACGTACATAACATATATTTTTTCCAATTTAATCTAAGATATGCTCTGGCTAATCTATCTTTCCAAAAGTTATTTGTAACGATAATAATATCGTCCAAACATACAAAGACATGAGGCTTTAGCCTGGGGTCCTATGATCGAATCTTTTAAACGCTGCCAGGTTGCTGGTGCATTATGTAACCCATATGGCATCTTCTTAAATTGAAATAAAACTCTACTTGGTACCGTGAATGCTGCGAAGGGCCTTGATGGCTCCCGCACCAGAATTTGCCAATAGGCGGACTAATGTCTATACTGGACAAAAACTTGGCATCCCTTAACTTATCTAAAGTCGCCAACACGTACGGAAAGAGCTAACTATCATTTTCGATACATTTATTCAAAACCCTATAACTTCTAGGGTTTCTATATGTACCGTCTTTTTTCCTAATCATAACTATCTCTATCTCTATCACCACCTTGTCGAGCATATCCTTTATCCCCTCGTCCATAGGCGTCTATATGACGGGAGGAACCGGGTGTCAGAAGACCTCTAAGTTTGCGAGATTGCTGACACTCGGCCGTTCCTGAGATGGAATCGACCTCGATTTCGTCGTTATCTGCTTCATCTTCGGAAGTGTCGTCGTCCAATTCAGGACAGTTGTGACAATAAGGTTTGAGTTTACTTGATTCGAGATAGGGTGAAAACTTACGAGATTTTATAGGCAAACCGGGTATATCTTCGATTACGTAACGATCGTTATTTAGAACTGTGGCAATATGGTAGGCACCACGGTATTTAGGCTCCAGTTTTCGCGATTCACCGGTAGCGGCTATTTCCTTTTCGAATACTACGAGATCATCTTCGTGATAAATACTTGGCACTGAATGTTTTTCACCGATCCGTCTTTTCCATTGTTTCCGTAGTGTCCTTCGTTAGTGGCGAGGGCTGTCTCATAATCTAAGCTAGTAAAATATTAATATTTGTTACCTGCGAGTTGCGCGAAAAGCTCGTCCATTATGAATATCGGGTATGACATACGAATCTTTATTTTGTTGAGACACCTGTAATCCACGCATAGTCGATGTTCACCTTTTTTATCTACAAGAACAATCGGTGATACATAGGGAGACCCCAAGGGTCGGATAATTTCGGTATAAATTAAATTTTTCAAAATATCGGCACCTATTGAGCGCTTCGAAAATGGTATACGATATTGTTTCATATTGACCGGCCTTTTTTATATTACTTAAATTTTTGTTTTGGCTACGTTACAACGACCGAGATCCGCGGCTTTTTCGGCAAACACATCACGGTTTATAAATAAAAGTTGTTCAAGTTTGTCGCTTTCATCTCTATCGAGACAGGTACACGCACGAATGTTCAAAACAGTCTCTACATGACAACAACCGTTTTCAATTGTGAGACGACCTCCGGTTCGGCACAAAATATATGTTCCAAGCAATAAATTTTCATTTAACAAATCGTCGCGTACAACCAAAATTTCCCCTGGTATCTTTTCTTTGTTTATTTCGATAATTGCGTTAATATTTTTCATCACGTATATTTCCCGCGGAACAGACGTAGGATGCATTACTGCATTGTTGGCTTCGGTTTATATTGCGTTGATAATTTCACTTCATTATAGTTATTAATATCGTTTATCAGTCAATGCAGCGGAAGTAATTATTGGATATTTTCCTTTCCATATCACTGTCATTGATTCCGTTTATGATATGAAATTCTCGAGAGAGTTCGTTTACCCCTCTTTTCATAGTATTCATTATTTTTGCTACATAGCACATAATAAAATACTGTCATCATGCCGTATGCATTTTTCAACATTTCGACACGTTGCATATATTCAGTCGCATTTAATGATGCATTCGATAACGAATTTAAGGATGGTAAAAGTTCAACTATTTCATGGACACTATACATCGAACGAGGTTGCCAGTAACCGTTGTTTCGGAATATGTGACTGATTTGTATACACCGGACGTGTCGTATAGTTCGGAATATTTTTACCGCTAGTACTCGGAGGTATGAGCGGATTCACATTGTTCACGTTTGTATTCACAGGAATTGAATACTACATTGGTGGATATGAACCATTTTGAAATTGGTTATAAGCGGAACCAACCTCAAATATATTCGTTGACACTTGCGCCTGCGTGAATAGTACCTTAAGCGCAATCTCAATTTGCTTTTTTGTCATTTAGAGAATTGTCTGCTCAAGTTCTGCCATTAGCTGTAACGTATTTTTAGTATTATTGCTGGAGCACAACACTATTGATTTTATATTATAAAAACGTAGCAAAACAAAAACAATAACGGCGAGTAATGTTTCGTGATTTTGTGGCTGCGGCACAAACGTAGCAAAGCAAGAACAATAACGGCGATGAATGTTTCATGGTTTTGTGGCTGAGGCACAAACGTAGCAAAACAAAAACAACAACGGCGAGTAATGTTTTGTGATATTGGGACTGCGGCACAAATGTAGCAAAACAAAACGGTTATATTATTACTTTTTAAACGAATCTTATGTAAATCCGTCTTGCGTAGAAGGTAAACGTTTGTATGTATGTGTATCGAACGTTGCTGCACATGTTTTGAATTTTTAGCACACGGTTTGGGTGGCTGCGGAACAATGAACGGAACGTTGATAGAACTACCACAAAGGTATAGAACTAACACAACGATGAGTTTAGAGTGTAAAAGAGAACAATTTCGGAGTTTTGCATGAGGCAACGCGAAATTTTTAAATAAATGATGATCTGCGAATAAGTTTTAAAAGCAAACATTCAGAGGAGTCCTGATTTCCATGCACACGGTTAGCAGAGTCTCAATTTCTCAACGCACTATTTTATTTCTTAATAATATGTGTACAAGTTTCATGTAAAGGGTTCCCATTTCACTTCTGATTGTGTCAGGAGACCTCTAAATTTGTCATAATTTAACTTTATTAATTTTCAATTTTAATAATTAACGTCTCAAACATACGACGGTTAAGCGACGACTGATTTCGGTTGCAACGCAGGACGCTCAGTTGATTTTCATATGATTGCCAGATTGCTGACTCGGGTAATGCCGCTGTTTTACAGGTTGGACTTTTGCCTTTATACGGACCTCATGCACGACCAGGTCGGTCCGGCCTAGCCCTTCCGGCTTAGCTGGCAACGCCCCAGCCACTAACTGACGTAATGCCCAAGATTGCCTATCACCTAACTCGGAGTGATGCCCTATTGATACCAACGGCTCTGGTTCCGGCCCAGAAAACGACCACCTCATCCTCGACACAACCGGGATAATTCCAATCTTGGTACAAAAATCGCCGCCAAGGATAAGGCCCTGATGTAACTTTGGAACCACGAGGCATTCCAGGACGACCGACTTGCCCTCCATCCTCGAGAGTCACTCTAAAATAACTCGAAGACGAACTCACCCTAATACCAGACAAACTAAATATTTCCCAGCCTATTCGTAATTTAAAACCATAAGTCCAAATGTCCAAATATGGGCGTACGTCGTGGCCGTCTGTCACCAATGACAACGCCAACCTAACCTCTTGAACACCAACACCTACTTTTGCCAGTTGAGAGTTGGCAGGATCACTAACTCGCCCTACTATACTGCTTGACCTGTTGTCCCAGGGGTCTATCTTTGGAATCTGGCAACCGACTCAACATTCACTACCAGCTCTGACCTGAAGGGGCTGTGGTTTCGACCGCTAGCGGATGTTGTATGTCCCTGGGAGCCACTCTGCTTTGCTGCACACGTCGGGCAGTCCCGCTTCTTGACCCCAGGCCTACCACACCGGAAGCGCTTTATCCCCTTCCGCTGACACGTCCAAAATGCTTACATTTAAAGAAACGAGCATTCGATCCAGGCCCACAACCATCCGAATGATTCGGCTCCTAACCAAACCTAACATCCTCTTTTACGACAAAGCCTCCTGAAGCCTACCAAACAAGATTTTCATGGCCGCGACGTAAACTCCGATGGTTTAATTCGCTCCTTAAGGCCTTAACCTAATCTCATTTCGTAGTGGGTCGCAGTTGGGTCGCACAAGCTCCAACTTCAACTCCCTAACAAGTCCACTACGCCTCCGAAAATTGAGCTTTAGTCACATCGGCTTCAGAGACCGACTTTCTCATCCAACGCGCGTCAACTAACAACTAATTTCCATAATAAAAAATTCAGCAAAAACAAAAAAAAAATATCTGCCGAAATGAGTGATCAAAATAAATTTTTTTCTTTGATCAAGCCAAAGAAACTGAAAAAAAAATTGAACAAAAATCAAACGATTTACATAAAAACAAAAAGAAAAAGAAAACTGTCACCCTATATATATATATATATATATATATATATATATCCTTTTTTTGTGATTATGCTGTACTGTTGTTTACGTGCTAGGGTCATTTTGTTGTGCTAGTATAGGGCAGCGCGTATACCACATTAGGGTGACAGTTTTCTTTTTCTTTTTCTTTTTATTTAAATCCTTCGATTTTTGTTCAATTTTTTGTTTTTTTTTTTAGTATCTTTGGTTTGATCTAAGAAAAAAAATTATTTTGATCACTCATTTCGGTAGAATTTTTTTAGTTTTCGTTATTTCTTTATAAAAAAACGACTCAGAAGGATCAAAGCTGGTGTCCCGGTGCTGTACTTTCTACTGTATGGATCTAGTAGTGAACGAGGGCGAGACGAAATATCTCCTGTCATCAAACAAGCAGTCATCGCATTTGCGACTCAGCTCCCACGTAACTATTTAGTCATAGATTTGTAGTTTCGTCCATCTTGGAACCGGCATTAACACCAACAATTACAGCCTGGAAGTGCAAGGTAAAACCACTCTTGCCAACAAGCCCTACTTTGAACTGAGTAGGCAATTTTTTCTTTTTTTTCTTTATTTCTTTACGGTCTTCAAGACCTAATTCAAATATCGTTTACAAAAAAAAAAATTTTATTGCACATTTAGTGTTTTACAATATAAAAATAGTTTTTCTTTAAACTTATCAATATTTTCAGTCTTTTATCGCGGTAGGTAATTCATTATACATTTTATAACCTATATATTCTAAAGTTTTCTTCGCAAATTCAGTTCTTACTCTAGGCAGTCTTATATTAATACAACTTCTAGTTGCATAGTTGTGAGTCTCGTTATTTAATTGTATTCTATAACTTAGGTACTTCGGTAACATACCTAGTTTTACATTATGTATGAATTTCAATGTAAAGAAACTTATTGATTGCTTTATACTAAGCCAGTTTAACGAGTTTAGCATAGTAATTTTTGGTGTTCTTGGGGAAAATTTTAAAATTAATCTCATTGCCTTGTTTTGCTGTATTTGTAGTTTCTTTATTTGAGTATCATTCGCCAATAGCAGGATTGTAGGACAGTACATAAAGTGCGGTTCAATAATTGCTCGATATACTAATAATTTGTGACGCTGACTAATGTGTTTACATGTTCTGTACATAAAGCCTATCTTTCTTGCAATTTTATTTTCTAAGTAATTTATATGTTCACCAAAGGTTAAGCTTTCATCAATTAATACTCCTAAATACTTAATTTTGTCGACTTTTTGAAGTTCATCGTTTTTTATCCTTAAACCAATGTTGCTTAGATGATTGTTGCCCGTAGTGCTGCGGTTTTTGCAAATTATCATAAACTTTGTTTTATCCACATTTAATTTTAACTTTCTGATGCATAGCCATCTGTATAGCGAGTCTAAATCTTCTCGCATTTTCAACATTGCATCATATGCATTCGTTTCACTAATGGTAACCAATGCATCATCCGCAAACAGCCGTATTTTACAATGTCTCAAACATTTCTTAATATCATTGATGTAGATTGTAAATAATATTGGGGCCAGCACAGAACCTTAGTATATCGTTCACAACTTGAACTTTATTTTCTACTTCAGCACTAAGCACCAAACTCAGATCAATTGATCGCAACAGGTTTAGTAGATTTTCTGCACTATAATACTCCCAACAAACGACATTATAATATTCTCTCATTTTGCAATATTTTGTTGTAGGCACTTCAAAATGGATAGTCTCATGATCTGAAATTCTATATTCACCTAAATGTTCAGTTTTAATTTCATCATTATTGCTGAATAACAAATCAATTTTTGTAGTTGAGTGCTCTGTTATTCTAGTATTGAAAGTAATTCTCTGTATCATAGCCATCTGGGCAAATGTACTTGCTAGCTGGTTAGAATATGTTGACGATATGTTCATATTAATATTGAAATCTCCTATAATTATATTATTGATTGATTCCTTGAGGTGCTCAGTGATGATATCATTTAAATATGTAATAAATTCGGCGTCACTGCTACTTGGCGAATGGTAAAGTACACCAATTTGCCATTTTAATGCGCATTTTTTAATTTTTATAATAATGCACCATATATTCATATTAAAATCTTTATTGCAGACTATGTTAAATTGTAAATTTTCGTGTATATACATTAGGACACCACCAGTATGCCTGCTGTGGGAATCGCATCGAATCAATTTGTAGGTCATAATATCTAGCTCGGAATCCATTATTAAATCCGTTGTACATGTTTCCGCGCATAATACTATGTGTTGTTTTTTTTATTTCCATAAGCCGTTCTAATTCACCTTTATTTGCAATTATACTATTAATATTAAGATATACACATCTAGTTATGCACGTTTGTGCTTTTATTTGTATAGTTTTTCGACCTTTGTTTGTTGTTTGCACCTTCCGCCCTTGGTTGCTAGTAGCCAATCTTCCTTTTTTTTGCAGCTAGCTTCTGCTGATATACAGGACAGTTTCTATCCCAGGAATCGTGGTTCTCATCTAGTCCCAAATTTAGCTCCTTATTCGTCCTCATACAATTAATGCATTTATTTATAGCATCTTTATTGCATACCGCATATTTATGCTCACCTAAGCATTTAGTGCATACTTCTTTTTCTTTGCAATCAATCGCTTTATGATTAAAGCCCTTGCATTTAAAGCAACACTAAACTTGTACTGCGTCATATATTCTACAACGATCCCAGCCAACATTGAGCCTCTCTTCAGCTAGTATCTTTGCGAACGCTTCTATATCAACTTCTAGAATCGCATTATAGAACATTTTGTCGCCCTTTTTAACTTCATATTGCTTCACCATTTTTATCTCCGTTTCGTTTACACAATTATTTTGCCGTCTAATCCTCTGGATAAGTTCACCATCCTCATATTTAGAATTTATACCAGTTACAATGATTTCCGGTTTCACTTTTTTAGGAATCTTAACTTCATAATTATTCCCAATATTATTTACAATGGCATTTTTAATTTTTTCGCGTTCTTGCACATTTGCACTTTCAACAATTACCACTCCGCTTTGCCTAGCTACTATGTTCGTTATTTGCAGATCTTTAGGATCCACTTTCGAGTTTAGGTCATTTTTAGTGATTTTAGCATCATGTTTACTACTCGGTTTAATTATTATAGGAAGTATTTTTCTTACATCTGGCAACGCTTCTTTTGTTTTGTTTTCTTTTCCAGTTTTTGTTACAGCTGCATATGATACCTTGGCTTCCGTATTTAAATTTTTCTTAATTTCAGTGCACATTTTTTTATTTTTTTTGCTAATGGCTTCTATCATTTTCTTATTGTCATTTTTGTTGTTTTTTATTTCATCACATACTTGCTCACTGTTGCGCTTGAAACATTCAGCTATTTCACGTATCTTGTTTACTTCTTTCACACTTTTTTCGCATGTATCCTGTGCTTTTTGCATTGCCTTTATTCTTTCAGAGAATGCTACCTCCACCGCTTTCAGTACTTGCTTAATTTCGCTCTCGTGTTTCTTCAGTGCACTATCAAATTCGCTCTTATATTCGGCTAGATGTTGTCCATTTTTCTTCACCACCATTTGCATGTCTTTAAGAATGTCATCAACATTATTTACATACTGCAAACAATTTGTACACATAAACCTTAGCATCTCACATCCCTCCAGTGTATTAACACTGTATTGATCCAAACCACAGCATTTTGTTGTTAGATGGTAATATTTACCACACACACCTTCACATCGAATTTTCTGCAGTTCTGTACGAATAGAACCTTTGCATTTGTCACACTTATTTTCCATCCTCTATCTTACCAATTGGTAGGGCGATATTTATTTTGCAAAAAGATACGCCCGCCAAGTTATTTTACTTTCGGTAAGGTGATTTATTTAATAATTATAAAAACTTTTGCAAGAGCTAACAAAATTGCGCGCACATCAGCATAGAGTTGCCAGGGTTTTTTTTTTGAAAAGTATAGTCCTCTCATGTTGAGGCCTCGGCGTTAGGATTCTTCGAGAAAAAGGTGTTTGCGTGATGTGCGGTTATTTGCGCATTGGCAACTTCGAATACCACAGTCGACGGAACGATGGGCTTTACGAGATATTTGGCAACATTGACCTAGTTCATCGAATCGGGAGACTGCTGCTACGATAGCTCGGTCATATGGCCCGGATAGATGAGAACACTCCAGGTGGAAGCGCCTCTACTCAATTGGCAAGAGCGGAGAAACTCCTGGCTGCACTTGGTATTTCCAGTTGGAATCAAACAGTAAAAAGAAGACAGGAATGGCGCGGTTGTTAACTCGGCTGTAATCGCGTAAGGGGTGTCCACGTCAGTATAGAAAAATTGCTGCTCCCTTTTCAGCTAGTCATTAACTCTGACGAGTTAAATGTATCATTGTCCCTTTTAATATCAGATGTGGAATGGATCTGAAACATTTTATCTATAAACGTAAATAACAAGTCCGTTTTATTATTTATATCCTCCAATTTAGGGTTTTGCGCCTTGATGTTTTTACCAACAAATGGAGGGACCTACAGTTTATTCTAAGCCGCCTCCGAACGGCCGATGAATTTTTATGAGGAGCTTTTATTTCATGTCAGAAATACACTCGGGGGGCTTGACATTCACTGCTGAGGGCGACCGCAATTAGAAAAATTTATTTTCTATAATTTTGGATGTTACTCGAATCTGGGCTCGAACCCAGGCCTTCCGAATGGCAGTACTCCATGCTTACCACGGCTATCGGGGTCGTTTTATTATTTATTTTCTGATTTAAATGAAATCCCGTCCAGCATATTCAAATAAATTCACGGAGACCATATGATATGGGTATTTCGGATTAACTTCCTGAACCTGTGGCTTTTTTTAATTATGCCGTTTAAATTTCTTATAAATACTGCAGTCATTTCTATAATTTGCGTATACAACATTCTTGTTCTACAAGTGTTTTACATTCAGAGATATTTCCGCTTAATCCACGTAATTCAGATGTCAGTTTAGAGAAATTGGAAATGAACTTTCTCAAGTACTTGCACAAACCCAATATTCGCATGACTGCATGCTTATGCAAATATGACTAATGGATTTTTCTTCCGATTTACGATATTGAATTTCTTTTTGCTAAACTTGAAATTATTTAAGCTTGCCCGCTTAAGAACAATATCTAGAGTATATCGTATTCCTCTTCACGAGAGGCTACAATTCTAACGTCAGCAAAATAGACGATATACCCGGTCGGGAAATAGTTGCATCACTCGTCGTGGAGAAATTTTCGGTAAATCTTCAATTTAAAAGGAAGTGGTTAGGGTTGCGTACTACATTTAGGAAGGCCTGGGTTCGAATCAAGCTCGAGCAACATCGAAAATTATAGAAAATAAATTTTTCTAATTGCAGTCGCCCCTCGGCAGGGGATGTCAAGCCGTCCGAGTGTATTTCTGACAAAAATAAAAGTTCTTCATAAAAATGCATCGGTCGTTCGGTTCCTCCATTTATTGGTAAAAACATCAAGACACAAACCACAAATTGGAAAAGGAGTTCGGCCGAAAATCGCTTCAGTGGTTACAAAACGCCAAATATGCATATAAATGGTGTCATTCAATACATTCTCTAATGTTCGCTTTATTATTTTCTTCTCTACACGTAACGTTTCACTTTGTGTTGACGGCACTTTTCGTTTTTCATTAACTGTACAGAACAATTCGTTTTGCGATTCGTCGTTAGGAAACATGAAATTTTCCTAAATGATATTTTTCCGGTACAATTTGAGTCTGATGAATAATTTTTTGTACCCGATGGTTGAACTTTGTTGAAGAGATTTACTGACGAAATTGCTTTTTTATAGCTCCGATGAAATTACTGTATGTCCCAAATTTCAAATCGATTTAAAACCCTTAAAATCCTACTTATCGTATTTGGGATTGCTGATAACGTATTGGAAGTTAGATTACAAAAATTCCGAACGGCGGGTAAATTTTCTAAAAAAGTATCAACCCTCTTATAATTATTAATAAAATTTTGAGGGTAATCCCTAATACTAAGAACAGATAAAGGGAGCGGCAACAGCTATCGCAGCCGACTAGTTATCAGCATGTTAGAGCACATATTTGGGCCATCGTCAGGTATAAAAGGTGCGGCAGCAGCTATCGCAGGCAGGAGAATAGAAAACGCAGTGGCGTTAACATCGGAGTAAGCTGAGTATAAATTCTAAATTCCAAAATAAACCATTATGTATAATGAAGATAATTGTAATTGTGAAAGAGTAAATAAACGATGAGTAAATTCCCGGCAATTAAGAAGCCGAATGTACAAATTTTGGGACTTTTAAGTAGCAATTCAGTGATCGGAGATTGCTAAATAGTTTCCGGACAGAAATTGAAAAAGACCAAGACTCAGAATTGGACGATACTGTCCCTCAAAAAGGAATTGGCAAAGCGAGGATTATTTTCCATGGGAAAGAAGAAATATGAATTCCGTCGTAGCCATCCGCGCAAAATATAGAGAAGGAAGGGGCTGTTGACGTTGCGAAAGAGTTAGAGCTGTCAGCAACTAAGATTGTAGAAAAAGCTTACGGCTCATCAACGAATATGATCATGAACACGCTATTGGCTGCAATTTCACAAATGAATGCCACCACGTCAAAAACGAATGCCAACATTACACTAGGAATGTCACATATGAATACTAATATTTCATTACGGCTCGTATAGCTTCACGAGAATGTTTTCAAAGAGAGATGGGACAAATCGAGGAGCATCAAAATAAAATAGAGGAGCTCATTGAAATAAAAGTCTACATATTGGAGGTCGTGTCCGCAATTTGTTTTTAACCGTCCAACCACTTCGTGGAATAACGTGTTGACGTTGACGTGTTCGAACTGAAAAGTTGAGAGATGTACGTAAAACTGTTGAGTAACGCACCCAGATTTTGAGTGACTGTGCATTATTTACTGTAGCCGTATAGTATATGAGGGGGATAACTACAAGCCGTTGAAAGAAGCTATAGAAGCGATCACAGAAGGGAAATCTTCCAGATGGAATTTGGAACAGCTACCAGAATCCCAACGAGGCCCTGTAGGAATTTGTCTGTGAGTGTTTTCTATGTGTAGCTTAAAGAATGGTGATTTTATGTTATCCTGTTTATGTACGGGGCTCACGCATGGACGACTAGACCGATTTCGTTAATTTTTTTTTTGTTTTTTTTTTTTATTGTCAGAAAGTTCTTATGATTGCCTGTTTTTCGGGAGGTGAACGGGGGAACAATTTTTTTTTTATTGTACGACTTGAAATATGGTAAGATGAAGGCAATTTTTTTCTTCCGGAAAGTATACCTGGGTCCGATCTACCCCAAAAATTCTTATTTATGGTTCGATTTCGAAATCGACCTATTCCAAAAAAATATTTTTGTCTTCAAATTTTGTGCGATGGTAGGTTATTGTACGGATTAACACATACATATTTATGATATTTTCTTTCCCGGAAGTAGTCAACAGATCAATAAAAACAAGTATGATTTGGCTAAAAATAGAGATCGTTCGTAGATCGCAGCGTCATATTAGTTAACTGCGGTTACAAAAAGTATTGAATTCGACGATGCAGTTACATGCATATGATTGCAAACTATTCTTATTCGTCCAATCTTATTGTATAGGGTGTTTTTTACAGAGGTATAGAACTTTAAGTTGGCATTACTTTTCAAGATGGCGACCGATTTAACAGCTGTCAAGTGATTTATTCTCAGTTTGGTTTGGCAATTCATCATGAATAGACTCACGCCTGAACAACGCTTGCAAATAGTGCAATTTTATTTCGAAAATAATGGTTCTGTGCGGAAAACGTATCGCGCACTACGTCCATTTTAGCGTTGTTTAGTGTTGAAGCGCACTTCTGGTTGAATGGCTACGTCAGCAAACAAAACTGCCGCGTTTGGAGTAAAGGTAATCCTCAAGTGTATGTTGAAACACCGTTACATCCAGAAAAACTGGGGGAATCATTGGTCCGTATCATTGGACGTAGTGCGCAATACGTTTTCCGCACAGAACCATTATTTTCGAAATAAAATTGCACTATTTGCAAGCGTTGTTCAGGCGTGAGTCTATTCATGATGAATTGCCAAACCAAACTGAGAATAAATCACTTGACAGCTGTTAAATTGGTCGCCATCTTGAAAAGTAATGCCAACTTAAATTTCTATACCTCTATAAAAAACACCCTATACGTAAGAGTAAATCAAACAAGTAGTGTTCGACTAATTTATTTACATTTGGGTGAAGACTTTGTGTAAGAACTAATCTCTTACTAACCTTAGTAACAATTCAGCCGCAGTAATATGCAATTGCCAAATTTTATACACAGAAATTCAAATATGAAATAATAAGATAGGTCAAAAATTTTATTATTGACTTAATATTTTAGATTAACTGCATCATGAAATACCCATATCATACGTTACAATGCCAGTTATATTTAGAAGTTGTTATAACTACTTTAGACCAAAAATTACTTTTATAAAAAAGTACTTTTCAAAAATTAATTTAGTGAACCATGTAAGAAAAACATAGTAAAAAATTTAGAAATTTTTGTATTTAAATGGCTAGTTCAGAGCTATCATCCATAATATTATATGTTTAATTTAATGTTAAGTTTTGATAAGTTTGGATAGACTAATACACACGTTACGAACATAACACAATACTTCATTTTATAGAAGAATGCAAGGCTTTTTGAATATACAGTTGAATATTCATTTTAAAAAATGACAGCCAATCGATGTAAAACTTAAGTCGCAGAACTCGCAATTATGCAAGTCAAAGGTAAACTGGAGCAAGTCAAATTGACAGACAATGCGAGGTGCCCCAATCGATGGAATCGAAATCAACAACATAGGAATGTTGCTTTTAACCACTATCGAGCTGCATTCAACTATATCAAGGAAATTGTTGCTTCTGGGCCAATAAACGTTGTGTGCCAATATTGCAAAACATTTAGATTTAAAAATTAAGCCTTGAATTTTGTCAAGGCAAATTGAAGCTATTAGTACCGCCCCCAGTGACTAAATTCATTAATTTTTGGAAATGGGCCAGTATTTACGCGCAGGTCCTTCTTAAGCCTTTTTATAAATGAAACCACTCTCGTATTCGTGAATATTAGAGTTAATGAAATTATTTTAATTTATTTATTTACACTTTTTTCAATTTAAATTAGAATTTGTATATGTAATTGAATGTAATATATCATGTGGGTATATGAACATATAGTTATATTACAGTTCTCGATATTATATTTTTATATACATATGTGCCGAAAACCCC
Organism: Neoceratitis asiatica; assembly: GCA_030068015.2. Classification (NCBI taxonomy): domain Eukaryota; kingdom Metazoa; phylum Arthropoda; class Insecta; order Diptera; family Tephritidae; genus Neoceratitis; species Neoceratitis asiatica. The sequence continues at coordinate 23,976,012 of CM061530.1, read as the reverse complement.
TAACCGTGTGTGCTCGCCGATTGTTTTATAGGAATTTTCAATTTTTATTAGCATAACACTGCTCATACGAGAAAAGTTTTCAGGAGGCATATAAGGGTGCCAACGACATAAATATGATTTTGTATTAGGGTCGTGGTCACAGTAATGTCAAGCACACGCTCAAAGATTTTGAGTTGCCCTGCATGAAGGCATTTTTGGTGCCCTGGATAATTTTCCACTGTCGTCGACGTACGATTTTATTTTGCAATTTTGCTACGTTGTGATTCGGAATATCCTTGGGTTAGCGTTTCACAGTAGGATGCGGATGTTGAGGCGCTGGGCTTGTGGAGCTGGCTTTTCTATTTAGGGTGCACTGTGGGACGCAACGAGAGATTCTTCCATTAACATAACGAATTCGTTTCATCAAAGCTGATAAGACGCCTGTGGACTACACAGAAGACGTTTTAATGCACCAATAATTGACAAAGTCGCTATTGTCGTGGTGGATGAAAATTTAGATAACCAATATATTGTTTTACATCGGCGTAGCAATCAACTGCGGTGTGCATCTTAAACACAGCGATCACATTATGCGTTAAATATCGTACCTTATTTTGACAAGGGTAAGATAGGTACCATTTTCCAATTAAGATGATACATCCGGTGAAAAATTTCCAAACTAACACAAAAGTTAGTTTAATGAATTATTATTTATACAGACTGATGGCCCGGGAAAATGAGGCCAATATCTTAAAAGACTTAGCCAATAATCCGTGGATTGCAACGACATTACCGCAAGGGTTTTCAAAAGAAACTTCAAATAAGGGACTGTAATCATTATGAGTAATAAAATAAAAATCACAACTTAATGATTATTTATTTATTTTTAAAACATCTTTTCGCTCGAGTTTTACTTAACCACTCAAGCAATAATAATTATATTAATTGTTTTTTCGAGCTGTATCATAAATTTTTTTTGTTTTTGGGAAAAGTGAAAAAATTACAACAAAAGTTTGAGCGGTAGAAGTTAAGTTATAGGTATTATCGTAAACCACAACGTTTGCCCATCAGACTTCTTTCCAGACACCCTTGTTCGAATTGGATCCGAACTTGAGATATCCACAGCACGAACCAATGGTTAAACCACTAGGTTACGTGTGCGCCGATTTAACTTGTTGTTGTTCTTCACTTTGACATTTTTGTAAATAACTCGACACTCAATTAAAAGTGAAAAAAAGAACATAGAGAAATAAAATCAGAAACAAACTGTTTCAATAATAGTGGCGATGAGAGTTAGCACAACTGAAAGAATCTTCCGATGTACCTAAAAGTAGGCAGAAAATTATTTGCTAGTGCCCTTACAAAATTAGAGTTGCCAGACAGTCGAGTTTTAGAATCTCCCGTTTTTGTGGGAAAATCCCAAGCTCATGGGTGCTAAATACACACAAACCAAAAGATAAATTAAAAAATAATACTAGCAATAAAGAAAAAAAAATAAATGTATGTACTACTTACACTTTTATTATATGTAAGATTAATAATAATAATAATTAAAAAATTATATAAATGAATAAAATACAAAAATTAATTAAAGCAGAAATATCAATATTTAACAAAGAAGTTACTGGTGTAGGCAATCAAGATGAGTGCTTAGCGCTCACTTCAAAGCAGGCAGTAGAGGAAACGGAAAATAAAAAACTTTCCCCAGCTCAGATAGGATGTCACTGTTAAAAGAAAATCAAGTCCGTTCAAGAATACAAGCGATGTGAAGAAAGCCAACACAAACAATGCTACAGAAAAAAAAACTGAAACTACACTGGCCAGAAATAGATTCGAGGCACTCAGTAAAAAAGATCTGCTGGTTAAAAGTTCAATGGAAACATGTCCCGTAAAAGTTGAAATTGCTACGTCGCCACCAATTTATTTACGAGAGTAAAGCTCAAATGAATTAGTAAAAATTTTAGCGCTCATAATAGGAACAAACAACTTTCATATTGATCCCCTAAACAGAGGAAATATAGATGAACTAAAATTCAAGCGTACACAGAAATTGATATCGCCAAGTCGTCACTTTTCTTACAAATAGCAATAAAACTAAAACTAAACGTAGTCAGGGCTTACAAATAACACGCGCACGGATGACTAACATTGTCCCAACACCTGTAACACAAGAACCTGAAACAAAATCTACTTCGTCAAATATTCCAACTATTCAGGATTATTTAAATACTTTTAGATTTTTATATAACAATATTTAAATTTCACATAAAACTTATTAGTGTTTGAGCACAACCGTACCTTTTAAGAATAGTAAGCGACTTTTTCTCTTCTAATGTTTATTTGTAATTGCTTAACTATTTACATTCTTAATAGAATAGGTGAGTATTTTAAAGTGAGTATGAAAATAGAGTAGGGTAAGGTGGGTATATGGGTGAGTCGAGGAAAAGTAAGTATAAATTTATAATTTGTTTTTGTTTTAAATATTTATAATTTAGAATATGGATCCATTGCTTCAACATGCCGGCACGCCTCCTGCAGAGTTAATGTCTACCTGAAGGGCATCCGCATGCCGTGTCGGAGAGCTTAAGATCCTTGCGCCATATATATATATATATAAAGGGTGTTTTTTTACAGAGGTATAGAACTTTAAGTTGGCATTACTTTTCAACATGGCGACCGATTTAACAGCTGTCAAGTGATTTATTCTCAGTTTGCTTTGGCAATTCATCATGAATAGACTCACGCCTGAAAAACGCTTGCAAATAGTGCAATTTTCTTTCGAAAATAATGGTTATGTGCGGAAAACGTATCGCGCACTACGTCCAATGATACGGACCAATGATTCCACCAGCCTATAAAGCGCACCAAACAGTCAGTTTTTCTGGAAGTAACGGTGTTTCAACATACACTTGAAGATTACCTTCACTCCAAATGCGGCAGTTTTGTTTGTTGACGTAGCCATACAACCAGAAGCGCGATACGTTTTCCGCACAGAACCAAAATTGCCAGAAATAAAATTGCACTATTTGCAAGCGTTGTTCAGGCGTGAGTCTATTCATGATGAATTGCCAAACCAAACTGGGAATAAATCACTTGACAGCTGTTAAATCGGTCGCCATCTTGAACAGTAATGCCAACTTAAAGTTCTATACCTCTATAAAAAAACACCCTATATATATATATATATATATATATTAGATATGCAAAGAGAAATTTACATCGAAAGACATTGTTCGTATGAGAATGAGTGAGTGAGTGATGCAAGTAATTTTATGAGTGAGAGGGAATGTATTGATGTGAATGAGATGACAGGCAGAGGGAATATAGTGTTAGAGAATTTATAATGCAAAGAGGTTGTTAGAGCCATGAGACATACGGCCTACATTTGTTCAGCCTGGGGTGCGCATGTTTATGTTTTTTGGGACATTTGTTTCGGCTAGGTGATTATGCTTTTGGAGAGAACTCCAGTTGTATGATGAGTTGTTTTAGAGATTTTTACTAGAACCAATGCTGCTGAGCTGAAGCTTTTGAGGGGTTGATTTTGGCTGTTGGCCATTCTACCGGACCAGATTTTAAAGTTCCTTTATCCCAGTGATGAGAGGGTGGAATGTGTGTGTTATCGAGTGTGGATGCCATACTTTCTTCTGTTATTGAGCCGATTAATATCCAACCAAAGATTGTGTTTTGGAATATTAAGCTGCCGCAGATCTAGAGGTCTGGGATGAGTATTCGGGGAATAATATCGCTAGCTATTACTATTACAATTTTGGTTGTTGCGAAGTAATTGTGGTCTGCTAGGGGGAGCGAGCAGTGTTCTCTGGACCCAATATGCTTTAATAACGGTGGAGAGTGTACCAACTGCATGAGTATTATCGCAGGGGTTGCGATTTCCCTTCTGTTATTCGAGGAACATTTTGTGAGGGTGCAATCTTCGTGGGAGTGGGCTGTCCGTCCAATCCAAATATTTCGTTGTAGCTTTTTGTAGTGTGTAGATTAAGGATTAAGGAACTTTTGTGTTCGAAAGGATACAAAAGTTTTTTGGGACCCTTATTATTATTATTTTCCCTTGGTGGGTAATGGGTGCGTTGGCTGTGGATATCAATATCATTTCTCCGCTACTTGAGCAGCACGAATATAATTTTTCAGTGATAGTTCGGGATATGCTTCTAGAAGTTGTACCCCAAAGTTCGGAACCCAAAGTTTTTGGGGTAATGCGGGTGTTTTGTCTTTTTGAGTTTCGACCAGGAACCCAACGATTTCGTATAGCGATGTTAGAGATTGCCAAGCGAAAGTACAATTTAACTCATTCATTGAGTATTTTCAAATGATTTTTGCTGCTCCTAATTTTTAATTGCAACATTTTTTGTTTTGGTGAAAACCTAGGGTTCTGTATATATCCTGCTGTGAATGATGGCCATTCTTCATGTCCTCTCAGATAGAGGCCTTTTTATTTTGTTGGCCGGGTTGAATAGGAGATGGCGCTAGAGGTTGCGCTGGAACCTTGAAGCTGCGGGACCGGATTTTGAGTAGGTTGTTGGAGTAACTCATTTATCCGGTTCTTCGTTAGCATCGCGTTGGCATAGCAATTATCATATAATTTTTTTGCATTCCTCTCGGGTTTTTCTTCATCGTCCATGTCGCAGGGTTTCATTAGATGCATCTAACAGGGCTTTGTGGTTCTCGAGTTTGTCTCTGTATACTTCTAAAGCACTTTTGAGTAGGATGATTCATCCGTGTTTCTCCACTTTTTTCAGAATTTATCCATAAAGAGAAATATTCTGTATAATTGTGAGCCTTCTTGGGAATTGTTGGGATCTGATCGAGTTGGAAGGGTTGGGGTGGCTCCAGTTTATCCTGTGCTATTTTTTTTGACAGAACAAGCTTTTAATGTACTCGTATTGGTTTTTGTGAATATTCTGTATCTAGTATTAATTTTCAAATTTATTATTTATTATGATTTTAATTTGGAGAAAGTATCTTATTACCTATAATTTTATTTTATCATATTGTAACGTTTTTCGTTGCTACCCCCGATGATTTCCCAAATCCTTCGAGTCCGATCACTAGATTGGTAAATAAAACTCCCAAGATTTGTTCGTTTGGCCTCTTAACCGTCAGGAATTAACTCAATGTTTATTAGTCTTTGATAATTACAATTCTTTACTATACCCAATGGCTTATTTTACAGTTCTTTATGATACACAATTAATATCTGCTGCACTCAGCTTATCCGTTTGTAAAACACACAGCTCACAGCAATGTTAACTCCACTAAGTTGTCTTCTCATCTCTTCTTGTGATAGCGGCTGCCGCTCTTAGTATGCTTGTAGATGACCCAAACATTCTATTCACGTGCTTAAGGATAGGCTGATTATTCGTTTGCCTGCGGTAGCTGCAGCTGCTCCGTTTATCCTTAACGACGTGGAATTTCCTTTACACTGTCTACCCTTTTGTTTGTTCTTGGTAAGGCTAATTTGCATCTTACTGCCTACTGCTTCTTTATTTTATGTCCTTTGCAGGGAATTGCCTTTACACTGCTACTCATTCAATCTGTTCTTCGTATATGGGATTTCCGTCATACTGCCCTCCACCTATCTATTCCAACGCTGCAAGCCTTTCCAAGTGAACCACTTTTATTTTGGTTCTTGGTTTTCCAACGGTCTAGATTCGATACTCCATGCTATTTATTCGTCCAATTACTTTGTATGGACCTTCCCCACTTGCTGTGCAAGATTTTCTTCCGTGGGGAATGGTACAGCACTACCAAATCTCCTTTTTCAAATCTTTCAAGATTCTTCGCCTTAATACATCCTGCTACCTTGTTGCTCATGACCTTCGGGCGTTGCTCAACAGTTTTGCGTACCTCTCTCAACTTCTTCATTAGGGCACGAGACATCTCACTATTTCCGTACGTTTTTCCCTTCTACTGCTCGTTCTTTACCAGGGGCACATCATTTCTGTTGTACGCATGATCGGGGACAATACATAGTGGTACCTGCATATTTCCATACTCCATCACTCTTTTCTTTATTTCGATCTTCATTTCTTGACCAAGGAGAAAGTCCACACCAACTATGACTTCATCTAAGATTAGGAACTCATGCTACTAGGAACTCATGCAACACTGTCACATTCCCGATGGTGACTTTACACGTGGCTTTTCCCAGAACCCTGGCGTCCTCACCAGTTAATGTTTTCAACTTAGCTCCATGCAATGGACCTATTTCCTCGGTGATCAAGTCGGATCGAATGACGGACTTTGACGCGCCCGTGTCCACAGTTAGTACTCGCTCATGTCCATCCACATATCCACTGATAGTAACGTTGCTTGTCTTGTTATCGATTTGTTTCGTAGAACCCATATAACAATCGCAGGCGAAGTGTCCTGGCCGTCTACAGTTGTAACAAATCCTAGTTCTCATCAGTCTCGCGGTTTTCGACGTTTCCCAGATTCCTGTCATTACATCTGGACTTTCCAACTTCGCATAGTTCGCTTTGTACGCTGGTCTGCACAAAAGCCCTGCCGTTTCCTGTGTCTGAGCATAAGAGACAGTCTCAGCAAATGTTGGCTTTGGATTCGCATACGCCTCTCGCCTGCTATAATTGTCCCTTATTCCGCTGATAAACCTCTGAATTTTTATCCTCTCGGGGTATTTTCCAAGACTATCTCCATAACCCAAATGAGCTAGTCTCCATAGCGTCTTTCCATGGCTCGCATTAGTGCCTCATAGTCATCTCTCTCATATGCAGGAATTATCTGCAAAATTTCCGTTGCAGGTCCCTTCAATGCCATGAATAGTGCAGCTGACTTCTCCTCCATGCTCCAGTTATTTGCTCTAGCCGTCTTTTCGAACTGAAGCTTAAAGATGTGGAAAGGGGTGGTGCCGTCAAAGGATGGTGCTTTTATCCTAGCGGTGCTCCTCGAAATGCTTGGGCGATTCAAAAGCAAATCGCGGACACGATCTTCCAATTTGTTCACTTTGGTCTGAAAGAGCTCATCCATTTTATCTTGACGCTCTTCGATTTTGTCCTGTCTCTCTTTGAGTGCTGCGCATTCTTTGCTAACATTCTCCTGAATCTGTATGAGCCGGGATGAAATTCGCGCTTCCTGGTCTTGCATTTGTGCCGAAATGTGGGCATTCATTTGTGACATGTTGACATCCTGTTCATCCAACTTCTGTAGCAACTTGGCATCCTGTTCATCCAACTTCTGTAGCAACTTGGCACCCTGATCATCCAACTTTTGCGTAATTTCTTTTGTAATGTTGGCATTCATTTGCGAAATTGCAGCCAGTAACGTGTACATGTCGATACTCATAGAAGCCTTTTCCTCAACCTTGGTTGCTGACTGCTTTGACTCTTTTGCGGCGCCAACAGCTTCTTCTTTCTCCATTTCTTTCGCGGATGTCTCTTTGTCCTCACGACGAAATTCATATTGGCTCAAATCGAAGCCTTCTGCTTCCGTAGCTTCTCGCAGCCGTGATTGTAGCTCAGCCTTATTTCCGCAATTTATTTAGCAATCTCTCTTCTGACACCAATTGTAACGTTTTTCGTTGCTACCTCGATGATTTCCCAAAGCCTTCGAGTCCGATCACTAGATTGCTAAAAAAAACTCCCAAGATTTGTTCGTTTAGCCTCTTAATCGCAAGGAATTTATTCAACAGTAATTACAATTTTCTTCTCTATATCTTTCGTTTAGTTTACAAATCCTTATAATCTTTTTTTATTCACTTAGTTTACACCAGTACTGAGTCTTCAACTTAATTGTTCGCAAATACCTGCTGCCGCTACTTTTATACCTAGCGATGGTCCAAACATTCTGCTCACGCGATCAAGAATAGGCTGATTATTCGTTTGCCTGCGGTAGCTGCAGCTGCTCCGTTTATCCTTAACGACGTGGAATTTCCTTTACACTGTCTACCCTTTTGTTTATCCTTGGTAAGGGTAATTTGCATCATACGGCCGCTTCTGTCTTTTTCGGGGAACTGCGTTTACATTGTCAACCCTTTTGTTTGTCCTTAGTACGGGTAATTTGCATCATACGGCCGTTTATTTTGTCTATTTTTATTTGGTAATCTCGTAACACTGCTATTCATTTCAACCTGTTTTTCGTATTTGGAATTTCCGTCACACTGCCCTCCACCTAAGGCTGATCGTCCCGATCAGACATACTATCTGTTCCAAACGCCGAGAGCCTTTCTAGGTGAACCACTTTCATTTTGGTCCTTGGTTTTCCAACAGTCTGTATTCGATGCACTACGTCGTTCAACCGTTTTATTACTTTGTAGGCGCCATTCCAATTGCATTGCAGCTTCGTGGACAAGCCTTTCTTCCGTTGTGGGTTGTACAGCAGCACTAAATCGCCATCTTGAAAACCCTCGGAGTTCATCTCCTTATCATATCTGGCCTTTATTATCTTGCTACTCATAATTTCGGTTCGCTGTCTCACAAGAGCATGTATCACTCTCAGCTCTTCTTCTATGGTATTTGGCGCATCCTTCCCAATCCTTCTAGCATCGCCACTTACTCCAAACTTCAAATCACTAGGCAGCCGAAGTTCACTACCGAAGAGAATCTTTGCGGGTGTTTTACCTGTTGTCTCGTGCACCGCTGACCGATATCCCATTAGGAACAGCGGTATGTGGATATCCCAGTCATTCTGATTTTTGTCCACGACTGATCTGATTGAGGATGCAGAGCTGTCATTCGGATTTTTCGAATACCCAGTATCAAGCATACCTCCTGGAACATTGCCGATTCAAAGTTTCTTCCCTAGTCCGAGTGCAGTTCTATAGGCGCACCATACCTGGTAACCCAGTTGTAAGTGAATGCATCCGCTACTGTTTTGGCTTCCTGAGTTGGAATTGGGTAGACCTCCGACCATTTACTAAAGTAGTCCATAACCACAAGAACGTATTTGTTTCCTTGCCTGTTCATAGGGAATGGACCGGCTACATCCATGGCGACCCGCTCAAATGGTGCCCCTGAGTTATACTGCTTCATCTGACCATGACTTCGTGACTTTGGCCCTTTAGATGCAATGCACTCCTTGCAGTAGATAGATTGACGACAACTAACCCAGTAGAACTGCTGCTTGATCTTTTGCAGCGTTTTAGTAATGCCTAAGTGCCCTCCACTAGGACCATTATGGAATTCCTTGAGAACGTTCGGAATCCTTAACCTCGGAACTACTACACTAAATGAGGGTTCATCTCTCCGTAATTGATGAAACTAAATGGAGATGAAACTTTATCCCTCCCATATCAAAACCTCATACTGGGTTTTTGGCCTATAGGTCTGGTTTCATTTTTATTTTTATTTAAAGTTGGCAACTCTGTGTATGAGAAAAGTTGATTAAAACTCAAATGAAGCAATTTTAGATGGTTTTTTTGTATATCGCTTTTTTTTGGATCGAGGAACTCATTTTTGACATTAACTTTTACCTAACTCTTACGATAGGTGGCGCTGTCATACAATTTGTCCTATTTTTGATAGTTTTTCATGCAAAAATAGTATTAATATATGTAGTTTTTTTACCAATAACAATTTCTGTGAGTTTCTTGCAATACCACAGCAAAATAAATTCTGAAGATTTTGGTAGCGTAAAGCATTTTATAAAGTAAATTTAAAATGAATACATGTTTTCGAAAGTTAGCGCTTTATTGCTGTATTTGCGGTAAATTCAGCATAGCAACCAATCTGATTGGTATAAGTGTTAGTACGAAAGAGTGGTATGAACATTATTTTGGGATGCCGGTTGTTCAAGACGTAAATTGGGCTCCCAAAGATATATTTAGAACCTGCTACGACGACTTACGTCTCTGGGTTAAAGGAATAAAAAAATCGCTGAAGTTTGGTGTTCCGATGATTTGGACTGATCCAGGTAAGTTTATTTTATTTAATGTGTTGAATATATGTACTCATTCAGAATGGTTGTGCATTCAGGTGAGCATAGTGAAGCGAGTTTTTATGTGTGTTTGAATGATGTAAATGGAAAAACTAAAAGATCGCGAAGATCAATGAAATATATTGGAACAGATTATGTAAGACTGCCATTATCGCATTCAGATGCTATTCCTGTACCACGGCCACCAAGCCCTACTACGATTTCTATATGGACTGCGAACTTGCAAAACCAGTTGCAGGATCCTGATTATGAAATATCTGAAGCTTCCAAAAATATGATACCAATATCTCAAAATTGGATGGATGCCAATTTATCAAAACGTGATGCAGAGTATATAGCACATAAGTTAAAACAAAATAATTTACTGACACCTGATGTTAAAGTTACTGGTTACCGTCATCGCCAAGCAAAATTTCAGCCATTTTTCTCTGTCAATGAAGAAAACACCTTCGTTTACTGTAACGATATTGAAAAACTTGTTGCAGAAATGGGTATGACTTATATTCCCCACGAATGGAGGTTATTTATTGATTCATCCAAAACTAGTATGAAAGCAGTTTTGCTGTACTACAACAACAAGAAACCTAGCGTTCCGATAGCATACAATTTGAACACTAAAGAAACGTACGAATCTGTGAGGCATCTACTAGAAGCAATAAACTATGAAAGCCATAAATGGCGTATATGTTGCAATTTTAAAATGGTAGCTCTGCTTTGTGGAGTACAAGGTGGATATACGAAGAATATGTGTTTTATATGTTTGTGGAATACACGTTATAAAGGGAACCAATACCAAAACATGACTGGGAGAACAGAGAAGATTTAGTTGTTGGATCAGATAATGTAATACACACGTCCCTTGTTCCAATTGAAAAAGTGTTGCTACCTCCCCTACATATCAAATTGGGTATTTTTAAAAATTTTGTAAAAGCACTTCCTGCAGATGGACCAGCTTTTATTACACTAAGGTCAATATTTCCACGACCTAGTGCAAGCAAAGTAAAAGAAGGTATTTTATATTTACATATAAAATAAGATTTTTTAAGATTTATGTAATTGCTATATCGTTTTACAGGTATGTTTATCGGTCCAGACATAAGAAAATTTATAAAAAATACTAAGTTTGATAACTCTTTAAATGAAAATGAGCTAAATGCCTGGAATGCCATAAAAGATGTAATAGCTAATGCTCTCGGTAAACATCGTGCCACGAACATCAGAGAAAAAGAAGATCGTCTCATGAATATGTTTGAGAAGCTCGGTGTACATATGAGTTTGAAGGTACATTTTCTCCATCACGATATAGATTGGTTTGAACACCAAATCGGAATCGGATGAACAAGGCGAACGTTTTCACCAGGTCGCTTTAACAATGGAGACACGGTATAGGGGGAAAAAACTACTACCAATGTTAGCAGATCTATTCTGGTGGCTAACGAGAAATGAAGAAGACAATACCGACGAGGAAGAGGAGGAAGTAAACTTACCGCCTTCAAAAAGATTCAAGTTTTAGTTTTTAAGCACCGTTATTTTTGTAAGCTTTTTATGGCATATTTTTTCAAAATGTCAGAAAATAATTTAATTCTTAACAGAAATATTACTTTGTACGTATACTTAATTTTTTATATCAATGTTTTCACGCCTACATATGTGTATATGAATACTATTTATCATCTTTTTTGTGTGCCAAATATAGTGTAATGTTCCTTTCTATATGTATCATATACGATCATTTCTACAATAAAACTAAAAATATTATTTTTCATGAAAAATAAGACAAACTGTATGACAGCGCCACCTATCGTAAGATTTAGGTAAAAGTTAATGTCAAAAATGAGTTCCTCGATCCAAAAAAAGCGATATACAAAAAAACCCATCTAAAATTGCTTCATTTGATCAAGTTTTAATTAACTTTTCTCATTCACAGGGTTGCCAAATTTAAATAAAAATAAAAATGAAACCTATAGGCCAAAAACCCAGTATGAGGTTTTGATATGGGAGGGATAAAGTTTCATCTCCAATTGGTTTCATCAATTACGTAGAATCTTGTTGCACAGTGCTATTAGCTTTCGGGAGCACTGGCCGTCTTCACTTTCCCATATTCTATGCAAACAGCCAGATATCAGCTCTAAACTACTCCATTGTGTCCAGTATGACTTCCTGCTGCCATTTGTCCATCTCCAGTCCATGCATTAAAAGTTTCAAATCTGGATCTTCCTGCTGACATTTCCGTAGATGACTTGAATCCCACTCTTCCGCTGGTGTAATTGCACTTCCGCTTTGCAGCAGTGCATACATTCCAAGCTACATGGTCGACGAGACATTCCCGTGAGTATTCCCTTTGCGGTGCTCTTTACTGTAGTCATAACTTTGCGGTCTCTCAATCCATAGGGCTAGCTGTCCTTCAGGATTCTTGAACTACACCTCAGCGTTGCATGATCTGTTCTAACTCGGAAGTGTTGGTCATTTGGTCATACAGGTACTTGTGGAAATGTTTGATGCCATCCACCAACGCTAATAGTTCTCCCCGTGTTACGTAATAGTTCCGCTCTGGTTTCCTAAAAGACCGGCTATAGTAGGCAACTATCTTCTCCTGCCCATCAATCACTTGTGAAGGTACACCTCCCAGGGCATAGCCACTTGCATCTGTATCCAGAATCAATGCTGCACCTGGAACAGGGTACGCTAGCATAGGCGCAGTGCATGGCCTTTCCTTCAGAGCTTGGAAAGCGTCCTCTTGTTCTTTGTTCCACTCAAAGGGTCTATTTTTCCTGGTGAGCTCATGGAGGAGAAACACTGGCAAAATTCGGAACGAATCGGCGACAGTAAGTACACAGGGCCAAAAAGCTCCGTAATTCATGCAAATTCCTGGGCCTTGGCCAATCCTTCAATGCTTCTATATTTTCCTTTGCTGTACAGACGCCTCCGGTTGTTACGTGATGATCTAGATAATTGACCTCTTTCTTAAAAAGCGAGCACTTTATAGGACTAAGCTTAAGGCGAGCGCTAGCTATCCTCTGAAAAATTTCGTCCAAATTGTCCAAGTGCTCCTCAAAGCTTTTTCCCAGTATGATGATGTCGTCAAGATACACCAAACAATTTAATCGTTCGAGTCCGATCACTAGATTGCTAAATAGCAGTCCAAGTTTTGTTCGTTTGGCCTCTTCATCGCAAGGAATTTATTCAATAATTACAATTTTCTTCTCTATATCTTTCGTTTAGTTTACAAATTTTTATAATCTTTTATTATTCGCTTAGTTTGCAACAGTACTGAGTCTTCAACTTAATTGTCCGCAAATAGCTGCTGCCGATAATTTTATACCTAGCGATGGTACAAACATTCTGTTCACGCGATCAAGAATAGGCTGATTATTCGGTTGCCTGCGGTAGTTGCAGGCCTTTTCTAATCACATGTAATTATGGTGAAAAAACGCAAAAATATCCTTGACAAAAGTCTACATACACACCACAGGTTTACTAGCAGTGATGTCGATATGCTGTGTTGTTATGGCGGTTTGTACCCTTTTTTACTATTTGTTTTAATTATGTTTTCCTATTTGCTAGTATTGAGTTTAGTTGCGGTTTAAACACATTGGCATCAACAATTGCTCGCGAAAAGAAATATCCATTGGCGTAAGAAACTTGGTTATTCAGCACAGAAAAGAGAAGAAATCGTATAGTGAAATTTCAATAATTCTAAACTTAAGTCCACCAGAGCTACAGACAATTGTAAAAAACTTTGAAAAGAATGTATCCACCGAAAATAAGCCGCATGTTGGCCACCCAAAGAAGCTAACTCGAAGAGACATCCGGTTTATTCTGAAGGAAGTGAATGATGATTCTAAAGTTACTGCTCCAAAATTAGCCGAAAACATCGCAAACTCATCAAGAAAGTGTGTCCATTTAAGAACAATTCCAAGAGCTCTGAACCATAACGGCTTCCACAGTATAATGCCACGTAAAAAGCTTCTTATTTCTAAAAAAAAATCGTAAACTTCCCTTAGAGTTCACTAAAGCAAATTTAGGCAGGGGAATGGATTTTTGGCAAAAAGTCTTGTTTACAGACAAATCAAAGTTCAATATATTCGGCAGCGATGGAAGAACAAAAATTTGGAGAATAGAAAGTACTGCATTTAACTCCAAAAATATAGTACCAACAGTGAAGCATGGTGGCGGCAACGTAATAGTTTGGGGAGCGGTTGCGGCATCTGGAGTTGGAAATTTTGTTTTTATTGAAGGTAATATGGATCGGTTGAAATATGAGTCATTGTTGGAAGCTATTCTGAAGCCTTCGGCGGACAGTTAGGAGCTTGGCGCAGGCTGGATCTTTGAACAGGATAACGATCCAAAGCATACGGTCCATATTGTTAAGAATTGGTTGCTTTATCATGCTCCAGGGCAAGATTTGAATGTTATTGAATATGTCAGGAAGATTTTTGAGCGAAAAATTAGAAAAATCAGATTTCCAGCCCAGCATTACTCAAAGAACGTCTTATTGAAGCTTGGATGATGCAACGGTGAATCAGCTAAATACTAAAAAGATCATGTTACCTGATATTAAGATTTTGCGCTAAGATAAGTTATGTATGTACTGTATGTAGACTTTTGTCAATGTTGGATTTACGCTTTTTTTGTCATAGCCTTAATCTTTTATGGTAAAAAATTATTTTCCTTGGTTTTTTATGATAAGGGAAAATAGTTGAAATAAACTGTATCGTTAAATTTTCCAATAAACCTTTTAAACTTTCAATTCAACGAAAACAGGTTATATATGTAGACTTTTGTCCGCCACTGTATCTATTTATTTGAAGAGAGGCAAACCAAGAGTTTTTTTTAATGTTGTTAAAGAAGGACGGTAAATAAACTAGGTGGGTTTCCACCACATTTGTGGTCCACTGTGAGTGTATTAATATATGTACCTTCATACGAGTATAATATTGACGTGGCAGATTTTTAAGAACTTGAGTGAAATATCCGCTAAGTTGTTTTTTACAATATTAAGTAAAAGATTAGCTTACATAATTATACTGGTTTTTTATACAAACTTACTTTACTTCTCTGATGTGAAGTTTCTAGTTGTTATTGAGCATTTGTTGTAAAGTAGGCCTTCATGATGTGTTGACCTTTATTCGCGTAGTTTTCAAATAATTCTTTGTTTTAACATTATTTATATTATTATATTATTATATTCTTATAATATTATAATATTATATTATTATATTATACATATTTTATTTAATGTGCAAGTTTTTGTTTTTAACTACGCCACTGTATGTACGGTTGTATACTTTATTTCTTTAATTTACGTTGTTTTGGCTTATTTTCTTGAGACAACGAGTAAATATGTTTTGTTTTTTGACTTATATTTAGAAATTCGTTCGAGTTTTGTCACTCATACTTTTTGATAAGGTTCTGGCTAAGTATGTTTTATTATTTGTGTACCACATAACTTTCACTGATGCAATTTTCAGGTATATTTTTATTTCTGTGTTTATTTTTTAAC
This sequence comes from Neoceratitis asiatica, assembly GCA_030068015.2. Taxonomy (NCBI): domain Eukaryota; kingdom Metazoa; phylum Arthropoda; class Insecta; order Diptera; family Tephritidae; genus Neoceratitis; species Neoceratitis asiatica. The sequence continues at coordinate 23,960,624 of CM061530.1, read as the reverse complement.
TATTTATTTTAGGTTTTGTGTTCGGTTCTTTTCGTTTAAAGAGATTTCGGTACCATATTCAGGTTTCCGCCCTGAATAAAAATTTCTATATATTTTCTTCTTTAAATAAACAAAATTTTTTTTTAGATTCAAATTTTCACTGTACAATCTAATTAAATACTTCTCAATTTTTATAACATTATTTCAATTTCATCCTTATTAGGGTTGAAGCACAACCGTTCGTTTTTTTCATAACACAATTTATGCCTAACATACAAAATATGATTCAGCACTTGATCAAAGCCTAGAATCATTTGTTACTTGCTTTTGTAAATAAAAAATGAGCGAGCTAAAGATCTGTGTATGTAACGCAAACGATAGTAGCCAACAAAAGGCGTAACTTAGCATGTTTCTACGTGAAAAGGAAGTTGACGTTATACTATTAGCTGAAACGCCCTTAACGAACACATACAACTTTCAGATTGCTGGCTATAAGTTATACAACACAAACCATGCGGATTAGCTATTCTTATTCGGAATAGACGATAACGTCCCTTCCTAGAATCTAAAGAAAGGCCTTATATGCAAGAAATTTCCTTCAGTTTCAAAAATCGAGAAAAAATCTTGTAATTACAGCTATATACTGTCCACCACGCTCTTCCGAATGCCGAACACACTCCCTGGGGTTCCCGCCTTGTTAACCTTAAAGGTCGACAATTATATAATTATATAATAAAATTACACGTGATCAAAATCGTTTGGATATTGTTTCTCTGAAGCAAACTATATAATGGCCAACTGATCCATACAAAATATCCTGATCCAGTTTTTACAGTTGAAAAAAACATTGAAAGAAATCTTAAAAATGTAGAATATAATTCCCACTTGTCCTCCAACCATTGGCCAGCTATGGTCAAGTTATTCGAACAAGCAAATATTGTTCAGAAACTGTTTCGCCTAGCAACGCCCAAAATAGATTGGGGTAAGTACAAGAAATATCTGCACCTACATGCAAAAGGAACTTGAAGCAGTATGTGAAATAGATATTTAGGAGAATACGAAGAAGTATGATACGAACCGCTTACAGCCTTCGGAAAACGAAAACTGCGCCGAGAGTAGCAGTATAATTTGATCACTATCATCTAAAACAAAATTAAAAACTGCTGAAAAGAAACCGACGAAATAAAAAGATTTATTTCTACATTGACGCCGAGTTCTCTTCAATGAAATTCACTTTGGAAGGCCGAGAAAAACTTTACTTTGTGGGATCGCTCAGACAGAAAACCGGTGCTTGGACTAGTTCTGAAGAAAAAGAGGCAAAATGTTTTGGAAATCATCTTTGCGAAGTATTTCTCTCTTTATTGCTAGCATATCTTTAAATTTGGATATATTCCGAAAGAGTGGGAAAAATCTAGATTACCAGGTAACCAAACCCGGAAAAAACGCAACGTTGTCATCATCATATCAACCAATCAGCTTGTTGCCCGTTATTTCCACACTTAAAAAAAAGCTGTTTTCAAAAATATCATCTCTCCAATTATACGAAATACCAAATCATCAATTATGTTCTCGCGAAAAACATTACTATACCAATGAGATCAGAAAGGCTATTGTATTGAAAATATTCCTCAGCGATATTTCTTGCACTTAGAACTCGTTGGAAGTTTTCTGTCAAACTGCCGCGTTAAAGTGAATGAGCAAAAGTGTAAGATGTCACATTCACTCTAAAGTGACGACGTAATAATGCTTCAAGCAAGCGAAATTAAATACCTTGGCATCCACCTAAATTGACGATTGATCTGGAAGAGCCATCTTCGAAAATTATTTATTGAAGAGTTGAGAGGCGAAACGTCGGAACTGGCAGATGTTTTTGTTGTTCTTCAATTACAGGCCAAAAAAAGTCAGTTATCATGCGACCATAATGCTTTGAATTGACAGTGACAGTCGAGTTTATCGTTATCAAATATGTAAAGTCCAATCACATCTCGGGACCAAAGAACGCACCAGAAAGTAAGTTTTTTTTTTGGTGTAATGGCCTATCCTCAATTATTTGAGGATTCTCGGAGCCCCAAATGAGACTATTTTGCTTACTTTACGTATCCATCGAGTGAGAAATGTGCCTCGTCGCTGAAGGAAGTTTTGTTGGAAAAATTCAATTCGAGAAATAAAAACATTCGTATCTTCCGCTACATTTTCACTTATAGCAGCGATATTTGAAGTGGACTGAGCAATACGAAGCAGAAACGAATGGCACGCAATTTTCGATTCGGCGATAATTGCATACACGAATGTAGTGGAATGGGTTTGTTTCCCCAAGTTCCTCTTTGCGACACTTAGGCCTTTTCGAGGGTTACGAAAAAAGGCCTGCCTTTCGTGAAATGTTCACAGCCGTGTACGCTAATAACCTGAAACTCTGGTGCCAAAAATTATACCATCTCCGGAATTAAACGCAAGGCAAAGAATGTGATATCGTCAAACCATATCCACTTAGCAACAATACTTTCTACCTGGTTTGGGAATTGTTTAAGTCAAGGTACGAGCTTATAACTTGTTGACAATCAAGTCAAAAACATAATGAATACTCCTGCTGCTAAATTCAAAAATAGCGAACAAATTCAAAGACTACCAACAACAATTAATGACTGTTTTTCTGTCCTATATTCTCAAGACGTTTCGAATGATAGTTAGGATCAAATACTGGTATACATTTGTTTCCCGCAGCAGTCAGAACCGACGCTGGCACTTCGCACACAATCGCTCTCCTCAAGACGAAATCTACCCAATAGTCTCAGATAGACGTCTTTGCCATTCAAGCATTCCAGGTACAAAATTTTCTGGCATGGGTAGCCGTATTGTTCAGAATTAAGTCCCATGCAATAGTTCTTAGCAAATCTGCTTCCTACCTTAGTCTAGAAAACTTGCAGCAACTATATAATTGTAATAACGTAATTTCCAGTTAGCTGATTCTCTGTCACATAGAAAAGGTGACTTTATTCACCACTTACGTCAAACGATTTTCCAGTGAAACGCTCTGTGCAAAACTGAGGCAATTCTGTGAACAAGAGGAAATTTACCAACCTACACAAATTACATTTGAAATAATTTCCAATGACAAATGACAAATTAGCGCTTCAAAAACATCAAGTTCTAATAATTCTTTATATGCTGTTTTATACACAGGCCCATAACTCCAGCTCGAGTTCTTGCTACAAATTTTACAATGACGCATATACAGATACGTATTTAATGGAGACATTGAAAAAATATATCGGCAAGTCTTCGCTAATAATCTGGTTCCCCTTATCACCGACTATAATCTTAAAACAGTGACATTCGGGATTAATTGTGCACCGTATCTCAATATCCGCACTCTGCACCAATAATTTTCCGAAATTTCCGTTGACAGAAACAGTATTTATACGTAGTCATAATTTTTACAACGCCACTTCATCTGGTTTCATTATTAAAAAAGAAACATCTATTATTCCCCAAAGCGCCACATTCCCTCATCGGTTCCGAAACTTTTTAACCTTATAGGAAGACTACCGCTAATTATGATTCTAGCAGAGATTATTTTCCAAGAACTTTGATTGGGACAAATGCGCTAATCCCACCTGATTGGTAAATTGGTAACGATTGGTTCAAAATTTGCCAGCTATTTTCCACATCGCAATCTCATCGCAATAGCTTGATTACTTAATCTACCTAAGGTACCTAAATCCAAAGTTGCGCGGCGCAGTATTGTTGCAAAACCGGTCGCAATCGTCCACTAATAGCTTGGCATGGAAGCAGCAAACTATTCTATAGTTAGATTCCGAGATCGTGTTGGAGAGGCTTGAAAAGGCTTGATAAATAAATAAATAAAAATTAAGTATCTTTAAATGTTTAATCGAGTTTCTGAAAATTGTGATTTTGCGAGATATTCCTATGCTTGTTTTTATTTTCATTAAGTGGCTCTAAAACTGTACCTTTACGGCTATAAAATACCGTTATTTGGATGTGATTATAGTCACTATAGTTTTAATCAGAATTTATTTTCCTAAAAATACTGCCTCTAGTCAAGTTAACCGAACTTTAAATGTAAATAGGTACTCCCATGGATCAAATCAAATATAAAGGGTTATCCATTTAATAGTTTCGAAATAGCAGGGCTGTATTTTCACATCTGTTAAACTTAACTGTCAAACCAAACATGTTTTGTTTTAGTTAGAAGTCAGACTTTTATGAAAATGGATATTGTTTGATGATAGCACCTGCTTTGCATTGCGTTTTATTCTGGAGATGTTGAGTTCTTTGGTATAATTTTTTGTGTCAGAGTTTCGGGTGATATCTTTCGTAGTCCCCGAGAAGGTCTAACTATCGCAAGAGGGAACTTGGAGAAACAATAAACGCGCTTGATTGCTCCGAAATGGGCTCCACGCGGGTTGATGGTTTTGGTGCTACAGCAATTTAAGTTCATCAGTAATCTTAGTATTGGTGAGCTCGTAAAAATCAAGGCGTACATGGTTCTTGCCTTCAGCCGGCTCTTTGAATTATTCAGACAAGCTGTCATCTATTTTAGAAACAATAAATTGTCATAGGCAGCTTTTAAACTAATAACATAAGCGTCTAGGTACTTGTTCTTGATATCGAGATTTGATTTGGCGTGCTCCTAAATGAGCGAATAATCGAAAAAACAAATTTGGGATTACTTACATAAAACAAATTTTTATTTGATTTGATGAATTGTAAAAAATATTTTAAGAAAAACACGCAATTATTCGTACAGAAAAAAAGTTTGGAAATACACTGTAAACCCACTCCGCTATATTCGTGTACGTACCGCTTATGCGATTGCGCGCCATTCGAAACCAGTTTGTTCTCCACCAAACATGTTTTATTTTGGTTAAAAGCCAGGCATTTATGAAAATTGATCGCTTAACAAGCGTGCAACGCGTTAAGATTGTTGAAACTAACTACAAAAATGGTGATTCAAACGTGGCCACGTTTCGTGCATGAAGAGGAGCAATTGGTAAAATTTTAAAGAAATTTGAAAAGACTGGATCGGTTACAGATATTGTAAGGCCTGTGCATCATCGTATTGCTCAATCCATCTCATATATAGCTGCTGTAAGTGAAATTGTAGCCGAAGATATGATTGTTTATATTTTTCGACGTTCTCAAGAGCTGGGAATTTCATACAGACATGACGGTGTATTTTGCACTTGGACTTACAACCATTCACAACGCCTTAGTTTTGTCGATTTGGTACTTGAATAACAAGCAGTGGACCGCGATTTTTCCAACAAAATTTTCTTCAGCGACTAGGCACATTTCTCACTCGGTGGATAAGTAAGTAAGCAAAATTGTTTCATTTGGGGCTCCAATAATCCTTAAATAATTTAGGATAGGCCATTACGTCCAAAAAAAAAACACTGTCTGGTGCGTTCTTGGTCCGGAGGTGTGATTGGACCTTACATCTTTGAAAACGATAAACGAGACTGCCACTGGCAATTCAGAACGTTATGGTCGCATGATAACCGACTCGTTTTTGTTCAGCAATTGAAGAACAAGACTTGGCGAATATGTGGTTCCAGCAAGATGATGCCATATGCCACACAACACGAGCGAATATGGCTTTATTACGAGAGAAATTTCCCGGCCGCGTAATCTCTCGTCTTGGCGATGTCAATTAGCCACCGTTGGGTTTTTTTTGTGGGGCTACGCAAAGACCGTATTAGGACTAACCTTTAACTCTTGAGCACTTGATAACCAACATTCGTCAAGTTATGGCTGAGATACTGCCTGATATGTGGTCGAAAATTACTTCAAATGGATCGAAGTTTGCAAAAATTCACGAGGCGGTCATTTGAATGATGTAGTGTTTCTCATATAATGCCAAGGTTCAAGCCAAGCATACATATACTTATATACATATATCTATTTAAAACAAATTTCTTCATTCTTAGTTGTCTCTTACCCTTTTACTTCCCTTTTACTGCTGTGCACCTGTCGATCTTGCTGCCGTAGTGGTGGCACATCATCATTTCGGTGTTGTAGTTTTTTGTGGCATCCTTTGATGTAATTGATACTTCATCCTCTTTAGGATTTTCATTCTGCTGATGTGCTTAATTTTTTTTTGTGGGTATGCTGCCGCTGTTGTTTTTGCTGCTGCTGTGGCACAACTACATATATTTAGCTCTATTGTATACGAGTACATGTAACTTATTAAAATACTTTATATAGTGAGCTATTTTATTAAAACTTTATTTTGAGTTGTTTTATTTTACTTGCTCAATAGCAAAGGCATGGGTTATAACAACTAATCTCAGCGATGCCTGCACCTGAATGGCTGGGCCAGCCAACAACTCACGTGGGCTGCCTGATGACACCTTTCTTTTGATTTAGCAAATTCCCAGTGATGCCCATGTTATTCATTGCCGGCTAGCGTTTCCGTTTCGTCTGCAACCTGAGTCACGCTTTTCTATTGTTTTTTTTGTTGTTGTGTGTTCTGCAATCGCAAATACCGCTTTGCTTGTTATTGTGTTTTATAGTGGTATGTTAACTATGCTCCCGATAGAAGAGGGAGCCGTCCTCGAATTCCTTAAGAACGTTTCTCAATAACGATTTGTTTTCGGTGCTTGTTCACTATGTAGACTAATATGGCAGCAGCAAAAAGACAGTCGTTGTAGAAGCGTAGGCTATGAGCCATTTAGACGATTGCTACTAAAAGATGCGATGTGTCGATGAAGATTTTTTTGGTTAATATTGTGCAGGTATGGAAGTGACAATTATGTGGTATGATTAGTCAGATTCAAAAATTGTGCGGACGCTGCGTCTGGATAGACTCATCCTTCGCCAGTTAATGTAAATAGTGCCGTTAATATTGCCACTCTGTAGACTTAATCACAAATATGCCATTTAAAGTTAATGTTCGGGAATTTCCTTCTCAATCTGCAATCAATTTATCGTTTATAACGATTAGACCGACGTAAATTTTTTCTGCTGGGTTGATATGGTAATAGTATGCTGAAACGGTCTGACGGGTTGCGGGTTGTTGGCTTAACAAATTTAAAACACAAGAGCTATTTCTGAGTTTCTACAATTTACAAGCTTTTGGTATTCATTATTACATTTTGATACAATATTATTTAATAACATAATGATGAAGTATTATTTATAACGGGCTTGATTCTGATTTTCTTACAATTTTGTTCTACAATTGGGCATTTAATTACGAAATAACTATTATAGTAAATTTTAAGTTTTGATACTGTTAGTAAATCGCTTATCGTTATATTAGTAGAGTGCTCATTGGTGAGTAAATTTTTAAATTCATCGCTGTATAATAATATTGGATTGATTAACTGTACCTTACCCAAAGTGACGGATTATAGGGCCGATTCTATTTCATCTATTAATGCTCTGTTTCTTGCTGCATGAAGTCAAATAAGTACCCAGTATCCCGCTCTTAATGAGCTAATTATTTTATTTACGGTAACAGTTAATTGGTTTATTTTTATATGTAGCTGGCTGTTAATATAGATTTGTTCCTCATTTGATTCAATCAAGGATTCTGCCTGTGTTTGAAGTTGGTTAAGGTTATAAAAATCGGGAGCTCCAGCTATATATTTGAGAGCGGGGTCAAAAACGTTAATACTTCGGGAATGTTGGTGGTGAATTCTTAAGGAGTCTACTAGTCGTAATATGCGGTCTATTTTTTAATGTCTTTCTTATTTGAGATTGTGGAAAGCTGTCGAGAAGATTGTTCGTCTGTTCGGCAATGTTTTCGTAATCGGTCAAATTTATGTGATGAATTATGTTCTTGTATTGATGGTAGATCTCCCTCCGATATTGGGATGTACCTTGAGTTGGAGTAATTTAAAATATCCGAGCGCGTTAATGCGGTCAGTATAAGAATCACGGGTCTAATGAAGAAACAAAATTATCTTAGATTATCTTGTGGATTTTTTTTAACGTCAATTAGAACAATTGTGCCCAAATCTTTTTCTATTATCTCTTCTATATAGAGTTTATTATATTGTTACCAATTCTTATGTTTATCTTGACAAAAACCCTTTTTCCTGGACTATAGAAACGCATTCGTTTTCTTTTATTCTGCCACTTAGAATCTGTTTGGTGAGTTTTCGTTAATTTACTTTGTATTTTGACTCTAAGTTCATCCCGAATTGTATGAATTATGTCTATCGGGTTCTTTATAGTTACTAAATAAATTGTTCTAATGTGATTGGTTGTCGCAAGAAGAATTAATACTATTGTGTCGAAGATGCCTCTTTTGTTTCAGAATTTATTGACCTTTAGCTGTCGCAAACTAAAATTTTAGAGTTCTTATAAAAATAAAAAAGTTTATAGATGGGTTCTTTTATATCAATTATAGCTCTTGATTTTATTAGGAATAGTATAGAAAATTTCGAAAATTCATCTAACGAAGTGGGATTTATCGGTGGAATAGATGTCTATATGAAGAATCTCTCCAAGGCATGTCGGAATAGGTCTTTCACTAATTCCTGGATTTGGGGGATGCCTCTGATATTTGGCTAGGTGCCAATCTTGCAAGTTGAGGGTACTTCCTTTGCCATTTCACGTAAACGTGGAAAGTAGTAGCTTTCTAAGAACGGTGAGCTCTATATGTTCTGTTATTAGAATTTCTCCTTGGTCGTCTTCGTTGAAAATATCTATGACCTGTTTTTTGTGTGCCGAATTTTTAACGACTGGGAACTCGCTGAGAATTCTATCCTGTATTTTTGTAAGAATTGAAAAGTCACATAGTCAAAAATTAACGACATTTGGATTAATACAATTTTTAAAGCAGTTATTAGTTCCTCAATACTACTGAAAATAATATGATGCCTTCTTCTGGTTTTAAATGTTATTTTTGAGCGTTTTAAGATGTTGAAAATTTTTGCACCGTACAGGTAATTACAAAGTTTATGTAGGGCTCAGACTATCGCTAATAGTTCCCTTTCCTTTGTGGCATAGTTTTCTTCTGTCGGTGAAAGGGTTCTAGAAATCATTGTTACAGGCCGGCCGCATTGACAGAGAACAGCGCCGATACCATAAAACGAGGCGTCCGTCGTTAATGCAAATGGCTTACTATAATTTGGGCGGAAAAGTAGCACATCTTCGGAAGCAATCATTTGTTTAATTCTATTAAAAGCATCGAATGCATCGCTTTAAAGTGTTATTTCGATATTTCTAGACTGATTAGAACTAATGTTATAAATTTCGCCTCGCAAATATTTTGTTAGGGGCTTTAATATTGTGGCAAAATATTTTACAACTCATCGGTATTAACTAGCAAGTCCCAGGAATGAGCGAAAGTCTCGTCAGGACTTTGGAACTTAAAAATTTATTATATATTTAACTTTATCGTGCCATGTTTCTATTCGGTCTTTCGAAACTGTAAAACCCAAAAACTTGATCATCTGTTGAAAAAAATTAGATTTTTCTACTGACACTCGTATCTTAGCCACAAATAATTTTCCTCAGCTGTTTTTGAACATATTATAACATCACCAATGTATTTTCAGTCCTCTCCAATTTTTTCTCTTAAAATATCAGCAATCGCCCTTTAGAAAATGCTGGGAGCATTGTTGGTCGAAAAGAAGGTAGATCTTCCCATATTTGATAAAATTATTGGTAGTGATATTGGGTATCTGTCGCTTATAATTTTTGGCAGAAAATTTTCTAAAGTCTATCACAAGGCATACTTTTTTTCTGCTCTGTTCGTCATATTTTTTTTGTCTACAACCCATATAGGATTGTTGTATGGCGAGTGGGACGGTCTGATCATACCATCCCGTAACAAATTAGAGAGTTCAATATTGACAAACTCAGCCACTGCAGTAGGGTAGGGATAACTTTTGAAGTAGACCGGAAGGTTATTTACGGTTCTAATTGTGGCTAATATGTTTGTGTAATATGGCAAAGCTTTATCAGGATAAATAATCTAGAGTGCCGTTGTAAAATATGTGTGATTTCATCTTTAATAATTTCTGGGTAGCTTGTGTCGGATTTTGTAAGTTGGTTCATATCTGAGTAACGAAAATACAATAGTTTATCTTGCCCTCCGTTATATCTTAAAATTTCTTTTTTATATCAATATAACCCTCGATTTCTTTAAGAAGGTCAAAACCTATAGTCCCATCAAAATGTTCCAGGCTACTTAGTATAAAAATTTTGAAGTTTTTATTAAAAATATTCATTATACAATAATGTTCTATTCTCTCTGTGCCATGTATTGAATTTACTTTAAATGTCCTATGATTTTCATCCCTTCAAACAAATTAATATTCTTCACATAGCTTTTTGCGGCTTCTGTATCGATTACAAACTTAAAGCCTCTTCCTCCAAGTGTTCTGCTAATATAGGACAAGAGGTACTTAGCCCTAAAAAAATAAATTTACCATTAAGGCAATTTAAAGGTTCCTCGCCAGATGGTTCACTCGTTGTACCCTCTGAGCTATTTGACGATAACTTCCATTTTGCCTATTTAGGGTTTTTTCCAGTGTCCAACATTTGCGTTGGTTGTTTATTACCTGGAGTAAATGTGCGCCTTTTTGGATAACTAAAGTTTCTATTGCCTCTGCCTCCTTGCCTTTGGTAACGATTCCGGCTTGATTGCCCATTATTATTGTATTGTCAGGTTTGTCTAAGCCGAGAAAAAGATGGAAGCCGATTGGTATTTGTCTTTTTCGTGATTGTTAATTTGTACGGTACTGTGGAAATATTGATAATCGTTGGAATTTAGTAAGGAGTTTGTGCCCACAAATATGTTCATAAAGGCAATTTTTGTCATTCTAGTCTTATTTGCCTCTAGTTCTTGGACTATGGCTAATACAGAGGGAAGATCTGTTAGTCGTGATGAAATGAGAATATGACACAGTGGTCTATTAAGACCGGGAATGAAGGTAATAAGAGAATCTTCACTATATCTCTGGCAGAGTGACTCAAGAAGTGGTTTGTGGTCATATTGAGTCATTATAGTTTTATTTACTAACATAGTTAGCTTGCGATCGATCTCATCATAGTACTTAACCACCGATATTGATCTCTGACTCAGCATTGAAAAATCTTGCTCGATCAAATATATCGCCTTTTTTCAGAATATGCTGTAAATTATGTGAAAATTAAGAATGAAGAGAGCACCATATCCGACGAACTTACAATTTTGTTTCTAATTATACTCAAATCTTGCATACTCCTCAAAAGTTTTGTATGCAGGGTGAGCTTATTGTCTCCAAGGTACGTAATCCGAGGATTAGGTGAAGGTGATACCAGGTTGTAATGCCCTTTTGCGAAATTCCTCTACCTGCGAAGGTTTTTCAATTTATGTCAATCTAGTAGTCAAGGAGTCCACAGTTACTTGAAACTCTCGCCTGATTGTTATCTCGCCCACGTCTGTTCTTTGGTTTATTGTCACTTTGTTGCGATGTATAGTTTAATTATATTCTAATCGTGGTTATATTTACCTGCTTGCTCCAGTCTCATCTCCAGCTTCTTAGTTTCTTGTAGTTCGCAGATAGTGTAACGGAAATCCCCCGAATGTAAATTAAAAAAAGTTGTAGTCTGTATAACTTAAAATTTCTTTTTAATTAGTAGCATACATATATCTTACTGAAAGTGAAATCAGATAAACTATTTAATTTTTTTCATGCTCCTTATAATTGAAATTGACATTTCGTTATATTAACTCCTTTTTCTGTAGATTTTCAGAAATTAGAACGAGAAGCTAGAATTTGCAGAAAGCTTCACCATCCTAATATCGGTAAGTTTATTTTAAAGTATTAATATTTATAAAACATGGACCATAAAGTCCCGGGCCTAAAAAATAATTTTTTTTTGCTCAAAATTAGGGTTATTCATAAATATATCAACACATAGGCTAATTTCCAAACCGAACTTATACAAAGCACTGATGCAAATTTTTGCTGAATTTATACCGCATCATATCTACAAGGTATGTCAAAGGAAAAGGTGAATTTTAATAGAACTATTTCCATTAACGTTTAAGAGAGGGAAATTGGATGAAAATTCCCGGAACAAAGACATAGATGGCGATAATTTCATTGCATTCACCGCTTTTTCAGTTTTTAATAACCTATTAAACAAAAGGTGTTAAAATTTCATGATATTCTACTAATAAGTTAGTGAGTTAAGTTGTTATTTTCAAAACAATGGATCAAAAAAAAAATTGTTTTAAGTTTACCCTTATAAAGTCAATTCACTAACTCGATGGAAGATTTGGATATGTAAGAAAATCAAATATTATCTCTTGGTTTTTCTAAAATATTTAAATAGTCATACACTAAGAATATTTTCATATATTTCGCTGTATTTTTGCTTACGTCTTCGCATGAGCAATGTTCCATAACCAAAAGAAAAAATTATTATAATAACAAAACAGAAAATTACAATGTATGTTACGAGGTATGTTCAAAGCAAAAGGTGAAGGATTTTCTCACTGTTTTCTTTGATTACAATGGTGTGGTACATCATGAGTTCCTGCCAAAAGGTCGTACAGTTAATAAGGAATACTACATGGAAGTTATGCAACGTTTGCGTGAAGAAATACGCTCAAACGATCGTAATTGTGGAAAAACAAATCGTGGATTCTGCATCACGATAATGCACCAGCTCGCACATCAATGCTTATTCGTGATTTGTTGGCCAAAAACATAACCATAATAACTCCTCAACCACCATATTCACCAGATTCGGCTCCCTGCGACTTTTTCCTATTCACAAAACTAAAGAAAGCAATGAAAGGAAAGCTTTTCGCCACAATTGATGAGATCAAGTCAGAATCGAAGAAAGAGCCGTTGGCCATACCGAAAAGCGTATTTCAGAAGTGCTTCGGGGATAAAATAGCTATTGATAATAATAATAATTGATAATAAATAAGTACTTTAAAAAAAAAATCTAAATTCAGCTTTTCTTTTGACACATCTCGTATGTATGAAGCGGTATAAATTCAGCAAAAATTTGCATCAGTGCTTTGTATAAGTTTGGTTTGGATATCAGCCTATGTGTGGATATATTTATGAATAACCCTAACTTTGAGCAAAAAAACGTTTCATTTTTTAGGCCCGGGACTTTATATATATAAATAATGTGCGAAGTTTAGGTTTCTGCGGCATTAAATGTAGAAAAATAACTTTATTCAATTCTCTCTTCTTTCAGTCAGATTACATGACAGCATACAGGAAGAAAACTACCATTATCTGGTTTTTGATCTGTAAGTAATGTTAATTTATGTATACTTATACTTATATTGTATTTTACATGGTTGAGGAGAGCTTAAAATTACATACATATGTTTTTAGGGTTCTAAAATACAAAGTAAAAGTGCAAATGCACTTATATAATTTATATTTATAGTGTTACTGGTGGCGAGCTGTTCGAAGATATTGTTGCGCGAGAATTTTATTCAGAGGCGGATGCATCGCATTGTATTCAACAAATCCTGGAGTCGGTTAATCATTGCCATCAGAATGGTGTGGTGCATCGTGATCTGAAACCTGAAAATTTACTATTAGCTAGTAAAGCCAAGGGTGCAGCTGTAAAACTCGCCGACTTTGGCTTAGCCATTGAAGTACAGGGCGACCATCAGGCATGGTTTGGTTTTGCTGGCACTCCTGGCTACTTATCGCCGGAGGTTCTGAAAAAGGAGCCATATGGCAAATCTGTAGACATATGGGCATGTGGTAAGATATATCATAACTTATTGCAGTCATATGAGTGTACAACATTGCATGCGAAAATGAAATTTTACATGTGAATATGAGACACCAAAGTGCTGTGTTTTCAGCATTTGTTCTTTTTTTCGGTGTAGAGAATAAGATGTATTAAAAATTTGGTTTTTGTATTAAGTATTCAATTATATTTATATGTAATCTGTGTATTATTACTAGTTCCGTATTTTGACTACATAAATTTGTTTTAAAGCTATTGTTGACAAATAGTGTTTATATCGATATTCAAAAAATTACAACATGTGAGAGTTAAAAGTTCTAATATTTTGCCACTATATGAGTTCACATTTCTCTACTTTGTATTATGGTATACAATTCAACTCAACTACAGATTTTTTTGAACGAGGAGGCTAGCAATGTCTAAATAACTTATCGAAGACAACGAAAATTGGATGTGAGCCGTAAAACACAAAAATAGTTGAGTTGAGTTGTAATATTGATAACCCACCTAAATTGAGTTGTGAATAATAAAAATGCACATATGTAATTGTAACATTTTGCGAACTTCAATCTTACTGAAAACTGACTTTTTAAATTCGTAGGTGTTATTTTATATATTTTACTAGTGGGTTACCCACCCTTTTGGGATGAGGATCAACACCGTCTTTATTCTCAGATAAAGGCTGGCGCATACGATGTAAGAAAATAAATATCTATTTGATTTCTATACATAATATAAATAATGTTTCTCTTTTATCTACTATGTTATAGTATCCATCACCAGAATGGGATACAGTAACACCAGAAGCAAAGAATTTGATAAACCAAATGCTTACAGTCAATCCAAATAAAAGAATTACCGCAGCTGAAGCGCTGAAACACCCATGGATTTGCGTAAACATTATTAAAGCTTTTTGTATACATAGTTGTAAATAAGTCATTGTAATTGCAGCAAAGAGAACGCGTGGCTTCAGTGGTACATCGACAAGAGACTGTTGACTGTCTCAAGAAATTCAATGCTCGTCGTAAGCTTAAAGGCGCTATTCTTACTACGATGTTGGCAACTAGGAATTTTTCAAGTAAGCTGTCGATTTAGATATTTAATATTTTTCCAACAAATTACTTGTAACAGTTTATTTTTATTTTTATTCACGAAAGGTTACTCTTTCTTTTTATTTGCTATGTTTTTTATACCTTTAATATACATGAAATATTCTATTAATTTTGGTCCGAAGTATATAAGCACCAGAAGGAGAAGAGATAAAACCACCAACTTGTATACCGATCATATCAAAATCATGCGCTCAGTTGATTTAGCCATGTCCGTCTGATTGAACGGAAACTAGTCTCTCAATTTCTGAGATATTTCAATGAAACTTAGTGGGTGCATTTCTGTAATGCTTTGATCATTTGTCGGAACCGGTCGGATCGGTTGACTATATGGCATAGCTTCCATAAAATCGATTTATTCAGATATGTGATTTTGGGTCAGAAATACTTCAATAGAGCATCCACGAAATTCACATACAATGAACTAAGCATTGGAACTGAAAATCATCGAAATCAGCTCCCATACAACCGACTCATTCAGATATGAGGTTTCAGGTCAAAAATTCCAAAAAAAAAGTATCTAAGATCGTGAAATGTAGTATTGAAATGTAGTATATAGTAATAAGGGGGGGGGGGGGGTTTATACGACGCTTCGCGGAAACCTCTTGGTTTTTTCGCGATCGCGCAAGGGAGTCTCAATTTAGTAAAAACGCGGCCGCTTAGCTTTGTTCTCAACTTGAAACTGAATTTTTATTCATATCTTTATTCTTACATTCTACTCTACTTAACTGTGCGCGCAGGCACTTCTATGTAAATGTATATGTGTGTGTGTGTGTTTGTTTGTTTTCTTGTTTATTTGCTTGCTTTCCAAAGTGAGCATAATTGTTTGGTCAGCATAAAAATGTAGCTAAGTTGCATTCGTTTCAAGCGAATGTTACTTAATTTTTATTTTATGTATGTGGTGTAGGACACAATATGTGACTCCTCCACCCCTAGATTCAACAGTCCCTGTTGAACAGTTTTTGGATTCTTCGAAAGGTTTTTTTTTGTTTTATTATTACATTGTTGTTGTTTCTATTTTATTTTGTCCATTTTTGGGCCTAATAGTGGGCCAGTTATGGTTTCCGATTGTTTAGTGTTTTTATCATTTGGGGCAGATTGGATTGCCAGTTCTACGTTTACATTAGTGTTCTTCTTATTTTTATTATATATCATACATGTTAATAAGATTCCTATTGCTATCAGCAGTATTATTAGTGCACTTATACCATAATTTATATTTTTATGTATTTTTAGTTCCTCAAGTTTGTTAATATTTTCCTTCTGTTTTATTATTATTTCTTCGAAATTTATTTGTTTTTCAAAGTGTGATATGTTATTTTCTTTTTCAGCGTAGATATATTTTTCTTCAACAATGACTTTCGTGTTTTGAAATAGTTCGTTACCTATCTGAATTCTACAATTATAAAAGTTTATTAATGCATTACCTTCAAGCACAATCTCTCTATTATCGCAATTCTGTCTTAATTCTATTTTGTGTGCATTCTTTACTAAAATCGTGTCGTCTTCGATATTTTCAATTGTTGTTTTGTTATTGTATTTGGATCTACATTGATTAAGCGGGCAAATGCTTATTTCTTTCAGGTTTTTAAAATGTACTTGTTCTGTAAATTTATATATTTTGTTTCCTATTGTGATAACATATTCTTGTACTTTTATAACTTCAAAGTGTTGCTTATTGGGTAGTGGGGTTATTAGTGTCAGATCTGCTGTGATGTATGATATTGGTATTTTTATAGCTAGGATTAATGAGTCATCTTTATATGGGAGAAGTCCTGTTTCTACGTTCTTTAATTTATAGACGTCGATATTGAATCTTTCAATTTCTTCCGTTGATAGTATACTAGGGTGTAATATATTGTGTTTTGCTGAGGCTATGTTATCTTGGATTTGTTCGATTTTTTCTTCTAGATATTTAAGTTTAAGCATTTGATCAGAATAGAGCATGTGTTTTGTGATTCTATCATTTGATGTTTTTATTTCCCTAAAGGCTTTTAATATTTCCGTTCTATCATTTTCTATAGTCCTTTTAAGTGTGTTTATGGATTTATTGAAATTATCGTTTATATGTATTTGTTTGTTTATCGTTTGTATTATGCTGTGATTGTTTTTCTCCGTTATCTCTAGGTGTTGTAATATATGTTCCCTATCTTCATTATCCATTGTTCCAAAAAGCCATTTTTGTGTGGTTCCTATAACATTTATTAATCCTCTACGTTTCCTATTTCTTTCTATTGGCATTAATGTGTTTATTTTTGCTTTAATAGTTTTTATTTCCTCATATAACATTTCCCTGTCATTGATGGTGAATTGGTTGAGATTGTTTTCTATATTATGTTCTATTTTATTTATAATTTGTTTAAATTCTTTCGGATGTATTATATGTATTACCGTTGTTGTCTGATTTACTATCTCTATTTCTCTGATCCTTATTTTCGCGTATCCCGTTTCGTTTTCCAGTTTATTAATTTGTAGAAATGCGTTGATTGTAGTCATTATCATTAATAGTATCGTGATTTTCGCCATTTTGGTTCTGAAATTTAAATTTTCGTTTTACTTGAGTTTTATATGTCTTCCTAAACTTTGAGTCCTTAGATATTAAATGATTTCCCTCCTCTTTAAAGTTGTCTACTCTTTTATATTTTGGTTGGGTTTTGCTAACTCTATAGTTTTTTATATAATTATTCTGAAAATCTTGTACGTTTACTCTATTCTCCTTATTATTAATATTATTTATTTTATCTTCTTTTTGTTTTTGTAGGTTTTCCGCAAACTCGGTTAGTTCCCTTTCAGAAAGTAGGTTATTTATGAAATCAATTGGTCTCCTTTTTGTCGTAGAATGTATGGTGTTATTGTAAGCGATTAATGCCTTGAATACTTTTTCTTTCAGCTCATCGCTGTTATTTGTATCTGCATTAAAAAGTCTTAAGTGTTCATTTAATGTAGAATGTAATCTTTCAACATCTGCGTTTCCTGTTTTATTGTAAGTGGTTATTAGATGTAGGTTTATTTTATTATCTTTTAGAAATTGTTTGATTGGTACAGTATCTAATTCGTTGTCTGTTATTAAAGTTTCCGGTTTGCCTAAATATTGAATTCTTTCCTTTATGGCATTTATAATTGATATCCAAGTTCTGTCTTTTAATGATTTCACTGTTGCGTATTTTGTTAATTTATCAATGCTTGTGAGGTACATTACGCCTCTTTGTGGGTACCAAATATCAAAATGAACAATTTCATTATGTTTTTTGGGAGTTTTTGTAATGTTTAAACTATGTTTGATAGGGTTCCTGTCGAATTTTGCTCTGTTACATATTTCACAATTATTGATGTATTTCTGTATTTCTTTTTGTAGTTTGGGGTAGTAGTGTGTTTTCCTTATTTCCTCTAATGTTTCGTTTATTCCCCTGTGATTATTTTCTAAGTGTTTTTCTTCGATCAGTGTTAAAAGTTCTCCTCTATCCGTTATGTCTTTTAAAATTGTATTCGATCTCATTACTTTTAAGTTTGCGTTGTTTGCGAAAAATTTTATATATAACTCTTGAAATTGTAAGAATAATTGGTCATCTGGGCAGTAGATAACGATTAATCCTTTTTCGGGTAGATTTTCTTGCATTAATTTTAAAATGTCACTTTCGAGTGTTACATTTATTGTATTTCTTATCCTCTTTTGATATATTATTTTCTTTGTTATTGATTGTCTTTGTGCTTTTTGAATTATAAGTTGATTTTTATATATGTTAATTGCGTTCTCCGTTATTTTTATGTATTGTGTACTATCGGTTTCTGCGCTATGTATTGTGTTTATATCATCATCATTGAATATTTCATTTAGGTTTAACTCCATCGCATTACTATTTTCATAATTTAGTCTGCTTAGACCATCTGCAATTACGTTTTCTTTTCCTTTTATGTAGTTAATGTCAAAATCGAACTCATTTAACTTTATTTTCCATCTTTGGAGTTTTGCATTTGGTTCTTTTAAGTTATTCAGCCAAATTAGTGGTCTATGATCTGTCCTGATAGTGAAATGACGACCAAATAAGTATGGACGGAAATATTTCGTTGCCCAAACTATCGCAAGTAATTCTTTTTCTATTGTACTGTAATTCTTTTCATGCCCGTTTAGTGATCTACTCGCATAACAGATAACTTTAGCGGTTTGTAGTAATGCTGCGCCTAAAGCAAAGTTGCTGGCATCTGTCACTAGTGTGAAGGCTTTACTGAAATCTGGGTGAATTAAAATTGGTTCCGCTTTTATGAGTTCTTTTAATTTATTAAATGCTTTTATATAATCTTTATCATTGCAATTTATTTTCGCATCTTTCTTCAAGTACTTAATCATGTGATACGCAATTTTCGAATAATCTTTGATGAATCTTCTATAATATCCTGTAATTCCTAAAAATGCTTTTATCTCCTTAACGCTTTTTGGAAGTAGAATCTTTTCTATTGCTTCCACCTTTTGCGGGTTTGGTTTAATACCTTCTTTTGTAATCAAATGGCCTAGGAACTTTGTCTCTTGTCTTAAAAATCGCATTTATTTATTTGTATTTTTAAGTTTTTCTCTTTTAATCTCATTAAGATTTTACTTAACGATTCTAGATGTTCTTCTACGCTTGTAGAAAATACTAGGATATCGTCCATGTACACAAGACAAATTTTTCCAATGTAATCTTTTAATATTTCGTTCATTAATCTTTGGAATGTTGCCGGTGCATTTCTCAGTCCAAAGGGCATTCTTAAAAATTCATAATGCAGTGGAGAACGCTGTTTTATGTATGTCGCGTTCGTCCATTTCGATTTGATGAAATCCTTTGGCTAAATCAAGCGTTGAAAAATATTGGCATCTTCCCAATTTGTCAAATATATCATCTATATTTGGAATTGGAAATCTGTCTTCCGTGGTTACGCTATTCAACTTCCTGTAGTCAATTACAAGACGCCATTTTTGTTTGTTGGATGCGTCCAGCTTCTTTGGTACCAGCCAAATAGGGCTGTTGTAAGGACTAGAGGATGCTCTGATTATGCCTTGGGATAACATTTGGTTTATTTGTTTTTCTATTTCCGGTTTGTGAATTTTTGGGTATCGATAAATTTTAGAGTAAACCGGAATGTCATTCTTAGTCATTATTCTATGTTTTGTTGAGCTAGTAAATGTTAGGTTATCATCCTCGTTATAAAATACGGTCTTATGTCTTCTTAGTATACTTATAAGTCTATTTTTGTCAGTATCGTTAAGGTGATTAGTATCAACGAATTCTGTGATACATTTGTCTTTTACAGCATTATTGAAGATTTCCACTTCATTTTCTTTATAACTTATTCTGCTGTAAATTTCTTCTTCTTTTGTTAAATAAAAATTAATTGTTGCTTTATTTGTTTTTATAATTCTGTTTGGGTAATCTATTGTGCAATTAAGTTCCGTTAGAATATTGTTACCAATTAATCCGTCAAAATTTTTGTTGAAGTTACATTCAAGAAATTCGCCCATGAAATCTTCTTCATTGAATTCCTTGAACATTGGGAATTTGCAAAGTTTCTTAACTTGCGTTTCTCTTCCCAGTGCTGTGACTTGCACATTCACTTCACTCTTCCATTTCGGATTACATACTCCCTCATTGATTAAACTGAACTCTGCTCCAGTGTCAATGATGAAATATAGTTTTCGTACGTGTGTATCGATTACTATATAGGGTAGTTGTTTTCTGGGTTTAACCGAAAATTTGCATTTGCATTACCGATGTCCATTACCGATGTCCATCGGTTCTGGTCTATTACGAGTTGTTACTCCTGACCGATTATAATTTCCCGGTTGATTGAAATTTCGCATTTGATTGTAGTTTCTCTGCGGGTTATAATTTCCGGTTGATTATTATAGTTTGTATTTGTTGTCTGATGCGACATTCTTCTTTGGCTTGATCTGTTGCCATTGTATTATAATTATTGTTCGCATTTATTGGGGCGTAACCACCGTTATACGCATTATGTGGCGTGTAATTGTTATAGTTCCTGTTATAATTGGGGACGTTATTCCTATATTGATTGGGTCTGAAAGGTGTTTTATTGTTAGCGTTATCGCTAAAATTAGTCCTACGATAGCTATTCGGGTTAGGATCTTTCCTTTCTTGCCCGAGTGCTGTGAAGGATTGATGGCGAGCTTCTAAAATTATTTTGTAAGCTTTATCCAGAGTATCAGGATTTCTAGCTATGATCATTGTTTTTGTAGGTTCTGGAAGGTGTTCTTTGAATGCTTGTAGCGCTATTCTATTGACTTCCTCGGTTGAAAAATTCAGATCATTATGTGCTAAAATTCTATTATGTAGTTTGTTTCTAATTTTATTAATTCTGAAGTGATAATTTTCTATCGTGGAATGGAGTCTGATGGTCTTCAGCTCGTCCATAAGTTCCGTTGAACTTCTCTTTTCTCCACAATTACTTAACAGTATTGGTTTTAGTGTTTCCCAATTACTGACCTGCCCATATCTGTGAATTACTTCTCTAGTTCTTCCTACGCATCTGCCTTTCAGATAGTTAAACAAAATTTTTTGATTATTTGTGTCAAAGCTTGTTATTGAAGGTAATATGTCTTCAACTTGTCTAATAAAATCCGTTAATTGATTTGGATCACGTCCGTCAAATTCTGCAATTCCATTAATGCAGTTTAAAATGAGTTGGAAATGTGAAACAATGTTTGGATCCATTGTGAAAAGGGATTTGTATTAATTGAAGTTAAAAAAATTTTTTTTTATTTACTTTGATCCAATTTTGGGTGAGTTCTGTGTAAAATGTTCCTACTGGGTTTTATGATTGTTTTTCCCTACTGGGTATTATTCCCTTGGGGTATGCAATACTTTTGTATGCAACTTGCGCTCACAAGTATGCAACAAAAATTTTCGTTTGTTCGTTTGTTTGTACAGTTTGAGAATTCTGTTTAATATTTTAGTGGAGACACCTAGTATTATAAATTGTTACGAACAATTTTGCGAGCACTATTTTAGTAAAGACACATTAACCGTTTTGAGGTTAATTCGCTATTTCCCTACTTTTTAGAGGCACTGTTATTAGTCACTTTTGTATGGTATAAGTTGACCGCACGTATTTTATTTTACTTATTTAGTTTTTTCTATTCGATATTTCGATATATCTTATATTTATTATATCTTTTTTTTTTAATATTCTACTCTATATTATAAATGTCTTGTTCTTACTACTTTATAACTATTTTGAGATTCAACTTATATAATATGTTTATATTTAATTCTATATTATATATATATATTTGTATAATTATATAATTTACTGCTTACGTTGATTGTAGTTATTGTTGTTGCTGCGATTGTAGCTGTTGCTGCTGCTGCTGTTGTTGCTGCTTCGTTGTAATTATTGCTGCTTTGTTGTAATTGTTGCTGCTTCGTTGTAATTGTTGCTGTTCTGAACTGAGTCGCCAATTTTCACAAGGATGTATTAATTTCGCCGGCCACGCAATTCGTTTGCACAATATATCGTGACGTCGAGTTTTTTCTTATCTGTCTCTAGGGCTCACTATTCAAAAATATTATGCGCCGATTTATTTTCCAATAATGTCTATAATAAATTTGATTTCACAACTTCTTCACGCACTGTCTGACTGGTAGCTGATGTAAGCCGACTTGTTGTGTTAGCGAGTGATTTTGTTATTAAGAAAAGTTTTGTTACTACCGGAGATTGGTATAAACTTTATGTAGTTTCGGTGATTTCCGCTGGCGTATTCTTTCGCTTCAGCAGGCACATTTATGCACCGCACAAAGTCTTGTTTTGGATTGTTTTATATTACTTTAAATTGTTTGTAAGGCGGGTAATCCTCGTCGCCAGTAATAAAGGGGGGGGGGGGGGGTTTATACGACGCTTCGCGGAAACCTCTTGGTTTTTTCGCGATCGCGCAACGGAGTCTCAATTTAGTAAAAACGCGGCCGCTTAGCTTTGTTCTCAACTTGAAACTGAATTTTTATTCATATCTTTATTCTTACATTCTACTCTACTTAACTGTGCGCGCAGGCACTTCTATGTAAATGTATATGTGTGTGTGTGTGTTTGTTTGTTTTCTTGTTTATTTGCTTGCATTCCAAAGTGAACATAATTGTTTGGTCAGCATAAAAATGTAGCTAAGTTGCATTCGTTTCAAGAAAGAAGTCTTTCTTGAAGCAATTGTTACTTAATTTTTATTTTATGTATGTGGTGTAGGACACAATATGTGACTATATATAATAATTTTTGGAGCAAAACCTCATATCTGAACAAATAGGTTATATGGGGGCTATATGACTTCGATGATTTTCAGTGCTAATATTTATTTGTAGTTATCTGTGTAGAATACCAAGCTTCTCTTAAGCGCTTTTTTTGACGGATTCGGTCGTATTTTCGTTATAGTGGTCCGATCCGGCCGATTCCGAAAAATGATCGAATAAATGTAATAGCGCATATACCAGCTACGTTTGGTTCAAATATCTCGAAAACTGAGGCACTGGTTTGCGTTCAAACAGACAGACTGACGGACAGAAGAACAGATGGACATCCGGATATGGCCAAATCAACTTAGTTCGTCATTCTGATGCTATCATGTATGCCGATTTATTTGGAGGGTTTACATAATCTTCTGGTACTTACATACTTCGGAACAAAATTAATATACCCTTCCTTTTAGATGAAGTCTTTAATTAAATATACAATCAAATATATATGAATTTGAAAATATACATACATACACATCATTAAACTATATTATAATACAAAGTCCTCCTCCGCGTCTGTCATTCTGTCTGTTTGTTCGCGATAAACTCAAGAACAACTCAACGGATCTTAATACGTGGATTGATTCTTGAAAAATATAAATGTAAATACGTTCTCAAGTTTTGTGTACATTTTTCATAAAAATTTGTTATAAATTAACAGGTTTTTATAATTTTTGTTTAGAACAAAAATGTCACGGAAGGATCAAGCATTTATATTTTTTATTGTATGAAACTAATCCCCTTAATTTCAAAACAATGCAAGGATAAGCCTATTCATTCGCCAAATTCGTGCTACAGGAGAGAATTTTTCTTATTGTTTTCGTTTCTGTTTTGAGTAGAGCTAATGCATATAAGAACCGATCCCTTTCTCTATCTTTCTCACTGAATTTATTTATACTGCTGCAAAGAGAGTTATTGTTTTTGAAGAAGAGAAAAATTAATATCAATCATGCCTATTATGGTAAACGCCATTACGGGAGGGAGCATACTTGATCCCCATTCAACTACCTTTTTTCAGTATACGCTATTTTTGAAACCGACAGATGTACTGCAGTAACATTTCGCGAACTCCACAACATTCCGTAAACAGTATTATTAATATTATCAGTTATTCTAAAACATTTAAATTGTTTGGATATTGAAAATGTGATGATGATGAGCTCAGTAGCCTTTTTTTTTATTGATTCTGATGAAAACAGTGAAACCTGAATGAGACCAAATCGACGTAAATTTATATATAAAACTGTTGATGTATTTGGATCGCCTGATAATGTGTGAGTGAAATAATTAAGCTTTCCATTTCGTGTAAACATGTAATATCTCTTCAGATTTTTTAAAAAATTCATGTTGCTTATGTACATATTTCTTAAAAGCTAAATAAAGGACACTAAATATACATTGTAACGTTTTTCGAAGCTACCCTCGATGATTTCCCAAATCCTTAGATTCCGATCACTAGATTGCTAAATAAAACTCCCAAGACGCCTTCGTTTGGCCTCTTAATCGTCAGGAATTTAGTCAACGTTTATTTTGTTCTCAATAATTACAATTTTCTTCACTATACACAACGATTTACTTTTCAAATCTTTATCAATAATCATTATTCACTTTAGTTTTCACCAAATCGATTGCCTGCAATAGTTGCTGCCGCTCCTTTTATACCTAACGATGATCCAAGCAGTCTGTCGAGCGCTCAAGAATAGGCTGATTATTCGTTGGCTTGCGGCAGTTACAGCCGCTCCGTTTATACTTAACGACGGTCCAAACATTTCGTTCATGCGCTAACTCGTCTACCTGTACCTAATAGTTCCTACCTCCCTTTTTGTCTGTTCTTAGTACGGGAAATTTGCATCATACTGCCACTTCTTTTGTCTGTCCTTAGTACGGGTAGTTTGCATCATACTGCCACTTCTTTTTTCTGTCCTTACTACGTGGAATTTTCGCCACACTGCCCTCCATCTAAGTCTGATCGTCCTGATCAGACATACTATCTGTTCCAAACGCCGCGAGTCTTTACAGCTGAGCCACTGTCATTTTGATTCTTGGTGTCCCAACAGTCTGTATTCGATACTTTACGTCGTTTAGGCGTTTGATTACTTTGTAAGGGCCTTCAAAATTGCATTGAAGTTTCGGGGACAAGCCTTTATTCCGTTGTGGGTTATACAGCAGCACTAAATCGCCATCTTGAAAACCCTCGAAGTTCATCGCCTTATCATATCTGGCCTTTATCTTGCTACTCATAATTTCGGTTCGCTGTCTCACAAGAGAGTATCTCTCTCAGCACTTCGTCTAGGGCATTTGACGCATTCTTCCCAATCCTTCTCGCATCGCCATCTACTCCAAACTTGAAATCAATAGGCAGCCGAAGTTCACTACCGAAAATAGCTCTTGCGGGTGTTTTACCTGTTGTCTCGTACACCGCTGACCGATATGCCATCAGGAACAGCGGTATGTGGATATCCTAATCATCCTGATGTTTGTCCACGACCTTCCTCAAGTGTTCTTCCAGAGTTCGGTTGAACCGTTCTACCATGCCATCTGATTGAGGATGCAGAGCTGTCGTTCGCGTTATTCGAATACCAGTATCAGGCACACCTCCTGGAACACTGTCGATTCAAAGTTTCTTCCCTGGTCCGAGTGCAGTTCTATAGGCGCACCATATCTGGTAACCCAATTATAAGTGAATGCATCCGCTACTGTTTTGGCTTCCTGATTTGGAATTGGGTAGACCTCCGGCCATTTACTAAAGTAGTCCATAATCACAAGAACGAATTTGTTTCCTTGCCTGCATAGGGAACGGACCGGCTACATCCATGGCAATCCGCTCAAATGGTGCACCTGAGTAATACAGCTTCATCTGACCATGACCTCGGGAGCGTTTTCGTAATGCCTAAGTGCCCTCCACTAGGACCATTATGGAATTCCTTGAGAACTTCCGGAATCCTTAACATCGGAACTACTATTAGCTTTCGGAAACACTGACCACCTTCACTTTCATATATTCTATGCAAACAGCAGATATCAGCCCTAAACTACTCCATTGTGGCCAGTATGCCTTTGCTTTGGATTTCCTGCTGCCATTTCTTCGTTTCTGGCCGTCTGTCTATATCCAGTCCATGCATTAAAAGTTTCAAATCTGGATCTTCCTGCTGACGTTTCCGTAGATGACTTGATTCCCACTATTCCGCTGCTGTAATTGTCCTTCCACTTTGGAGCAGTGTTTACATTCCAAGCTACATGGTCGACGAGACATGGCGTCAGCATTCCCGTGAGTATTTCCTCTGCGGTGCTCTATACTGTAGTCATAACTTTACAGTGTCTCAACCCTTCGGGCTAGCTGTTTTTCAAGATTCTTGAACTGCAGTAGCCACTTCAGCGCTGGATGATTCGTTCTTACTCGGAAATATTGGCCACACAAATACTTGTGGAAAGGCCCCGTAGTTCATGCAAATTCCTGAGCCTTGCCCAATCCTTCACTGCTTCTATTTTTTTCTTTTCCTGTACGGACGCCCCCGGTTGTTACATGATGACCTAGATAATTAACCTCTTTCTTGAATGGCAAGCACTTTTTAGGACTAAGTTTATGGCCAGAGCTAGCTATCCTCTGATAAAAATTGTCCAAGTGTTCCTCAAAGCTTTTGTCCAGTACGATGATGTCGTCAAGATACACCAAACAAGTTTTCCAATGTAGTGAAACGGGCATCACCGTGAATTGCCAAAGACCGTTTCGAGCACTAAGAGCAGTCTTCTCCTTATCTCTCTACTTACTTCCACTTACCAATAGCCGCTCTTAAGGTCGAGTGTTGAGAACCATTTCGTGTCAGTTGGCGAGTCTAGAGTATCATCGATCCTGGGCAAAGGATAGCTGTCCTTCTTTGTCACATCATTTAGTCTTCGATAATCCATGCAGAACCGCAGCTGGCCATCTTTCTTCTTCACAAGTACTACCGGCGAGCTCCATGGACTTTCCGATGGTTCAATAACATCGCTTTTACTCATTTCCTTTATTATTTGACTTACAGCTTCACGTTTGGCTAGTGGGACACTTCGAGGAGCCTGGCGAATCGGCCTAGTGTCGCCAGTATCAATACAATGTTGGTCCTGCCTGGGTTGTTGTCATCCTTGTCGAATATATTGGAGTATTTGCACAGAAGTTGCTTGGCCTTATGCTTGTATTCGTCTTCCAACCCTTGCGTCCATGCATCTACGTTGTCCTTAATATCCTTCACGTCAATGGAACCGCTTTTAGGTACATCTCCGCAATTAATACAATAAAGTTCCTCTTCGAAGTTGCATTGGTGATTTCAATTCGTTTAGTATTCTCACTTTTTGTTTTAGCCAGTGTTTTATCGATAATTACGTCCGATGTGGAATTTCGTGCTGTTTCGACAACCCACAATATGTTTGTCCCACAATCTCCATCAATCTTTGCCCAAAAAACAGCTTCTGGCTTTGGAGGAATCAGTTCCTCGAGTTCAAGGATCACTTGCTTGCTGCTGAATGTGGAATTAAAGCCACATCATCAACAATCTGCGCGACTATGAACTTCTCCTACAACTTGGGTGTCCTCGCCAGTTGCCGTCCTCAATCTTACTCCAGGCAATGGCCTTACTTCTTCGGTGATCAGGTCGTTTCTAAGGATGGAGTTCGATGCGCCCGTACCAACAGTAAGTATCCATCAATTGTCGCGTTGCTTGCCTTCCTACCAATTTTAGAGACGGAGATTATGGGCCATTCAATTGCAGGAACCCGCGTACGCCCCTTTCGGCTAGCTCGTTTTAGTTTAACGACTGGTTAGATTCGGATTCGCTTTCCTCAGCCCTTCGTTTCCGTTCTCCTGAATTCTTGTTTCTGCTGGAGCTCGTCCTACATTCCCTCGCGAAGGGGCCTGGCTTTCCACAATTTGCCAACTTGATTCTTTAAATTGGCACCAGAACGATTCTTTCCATCGATTGACTAGGATTTTCAGAAACTCATTCATCACATCTGGTGTTTCTACTTCCTCTCGACTGACTTTGTCGGCTGGCCTGCTTATGAGTGAAGCCGTTTCACGGGTTTGGGTATAGGCGACAGTTTTAGAGAATGTTGATTCTGGATTCGCGTATGTCTCTCGTTTGGTGTACATGTCCTTTATTCCACTGATGAACCTCTGTATTTTTGCCCTTTCGGGGTGCTCACCAGATGCGTCTCCAATAGCTAAATGAGCCATTCTCTCAATTTCGGATGCGCATTCTTGCCGAGATTCGTTGGGTCTTTGATCGCGCTTCTCCAACTCCATCTGATAAATTTGCCTCCTGTGTTCGCTTCCATAAAATCTTTCCACGGCACGCAATAATGCGTCGTAATCATCTCTCTAATTTTCCGAAATTCTCTGAAAAATTTCCGCAGCAGGTCTTTCCAACGCAACGAATAGCAGCGGATTTTTCCTCAACGCTCTAGTTATTAGCTTTGGACGTCTTTTCGAGTTGAAGCTTTAAGACCTGGAAAGGAATTTCGCCGTCAAAGGAGGGTGTTTTTACCCTGGGAGCGTTCATCGAAGTATTTGGAGGATTAAAGTGCAAATCGCGGAACTACTATTAGCTTTCGGAAGCACTGACCACCTTTACTTTCATATATTCTATGCAAACAGCAGATATCAACCCTAAACTACTCCATTGTGGCCAGTATGCCTTTGCTTTGGATTTCCTGCTGCCATTTCTTCGTTATCTGGCCGTCTGTCTATATCCAGTCCATGCATTAAAAGTTTCAAATCTGGATCTTCCTGCTGACATTTCCGTAGATGACTTGATTCCCACTATTCCGCTGCTGTAATTGTCCTTCCACTTTGGAGCAGTGTTTACATTCCAAGCTACATGGTCGACGAGACATGGCGTCAGCATTCCCGTGAGTATTTCCTCTGCGGTGCTCTATACTGTAGTCATAACTTTACAGTGTCTCAACCCTTCGGGCTAGCTGTCCTTCAAGATTCTTGAACTGTAGTAGCCACTTCAGCGCTGGATGATTCGTTCTTACTCGGAAATGTTGGCCACACAAATACTTGTGGAAAGGCCCCGTAGTTCATGCAAATTCCTGAGCCTTGCCCAATCCTTCACTGCTTCTATTTTTTTCTTTTCCTGTACGGACGCCCCCGGTTGTTACATGATGACCTAGATAATTAACCTCTTTCTTTAATGGCAAACACTTTTTAGGACTAAGTTTATGGCCAGAGCTAGCTATCCTCTGATAAAAATTGTCCAAGTGTTCCTCAAAGCTTTTGTCCAGTACGATGATGTCGTCAAGATACACCAAACAAGTTTTCCAATGTAGTGAAACGGGCATCACCGTGAATTGCCAAAGACCGTTTCCAGCACTAAGAGCAGTCTTCTCCTTATCTCTCTACTTACTTCCACTTACCAATAGCCGCTCTTAAGGTCGAGTGTTGAGAACCATTTCGTGTCAGTTAGCGAGTCTAGAGTATCATCGATCCTGGGCAAAGGATAGCTGTCCTTCTTTGTCACATCATTTAGTCTTCGATAATCCATGCAGAACCGCAGCTGGCCGTCTTTCTTCTTCACAAGTACTACCGGCGAGCTCCATGGACTTTCCGATGGTTCAATAACATCGCTTTTACTCATTTCCTTTATTATTTGACTTACAGCTTCACGTTTGGCTAGTGGGACACTTCGAGGAGCCTGGCGAATCGGCCTAGTGTCGCTAGTATCAGTACAATGTTACACAACGTTGGTCCTGCCTGGGTTGTTGTCATCCTTGTCGAATATATTGACAACGTTCGTCCTGCCTGGGTTGTTGTCATCCTTGTCGAATATATTAGAGTATTTGCACAGAAGTTGCTTGGCCTTATGCTTGTATTCGTCTTCCAACCCTTGCGTCCATGCATCTACGTTGTCCTTAATATCCTTCACGTCAATGGAACCGCTTTTAGGTACATATCCGCAATTAATACAATAAAGTTCCTCTTCGAAGTTGCATTGGTGATTTCAATTCGTTTAGTATTCTCACTTTTTGTTTTAGCCAGTGTTTTATCGATAATTACGTCCGATGTGGAATTTCGTGCTGTTTCGACAACCCACAATATGTTTGTCCCACAATCTCCATCAATCTTTGCCCAAAAAACAGCTTCTGGCTATGGAGGGATCAGTTCGTCGCGTTCAAGGATCACTTGCTTGCTGCTGAATGTGGAATTAAAGCCAATGCCAAGTGGTACTTCCATGTTTTTGTACTCTATTACTCAGTTATCCATGTCGATCTTTATGCCTTGGTCTAGCAAGGAGTCTACTCCTATGATGACTTCATCAACAATCTGCGCGACTATGAACTTCTCCTACAACTTGGGTGTCCTCGCCAGTTGCCGTCCTCAATCTTACTCCAGGCAATGGCCTTACTTCTTCGGTGATCAGGTCGTTTCTAAGGATGGAGTTCGATGCGCCCGTACCAACAGTAAGTATCCATCAATTGTCGCGTTGCTTGCCTTCCTACCAATTTTAGAGACGGAGATTATGGGCCATTCAATTGCAGGAACCCGCGTACGCCCCTTTCGGCTAGCTCGTTTTAGTTTAACGACTGGTTAGATTCGGATTCGCTTTCCTCAGCCCTTCGTTTCCGTTCTCCTGAATTCTTGTTTCTGCTGGAGCTCGTCCTACATTCCCTCGCGAAGGGGCCTGGCTTTCCACAATTTGCCAACTTGATTCTTTAAATTGGCACCAGAACGATTCTTTCCATCGATTGACTAGGATTTTCAGAAACTCATTCATCACATCTGGTGTTTCTACTTCCTCTCGACTGACTTTGTCGGCTGGCCTGCTTATGAGTGAAGCCGTTTCACGGGTTTGGGTATAGGCTACAGTTTTAGAGAATGTTGATTCTGGATTCGCGTATGTCTCTCGTTTGGTGTACATGTCCTTTATTCCACTGATGAACCTCTGTATTTTTGCCCTTTCGGGGTGCTCACCAGATGCGTCTCCAATAGCTAAATGAGCCATTCTCTCAATTTCGGATGCGCATTCTTGCCGAGATTCGTTGGGTCTTTGATCGCGCTTCTCCAACTCCATCTGATAAATTTGCCTCCTGTGTTCGCTTCCATAAAATCTTTCCACGGCACGCAATAATGCGCCGTAATCATCTCTCTAATTTTCCGAAATTCTCTGAAAAATTTCCGCAGCAGGTCTTTCCAACGCAACGAATAGCAGCGGATTTTTCCTCAACGCTCTAGTTATTAGCTTTGGACGTCTTTTCGAGTTGAAGCTTTAAGACCTGGAAAGGAATTTTGCCGTCAAAGGAGGGTGTTTTTACCCTGGGAGCGTTCATCGAAGTATTTGGAGGATTAAAGTGCAAATCGCGGAACTACTATTAGCTTTCGGAAGCACTGACCACCTTTACTTTCATATATTCTATGCAAACAGCAGATATCAACCCTAAACTACTCCATTGTGGCCAGTATGCCTTTGCTTTGGATTTCCTGCTGCCATTTCTTCGTTATCTGGCCGTCTGTCTATATCCAGTCCATGCATTAAAAGTTTCAAATCTGGATCTTCCTGCTGACATTTCCGTAGATGACTTGATTCCCACTATTCCGCTGCTGTAATTGTCCTTCCACTTTGGAGCAGTGTTTACATTCCAAGCTACATGGTCGACGAGACATGGCGTCAGCATTCCCGTGAGTATTTCCTCTGCGGTGCTCTATACTGTAGTCATAACTTTACAGTGTCTCAACCCTTCTGGCTAGCTGTCCTTCAAGATTCTTGAACTGTAGTAGCCACTTCAGCGCTGGATGATTCGTTCTTACTCGGAAATGTTGGCCACACAAATACTTGTGGAAAGGCCCCGTAGTTCATGCAAATTCCTGAGCCTTGCCCAATCCTTCACTGCTTCTATTTTTTTCTTTTCCTGTACGGACGCCCCCGGTTGTTACATGATGACCTAGATAATTAACCTCTTTCTTGAATGGCAAACACTTTTTAGGACTAAGTTTATGGCCAGAGCTAGCTATCCTCTGATAAAAATTGTCCAAGTGTTCCTCAAAGCTTTTATCCAGTACGATGATGTCGTCAAGATACACCAAACAAGTTTTCCAATGTATTGAAACGGGCATCACCGTGAATTGCCAAAGACCGTTTCCAGCACTAAGAGCAGTCTTCTCCTTATCTCTCTACTTACTTCCACTTACCAATAGCCGCTCTTAAGGTCGAGTGTTGAGAACCATTTCGTGTCAGTTAGCGAGTCTAGAGTATCATCGATCCTGGGCAAAGGATAGCTGTCCTTCTTTGTCACATCATTTAGTCTTCGATAATCCATGCAGAACCGCAGCTGGCCATCTTTCTTCTTCACAAGTACTACCGGCGAGCTCCATGGACTTTCCGATGGTTCAATAACATCGCTTTTACTAATTTCCTTTATTATTTGACTTACAGCTTCACGTTTGGCTAGTGGGACACTTCGAGGAGCCTGGCGAATCGGCCTAGTGTCGCCAGTATCAATACAATGTTACACAACGTTGGTCCTGCCTGGGTTGTTGTCATCCTTGTCGAATATATTGACAACGTTCGTCCTGCCTGGGTTGTTGTCATCCTTGTCGAATATATTAGAGTATTTGCACAGAAGTTGCTTGGCCTTATGCTTGTATTCGTCTTCCAACCCTTGCGTCCATGCATCTACGTTGTCCTTAATATCCTTCACGTCAATGGAACCGCTTTTAGGTACATCTCCGCAATTAATACAATAAAGTTCCTCTTCGAAGTTGCATTGGTGATTTCAATTCGTTTAGTATTCTCACTTTTTGTTTTAGCCAGTGTTTTATCGATAATTACGTCCGATGTGGAATTTCGTGCTGTTTCGACAACCCACAATATGTTTGTCCCACAATCTCCATCAACCTTTGCCCAAAAAACAGCTTCTGGCTATGGAGGGATCAGTTCGTCGCGTTCAAGGATCACTTGCTTGCTGCTGAATGTGGAATTAAAGCCAATGCTAAGTGGTACTTCCATGTTTTTGTACTCTATTACTCAGTTATCCATGTCGATCTTTATGCCTTGGTCTAGCAAGAAGTCTACTCCTATGATGACTTCATCAACAATCTGCGCGACTATGAACTTCTCCTACAACTTGGGTGTCCTCGCCAGTTGCCGTCCTCAATCTTACTCCAGGCAATGGCCTTACTTCTTCGGTGATCAGGTCGTTTCTAAGGATGGAGTTCGATGCGCCCGTACCAACAGTAAGTATCCATCAATTGTCGCGTTGCTTGCCTTCCTACCAATTTTAGAGACGGAGATTATGGGCCATTTAATTGCAGGAACCCGCGTACGCCCCTTTCGGCTAGCTCGTTTTAGTTTAACGACTGGTTAGATTCGGATTCGCTTTCCTCAGCCCTTCGTTTCCGTTCTCCTGAATTCTTGTTTCTGCTAGAGCTCGTCCTACATTCCCTCGCGAAGGGGCCTGGCTTTCCACAATTTGCCAACTTGATTCTTTAAATTGGCACCAGAACGATTCTTTCCATCGATTGACTAGGATTTTCAGAAACTCATTCATCACATCTGGTGTTTCTACTTTCTCTCAACTGACTTTGTCGGCTGGCCTGCTTATGAGTGAAGCCGTTTCACGGGTTTGGGCATAGGCGACAGTTTTAGAGAATGTTGATTCTGGGTTAGCGTATGTCTCTCGTTTGGTGTAGATGTCCTTTATTCCACTGATGAACCTCTGTATTTTTGCCCTTTCGGGGTGCTCACCAGATGCGTCTCCAATAGCTAAATGAGCCATTCTCTCAATTTCGGATGCGTATTCTTGCCGAGATTCGTTGGGTCTTTGATCGCGCTTCTCCAACTCCATCTGATAAATTTGCCTCCTGTGTTCGCTTCCATAAAATCTTTCCACGGCACGCATTAATGCTTCGTAATCATCTCTCTAATTTTCCGAAATTCTCTGAAAAATTTCCGCAGTAGGTCTTTCCAACGCAACGAGTAGTGCAGCGGATTTTTCCTCAATGCTCTAGTTATTAGCTTTGGACGTCTTTTCGAATCGAAGCTTTAAGACCTGGAAAGGAATTTTCCCGTCAAAGGAGGGTGTTTTTACCCTGGGAGCGTTCATCGGAGGATGGAGTGCAAATCGCGGACAAGACCTCCAATTCGTTGACTTTGGTCTAAATTAGCTCCTCTATTTTATCTTGCCCACCTCCCAATTCGTTGACTTTGGTCTCAATTAGCTCCTCTATTTTGTCTTGCCCACCTCACAATTCGTTGACATTATCTTGCTACTCATAATTTCGGTTCGCTCTCTCACAAGAGAATATCTCTCTCAGCTCTTCGTCTAGGGCATTTGACGCATTCTTCCCAATCCTTCTCGCATCGCCATCTACTCCAAACTTGAAATCAATAGGCAGCCGAAGTTCACTACCGAAGATAGCTCTTGCGGGTATTTTACCTGTTGTCTCGTGCACCGCTGACCGATATGCCATCAGGAACAGCGGTATGTGGATATCCTAATCATCCTGATGTTTGTCCACGACCTTCCTCAAGTGTTCTTCCAGAGTTCGGTTGAACCGTTCTACCATGCCATCTGATTGAGGATGCAGAGCTGTCGTTCGCGTTATTCGAATACCAGTATCAGGCACACCTCCTGGAACACTGTCGATTCAAAGTTTCTTCCCTGGCCCGAGTGCAGTTCTATAGGCGCACCATATCTGGTAACCCAATTATAAGTGAATGCATCCGCTACTGTTTTGGCTTCCTGATTTGGAATTGGGTAGACCTCCGGCCATTTACTAAAGTAGTCCATAATCACAAGAACGAATTTGTTTCCTTGCCTGCATAGGGAACGGACCGGCTACATCCATGGCAATCCGATCAAATGGTGCACCTGAGTAATACTGCTTCATCTGACCATGACCTCGGGAGCATTTTCGTAATGCCTAAGTGCCCTCCACTAGGACCATTATGGAATTCCTTGAGAACTTCCGGAATCCTTAACATCGGAACTACTATTAGCTTTCAGAAGCACTGACCACCTTCACTTTCATATATTCTATGCAAACAGCAGATATCAACCCTAAACTACTCCATTGTGGCCAGTATGCCTTTCCTTTGGATTTCCTGCTGCCATTTCTTCGTTATCTGGCCGTCTGCTATATCCAGTCCATGCATTAAAAGTTTCAAATCTGGATCTTCCTGCTGACATTTCCGTAGATGACTTGATTCCCACTATTCCGCTGCTGTAATTGTTCTTCCACTTTGGAGCAGTGTTTACATTCCAAGCTACATGGTCGACGAGACATGGCGTCAGCATTCCCGGGAGTATTTCCTCTGCGGTGCTCTATACTGTAGTCATAACTTTACAGTGTCTCAACCCTTCGGGCTAGCTGTCCTTCAGGATTCTGGAACTGTAGTAGCCACTTCAGCGCTGGATGATTCGTTCTTACTCGGAAATGTTGGCCACACAAATACTTGTGGAAATGCTCCGTAGTTCATGCAAATTCCTGAGCCTTGCCCAATCCTTCACTGCTTCTATTTTTTTCTTTTCCTGTACGGACGCCCCCGGTTGTTACATGATGACCTAGATAATTAACCTCTTTCTTGAATGGCAAGCACTTTTTAGGACTAAGTTTATGGCCAGAGCTAGCTATCCTCTGAAAAAATTGTCCAAGTGTTCCTCAAAGCTTTTGCCCAGTACGATGATGTCGTCAAGATACACCAAACAAGTTTTCCAATGTAGTGAAACGGGCATCACCGTGAATTGCCAAAGACCGTTTCCAGCACTAAGAGCAGTCTTCTCCTTATCTCTCTCACTTACTTCCACTTGCCAATAGCCGCTCTTAAGGTCGAGTGTTGAGAACCATTTCGTGTCAGTTACCGAGTCTAGAGTATCATCGATCCTGGGCAAAGGATAGCTGTCCTTCTTTGTCACATCATTTAGTCTTCGATAATCCATGCAGAACCGCAGCTGGCCATCTTTCTTCTTCACAAGTACTATCGGCGAGCTCCATGGACTTTCCGATGGTTCAATAACATCGCTTTTACTCATTTCCTTTATTATTTGACTTACAGCTTCACGTTTGGCTAGTGGGACACTTCGAAGAGCCTGGCGAATCGGCCTAGTGTCGCCAGTCTCAATACAATGTTACACAACGTTGGTCCTGCCTGGGTTGTTGTCATCCTTGTCGAATATATTGACAACGTTGGTCCTGCCTGGGTTGTTGTCATCCTTGTCGAATATATTGGAGTATTTGCACAGAAGTTGCTTGGCCTTATGCTTGTATTCGTCTTCCAACCCTTGCGTCCATGCATCTACGTTGTCCTTAATATCCTTCACGTCAATGGAACCGCTTTTAGGTACATCTCCGCAATTAATACAATAAAGTTCCTCTTCGAAGTTGCATTGGTGATTTCAATTCGTTTAGTATTCTCACTTTTTGTTTTAGCCAGTGTTTTATCGATAATTACGTCCGATGTGGAATTTCGTGCTGTTTCGACAACCCACAATATGTTTGTCCCACAATCTCCATCAATCTTTGCCCAAAAAACAGCTTCTGGCTTTGGAGGGATCAGTTCGTCGCGTTCAAGGATCACCTGCTTGCTGCTGAATGTGGAATTAAAGCCAATGCTAAGTGGTACTTCCATGTTTTTGTACTCCATTACTCGGTTATCCATGTCGATCTTTATGCCTTGGTCTAGCAAGAAGTCTACTCCTATGATGACTTCATCAACAATCTGCGCGACTATGAACTTCTCCTACAACTTGGGTGTCCTCGCCAGTTGCCGTCCTCAATCTTACTCCAGGCAATGGCCTTACTTCTTCGGTGATCAGGTCGTTTCTAAGGATGGAGTTCGATGCGCCCGTACCAACAGTAAGTATCCATCAATTGTCGCGTTGCTTGCCTTCCTACCAATTTTAGAGACGGAGATTATGGGCCATTCAATTGCAGGAACCCGCGTACGCCCCTTTCGGCTAGCTCGTTTTAGTTTAACGACTGGCTAGATTCGGATTCGCTTTCCTCAGCCCTTCGTTTCCGTTCTCCTGAATTGTGGTTTCTGCTGGAGCTCGTCTTACATTCCCTCGCGAAGGGGCCTGGCTTTCCACAATTGAAAAATTTGCCAACTGGATTCTTTATATT
Organism: Neoceratitis asiatica; assembly: GCA_030068015.2. Taxonomy (NCBI): domain Eukaryota; kingdom Metazoa; phylum Arthropoda; class Insecta; order Diptera; family Tephritidae; genus Neoceratitis; species Neoceratitis asiatica. Next base: position 23,923,476 of record CM061530.1, on the reverse strand, counting down.
GGCACCAGAACGATTCTTTCCATCGATTGACTTTAGGATTTTCAGAAACTCATTCATCACATCTGGTGTTTCTACTTTCTCTCGACTGACTTTGTCGGCTGGCCTGCTTATGAGTGAAGCCGTTTCACGGGTTTGGGCATAGGCGACAGTTTCAGAGAATGTTGATTCTGGATTAGCGTATGTCTCTCGTTTGGTGTAGATGTCCTTTATTCCACTGATGAACCTCTGTATTTTTGCCCTTTCGGGGTGCTCACCAGATGCGTCTCCAATAGCTAAATGAGCCATTCTCTCAATTTCGGATGCGTATTCTTGCCGAGATTCGTTGGGTCTTTGATCGCGCTTCTCCAACTCCATCTGATAAATTTGCCTCCTGTGTTCGCTTCCATAAAATCTTTCCACGGCACGCATTAATGCTTCTTAATCATCTCTCTAATTTTCCGAAATTCTCTGAAAAATTTCCGCAGCAGGTCTTTCCAACGCAACGAATAGTGCAGCGGATTTTTCCTCAATGCTCTAGTTATTAGCTTTGGACGTCTTTTAATCGAAGCTTTAAGACCTGGAAAGGAATTTTTCCGTCAAAGGAGGGTGTTTTTACCCTGGGAGCGTTCATCGGAGGATGGAGTGCAAATCGCGGACAAGACCTCCCAATTCGTTGACTTTGGTCTAAATTAGCTCCTCTATTTTATCTTGCCCACCTCCCAATTCGTTGACTTTGGTCTCAATTAGCTCCTCTATTTTGTCTTGCCCACCTCACAATTCGTTGACATTATCTTGCTACTCATAATTTCGGTTCGCTGTCTCACAAGAGAATATCTCTCTCAGCTCTTCGTCTAGGGCATTTGACGCATTCTTCCCAATCCTTCTCGCATCGCCATCTACTCCAAACTTGAAATCAATAGGCAGCCGAAGTTCACTACCGAAGATAGCTCTTGCGGGTATTTTACCTGTTGTCTCGTGCACCGCTGACCGATATGCCATCAGGAACAGCGGTATGTGGATATCCTAATCATCCTGATGTTTGTCCACGACCTTCCTCAAGTGTTCTTCCAGAGTTCGGTTGAACCGTTCTACCATGCCATCTGATTGAGGATGCAGAGCTGTCGTTCGCGTTATTCGAATACCAGTATCAGGCACACCTCCTGGAACACTGTCGATTCAAAGTTTCTTCCCTGGCCCGAGTGCAGTTCTATAGGCGCACCATATCTGGTAACCCAATTATAAGTGAATGCATCCGCTACTGTTTTGGCTTCCTGATTTGGAATTGGGTAGACCTCCGGCCATTTACTAAAGTAGTCCATAATCACAAGAACGAATTTGTTTCCTTGCCTGCATAGGGAACGGACCGGCTACATCCATGGCAATCCGATCAAATGGTGCACCTGAGTAATACTGCTTCATCTGACCATGACCTCGGGAGCATTTTCGTAATGCCTAAGTGCCCTCCACTAGGACCATTATGGAATTCCTTGAGAACTTCCGGAATCCTTAACATCGGAACTACTATTAGCTTTCAGAAGCACTGACCACCTTCACTTTCATATATTCTATGCAAACAGCAGATATCAACCCTAAACTACTCCATTGTGGCCAGTATGCCTTTCCTTTGGATTTCCTGCTGCCATTTCTTCGTTATCTGGCCGTCTGCTATATCCAGTCCATGCATTAAAAGTTTCAAATCTGGATCTTCCTGCTGACATTTCCGTAGATGACTTGATTCCCACTATTCCGCTGCTGTAATTGTTCTTCCACTTTGGAGCAGTGTTTACATTCCAAGCTACATGGTCGACGAGACATGGCGTCAGCATTCCCGGGAGTATTTCCTCTGCGGTGCTCTATACTGTAGTCATAACTTTACAGTGTCTCAACCCTTCGGGCTAGCTGTCCTTCAGGATTCTGGAACTGTAGTAGCCACTTCAGCGCTGGATGATTCGTTCTTACTCGGAAATGTTGGCCACACAAATACTTGTGGAAAGGCCCCGTAGTTCATGCAAATTCCTGAGCCTTGCCCAATCCTTCACTGCTTCTATTTTTTTCTTTTCCTGTACGGACGCCCCCGGTTGTTACATGATGACCTAGATAATTAACCTCTTTCTTGAATGGCAAACACTTTTTAGGACTAAGTTTATGGCCAGAGCTAGCTATCCTCTGATAAAAATTGTCCAAGTGTTCCTCAAAGCTTTTATCCAGTACGATGATGTCGTCAAGATACACCAAACAAGTTTTCCAATGTATTGAAACGGGCATCACCGTGAATTGCCAAAGACCGTTTCCAGCACTAAGAGCAGTCTTCTCCTTATCTCTCTACTTACTTCCACTTACCAATAGCCGCTCTTAAGGTCGAGTGTTGAGAACCATTTCGTGTCAGTTAGCGAGTCTAGAGTATCATCGATCCTGGGCAAAGGATAGCTGTCCTTCTTTGTCACATCATTTAGTCTTCGATAATCCATGCAGAACCGCAGCTGGCCATCTTTCTTCTTCACAAGTACTACCGGCGAGCTCCATGGACTTTCCGATGGTTCAATAACATCGCTTTTACTAATTTCCTTTATTATTTGACTTACAGCTTCACGTTTGGCTAGTGGGACACTTCGAGGAGCCTGGCGAATCGGCCTAGTGTCGCCAGTATCAATACAATGTTACACAACGTTGGTCCTGCCTGGGTTGTTGTCATCCTTGTCGAATATATTGACAACGTTCGTCCTGCCTGGGTTGTTGTCATCCTTGTCGAATATATTAGAGTATTTGCACAGAAGTTGCTTGGCCTTATGCTTGTATTCGTCTTCCAACCCTTGCGTCCATGCATCTACGTTGTCCTTAATATCCTTCACGTCAATGGAACCGCTTTTAGGTACATCTCCGCAATTAATACAATAAAGTTCCTCTTCGAAGTTGCATTGGTGATTTCAATTCGTTTAGTATTCTCACTTTTTGTTTTAGCCAGTGTTTTATCGATAATTACGTCCGATGTGGAATTTCGTGCTGTTTCGACAACCCACAATATGTTTGTCCCACAATCTCCATCAATCTTTGCCCAGAAAACAGCTTCTGGTTTTGGAGGGATCAGTTCGTCGCGTTCAAGGATCACTTGCTTGCTGCTGAATGTGGAATTAAAGCCAATGCTAAGTGGTACTTCCATGTTTTTGTACTCTATTACTCAGTTATCCATGTCGATCTTTATGCCTTGGTCTAGCAAGAAGTCTACTCCTATGATGACTTCATCAACAATCTGCGCGACTATGAACTTCTCCTACAACTTGGGTGTCCTCGCCAGTTGCCGTCCTCAATCTTACTCCAGGCAATGGCCTTACTTCTTCGGTGATCAGGTCGTTTCTAAGGATGGAGTTCGATGCGCCCGTACCAACAGTAAGTATCCATCAATTGTCGCGTTGCTTGCCTTCCTACCAATTTTAGAGACGGAGATTATGGGCCATTTAATTGCAGGAACCCGCGTACGCCCCTTTCGGCTAGCTCGTTTTAGTTTAACGACTGGTTAGATTCGGATTCGCTTTCCTCAGCCCTTCGTTTCCGTTCTCCTGAATTCTTGTTTCTGCTAGAGCTCGTCCTACATTCCCTCGCGAAGGGGCCTGGCTTTCCACAATTTGCCAACTTGATTCTTTAAATTGGCACCAGAACGATTCTTTCCATCGATTGACTAGGATTTTCAGAAACTCATTCATCACATCTGGTGTTTCTACTTTCTCTCAACTGACTTTGTCGGCTGGCCTGCTTATGAGTGAAGCCGTTTCACGGGTTTGGGCATAGGCGACAGTTTTAGAGAATGTTGATTCTGGGTTAGCGTATGTCTCTCGTTTGGTGTAGATGTCCTTTATTCCACTGATGAACCTCTGTATTTTTGCCCTTTCGGGGTGCTCACCAGATGCGTCTCCAATAGCTAAATGAGCCATTCTCTCAATTTCGGATGCGTATTCTTGCCGAGATTCGTTGGGTCTTTGATCGCGCTTCTCCAACTCCATCTGATAAATTTGCCTCCTGTGTTCGCTTCCATAAAATCTTTCCACGGCACGCATTAATGCTTCGTAATCATCTCTCTAATTTTCCGAAATTCTCTGAAAAATTTCCGCAGTAGGTCTTTCCAACGCAACGAGTAGTGCAGCGGATTTTTCCTCAATGCTCTAGTTATTAGCTTTGGACGTCTTTTCGAATCGAAGCTTTAAGACCTGGAAAGGAATTTTCCCGTCAAAGGAGGGTGTTTTTACCCTGGGAGCGTTCATCGGAGGATGGAGTGCAAATCGCGGACAAGACCTCCAATTCGTTGACTTTGGTCTAAATTAGCTCCTCTATTTTATCTTGCCCACCTCCCAATTCGTTGACTTTGGTCTCAATTAGCTCCTCTATTTTGTCTTGCCCACCTCACAATTCGTTGACATTATCTTGCTACTCATAATTTCGGTTCGCTCTCTCACAAGAGAATATCTCTCTCAGCTCTTCGTCTAGGGCATTTGACGCATTCTTCCCAATCCTTCTCGCATCGCCATCTACTCCAAACTTGAAATCAATAGGCAGCCGAAGTTCACTACCGAAGATAGCTCTTGCGGGTATTTTACCTGTTGTCTCGTGCACCGCTGACCGATATGCCATCAGGAACAGCGGTATGTGGATATCCTAATCATCCTGATGTTTGTCCACGACCTTCCTCAAGTGTTCTTCCAGAGTTCGGTTGAACCGTTCTACCATGCCATCTGATTGAGGATGCAGAGCTGTCGTTCGCGTTATTCGAATACCAGTATCAGGCACACCTCCTGGAACACTGTCGATTCAAAGTTTCTTCCCTGGCCCGAGTGCAGTTCTATAGGCGCACCATATCTGGTAACCCAATTATAAGTGAATGCATCCGCTACTGTTTTGGCTTCCTGATTTGGAATTGGGTAGACCTCCGGCCATTTACTAAAGTAGTCCATAATCACAAGAACGAATTTGTTTCCTTGCCTGCATAGGGAACGGACCGGCTACATCCATGGCAATCCGATCAAATGGTGCACCTGAGTAATACTGCTTCATCTGACCATGACCTCGGGAGCATTTTCGTAATGCCTAAGTGCCCTCCACTAGGACCATTATGGAATTCCTTGAGAACTTCCGGAATCCTTAACATCGGAACTACTATTAGCTTTCAGAAGCACTGACCACCTTCACTTTCATATATTCTATGCAAACAGCAGATATCAACCCTAAACTACTCCATTGTGGCCAGTATGCCTTTCCTTTGGATTTCCTGCTGCCATTTCTTCGTTATCTGGCCGTCTGCTATATCCAGTCCATGCATTAAAAGTTTCAAATCTGGATCTTCCTGCTGACATTTCCGTAGATGACTTGATTCCCACTATTCCGCTGCTGTAATTGTTCTTCCACTTTGGAGCAGTGTTTACATTCCAAGCTACATGGTCGACGAGACATGGCGTCAGCATTCCCGTGAGTATTTCCTCTGCGGTGCTCTATACTGTAGTCATAACTTTACAGTGTCTCAACCCTTCGGGCTAGCTGTCCTTCAGGATTCTTGAACTGTAGTAGCCACTTCAGCGCTGGATGATTCGTTCTTACTCGGAAATGTTGGCCACACAAATACTTGTGGAAATGCTCCGTAGTTCATGCAAATTCCTGAGCCTTGCCCAATCCTTCACTGCTTCTATTTTTTTTCTTTTCCTGTACGGACGCCCCCGGTTGTTACATGATGACCTAGATAATTAACCTCTTTCTTGAATGGCAAGCACTTTTTAGGACTAAGTTTATGGCCAGAGCTAGCTATCCTCTGAAAAAAATTGTCCAAGTGTTCCTCAAAGCTTTTGCCCAGTACGATGATGTCGTCAAGATACACCAAACAAGTTTTCCAATGTAGTGAAACGGGCATCACCGTGAATTGCCAAAGACCGTTTCCAGCACTAAGAGCAGTCTTCTCCTTATCTCTCTCACTTACTTCCACTTGCCAATAGCCGCTCTTAAGGTCGAGTGTTGAGAACCATTTCGTGTCAGTTACCGAGTCTAGAGTATCATCGATCCTGGGCAAAGGATAGCTGTCCTTCTTTGTCACATCATTTAGTCTTCGATAATCCATGCAGAACCGCAGCTGGCCATCTTTCTTCTTCACAAGTACTATCGGCGAGCTCCATGGACTTTCCGATGGTTCAATAACATCGCTTTTACTCATTTCCTTTATTATTTGACTTACAGCTTCACGTTTGGCTAGTGGGACACTTCGAAGAGCCTGGCGAATCGGCCTAGTGTCGCCAGTCTCAATACAATGTTACACAACGTTGGTCCTGCCTGGGTTGTTGTCATCCTTGTCGAATATATTGACAACGTTGGTCCTGCCTGGGTTGTTGTCATCCTTGTCGAATATATTGGAGTATTTGCACAGAAGTTGCTTGGCCTTATGCTTGTATTCGTCTTCCAACCCTTGCGTCCATGCATCTACGTTGTCCTTAATATCCTTCACGTCAATGGAACCGCTTTTAGGTACATCTCCGCAATTAATACAATAAAGTTCCTCTTCGAAGTTGCATTGGTGATTTCAATTCGTTTAGTATTCTCACTTTTTGTTTCAGCCAGCGTTTTATCGATAATTACGTCCGATGTGGAATTTCGTGCTGTTTCGACAACCCACAATATGTTTGTCCCACAATCTCCATCAATCTTTGCCCAAAAAACAGCTTCTGGCTTTGGAGGAATCAGTTCCTCGAGTTCAAGGATCACTTGCTTGCTGCTGAATGTGGAATTAAAGCCAATGCTAAGTGGTACTTCCATGTTTTTGTACTCCATTACTCGGTGATCCATGTCGATCTTTATGCCTTGGTCTAGCAAGAAGTCTACTCCTATGATGACTTCATCAACAATCTGCGCGACTATGAACTTCTCCTACAACTTGGGTGTCCTCGCCAGTTGCCGTCCTCAATCTTACTCCAGGCAATGGCCTTACTTCTTCGGTGATCAGGTCGTTTCTAAGGATGGAGTTCGATGCGCCCGTACCAACAGTAAGTATCTATCAATTGTCGCGTTGCTTGCCTTCCTACCAATTTTAGAGACGGAGATTATGGGCCATTCAATTGCAGGAACCCGCGTACGCCCCTTTCGGCTAGCTCGTTTTAGTTTAACGACTGGTTAGATTTGGATTCGCTTTCCTCAGCCCTTCGTTTCCGTTCTCCTGAATTGTTGTTTCTGCTGGAGCTCGTCTTACATTCCCTCGCGAAGGGGCCTGGCTTTCCACAATTGAAAAATTTGCCAACTTAATTCTTTATATTGGCACCAGAACGATTCTTTCCATCGATTGACTTTAGGATTTTCAGAAACTCATTCATCACATCTGGTGTTTCTACTTCCTCTCGACTGACTTTGTCGGCTGGCCTGCTTATGAGTGAAGCCGTTTCACGGGTTTGGGTATAGGCGACAGTTTCAGAGAATGTTGATTCTGGATTAGCGTATGTCTCTCGTGTGGTGTAGATGTCCTTTATTCCACTAATGAACCTCTGTATTTTTGCCCTTTCGGGGTGCTTACCAGATGCGACTCCAATAGCTAAATGAGCCATTCTTGCCGAGATTCGTTGAGTCTTTCATCGCGCTTCTCCAACTCCATCTGATAAATTTGCCTCCTGTGTTCGCTTCCATAAAATCTTTCCACGGCACGCATTAATGCGTCGTAATCATCTCTCTAATTTTCCGAAATTCTCTGAAAAATTTCCGCAACAGGTCTTTCCAACGCAACGAATAGTGCAGCGGATTTTTCCTCAATGCTCTAGTTATTAGCTTTGGACGTCTTTTCGAATTGAAGCTTTAAGACCTGGAAAGGAATTTTTCCGTCAAAGGAGGGTGTTTTTACCCTGGGAGCGTTCATCGGAGGATGGAGTGCAAATCGCGGACAAGACCTCCCAATTCGTTGACTTTGGTCTAAATTAGCTCCTCTATTTTATCTTGCCCACCTCCCAATTCGTTGACTTTGGTCTCAATTAGCTCCTCTATTTTGTCTTGCCCACCTCACAATTCGTTGACATTATCTTGCTACTCATAATTTCGGTTCGCTGTCTCACAAGAGAATATCTCTCTCAGCTCTTCGTCTAGGGCATTTGACGCATTCTTCCCAATCCTTCTCGCATCGCCATCTACTCCAAACTTGAAATCAATAGGCAGCCGAAGTTCACTACCGAAGATAGCTCTTGCGGGTATTTTACCTGTTGTCTCGTGCACCGCTGACCGATATGCCATCAGGAACAGCGGTATGTGGATATCCTAATCATCCTGATGTTTGTCCACGACCTTCCTCAAGTGTTCTTCCAGAGTTCGGTTGAACCGTTCTACCATGCCATCTGATTGAGGATGCAGAGCTGTCGTTCGCGTTATTCGAATACCAGTATCAGGCACACCTCCTGGAACACTGTCGATTCAAAGTTTCTTCCCTGGCCCGAGTGCAGTTCTATAGGCGCACCATATCTGGTAACCCAATTATAAGTGAATGCATCCGCTACTGTTTTGGCTTCCTGATTTGGAATTGGGTAGACCTCCGGCCATTTACTAAAGTAGTCCATAATCACAAGAACGAATTTGTTTCCTTGCCTGCATAGGGAACGGACCGGCTACATCCATGGCAATCCGATCAAATGGTGCACCTGAGTAATACTGCTTCATCTGACCATGACCTCGGGAGCGTTTTCGTAATGCCTAAGTGCCCTCCACTAGGACCATTATGGAATTCCTTGAGAACTTCCGGAATCCTTAACATCGGAACTACTATTAGCTTTCAGAAGCACTGACCACCTTCACTTTCATATATTCTATGCAAACAGCAGATATCAACCCTAAACTACTCCATTGTGGCCAGTATGCCTTTCCTTTGGATTTCCTGCTGCCATTTCTTCGTTATCTGGCCGTCTGCTATATCCAGTCCATGCATTAAAAGTTTCAAATCTGGATCTTCCTGCTGACATTTCCGTAGATGACTTGATTCCCACTATTCCGCTGCTGTAATTGTTCTTCCACTTTGGAGCAGTGTTTACATTCCAAGCTACATGGTCGACGAGACATGGCGTCAGCATTCCCGTGAGTATTTCCTCTGCGGTGCTCTATACTGTAGTCATAACTTTACAGTGTCTCAACCCTTCGGGCTAGCTGTCCTTCAGGATTCTTGAACTGTAGTAGCCACTTCAGCGCTGGATGATTCGTTCTTACTCGGAAATGTTGGCCACACAAATACTTGTGGAAATGCTCCGTAGTTCATGCAAATTCCTGAGCCTTGCCCAATCCTTCACTGCTTCTATTTTTTTCTTTTCCTGTACGGACGCCCCCGGTTGTTACATGATGACCTAGATAATTAACCTCTTTCTTGAATGGCAAGCACTTTTTAGGACTAAGTTTATGGCCAGAGCTAGCTATCCTCTGAAAAAACTTGTCCAAGTGTTCCTCAAAGCTTTTGCCCAGTACGATGATGTCGTCAAGATACACCAAACAAGTTTTCCAATGTAGTGAAACGGGCATCACCGTGAATTGCCAAAGACCGTTTCCAGCACTAAGAGCAGTCTTCTCCTTATCTCTCTCACTTACTTCCACTTGCCAATAGCCGCTCTTAAGGTCGAGTGTTGAGAACCATTTCGTGTCAGTTAACGAGTCTAGAGTATCATCGATCCTGGGCAAAGGATAGCTGTCCTTCTTTGTCACATCATTTAGTCTTCGATAATCCATGCAGAACCGCAGCTGGCCATCTTTCTTCTTCACGAGTACTATCGGCGAGCTCCATGGACTTTCCGATGGTTCAATAACATCGCTTTTACTCATTTCCTTTATTATTTGACTTACAGCTTCACGTTTGGCTAGTGGGACACTTCGAAGAGCCTGGCGAATCGGCCTAGTGTCACCAGTATCAATACAATGTTACACAACGTTGGTCCTGCCTGGGTTGTTGTCATCCTTGTCGAATATATTGGAGTATTTGCACAGAAGTTGCTTGGCCTTATGCTTGTATTCATCTTCCAACCCTTGCGTCCATGCATCTACGTTGTCCTTAATATCCTTTACGTCAATGGAACCGCTTTTAGGTACATCTCCGCAATTAATACAATAAAGTTCCTCTTCGAAGTTGCATTCATCGAAATCAGCTCCCATACAACCGACTCATTCAGATATGAGGTTTCAGGTCAAAAATTCCAAAAAAAAGTATCTAAGATCGTGAAGTAGTATTGAAATGTAGTATATACAATAATTTTTGGAGCAAAACCTCATATCTGAACAAATAGGTTATATGGGGGCTATATGACTTCGATGATTTTCAGTGCTAATATTTATTTGTAGTTATCTGTGTAGAATACCAAGCTTCTCTTAAGCGCTTTTTTTGACGGATTCGGTAGTATTTTCGTTATAGTGGTCCGATCCTGCCGATTCCGAAAAATGATCGAATAAATGTAATAGCGCATCTACCAGCTACGTTTGGTTGAAATATCTCGAAAACTGAGGTACTGGTTTGCGTTCAAACAGACAGACTGACGGACAGAAGAACAGATGGACATCCGGATATGGCCAAATCAACTTAGTTCGTCATTCTGATACTATCATTTATGCCGATTTATTTGGAGGGTTTACATAATCTTCTGGTACTTACATACTTCGGAACAAAGTTAATATACCCTTCCTTTCAGATGAAGTCTTTATTTAAATATACAATCAAATATATATGAATTTGAAAACATACATACATATACATCATTAAACTATATTATAATACAAAGTCCTCCTCCGCGTCTGTCATTCTGTCTGTTTGTTCGCGATAAACTCAACAACCACTCAACGGATCTTAATACGTGGATTGATTCTTGAAAAATATAAATGTAAATGCGTTCTCAAATTTTGTGTACACTTTTCATATAAATTTGTTATAAATTAACAGGTTTTTATAATTTTTGTTTAGAACAAAAATGTCACGGAAGGATCAAGCATTTATATTTTTTATTGTATGAAACTAATCCCCTTAATTTCAAAACAATGCAAGGATAAGCCTATTCATTCGCCAAATTCGTGCTACAGGAGAGAATTTTTCTTATTGCTTTCGTTTCTGTTTTGAGTAGAGCTAATCCATATAAGAACCGATCTCTTTCTCTATCTCTCTCACTGAATTTATTTATACTGCTGCAAAGAGAGTTATTGTTTTTGAAGAAGAGAAAAATTAATATCAATCATGCCTATTATGGTAAACGCCATTACGGGAGGGAGTATACTTGATCCCCATTCAACTACCTTTTTTCAGTATACGCTATTTTTGAAACCGACAGATGTACTGCAGTAACATTTCGCGAACTCCACAACATTCCGTAAACAGTATTATCAATATTATCAGTTATTCTAAAACATTTAAATTGTTTGGATATTGAAAATGTGATGATGATGAGCTCAGTAGCCTTTTTTTTATTGATTCTGATGAAAACAGTGAAACCTAAATGAGACCAAGTCGACGTAAATTTATATATAAAACTGTTGATGTATTTGGATTGCCTGATAATGTGTGAGTGAAATAATTAAGCTTTCCATTTCGTGTAAACATGTAATATCTCTTCAGATTTTTAAAAAAATTCATGTTGCTTATGTACATATTTCTTAAAAGCTAAATGAAGGACACTAAATATACATTGTAAGGTTTTTCGAAGCTACCCTCGATGATTTCCCAAATCCTTAGAGTCCGATCACTAGATTGCTAAATAAAACTCCCAAGACTCCTTCGTTTGGCCTCTTAATCGTCAGGAATTTAGTCAACGTTTATTTTGTTCTCAATAATTACAATTTTCTTCACTATACACAATGATTTACTTTTCAAATCTTTATCAACAATCATTATTCACTTTAGTTTTCACCAAATCGATTGCCTGTAATAGTTGCTGCCGCTCCTTTTATACCTAACGATGATCCAAGCAGTCTGTCGAGCGCTCAAGAATAGGCTGATTATTCGTTGGCTTGCGGCAGTTACAGCCGCTCCGTTTATCCTTAACGACGGTCCAAACATTCCGTTCATGCGCTAACTCGTCTACCTGTACCTAGTAGTTCCTACCTCCCTTTTTGTCTGTTCTTAGTACGGGAAATTTGCATCATACTGCCACTTCTTTTGTCTGTCCTTAGTACGGGTAGTTTGCATCATACTGCCACTTCTTTTTTCTGTCCTTACTACGTGGAATTTTCGCCACACTGCCCTCCATCTAAGTCTGATCGTCCTGATCAGACATACTATCTGTTCCAAACGCCGCGAGTCTTTCCAGCTGAGCCACTATCATTTTGATTCTTGGTGTCCCAACAGTCTGTATTCGATACTTTACGTCGTTTAGGCGTTTGATTACTTTGTAAGGGCCTTCCCAATTGCATTGAAGTTTCGGGGACAAGCCTTTATTCCGTTGTGGGTTATAGAGCAGCACTAAATCGCCATCTTGAAAACCCTCGAAGTTCATCGCCTTATCATATCTGGCCTTTATCTTGCTACTCATAATTTCGGTTCGCTGTCTCACAAGAGAATATCTCTCTCAGCTCTTCGTCTAGGGCATTTGACGCATTCTTCCCAATCCTTCTCGCATCGCCATCTACTCCAAACTTGAAATCAATAGGCAGCCGAAGTTCACTACCGAAGATAGCTCTTGCGGGTGTTTTACCTGTTGTCTCGTGCACCGCTGACCGATATGCCATCAGGAACAGCGGTATGTGGGTATCCTAATCATCCTGATGTTTGTCCACGACCTTCCTCAAGTGTTCTTCCAGACTTCGGTTGAACCGTTCTACCATGCCATCTGATTGAGGATGCAGAGCTGTCGTTCGCGTTATTCGAATACCAGGCACACCTCCTGGAACACTGTTGATTCAAAGTTTCTTCCCTGGTCCGAGTGCAGTTCTATAGGCGCACCATATCTGGTAACCCAATTATAAGTGAACGCATCCGCTACTGTTTTGGCTTCTTGATTTGGAATTGGGTAGACCTCCGGCCATTTACTAAAGTAGTCCATAATCACAAGAACGAATTTGTTTCCTTGCCTGCATAGGGAACGGACCGGCTACATCCATGGCAATCCGATCAAATGGTGCACCTGAGTAATACTGCTTCATCTGACCATGACCTCGGGAGCGTTTTCGTAATGCCTAAGTGCCCTCCACTAGGACCATTATGGAATTCCTTGAGAACTTCCGGAATCCTTAACATCGGAGCTACTATTAGCTTTCGGAAGCACTGACGACCTTCACTTTCATATATTCTATGCAAACAGCAGATATCAACCCTAAACTACTCCATTGTGGCCAGTATGCCTTTGCTTTGGATTTCCTGCTGCCATTTCTTCGTTATGTGGCCGTCTGTCTATATCCAGTCCATGCATTAAAAGTTTCAAATCTGGATCTTCCTGCTGACATTTCCGTAGATGACTTGATTCCCACTATTCCGCTGCTGTAATTGTCCTTCCACTTTGGAGCAGTTTTTACATTCCAAGCTACATGGTCGACGAGACATGGCGTCAGCATTCCCGTGAGTATTTCCTCTGCGGTGCTCTATACTGTAGTCATAACTTTACAGTGTCTCAACCCTTCGGGCTAGCTGTCCTTCAGGATTCTTGAACTGTAGTAGCCACTTCAGCGCTGGATGATTCGTTCTTACTCGGAAATGTTGGCCACACAAATACTTGTGGAAATGCTCCGTAGTTCATGCAAATTCCTGAGCCTTGCCCAATCCTTCACTGCTTCTATTTTTTATTTTCCTGTACGGACGCCCCCGGTTGTTACATGATAACCTAGATAATTAACCTCTTTCTTGAATGGCAAGCACTTTTTAGGACTAAGTTTATGGCCAGAGTTAGCTATCCTCTGAAAAAAATTGTCCAAGTGTTCCTCAAAGCTTTTATCCAGTACGATGATGTCGTCAAGATACACCAAACAAGTTTTCCAATGTAGTGAAACGGGCATCACCGTGAATTGCCAAAGACCGTTTCCAGCACTAAGAGCAGTCTTCTCCTTATCTCTCTCACTTACTTCCACTTGCCAATAGCCGCTCTTAAGGTCGAGTGTTGAGAACCATTTCGTGTCAGTTAACGAGTCTAGAGTATCATCGATCCTGGGCAAAGGATAGCTGTCCTTCTTTGTCACATCATTTAGTCTTCGATAATCCATGCAGAACCGCAGCTGGCCATCTTTCTTCTTCACGAGTACTACCGACGAGCTCCATGAACTTTCCGATGGTTCTGTAACAGCGCTTTTACTCATTTCCTTTATTATTTGACTTACAGCTTCACGTTTGGATAGAGGGGCGAATCGGCCTAGCGTCACCAATATCAATACAGTGTTTCACGACGTTGGTCCTGCCTGGTTTGTTGCCATCCTTGTTGAATATATTGGAGTATTTGCGCAGAAGTTGCCTGGCCTTATGTTTGTATTCGTCTTCTAACCCTTGCGGTCATCAATCTGCGTTGTCCTCAATATCATTCACGTCAATGGAACCGCTTTTAGGTACATCTCCGCAATTAATACAATAAAGTTCCTCTTCGAAGTTGCATTCATCGAAATCAGCTCCCATACAACCGACTCATTCAGATATGAGGTTTCAGGTCAAAAATTCCAAAAAAAGTATCTAAGATCGTGAAATGTAGTATTGAAATGTAGTATATACAATAATTTTTGGAGCAAAACCTCATATCTGAACAAATAAGTTATATGGGGGCTATATGACTTCGATGATTTTCAGTGCTAATATTTATTTGTAGTTATCTGTGTAGAATACCAAGCTTCTCTTAAGCGCTTTTTTTGACGGATTCGGTCGTATTTTCGTTATAGTGGTCCGATCCGGCCGATTCCGAAAAATGATCGAATAAATGTAATAGCGCATCTACCATCTACGTTTGGTTGAAATATCTCGAAAACTGAGGTACTGGTTTGCGTTCAAACAGACAGACTGACGGACAGAAGAACAGATGGACATCCGGATATGGCCAAATCAACTTAGTTCGTCATTCTGATACTATCATTTATGCCGATTTATTTGGAGGGTTTACATAATCTTCTGGTACTTACATACTTCGGAATAAAGTTAATATACCCTTCCTTTTAGATGAAGTCTTTATTTAAATATACAATCAAATATATATGAATTTGAAAACATATATACATACACATCATTAAAGTATATTATAATACAAAGTCCTCCTCCGCGTCTGTCATTCTGTCTGTTTGTTCGCGATAAACTCAAGAACAACTCAACGGATCTTAATACGTGGATTGATTCTTGAAAAATATAAATGTAAATGCGTTCTCAAGTTTTGTGTACATTTTTCATAAAAATTTGTTATAAATTAACAGGTTTTTATAATTTTTGTTTAGAACAAAAATGTCACGGAAGGATCAAGCATTTATTTTTTTTATTGTATGAAACTAGTCCCCTTCATTTCAAAACAATGCAAGGATAAGCCTATTCATTCCCCAAATTCGTGCTACAGGAGAGAATTTTTCTTATTGTCTTCGTTTCTGTTTTGAGTAGAGCTAATCCATATAAGAACCGATCTCTTTCTCTATCTCTCTCACTGAATTTATTTATACTGCTGCAAAGAGAGTTATTGTTTTTGAAGAAGAGAAAAATTAATATCAATCATGCCTATTATGGTTATGGTTACGCCATTACGGGAGGGAGTATACTTGATCCCCATTCAACTACCTTTTTTCAGTATACGCTATTTTTGAAACCGACAGATGTACTGCAGTAACATTTCGCGAACTCCACAACATTCCGTAAACAGTATTATCAATATTATCAGTTATTCTAAAACATTTAAATTGTTTGGATATTGAAAATGTGATGATGATGAGCTCAGTAGCCTTTTTTTTATTGATTCTGATGAAAACAGTGAAACCTAAATGAGACCAAGTCGACGTAAATTTATATATAAAACTGTTGATGTATTTGGATCGCCTGATAATGTGTGAGTGAAATAATTAAGCTTTCCATTTCGTGTAAACATGTAATATGTCTTCAGATTTTTAAAAAAATTCATGTTGCTTATGTACATATTTCTTAAAAGCTAAATGAAGGACACTAAATATACATTGTAACGTTTTTCGAAGCTACCCTCGATGATTTCCCAAATCCTTAGAGTCCGATCACTAGATTGCTAAATAAAACTCCCAAGACTCCTTCGTTTGGCCTCTTAATCGTCAGGAATTTAGTCAACGTTTATTTTGTTCTCAATAATTACAATTTTCTTCACTATACACAATGATTTACTTTTCAAATCTTTATCAACAATCATTATTCACTTTAGTTTTCACCAAATCGATTGCCTGCAATAGTTGCTGCCGCTCCTTTTATACCTAACGATGATCCAAGCAGTCTGTCGAGCGCTCAAGAATAGGCTGATTATTCGTTGGCTTGCGGCAGTTACAGCCGCTCCGTTTATCCTTAACGACGGTCCAAACATTCCGTTCATGCGCTAACTCGTCTACCTGTACCTAGTAGTTCCTACCTCCCTTTTTGTCTGTTCTTAGTACGGGAAATTTGCATCATACTGCCACTTCTTTTGTCTGTCCTTAGTACGGGCAGTTTGCATCATACTGCCACTTCTTTTTTCTGTCCTTACTACGTGGAATTTTCGCCACACTGCCCTCCATCTAAGTCTGATCGTCCTGATCAGACATACTATCTGTTCCAAACGCCGCGAGTCTTTCCAGCTGAGCCACTATCATTTTGATTCTTGGTGTCCCAACAGTCTGTATTCGATACTTTACGTCGTTTAGGCGTTTGATTACTTTGTAAGGGCCTTCCCAATTGCATTGAAGTTTCGGGGACAAGCCTTTCTTCCGTTGTGGGTTATAGAGCAGCACTAAATCGCCATCTTGAAAACCCTCGAAGTTCATCGCCTTATCATATCTGGCCTTTATTTTGCTACTCATAATTTCGGTTCGCTGTCTCACAAGAGAATATCTCTCTCAGCTCTTCGTCTAGGGCATTTGACGCATTCTTCCCAATCCTTCTCGCATCGCCATCTACTCCAAACTTGAAATCAATAGGCAGGCGAAGTTCACTACCGAAGATAGCTCTGTAGCGGGTGTTTTACCTGTTGTCTCGTGCACCGCTGACCGATATGCCATCAGGAACAGCGGTATGTGGATATCCTAATCATCCTGATGTTTGTCCACGACCTTCCTCAAGTGTTCTTCCAGAGTTCGGTTGAACCGTGCTACCATGCCATCTGATTGAGGATGCAGAGCTGTCGTTCGCGTTATTCGAATACCAGTATCAGGCACACCTCCTGGAACACTGTCGATTCAAAGTTTCTTCCCTGGTCCGAGTGCAGTTCTATAGGCGCACCATATCTGGTAACCCAATTATAAGTGAATGCATCCGCTACTGTTTTGGCTTCCTGATTTGGAATTGGGTAGACCTCCGGCCATTTACTAAAGTAGTCCATAATCACAAGAACGAATTTGTTTCCTTGCCTGCATAGCGAACGGACCGGCTACATCCACGGCAATCCGCTCAAATGGTGCACCTGAGTAATACTGCTTCATCTGACCATGACCTCGGGAGCGTTTTCGTAATGCCTAAGTGCCCTCCACTAGGACCATTATGGAAATCCTTGAGAACTTCCGGAATCCTTAACATCGGAACTACTATTTGCTTTCGGAAGCACTGACCACCTTCACTTTCATATATTCTATGCAAACAGCAGATATCAACCCTAAACTACTCCATTGTGGCCAGTATGCCTTTGCTTTGGATTTCCTGCTGCCATTTCTTCGTTATCTGGCCGTCTGTCTATATCCAGTCCATGCATTAAAAGTTTCAAATCTGGATCTTCCTGCTGACATTTCCGTAGATGACTTGATTCCCACTATTCCGCTGCTGTAATTGTCCTTCCACTTTGGAGCAGTGTTTACATTCCAAGCTACATGGTCGACGAGACATGGCGTCAGCATTCCCGTGAGTATTTCCTCTGCGGTGCTCTATACTGTAGTCATAACTTTACAGTGTCTCAACCCTTCGGGCTAGCTTCCTTCAGGATTCTTAAACTGTAGTAGCCAGCGCTGGATGATTCGTTCTTACTCGGAAATGTTGGCCACACAAATACTTGTGGAAATGCTCCGTAGTTCATGCAAATTCCTGAGCCTTGCCCAATCCTTCACTGCTTCTATTTTTTTCTTTTCCTGTACGGACGCCCCCGGTTGTTACATGATGACCTAGATAATTAACCTCTTTCTTGAATGGCAAGCACTTTTTAGGACTAAGTTTATGGCCAGAGCTAGCTATCCTCTGACAAAAATTGTCCAAGTGTTCCTCAAAGCTTTTGTCCAGTACGATGATGTCGTCAAGATACACCAAACAAGTTTTCCAATGTAGTGAAACGGGCATCACCGTGAATTGCCAAACACCGTTTCCAGCACTAAGAGCAGTCTTCTCCTTATCTCTCTCACTTACTTCCACTTGCCAATAGCCGCTCTTAAGGTCGAGTGTTGAGAACCATTTCGTGTCAGTTAACGAGTCTAGAGTATCATCGATCCTGGGCAAAGGATAGCTGTCCTTCTTTGTCACATCATTTAGTCTTCGATAATCCATGCAGAACCGCAGCTGGCCATCTTTCTTCTTCACGAGTACTATCGGCGAGCTCCATGGACTTTCCGATGGTTCAATAACATCGCTTTTACTCATTTCCTTTATTATTTGACTTACAGCTTCACGTTTGGCTAGTGGGACACTTCGAGGAGCCTGGCGAATCGGCCTAGTGTCACCAGTATCAATACAATGTTACACACCGTTGGTCCTGCCTGGGTTGTTGTCATCCTTGTCGAATATATTGGAGTATTTGCACAGAAGTTGCTTGGCCTTATGCTTGTATTCATCTTCCAACCCTTGCGTCCATGCATCTACGTTGTCCTTAATATCCTTCACGTCAATGGAACCGCTTTTAGGTACATCTCCGCAATTAATACAATAAAGTTCCTCTTCGAAGTTGCATTCATCGAAATCAGCTCCCATACAACCGACTCATTCAGATATGAGGTTTCAGGTCAAAAATTCCAAAAAAAAGTATCTAAGATCGTGAAATGTAGTATTGAAATGTAGTATATACAATAATTTTTGGAGCAAAACCTCATATCTGAACAAATAGGTTATATGGGGGCTATATGACTTCGATGATTTTCAGTGCTAATATTTATTTGTAGTTATCTGTGTAGAATACCAAGCTTCTCTTAAGCGTTTTTTTGACGGATTCGGTCGTATTTTCGTTATAGTGGTCCGATCCGGCCGATTCCGAAAAATGATCGAATAAATGTAATAGCGCATCTACCATCTACGTTTGGTTGAAATATCTCGAAAACTGAGGTACTGGTTTGCGTTCAAACAGACAGACTGACGGACAGAAGAACAGATGGACATCCGGATATGGCCAAATCAACTTAGTTCGTCATTCTGATACTATCATTTATGCCGATTTATTTGGAGGGTTTACATAATCTTCTGGTACTTACATACTTCGGAACAAAGTTAATATACCCTTCCTTTTAGATGAAGTCTTTATTTAAATATACAATCAAATATATATGAATTTGAAAACATACATACATACACATCATTAAACTGTATTATAATACAAAGTCCTCCTCCGCGTCTGTCATTCTGTCTGTTTGTTCGCGATAAACTCAAGAACAACTCAACGGATCTTAATACGTGGATTGATTCTTGAAAAATATAAATGTAAATGCGTTCTCAAGTTTTGTGTACATTTTTCATAAAAATTTGTTATAAATTAACAGGTTTTTATAATTTTTGTTTAGAACAAAAATGTCACGGAAGGATCAAGCATTTATTTTTTTTATTGTATGAAACTAGTCCCCTTCATTTCAAAACAATGCAAGGATAAGCCTATTCATTCCCCAAATTCGTGCTACAGGAGAGAATTTTTCTTATTATCTTCGTTTCTGTTTTGAGTAGAGCTAATCCATATAAGAACCGATCTCTTTCTCTATCTCTCTCACTGAATTTATTTATACTGCTGCAAAGAGAGTTATTGTTTTTGAAGAAAAGAAAAATTAATATCAATCATGCCTATCATGGTAAACGCCATTACGGGAGGGAGTATACTTGATCCCCATTCAACTACCTTTTTTCAGTATACGCTATTATTGAAACCGACAGATGTACTGCAGTAACATTTCGCGAACTCCACAACATTCCGTAAACAGTATTATCAATATTATCAGTTATTCTAAAACATTTAAATTGTTTGGATATTGAAAATGTGATGATGATGAGCTCAGTAGCCTTTTTTATTGATTCTGGTGAAAACAGTGAAACCTAAATGAGACCAAGTCGACGTAAATTTATATATAAAACTGTTGATGTATTTGGATCGCCTGATAATGTGTGAGTGAAATAATTAAGCTTTCCATTTCGTGTAAACATGTAATATCTCTTCAGATTTTTAAAAAAATTCATGTTGCTTATGTACATATTTCTTAAAAGCTAAATGAAGGACACTAAATATACATTGTAACGTTTTTCGAAGCTACCCTCGATGATTTCCCAAATCCTTAGAGTCCGATCACTAGATTGCTAAATAAAACTCCCAAGACTCCTTCGTTTGGCCTCTTAATCGTCAGGAATTTAGTCAACGTTTATTTTGTTCTCAATAATTACAATTTTCTTCACTATACACAATGATTTACTTTTCAAATCTTTATCAACAATCATTATTCACTTTAGTTTTCACCAAATCGATTGCCTGTAATAGTTGCTGCCGCTCCTTTTATACCTAACGATGATCCAAGCAGTCTGTCGAGCGCTCAAGAATAGGCTGATTATTCGTTGGCTTGCGGCAGTTACAGCCGCTCCGTTTATCCTTAACGACGGTCCAAACATTCCGTTCATGCGCTAACTCGTCTACCTGGACCTAGTAGTTCCTACCTCCCTTTTTGTCTGTTCTTAGTACGGGAAATTTGCATCATACTGCCACTTCTTTTGTCTGTCCTTAGTACGGGTAGTTTGCATCATACTGCCACTTCTTTTTTCTGTCCTTACTACGTGGAATTTTCGCCACACTGCCCTCCATCTAAGTCTGATCGTCCTGATCAGACATACTATCTGTTCCAAACGCCGCGAGTCTTTCCAGCTGAGCCACTATCATTTTGATTCTTGGTGTCCCAACAGTCTGTATTCGATACTTTACGTCGTTTAGGCGTTTGATTACTTTGTAAGGGCCTTCCCAATTGCATTGAAGTTTCGGGGACAAGCCTTTCTTCCGTTGTGGGTTATAGAGCAGCACTAAATCGCCATCTTGAAAACCCTCGAAGTTCATCGCCTTATCATATCTGGCCTTTATCTTGCTACTCATAATTTCGGTTCGCTGTCTCACCAGAGAATATCTCTCTCAGCTTTTCGTCTAGGGCATTTGACGCATTCTTCCCAATCCTTCTCGCATCGCCATCTACTCAAAACTTGTGCCCTCCACTAGGACCATTATGGAATTCCTTGAGAACTTCCGGAATCCTTAACATCGGAACTACTATTAGCTTTCGGAAGCACTGACCACCTTCACTTTCATATATTCTATGCAAACAGCAGATATCAACCCTAAACTACTCCATTGTGGCCAGTATGCCTTTGCTTTGGATTTCCTGCTGCCATTTCTTCGTTATCTGGCCGTCTGTCTATATCCAGTCCATGCATTAAAAGTTTCAAATCTGGATCTTCCCGCTGACATTTCCGTAGATGACTTGATTCCCACTATTCCGCTGCTGTAATTGTCCTTCCACTTTGGAGCAGTGTTTAAATTCCAAGCTACATGGTCGACGAGACATGGCGTCAGCATTTCCGTGAGTATCTCCTCTGCGGTGCTCTATACTGTAGTCATAACTTTACAGTGTCTCAACCCTTCGGGCTAGCTGTCCTTCAGGATTCTTGAACTGTAGTAGCCACTTCAGCGCTGGATGATTCGTTCTTACTCGGAAATGTTGGCCACACAAATACTTGTGGAAATGCTCCGTAGTTCATGCAAATTCCTGAGCCTTGCCCAATCCTTCACTGCTTCTATTTTTTTATTTTCCTGTACGGACGCCCCCGGTTGTTACATGATGACCTAGATAATTAACCTCTTTCTTGAATGGCAAGCACTTTTTAGGACTAAGTTTATGGCCAGAGCTAGCTATCCTCTGAAAAAAATTGTCCAAGTGTTCCTCAAAGCTTTTGTCCAGTACGATGATGTCGTCAAGATACACCGAACAAGTTTTCCAATGTAGTGAAACGGGCATCACCGTGAATTGCCAAAGACCGTTTCCAGCACTAAGAGCAGTCTTCTCCTTATCTCTCTCACTTACTTCCACTTGCCAATAGCCGCTCTTAAGGTCGAGTGTTGAGAACCATTTCGTGTCAGTTAACGAGTCTAGAGTATCATCGATCCTGGGCAAAGGATAGCTGTCCTTCTTTGTCACATCATTTAGTCTTCGATAATCCATGCAGAACCGCAGCTGGCCATCTTTCTTCTTCACAAGTACTACCGGCGAGCTCCATGGACTTTCCGATGGTTCAATAACATCGCTTTACTCATTTCCTTTATTATTTGACTTACAGCTTCACGTTTGGCTAGTGGGACACTTCGAGGAGCCTGGCGAATCGGCCTAGTGTCGCCAGTATCAATACAATGTTACACAACGTTGGTCCTGCCTGGGTTGTTGTCATCCTTGTCGAATATATTGACAACGTTGGTCCTGCCTGGGTTGTTGTCATCCTTGTCGAATATATTGGAGTATTTGCACAGAAGTTGCTTGGCCTTATGCTTGTATTCGTCTTCCAACCCTTGCGTCCATGCATCTACGTTGTCCTTAATATCCTTCACGTCAATGGAACCGCTTTTAGGTACATCTCCGCAATTAATACAATAAAGTTCCTCTTCGAAGTTGCATTGGTGATTTCAATTCGTTTAGTATTCTCACTTTTTGTTTTAGCCAGTGTTTTATCGATAATTACGTCCGATGTGGAATTTAGTGCTGTTTCGACAACCCACAATATGTTTTTCCCACAATCTCCATCAATCTTTGCCCAAAAAACAGCTTCTGGCTTTGGAGGGATCAGTTCGTCGCGTTCAAGGATCACTTGCTTGCTGCTGAATGTGGAATTAAAGCCAATGCTAAGTGGTACTTCCATGTTTTTGTACTCTATTACTCGGTTATCCATGTCGATCTTTATGCCTTGGTCTAGCAAGAAGTATACTCCTATGATGACTTCATCAACAATCTGCGCGACTATGAACTTCTCCTACAACTTGGGTGTCCTCGCCAGTTGCCGTCCTCAATCTTACTCCAGGCAATGGCCTTACTTCTTCGGTGATCAGGTCGTTTCTAAGGATGGAGTTCGATGCGCCCGTACCAACAGTAAGTATCCATCAATTGTCGCGTTGCTTGCCTTCCTACCAATTTTAGAGACGGAGATTATGGGCCATTCAATTGCAGGAACCCGCGTACGCCCCTTTCGGCTAGCTCGTTTTAGTTTAACGACTGGTTAGATTCGGATTCGCTTTCCTCAGCCCTTCGTTTCCGTTCTCCTGAATTCTTGTTTCTGCTGGAGCTCGTCCTACATTCCCTCGCGAAGGGGCCTGGCTTTCCACAATTTGCCAACTTGATTCTTTAAATTGGCACCAGAACGATTCTTTCCATCGATTGACTAGGATTTTCAGAAACTCATTCATCACATCTGGTGTTTCTACTTCCTCTCGACTGACTTTGTCGGCTGGCCTGCTTATGAGTGAAGCCGTTTCACGGGTTTGGGTATAGGCGACAGTCTCAGAGAATGTTGATTCTGGATTCGCGTATGTCTCTCGTTTGGTGTAGATGTCCTTTATTCCACTGATGAACCTCTGTATTTTTGCCCTTTCGGGGTGCTCACCAGATGCGTCTCCAATAGCTAAATGAGCCAATCGTTGGGTCTTTGATCGCGCTTCTTCAACTCCATCTGATAAATTTGCCTCCTGTGTTCGCTTCCATAAAATCTTTCCACGGCACGCATTAATGCGTCGTAATCATCTCTCTAATTTTCCGAAATTCTCTGAAAAATTTCCGCAGCAGGTCTTTCCAACGCAACGAATAGTGCAGCGGATTTTTCCTCAACGCTCTAGTTATTAGCTTTGGACGTCTTTTCGAATTGAAGCTTTAAGACCTGGAAAGGAATTTTGCCGTCAAAGGAGGGTGTTTTTACCCTGGGAGCGTTCATCGAAGTATTTGGAGGATTAAAGTGCAAATCGCGGATAAGACCTCCCAATTTGTTGACTTTGGTCTAAATTAGCTCCTCTATTTTATCTTGCCCACCTCACAATTCGTTGACTTTGGTCTCAGTTAGCTCCTCTATTTTTTCTTGCAGCTTTTTGAGTTCTGCACGTTCTTTAACAGCACTCTCTTGAAGTTGTATGTATCGGGATGAAATACGCGCTTCCTGGCCTTGCATTTGAGAATGTGGGCATTCATTTGTGACATGTTGGCATCCTGTTCATCCAACTTCTGTAGCAACTTGGCATCCTGTTCATCCAACTTCTCTGAAATGTTGGTATTTATTTGTGACATTTTGGCATCCTGTTCATCCAACTTCTGTGACATCTTGGCTTCTTGTTCATCTAACTTTTGTGACATTTTGGCATCCTGCTCATCTAATTTTTGTGACATTTTGGCATCCTGTTCATCTAACTTTTGTAATATGGAGGCATTCATTTGAGAAATTGTAGCCAGTAACATGTTCATATCCATACTCGTAGAAGCCTTTTCTTCAACTTGGTTTCTGACTGTTCTGACTCTTTCGCGGCGTCAACAGCCTCTTCCTTCTCCATTTCATTCGCGGATGTCTCTTCGTCCTCACGACGGAATTCATGTTGGCTCAAAACGATACCTTCTACTTCCATAGCTTCTCGTAGCCGTGATTGTAGCTTAGCCTTATTCCCGGTTGAAGACAATCCTCGTTTCGCCAATTCCTTTTTGAGGGCAGTATCACCAAATCCTGTATCTTGACCATTTTCGATTTTTGTCCGCAACTTATTTAGCAATCCCACTTCGGACACCAATTGTAATGTTTTTCGTAGCTACCCTACAATACACAATGGTTTACTTTGCAAATCTTTATCAACAATTATTATTCGCTTTAGTTTGCACCAGTGTTATTACTACTGAGTCTTCAACTCGATTGCCTGCAACAGCTGCTGCCGCTCCTTTTATAACTAACGATGATGGTCCAAACATTCTGTTCACGCGCTCAAGAATATGCTGATTATTCTTTGGACTGCGGCAGCTGCAGCAGCTCCGTTTATCCTTAACAACGGTCCAAACATTCCGATCATGCGCTAACTCGTCTATCTGCAGTAGTTTCTACCGCTCGTTTTATCTGCCCTTAGTACGGGGAATTCGCATCTTGCTGCCACTTCTTTTGTCTGTCCTTAGTACGGGAAGTTTGCATCATACTGCCACTTCTTTTGTCTGTCCTTAGTACGGGGAAGTTTCGTCACAATATGAAAAAGCTCAAATACATACACAAAACATATTCATATTGTAACAGGGGAAGCGATTTTCGGCCAAGCTCCTTCCCCAATTTGTGGTTTTATACAGCATATTCTAAGCCGTCTCCGAACGGCCGATAAATTTTAATGAGGAGCTCTTATTTCAAATTAGATGTACACTCGGAGGGCTTGACACTCCCTGCCGAGGGGCGACCGCAATTAGAAAAAAATTTTATTTTTATTTTTGGATGTTGCTCGAACCTGGACTCGAACCCAGGCCTTCCGAATTTTAGTACGTAACGGTATTCATCATATACATGTTACATTTCATGTATCACAGTTTCAAGAATTGAACTGCTTGTTAACGTTTCATAAATTTAAATTTAAAAGTTCTATTTCCACTTTTAATTTGTCAAGTGCAACCTTCTTCATTACAAGGCTATGTCGTTTCGATTCTTCTAATTTAGAATATTATTGCTTTGCACATTTTGATCGTCTTGCTGCTCTACCGTTTCGGGCAGTCTTTCCGAGTGTCGATTTATGAGTTGAAAGTGCATCTCTTGGTTCTCTACCACCTTCGGCCACTTTTTGTAATTTTTTTAAATTTAATTTTAATTAACTTGTCTTTTATGTCAGATTATTCAGGTCTCCTTCTTGTTTTTGCGATATGATATATGTACGGAGTAGAAAGCTTTTCTCTCGAAAACTCCTAAAGCCGACTCATCGAATGTCGACATCGTCCATGCTTCTGCACCATATGTCAGCACGGGACGACTTGTAGAGTTTGATTTTGGTCCATGAGAGACGACTTTACTCTTCATTTGCCTACTCAGTCCAAAGTAACCTGCGTTGGATTTCAAGGCAGACATTGTTGGCGTTGTTAATGGTGGTTCCTAGATAGATGAAATTATCAAAGTTATGACAGTCAACAGTGACGTGGGAGCCAAGTCGCAAATGCGATTAGAGTATATTTATGCCAGGATATTTCGTCTTGCCCTCCTTCGCTGCCAGACCAATTCGCTTCGCTTACTTGTCTAACCTGAGGAAAGCAGAACTTACGGTGCGATTCTTATAGCCAATTATATCAATATCATCGGCATATGCCAAGATTGGATCTGGTTTATGTAGCTCTGCAGCTCGTATTATTTTCTCCAACCTTAAAATTGATAAAATCATACGATAAAGAGTCACCTTGTCTGAAACTTCGTTTGGTATCGAACGACTTGGAGAGGTCTGTTATTATCCAGGGCCAGTTTACATAGTCGTATGAGATTTTTTTGGGGATACCAAATTCAGACTTAGCGGCGTAGAGGCAGTTCCTTATCGTGCTGTCGAAGGCAGCTTTAAAAAAGACGAAAATGTGGTGTGTATCGATTCTTTTCTCTCGGGTCTACTTCAAGATTTGGCTCATGGTGAATATATGGTCTATGGTGGATTTGCCAGGTATAAGGCAACACTGATAAGGTCCGATCAGTTCGTTGACTGTGGGATTTGATCTTTCACACAATACGCTAGATAAGGCTTTATACATATTATTGAGAAGGCTTATCTCACGATAATTGGCGCAGACCATGGAGTGTCCTTTTTTTGAATTGCTCAGAGCAAACTTAGGTTCCATTCGTCGCGCATGCTTTCGCCCGGCCATATTCTGCAAAGAAGCTGATGCATGCACCTTGTCAGTTCTTCGCCGCCGTATATGAATAGCTCTGCCGGTAAGCCGTCGGCTTCCGTCGCTATGTTATTTTTTAAGCGGGCAATCACTATGCGGACTTCATCATAGTCGGATGATGGCATTTCTATACCATCGTCAACGTTTGGGGTTTCGGGATCGCCATTTCCGGGTTTCACTTTCACTGATATTCAACAGGCTGGAGAAGCGTTCCCTCCATACACTCGAAATAAGATCTGTACATGTGTCACCAGATTACCTCCTTGGTCCATACATGAGTTTGCTCTTGAAACCTCCTGTCAATCGCCGCATCATTTTATAGAATTTTCAAGTTTTGCCTTCATACGCATTTAGGCCTCTTTCTTTTTTTGTCTGCAAATTCGTCTCGCTTCCCTCTGAAGCTTTCGGTATTCATCTGAAATCGCTCGTGTTTTGATTGCCCAAAACGTTGCGAAGCAGATAGTCTGTTTTTTCTCCACAGCAGTTCGACATTCCTCATCACACCCGCCCTTTTTCTAACACTGTTGACTTGTTTCCGCTGTGGCGGTACGTAGGGGGCTTAATATTCCACTCCACCGCTAACTTTTTATCGAGTCACTGATGACTACTCTCAGAAAGCAGGTGTGCTGGCTGCCTGCTGTGATTGCAGCTTTTCTACGTTGAATCCTCCACGTGTTCGTTGACTTTCTTTCTATGCTGTGCAGAGACGGGTGCGTATCTTTGCTGTGGCAAAATACGCTCATCTAAAACGCTGGACACATGCCTCCCGTCAATCACAACATGATCCATTTGGTTGCGTCTTTCGATCCGGCGACAGCCATGTTGTTTGATGAATTTTCTTGTACTGGAATCTAGTACTATAGACAACTTTATTTCGGGACCCGGTTCACAGTGGCCCAATGTCTGGTTGTGCCAAGGGAGAGGTTGTCAAACCAAACGCGACGCGATGATCGCTTGGATATTTCATGCGATGACTGCGCCTCGTGTGAGCTTTCTTATTACCTTGGCAATACTTACACTTAAAAGATTTGATGTGCATTTTGTCCCGATAACTTGTTCTAACGGTCCACTACAGTGGGTCACCTATAAATGAGTGCACTATTTGTAGGTCAGAACTTATAAAAATAAAAATTAAATATTAAACAATATTTTTTACGCTTTAAAGCATTTAACTCTAGCGTCCATTTATACTTCAACCGACTTACTAAAGTAAACAAATAATCAAACGCTTTTTTCACCTTTAAAAATGGTAGAAAATATTGTTAAATTGATAATATTAATAAAATAAATCTGTTTATACGTTTTCCGTTCTAGTTATAAGTGTTTTGTAATCTTACATTGGCTAATACTCGACACTGTTTTTCCATAAATTTGATGATTATGGAGTTCTCTTAAACCTATACACAAAAGTTAATCTTTTCGTTTATAAGGAGTTTAATTACAAACACATGTACAGAAAATGATCGTTCTCGAGTTATCAGGTAACAACGAAAACGTGAAGAGAAGAAGATAAAAGAAAACCTTAATATAAGTCATCCGCACGATGCCCCGCAGAGAAGAAGATAAAAGAAAACCTTAATATAAGTCATCCGCACGATGCACCGCAATGCGGCCTACGTTTGACCGAACGCAAAGAGCTTCGAGCGTTAGGGATCCAATATTTGGCAAGGATAGCGCATACAGTTGATTCATAATTTTTATGATAAAACATTTCGTGATAATGTTTTACAATTAATTGTGAAATTACGTGGCAACTTACCAAAATTATCGGTCGTCTTACGATATCAATACGACCCGCAATGCGTATTTCTCCCTCTTTTTCTACTATTGGTGTTAATTTATACAATGTGCTACGCCTTCAGAGTTGCTCACAGTTCGTTCGTAAATGTACTTATAATTCCTTGAACCAATTTAACTAACATTATCTCAGTTTCTCTGATCTCCTTTGCAGTGATTCTTAGTTTTTCTTTTGGAACTTCGGTATTAATTTGAGCTATTTTACGAAATCTAGAAACAGCAAAACGAAACCTAGTCATAACTTTGTAAAACATATAATAATTAGAAAACTTTGTAAAAGGTATAACATTTTCATCAAATTGTACTGTATGTAATGGCATTGCTCTTTTTTCATCATCGTGTTCCTTCGTAAAAAGATTCTCGGGAAATAATTGCCATTTAACATCATTCTCTTTTTAAAAAAACAGCGGGATTCAACCGGTACCCACTTCCATCGTTCAACGTCAGATGAATGTAGTATCTCAGCAACCCGGAATTGCTTATATTGGGGAGCTTCTGATCGAATCCATTGAACAACCGTTTTTGAGTTCAACCAAAAAACTACTGCTTCAGGTTTAACTGTGTGACCTTCAATAATTGATTTACTCAACCGCGTTCCTATTACGGCGGTCTGCGCTGAAGTCGAAGAATTGACATCGGCTTCAACGGACTACAACGAGACTTGGCTGCAACGAAAGCTATACGATAGTATGCCACAGCCGAGTACGCTAATTCACTTGCATCTACGAATATGTGTAATTGAATTTTTGCAAAAAGATCTTGAAAATAATGACCATAACATCTCGGTATGCTAAATTCGTCAACTTGACTAAGCGATGTGTACCACTGATTGATATTGTCAATCCTAACAGTTCTGCTTTTGGAGGTCGTCGATTACCATTCAAAACAGATTTTGGTACTCTGGCAAAGGTAAAATTGAAACAGAATACGTCACATTCCGCATTCCAATACATTCCGAGTACTTTGTCATATACGGATTCTGAATTAATCATGTTTATCTCGACTACTCTTTGATTGCTCATTTATCGCCAACATTAATTTCGGTGAATTTGAAAGGTTCTTAGCAAACTGAGCGGATCATGGAGAGCACTTGACACCAAATAATATCATGGCATTCATTACGTATACATCGGGTGCTCTTGAAGTATTTCCTTCGCGCCACAAAAATCTCTGAGAATGTTGGTCTATATCGCGAGTATTGATGCGGTGGCAAATTTCATTTATGTCGCCACAAGCACCTACTTTTCCTTAACGAAATTCAAATAAAACAGATTGCAGTGGTATTGGCTGATAATCGACAGGACCTTTCATAAACGCAAATTTCATTTATGTCGCCACAAGCACCTACTTTTCCTTAACGAAATTCAAATAAAACAGATTGTAGTCGTATTGGCTGATAATCGACAGGACCTTTCATAAACGCGGAGTTTAAGAAGATACTATAAACTTTTGCAGCAGCATCAAAAACTAACCTAGGTTAATTGCCTTTGTTCAAATTATAAACGGTAAAGTGAGGTAAATACCAAACACTTCCAATCGACTTCATCTGAAGAAAATTTTCTCGCTTTTCTACATATTAATTTATTTTTGCCCAATTTCAATAATTTTCATCCAAAGACATTTTGCGTTCTACTAGTTTTAAAAGTTTAAAGGCAACGTTATAACTTTGCGGCAATACTCGTTCATTTGTTTTTGCATTTCACCAATAATTTCTTCATTAATGTGTACATGACAAACCGAAGAGGACTCCTGATCATCACATCCAAATAACAACCAACCCAATTTGGTCTTATGGATTGTAAAATTATCATTAAAATTTAAAGTACTCAAATGCTTAGTGTGTACCATACCAATCAAAATTTTAGGAATTGCATTTGTATAGTGCTCTATGGAGATATTACTTAGTTCTTTATTTTCGCATTTGAACATATCCACATATAACATTTGTGGCGGAATTAGCAGCCTTTTTGTTGTTCGTACCCCTTTCATAACAAACTTATTTTCTTTGTTTCGTGCAATTGAAATTTCCATAGTAACATGCTTTGATATTTTACTGGTGGCTTGATTATTAAACCACTTTAATCGCAGCAAATCTTTTCGCCCTGAGAGACCATTTTTGTTAGCAACTTCTTCTTCTAATGATGTTACCTGAGCTCCGTCGTCAATAACTGCAATAACATCTATGCTTCCCTTCGGACCATGTAGTTTTACAGGCATACTTTTGTTTTTGTTTATGTTTATCTTTAGATTCTCTACGTATAATAACTTTTCAATGTCTTCGTTATTATTGTGGCAGGTGTTGACAGTATGACAGCTGATTTAGCAGATTCAACGGAGCTGCCAGTATGCAATAAGTTATTATGGTGTATTTGGCATGACGAAATACCAGAGAACGTAGAATATAGAAAAGGTGCAAAGCCAGCGTATTTGGATTTTCTGGCAGAGAAATTTCTTATCATGTAATCGTCATTTCCTTTTCGTCTTGAATTTCTGTTTTACCTCGATGTAGGAAGTTACCAGAATTGAGCGTATTCAAACACACCAGAGAATTAAAATGTATGCAAACGTAAATTAACAGTCGTTTTTATTTTCTATTATCACATATGTTAACGACCAAATTGAATTTAATTTTGCAATCAACAATTAATTACTGATATTACGTTTTACCATTTTTTGAATATATGTTTTTAATACAAATTATATATTTTTCTTTCTTTTACAAAAAAATCTGTTACATGACCTTTTGCATATAAGTCTGCATGCTGATGAACAAGTGTACATACGTATATTCGCATAGGAACTATTAGATATATGTATATATTTATATACATATTTTTACATACATATGTGCAAACATATACATATGTATATACACATATAATGTCGACTCATTATGCATATTTATGAATGTTCACTGCATAAAATCATATCAATTGTTATCAGTAGTACCCATGTACATATATTCGATCTTCATGTTCATCTAAACACTCATACATATGTATGTGCGTATGTACAAATATCGCTTATGTTCATGCACATATGTATGTATAAAAAATCAAACATCGTCTCCATGACAACATTATTTTCATGGTCGTTGACTAAATTTCCAAAAAAGCCTTCTTGTCAACAAACGCGTGCGCATTACCAACAAAGAATATACCGCAAGCAGCACATACCGCCCTGCGTGCGTCTCTTCAACAAACCCATGTGCAAAAAATTGAAAGTTGAAGAATTTTGTGTCTTCACTCGACAATTGTAAAACGCACTCTCGATAATGCAAACTGAGTTCTTTACAATTTTTAAACGAATGTTCAGAAACAGCACCTGATTATTTCTAAATATACATTTTTTGATGAAATTTATGTTTGATACGTCAAGATTATCTAAGATTTATAAAGAAACTAGAAATCTATGAGCAATTACTTATGTAAAATTTCTGTAACTAGATGCACGCTGCATGGTTCAATTGTGATGTTAACATTCGTGGTATACACAGTTCACTGTACCTTAATTCCTACACCAAAATGCGAAAATAATAATTTGGCTGATTTGAATCGCTCTTGTGATTTTAGCAATTTTCTTTATTGAACGAAAATCAAATATTCTTAAATTTTACAATTTTAGCATCCTCGCCACTTTCAGCTTGTGGACAAGGTGCATGCGGGAAGTCAAGGAAATTGCTTGCTAGGCATTATGAGGTGATAGGCGAACAGCAAATTTAGCAGCACGATGGTGATTTGCGTTATTTCAGCGGACGATGATGATTGAATTTTAGTCAATGTTGTTGTTGCTTTACATTACGCAAAGATGGTTGTCCTTCTATTTTTTTCATACTCAGCTGTACAATGTATAGAAGTATATTAAGTTTGTGCAGCTAACGGTCGTAAGATAATCAATATACATAGGAATAAACATATTTACATAAAATTTTATGAGATGATGATACTCGAGTAAGAATTGTAAAATGTCTCTGACAGTACGAAATATAAACATCAGCCGAGTGAGTAACGTTCGGTTTCACTCGAATTTAGGCTTCCCTACATTATTAACTTTCTGCCTTTCGCGAGGAAGCAAATGTTGGGACGGGTAAGCGAGCTAATGTACTCGATTGTTTTTATGAATGAACGCATTTCGCTTATTGTAGGCGCATGCGTTTATGAATGAAAATGTTTGCATGTTGGATGTGCATACATATCCAAATACTTGAAAATCATACATACGTACATATTTGCACGGATGTACATATGTATGGTTGAGTTAATATCTGTACTCTATATAATGTTAATATATAAACATATACTGTTTTTATATACATATGTACATAAATTTATGGTCAATCATATATTTTATTTTAATTTCATATGGAAATTAGTTTATTTATGAATAAAACACAGTATTGCATATAAGTATGTTCTGATATACGTAAGTCCAGTTTTTAAAGTTTTCAGGATAGCGGTTTAAAATTTCATTTTTTCATACATCTCCATATGAAACTCAGTAGGTTTTTAGTTCATAATTTCTGTTATAAAAAAGATACAAGCTTGATATATTCATTACAAGTAGATTTTCACCTGCTGAATACGGTGAAGCCAATATCTCATTTTCATACAATATTGATTTAGGCGTACATTTGTGCATATGTGCCAAAACAATATACCGGCGGCAAAATTCGCGATATTTTTTATCATTTTTATCTCTGTTACCAATTTAAATTCTGTATACAATGTAACATATTGTTTCGCTCAATTCTGTTAAGTTTACAGCAATTTGGTGCGAAGATGTGGGGAGTGTGGTACAATTACGTGAGACCGAGTAATCGCGCTTCTTGACGTTTCCCACTGTGGTCCGTAATTGAATCTTCTCTATATAATACGTTCTCTGACGGGGCTACGTGTCACACAGCACGTGCAACAACCGAATTATTGCGAGAAAGGTTCGGAGATTCGATTATTTCAAGAACTTGTGGCATTGAATAGCCTCCAATAAGTTGTGATATATCACCATTAGGCTACTTCTTATTGGGTTATTTGAAGTCATTGGTCTTTAGCAATAAACCAGACTCTCTTCAAGCTTTAAAATTCAATATTGAACGTGCTACTAATGAATTACGACTTGATTTATTGGGAAAAGTGTTAAAAAATTGGGTTCATCGAATTCGTTCCTGCAATAGAAGTTGTGGAGGCCATTTGAATGATGTTATATTCAGAACTTAATTGTATCGATTGTACTTCACATTAAAGAAAAACCCTTTGAATTCCTTAACAATTAGTTTTTTTTTTAAAGAAATCATATCTCTCTTATTGGAAAACCCTATATATACAAAACAGTATAACGATAATAATTAAACGCATTTAATACATTAAATTAAACCTAGATAACACGTAAAACATATATGTAGATTGTTCATAAATTTTAGTGAAATAATGATAAATAGTAGTTTCGACATTGCTTTTGTTGATTTTGCTTCTAAGGGTAATAGGTATAGAAATTCAAATAGCATTGATGAAAAACAGTCTTGTGAAGTTGGTAATTTGAAAGACAGGAATTAGACCAAAAGAACGCTCTGATTTTAGTAATAGCAATTTGTCGTAGAGCTGATGTGATTCTTTTGAGTTTAATAGTTTAAATCAGAAATTTTACAACCTGATAAACTAGACCTCCTTGTAGATATATGGCCAAATCTATGTATTCCATAAACATAAACATATTATTAAATAGGAGATTAACTCGAGCTTACGAGCTTAGCAGTTTGATAAGAGTTGGCGTGAATGGTGCGGATTGCCTTAAACTTCTTATGGTACTATGTACTTGGCCCATGACGGAGTTAATGTGCTAGAAGCAGGTTAGGTTACAGTTAATAAAAAAAAAAATTAGTAATTTTTTTCAAAAAATACAAGAGAATTCTTACCAAAGCAAAAAGGTGGAATGTAGTTAAAATTGATTTTCTTACTGTAAACTGGTAGGTCATACGACTTCACCGGGTTAAGATAGAGGCCGTTATGAGTGGCCCATCACGAGATAGAAAATAGGTCATGATTTAAGTTAGCTCTAATTCTATATATATCCTGAAATAGAACAGATAAGTATATCTGGAGATCGCCTGCATATGCCTGAACACTTACATTTTCACATGTCCAATAAACACAAAATAAATAATTCACCTTTGCCAAAGGAAATTCGTAAGTCGTCTAAAATTTTAACCATTGTGGTAACACATCCATGCCTACCTCTAAAACCTGATTGTATAGGGGAAAGCAAATAATTGTTCGACATATAATAGTTAATTTGTTCGAACATTAACTCAAATTCTTCCGATAAGGTAAGTAAAAAACTTATTGGACGAAAATCACAGGGAGAACACACAGGTTTAGTCTTGGCGACAGGGCGAGGGAAGAGAAGCATCTAGCTTAACTGCGCTTTTATAAAGCCCCTGAGTTTGGAGGTAAATAATATTCCAATAAAAAGTGGAATTTATTTTTGCGACAAAGGTACGGGTTATATAATTTTTAGAAAAAGCAGAGCGATTCCCTTAAAATAAATAATGCGAATTAAAATAAAATGTACAACTTACTAAGAAGAAAGCAGTCGTTGTCGCAATCAGTCGCGCTTAGCCATATTAAAAAAAATTATAATAGAATGTGCGAAACTATAATTAATTTTTCGCAAAAAGAATAAACAAAAACGAAGAAATTTAAAGGCGCGGTCAAGCTCAAATTGACAACTTGAGTGGGTCCTAAAAGCTTTTAAAAAGTAACACTTACATATGAAGCATTTATTCAAAATAAGAGTTACTCCAAAGAGGTGTTATTCGGATAGGCAATAATACAAGGAATTCTGCTCTATCTTTTATAATATGATGTAAGTCCAAGGTAACTCGTGACCATTATAATTGTTTTCATTTAAACTTGAAAAGTAAGAAAGTGTGCCAATTCTCAGTGATGACTGCATGTACCGCAACAATAGAAGACACATTAATAATTAAAAACTTTTCTCCATAGTATTTAAAATTTGATGTTGTTTCCACTCAGGACGGTTCGCGCACAGGGTCGACCTCTTATGAGGTGGTCAGAGGCCATGAATTATGAGAGTAGCACTGGCATGATTTACTGTGTCGGTGCAGTTGTGCTACTAGTACATTTCGGAAGCCATGCTGATCTGGGTGTTTATGTAGCGGTTGTGGTGGGCTCAGATGGTGTGTGACGGACGGGAGTAGCAAGGCTTCAATTGTCTTCGCTACTAGGGAAAGGAGGGATATCGGACGATATGATTCTCCTTTATTTGCGGGCTTCCCCGGATTTGTGTAGCGGGACCACTCTACCCAGTTTCCACACACGTCGGGTATAATTAGGGTGGTCAGGGACAGATTGAGAAGCTTGGTGAGTTATTATGCTCCCGGCCAAATGTTTTAACATCAGAATGCTTATTCGTCGGGGCCGATGGATTTGGAGGCTTTAGCCGTCCCGATAACCCCCTGAACCTCTTCCCTGGAGAAATCAAGCGTCGCGCTGGTGTTCGGCGGTTTGCGCAGACGGTGGGTTACTTGTCGTTTCGTTCTGTCAACCGAAGGGTGCAGTGTGAAAAGCCGGCTAAAATAGCTCGCGCACCTCTTCCGGTCCGACGAGGCGTGATCACCGAATGAAATTTCCACCCAAACATCACGTCTCGTCGGATTTGACAACGATTTGACAGTAGCGCAGAGCTTGGTTACCCCAGAGGAGAGATTGCATGATCTTAAGTGCTCCTCCCACTTGTTCCGCTTGGGTGTTTACCTTGTTCCGAATCTCGGCGTTGAGTTCCCTGATACGGGGATCGCCGGGATCGGCCAGGCGTAATGTGTCGCGCCTTGTCGCTAAAACCGCCGCTTCGGCGGAAGGAAATTAGGGCGGATTTGTGCGATTCGACCTGCAGGTATGAAGCGGGCGGCAGCAGTCACGACAATTTTGCGGAAAGTCTTCTCTTCAGGGAGAACTTTGGTGGGAGTAGGGAGAGCACTGAAGGCCTTCTAAGTAAATTCCGTGAAGTCGGGCCAGTTAGCTTTGTTAAAGTTAACAAATGTCCGGTGGTCCACGGAAACGAAGTCGGGAGCCTGTCAATCGAGATGACTATGGGCAAATGGTCCGATGCGAGTGTATGCTTAGGTCGCCAATCTATGCAATTTATCAGACCAGCGCGAGCTATTGTGATGTCAGGCGAGCTATGGCAGTTGCCCCCAATCCTGGTGGGGGCTTCGTCGTTCATTGTGCAGAATGTCGAATCGTCTGTCTGTTCCGCCAGCTCCATTCCTCGACGATCATTTGACAGGCAGGAAGCCAAAGATCGTGGTGCGCGTTAAAGTCGCCCAAAACCAAACGGTTTTCGCCTCTGAGTAAGCGCACCTATATCAGGACGGTATCCAACTG
The DNA here is from genome assembly GCA_030068015.2 of Neoceratitis asiatica. NCBI lineage: Eukaryota > Metazoa > Arthropoda > Insecta > Diptera > Tephritidae > Neoceratitis > Neoceratitis asiatica. The sequence goes on along the minus strand of CM061530.1, from coordinate 23,886,151 downwards.
GGCAACTTGTAACGGGAGGAATGTATATCTTAAATATTTCGAGCTCGACACCGCCTGACCGGATAACTATTCCCTGACATTCTAGGGTAGTATCCCTGCGGTCAATGTCGCCGTCGATAAGACGATACTGCACGGTGTTGTGTAAAATGAAGGCCAAGCCTCCACCATGATCTCGCTCACGATCCTTTCTTATTATGTTATAGCCTGCTCAGAAGATCTGATCGGGCGCTTAGTTTTGACTCTTCGATCGCAGCTATTGGCAGGCGTTCCCGGTTCATGAAGTCGACTATCTCATCGATCTTTCCTTGGAGTCCGTTGCAGTTAAATTGTACGAGTCTAAAGTATCTCGAGGGAACGTTCGTAACACGGGGGTGGGGAGTTGTGCGTAGGTTTTTGGTTGTTGCAGCTGTGTGACCCGCTGTGGTGGTTGGATAATGGCAGCAGATATATGGAATACTAATGCTAATGACCCGTTCACGTTTTCCGCACAGAAGCATTATTTTCAAAATAAAATTTCACTATTTGCAAGCGTTGTTCAGGCGTGAGTCTATTCATGATGAATTGCCAAACCAAACTGAGAATAAATCACTTGACAGCTGTTAAATCGGTCGCCATCTTGAAAAATAATGCCAACTTAAAGTTCTATATACCTCTATAAAAGCACCCTATAGAAGTATATATACTTATATAATACATAAATATATATGTAGATAATATATGTTAGCCATAATCAAAAAAACGGACGTGGAGGTTATACTCAAAAACATTTAACGCACGGCACACAAAAATCGAAGTCAGTACGGAAAAAAAGAAAAGAACAAGAAGTTAACCTTCCTAGATAATGAAATCCATAGGTACAACAATCGGATTAAACTGAAATGGTTCTAAAAGGCTGTGGCCTCATTCGGGAAAATAAATTTTAGTATATAGTATTATATATTGATGATTTTCACTACCCAAATGCAATTCACAATATGTGTGGATAGCACCAAATTTAACTCTTCCAGATGCTTTTTTGGACGGATTTTTCACCCATATCTGAAGAAATCGGTTGTTTGGTGGCTATATGATATAGCAGTCCGATGTCAATGATTTTCAGTACCAATATGTACTTCATAATATTTTTTGGTTAATACGAAATTTCATACTCCCAAATACATTTTTGACTGACTTTGAGATTTTCAGAACCAACATGCAGTTTATTATGGATGTTTGTATACCGAATTTCACATTCTTATGCTATCGTTGAAACGTATATGTGCATCTTTCTACCAAGCTTGGTTGAAATACTTCAAAAATTGTGGTACTAGCTTGTGTTAAAAGAGACAGACGGACAGATAGACTGTCAGACAGATGGACAGACGGATATAGTTAAATAAATTCAGCTCGTGATTTTGATGCGATCGCTATAAATTTCGGTGGGTCCACCTCTTATCCTTCTGGTATTTAGATACTTCGAACTAAAGTTAATATACCAGTTTATGTACATGAAGGGTAAAGGCATTTGCAAGTTACGCGTCGAAGAGTTCAGAAGCGACAAAAACAAGAAAGTTAAAAGCAAATTGTACAAAAACGGATAGCCTAACACACTAATAGAAAGATTAATAACAGCAAAAATTGACCAAAATAGAAGGTGCAAACAACAACGAAACGACACACACGAATATTTTTGTCGTGGCAACTCTTACTTTATGGGGAAGAGACCAGCGTACCGACTCTGTTGTGCTAGGTTGACACGCTTTGTTGTCAGAGAACGTAGAATATAGAAGATTCAATTACGGACCAGAGTGGAAAACGTCAAGAAGCGCGATTACTTGGTCTCACGTAATCGTACCACACTCCTCACATCTTCGCACCAAATTGCTGTAAACTTAACAGAATTGAGCAAAACAGTATGTTACATTGTATACAGAATGTAAATTGCTAACAGGGATAAAAATTATAAAAATATCGCGAATTTTGCCCGACGGAATTTTGCTTTGGCACATATGCACCTTATTACGCCTAAATAAATATTATTACGAAAATGAGATGAGGCTTCACCGCATTCAGCAGATGAAAATCTACTTGTAATGAATATATCAGGCATGTATCTTTTTCTTAACAGAAATTATGAACTAAAAAACCTACTGAGTTACATATGGAATATGTATGGAAAAATGAAATTTTAAATTGCTATCCTGAAAACTTTAAAAACTGGACTTACGTATATTCAGAACATAATTATATGCAATACTGTGTTTTATTCATAAATAAACAAACATTTCCATATGAAATTAAAATAAAATATATGATGGACCATAAATTTATATACATATAATATGTAAAAACAGTATATGTTTATATATTAACATACGTATGTCGGTATTATTTCTATGGAAGCACATAAGCATTAATATTTGTACTCAAATATACATATGTATGGCCGTCAAATGCTGAAAATATGTACGTATGTATGAATTTCAAGTATGTTGAATATGTATGCACATCCAACATGCAAACATTTTCATTCATATACGCATGTGCCTACAATAAGCGAAATGCGTTCATTCATAAAAACAATCGAGCACATTAAACAACTCACCCGTCCCAACATTTGCTTCCTTGCGAAAGGCAGAAAGTTAATAATGTAAGGAAGCCTAAAGTCAGTGAAACCGAACGTTACTTACTCGGCTGATGTTTATATTTCGTACTGTCAGAGACATTTTGCAATTCTTTCTCGAGTTAACGTGTACACTAAGAGACAGACATACAGAAATTCAAATCCTCATCTCATTAAATTTTATGTAAATATATTTTATTCCTATGTATATTGATTATCTTACGACCGTTAGCTGAACAAACTTAATATACCTCTATACATTGTACAAGCCGAGTATGAAAAAAATAGACCAGCCATTCTTTGCGAAATGTAAAGCAACAGCAACATACATCTGCATGGCCTATCCCGTAACACGCATTGCTTCAAATTCCTTGTGACTTTGACTAAAATTCAATCATCATCGTCCGCTAAAATAAAGCAATCACCATCGTGCTGCTAAATTTGCTGTTCGCCAATCACCTCATAATGTCAGCAAGCAATTTCCTTGCCTTCCCGCATGCACCTTGTCCACAAGCTGAAAGTGGCGAGGATGCTAAAATTGTAAAATTTAAAAATATTTGATTTTTGTTCAAGAAAGAAAATTGCTAAAATCACAAGGGCGATTCCAAATCAAGCCAAATTATTATTTTCGCATTTTGGTGTAGGAATTCAGGTACAGTGAACTGTGTATATCTATGTTGCATTACATTTTGAACTAAAGCAAAAGTGTGCATCTAGCTACATTACATTTTCATGAAGTAATTGCTCATTGATTACAAGATTTCTTATAAATCTTAGGTAATCTTGAAGTATTTAACATAAATTTCATTAAAAAATGTATATTTAAAAATAATCAGGGGCTGTTTTACGAACATTTGTTTAATAATTGTAAAGAACTCCAGTTTGCATTATCGGGAGTGCGTTTTACAATAGTCGAGTGAAGACACAAAAAATTCTTCCAGCTTTCAATTTTTGGCACATGTGTTTGTGCAGAAGAGACGCTCGCAGGGCGGTGTGTGCTGCTTGCGGTATGTTCTTTGTTGGTAATGCGCAAGCGTTTGTTGACAAAAGCTTGTTTGCAAATTTAGTCAAAGACCATGAAAAATAATGTTGTCATGGAAGGCGATGTTTGATTTTTAAACATATGTACATACATATGTGCATGAACACCAAACTACATTTGTCCATACGCACATAAATATGTATGGAAGTTTAGATAAACATGAAGATCGAATATACATATGTGCTTAGGTACTACTGATAGCAATTGATAAGATTTTATACAGTGAACATTCATAAATATGCATAATGAGTCGATATTATATGTGTATATGGCTACACATCGGCATGTAAAAATATGGGGTATTCCTTTGTCCTGGCAAATACATACTATGCAAATATTTCCTATGGAATTGTGCTAGAGAGATCGAGAGCACCCCCATGTAAATTTTATTTTTAATTCAAGTGAAGCAATAACAACCACACAGGCACAAGTTTACTTTTCCTTCTAGGGTTGCATTTTTTCCTTCTTGTAGCTGTGAAATAAATATACATAGGATTTGGTATAGGATATTTTCCTATCGAACCATATGTTTTGCATGTGTTTTGTTGTTGTGTATTCTGAATGGTAGCATGCATTTCCCTAGACAAAGAAGAATACCCCTTATGTATATACATATAGGCATATATCTAATAGTTCCTATGCGAATATACGTATGTACACATGTACATCAGCATGCAGACATATATGCAAAAGGTCATTTAACAGATTTTTTTGTAAAAAGAAGAAAAATATAAATTTTGTATTAAAAAAATATATTCAAAAAATAGTCCGATATAATATCAGTAATTAATTGTTGATTACAAAAATTAAATTCAATTTGGTCGTTAACATATGTGATAATAGAAAATAAAAACGACTGTTAATTTACGTTTGCATACGCTTCAGTTCTCTGGTGTGTTTGAATACT